>OY744516.1:144287024-144982024 GCA_963556195.1 Sepiola atlantica
ATTTATTTCCTGTGTCTTAAAGACAGTTTTAAGAAATTGAAATAGAAAACTTGAAAACAGTTTCAGCACATTAAAATGTATGCAGGTCCGTAGATAATTAGATTCTACTGCGTTTGGTATAAGACATTTGCTGTCTTTTTTGTTTACGATTTCTCTACTGGGTGGATTTACCTGACGGTCCACATCTACTTTTAAATATAAATATAATTTCTTTTTAATTCAAAAAACTAATTAATATATTGTATCTTAGATTTTGATAAACTCATTGTGAGATTGTTATCCAGATTGTTCACTTGTGCCCTTTTTTCCTATTTATCCACTTGTGTCATTTTTACCGGTGTCATTTTTACGGGTGCTATCTTTCACCGTGCCATTTTTTCCCGTGCAATTTAACCCTAAATTCGTATATATATATATATATATATATATATATATATATATATATATATATATATATATATATATATATATATATATATATATATATATATATATATATATATACATTGCTCTTTATTATAGAATGGAGAATAGCTTTCTTTCTCTCTCACGTCTCCTCACCCGCCTCCAACCTGCACACAGCTTCCTGTCTTTCTGCTTGTGATTATTCTGAAATAGTATTCACCTGGAACTAACGTGTCTCAGCTCGTCTGGTCAACCTCCATTTACTTTCGGAACAGCTTTCCTGACAGACTTTTACTTTTATGTTTTTCTTTTTAGTTTGTCCTTTCATCCATTTTTTATGCTTACCTTTTTCTCATTCTTTTACACCCACATTATATTTATCCACAGACACGTATTTCATTGTCTCTACGACTCATCAATGTCACTAGACCTAAGGAGATTCAAAACCGAGACCCAAGGAATTAATATACACTGCTCTACCAACTGAACTAAGTGAAATCGCGTGTGGCAGTGAGGGAAATTATATCGTATTTAAATGAAGATATTCATATAATATATAAAGTTTGGTATGTGCATATGTTTATACATTTGTATGTACAGGATTCTCTCCTAAGCTAAATAACTGTTTATTATGTATTCTGGGATACAGTTGCTACACGTAAGGGGTTGTAATGTGGGCCATATTTAGTTTAATTTGATTTCATGCAAAGGAGGTAAAAAGAATGTGGAAGCCCTTCGTAAAAATTCAGATACCTCCGATTTTTGTGTAATTTTGATAATATATACAAATTAATAAATATTCCCCAAATCATAGTTTCTTTTGAGTATTTTAAAGGGTTTTAAGAAGCACAATATGGGAACAACCTCTATTTGAAAATTCAAATGTATCAGATTTTCATTAAATTTGATTTGAGTCATTGAACACCAATTAAGCAAGATTTCCTGAATTTCAATTTCTTCTTAAGATGCCTTAAGCTTAAGCCTTAAATTTTAGACATTTTCCAGAATCAAAATCATGTAATGGATTTTGATCAAAAGTGGAATAAAGATTCTAGGTATGATGTTTAGTAGCATTATATCTTCGTTTCGATCGTCGTAAGAGGACATAAAAGTAGTGCAAATATGTTCTGTACCTGGAATGTTGCTTGATAAACGTCTTTGGTACGATGTGTCCGCAGTGATGTTTTCGGCGGTTATGATTAAAATCCGGTGTCGAACGCCAAAGACGTTTATCAAGCAACAAAGAAATAAGTTTGTTTATTCTTGTTTTTTGATGAAAAAAAAATGACTCAATACTGGTCACCCCTGAGGAAGGAATTTTATTCCGAAATTGATTGAATTAATGTAAAAAAAAAAAAAATTAATCTTGTATTGCTAATATGGCTTATATTTCAATTTTATTAACTAACCCTGCAATACTTTGAAATTGAACGACTGACCCACACATATATATATGTTTTGAGGTTGGTGACATCTAGACACGCTGACCTGGTTTCTTGAGAGACATTGTATACCCTCCCTGCTTCTTTACAATCCCCCCTCTCTCTATATATATGACACTTTCTTCCCTCTCTATATTGCCTTACGTCATATATCATGTAATCCCCCCTCTAAAATTATAGATAAAAATATCCTTCAAATTCCCCCCGCTCTCTAAATATGTATTAGATATGTTGTCACTCTCTCTCAATATATATATATATATATATATATATATATATATATATATATATATATATATATATATATATATATATATATGTATATATATATATATATATATATTTTAATTGCCGAGCTTGGAAGCTTGACAATACCACAAGGTTGAAATAAATTATTGCATCGATGATTATGGTTTGGTAGTTTGATAGTTTTGTTTTACGGCATATCAACCCTTTTTGGGTTATTTAATGCCGAATCTGGTCATTATAGTAAAAGTTTTTATGCTTCAAGTTCTTTATATACTTTCAAATGTTTAATCATCGTTTTTGGTTTGGTAGTTTTGTTTTACGGCATATCAACCCTTTTTGGGTTATTTAATGCCGAATCTGGTCATTATAGTAAAAGATTTATGCTTCAAGTTCTAAAAATAAAATAAAAAGGGGAGGGAGAAAGGGAGAGGGGCTGTTGTTTTTGTTTTTGGTTTTGTAGAACATAATTAAGTTTTACAAAAAAAACAAACAAAAAAAAACGTCAATGTAGGTGAATTTCGTCTCAGGGAGCCACAGGGCAGCCTGATCTGGTCTCACCAGCTCGATGATTATGTAATTTCGTGTTACTATATATATATATATATATATATATATATTCTAGTAGTAAGTTTTTGAAAGGCTGTGGGCAATGCAATTCCGGGTAAGATGCAAGTTGAAAGGAAAGGAACAAAAACAATAAAAATAAATCGAATACGATATAAGACTTACTATTTATTTTTCCTTTTTTTTCCTTTTTTTTTTTTTTTTTTCTTACATAACAGCAAGAGTGTTTTAGCTGTCCGGGTGATTAAAAATCATTATTTGATATTTCGGGAAAAGACATCCCTTTTTCAAAAATAATTAGACCAGAAGAAGAATAATATTTTATTCTTCTCCGACTGTGTAGAGAATAATACAAAACAAAATGGCTGCCAGATATAGACCGCAGCAAAAAAACAGTTTCACAGGGAATATAAATTAAGTTAAGTTTTATTTTAATATTATGTTAAATATATGATTGGTGTTTAGAATATTAGTGTAATGTTGGTTAGGTGTATATATATATATATATATATATATATATATATATATATATATATACAATAATATTTTTATAAATAAATATTAAATATTTAAATACCTAGAGACATCGATGTTTCATGCTAACGCAATCTTCAGTCTAGGAACTAATTCCCAACGGTCGAACACAAATCACCATTGATTCGTAGTCGGAGATCTTACCCGCAGGCCATTGTCAACTAGTTAGTAAATAGAGAAGACCTTTAACTGTAAATAGCGGAATTCGACGACTACTTACCAAGCAGATAAGAATGATCTACGAAACGTCGGACCATGCATATAGCTATTTGTACTGCTTGTTATTAAAGCTTCTCGAAAAGTGCCCAGCCTCCGGGGGAGGGGGCTGATAAACAATAATATTTTTATAAATAAATATTAAATATTTAAATACCTAGAGACATCGATGTTTCATGCTAACGCAATCTTCAGTCTAGGAACTAATTCCCAACGATCCCAATATATATATATATATATATATATATATATATATATATATATATATATATATATATATATATATATATATATATATATATTCCACTCGGAATTCTAAAATAATTTTTTGTGTTTTGTCTTTTTACTTCTTCTGCCAAGTTATTCAGCGTGTTTACACATAGTCGCCCCAAAATATAGAATCTCATTTTGGTTTGAGTCATTTAGTTGAGCGTATTATTAACTACGTGTGATTCTATGTAATTGTTTCCCCACGTGGGCACAGTATCTGTTTTTAATGTGGGAAACTAGCTCTTCAAAAAGGGGCACTTTGAGTTGGGACAAAAATTAAAATTGTTCAGTCTAGAAGGAACATAACCGTTTTTTCATAGATTTTATTCCAGCAAAATATTATACTAAAAAAACTGACCATAACAAATTGTTAGTTGATTTTTTAAAACATAACTTCGGTATATATAAGAATCGGAATCGGTAATTGTATCGGAATCGGGAATTTAGAACATAATCGGTAATTCTATCAGAATAGGAAAAATAATTGAAATCGTCCCATTACTAATATATATATATATATATATATATATATATATATATATATATATATATATATATATATATATAATTATTTATCAGTATGGGAGGAGACAATCCCTGCCGACCACACGGTTTGAACCACAATACGAAAGTTATATTTGACTCAGTAGTCAGAACGCGTACCGATGTGTCCACCTGGCATTGCCGTAGAAATGGGATAGTAAATTAACGTCTAAATGGCAAATTCAGCGGCCATATATATATATATATATATATATATATATATATATATATATATATATATATATATATATATATATATATATATATATATATATATAGTAAGTTATAAAAATATATTTATGCCAATTAAGCTACACCGAGGCGTCCGCATTTCATTCTCGTAGGAAATCGTCCGAATAAATACACTTAGCCTAACGATTCCTTCCGGATATGAAACGCGGACGCCTCTGTAACTTTATTGTTATGAATATATTTTTATAATTATTGCCGAGCTCAACTTACTTATAGAGCACTGTTGAAGTAAATACTGAAAATCTATACATAATATATTATATCTCCTTATAATATTATATGCGTATACATGAAATCATACATATATATATATATATATATATATATATATATATATATATATAATGAAGGGATTAAAAGAAAAATTTGGGCCGATTGTCAAGAATAACCAACAGAAAAAGGAGGTGAATAAACAAAACAAATAATCTACAAATAACTGTTACCAAAGGCAATAAAGTTACTTTTCTACTTTCCTGCCTATGTTTTTGCGTTTTATAGTTTTTAAAGCGTTTTTTATTGCATTTTAATAATTCATCCACATCCGATGGCGTTACAGTTCCATTTTCAAGGTGACGTATGCGAATATCCTCTAAATGTGTTTTTCGATTTTGGGGAGAAGTAACAAATAACTGTCCTCAACGCCTTAAAATTTAAATTTCTACCTAATTGAAGGGGAAAAATACCAAAAATATTATCAGAGTTCGTTGACGGTCAGCGAACAACTGTCAACCATTTCAAATAAAAAAAAGCAAACGCATTAAAGTATTTTAAAACACAACAAAATTAAACAGGAAACTAGAAAAGTAACTTTTATTGCTTTTGAAAACAGTTATTTGTTTACTATTTGTTTTTTTGCATACCTTGTCGTTCTATTGGTTATTCTTGACAATCGAGAACTGCCGACGTCTGTCAGTCAAATAAAACAATTATATATTCCTGAGTAATTTAAAATAGTTACATTGTGTTTTTCACCTTTATTATTAACTAGTAGGGCTACCCGACGTTGTCCTAGGCCATACAAAAACAAAAAAAGAAGTTAAATAACGTGTGTAAGATCTTTATATTAAAACGTCTATCTCTCTCCCTCTCTCTCTCTCTCTTTCTCTCTCTCTTTCTAGCCGTCTCTTTATCTCTCTCTTTCCCCGTCCCACCTATTTCTCCGTCCCTCTCCTCAACCTTCTCTTTTTTCTCCGCCCAGCCCATTCCTCTCTCCTCTTTTAATGTTGAAAAAGAAAAAAATAATGTAATTCATTTACCGGATCTATTTCTTTTAGATGTAAGACTTTAATCTTATATTTATTGCTCCTGGACAACGCCGAGTAGAACAAAGCACAATAACATTCTTGATGCTGGGTAATTCCGTTCCTCGCCATACGCTTTCACAATAATATGAAGAGAAATTATGCTGATAATGAAAATAGTCAAAAGCGATTTAAATGTAATACTATAATTTACATTTATTGCCCCCCGAACATCTCCAAGTTTAACAAAAGATTATGTCCCCCCCTCGCTTACCAAATATAATACAGTAATGTTAATAATGACAATTGTTTGTTCCCGAACAACGCCGAGTAGAATAAAAGTTTCTCTACCTCCTTCACTCCACGTCAATTCACTTACCAAATATAATACTGTCAATTAGGAGGCCTTCATAGCACTGCCAAAAGTACAGTTAAAATCAAAGTATGAAGAGAAATGATGTTGATAATGACAATATATTTGCCCTCGGACAACGTCGAGTAGTAAAAAACTTTCTTTAAACCCCTTATCTGATACTTACAATTTTTTTATATTCCGCACAACACCAAGTAGAACAACTGGTCCTGGTAAATTCCTAATTTCTCCCCACATTCCTTCATTTTAACATATTAAGAAGATATGTAATGTTGATGAAGTTAATACTCTGAAGAGATTTACTATATATCTCTTAGCAAAAGTATCATTAGAATCTAACAATTATTGATCCCAAACAACCCCGAGTAGAACAACTGGTCCTTGTCAATTCCGAATTTCCCCCTTTCTATTTTTACATATGTTGTGGACCTGGGTAAGACCGAATGAATGACACAGGAACACATGGTTTAAATGAACAAAGGTATATATTATATAATAGAAAGAAAGAGATACAAGGAGATGGTGCTCTCAACCGCCATTGCCGGTTTGCCTGGGAAGAAGAGAACAAGTGTCACGTGCTTCCCGTATTTATAAGGTGGACGAGTCCATTAGTTCTCCGTAGGTAGGTACGGCACCATAGCAACATATTAAAGAAGATACCTGATATTGATGAAGTCAGTAATCCGAAAAGATTTACTATATATCTCTTACCAAAAGTAATACTGAAATCTTACAATTATTGATTCCGGACAACGCCGAGAAAAACAAATGGTCAAGGTCAGTTCTTAATTCCCCCCCCCTCCATTTCAGCACATTAAGAAGATACATGCTGTTTATGAATTCAATAGTTTGAAGATATTTACTGCATATGCCTTAAATTATTATTTTTTGTTCCCACTCCCACTTCACAATAATATGAAGATAAATGATTTTAAGCACTTTGGATTCTAGCTCCTGGGGTATACACCAGTTTTCTTTAACCCGGACAACACTGCGTTTAAACACACTTGCTCTATCTAGGATATTGAGCAGTGTTATGAACAATTTTTGGTTACTACCCGCTCTATCCAGGATATTGAGCATTTTGGATTATGCCTCCAAGGGTATACGACAACATTTTAAAAAGACATGTAGAATTCTTATTTTGATTAACACCGGTTTGCAATTTCTCATGTCAGCAAGGGCGGCCATGAGCAAGTGGATATCTTATATTTTACTATTAAACAAATTATTGAAAACAAATTATTATTTGCAGAAAAAATCCGGCCTAAAATATAATGTAAGATTTTTCTTTTGATAAACACCGATCTTAACTTCCTGATGTCAAATAAAGAGGCCATGAGCAATTAGATATCTTCTATTTTACAAGTAAACAAATAATTATTATTTGCTGAAAAAATCCGTCCTAAAAGATAATGTTGGATTTTTCTTTTGATTAACACCGGTTTGCAAATCCTGATGTCAGATAGGGCGGCCATGAGCAAGTGGATATCTGCTATTGTACAATTAAACAAATTATTGGAAACAGATTATTATTTTCGAAAAATCTCTATCCAATACACTTAGATAAAAGGTGAAATTTACGGGAAAATAACTTAATGAAATGCAAGTTTTTGTGTATCTATGTACAATTAGCATATAATTATTATTAAGTATTCTTGTAAAAACAACACAAAAGTTAACTTCCTTTACATAAACATATAGAAAGACACAGAGAGAGCGAGAGAAAGAGAGAGAGAGAGCGAGAGAGAGCGAGAGAGAGAGAAGGAATTTCGTTGTTATGATTTAGTTATTATTGATTTGAATATTAAATAAAATATGTTAGCTGTTAGGTATTTACAATCGGCAAAGAAGTATCTGAAAGAGAATCAGAAGAAAAGGTACTAATTTTTACTTACATTAGTTTTTAGCAAAGTTTATTTTTATTTTTGAATATCGATAAGATAAATAATAAAATTGAAATAAATTAGTTAAAACCTGTATAACATTCGTGTTTTTTTTGTTTTTATGTTTTGTTTTGTTTTTTGGTTGATAAAAAAATGGTCGCTGAAAGCTTAAGTTTTAAAAGAAATGCATGGTTAGTTTTTAGCAAGGTTATTTTTTATTTTATTTTCGAATATCGATAAGATGAATTAGGAATATATTTTGTTTATTAAATTAAAATAAATTAGCTAAAACCAGTGTAACATTGAATAAAAGTGGCCGTGGATGAGTTTAATGGAAACATTACGGATTCCTGAAGCGTGCATGCACAGATTAAAAAGTTTCGAAATTCGATAAAGTTGGACTACACCCATCTTAGGTAAACGGAGGCAGTTTATAGTCGTAAAATACATTTTCTTTTCTAATTTGTAGGTATTATGTGTCCGAAAGATGACCGGGGAAGGAGATACCAAATTTATGGATCTTTGTTGAGTATTTTGAGAGCCTTTTGTAGACATACATACATACATACATACATACATACATACATACATATATACTATTGGAATTTATTTACGTCCCCCTCACTGACTGACTGCAGCCTTGTCCATTAAGGGTCTCACGGATTGGATGTCAGACATCCCAATTCCTACTCCCTTAGGGGTCACGTGAGTCAGCCCATAAAAACGCTTGCACGCTGTGTCCCGGCCTCTTTTCGACCCACCTTTTGAACCTGGTAGGACCGCGGCTGGATGCTTCTGAGACAAAGCCCACGACGGCAGTCGCAGAAAGCCCCCACTTCTTCCTGTTACCAACCATCTTGTATTGAAGTGACTACATCTCGACAAGAGCCAGAATTGGAGGCGGGCGCACGTGCAACCTGTTACCAGAACTCCCACAAGATAAGTTCGCGAAGCATGTTTTCGCAAACCTAAATTCACTTCCTCCTTTCTGAACTTTGAACTCACCATTTGTTGTATATATTTGCCCTCATGTTTTCTCACAAGTAAAACTGTTTTGAACTTATATAAATTGTTGTTGTGTTCCTTCTCACAAAAGCTGTTGCCTTGTTTCTATTTTGCACTTATCTACATAATTGTTATTGCATTCTTACGGGCGAGAATTGAACTTTCTTCCAGGGATATTTAATCTCAACAATACATACATACATACATACATACATACATACATACATACATACATACATACATAGATCGTTATACCTTAAATATATATGACAGAAATATAGAACCAAACTTTATGACGATGTTTTAAAAATATTATTCTATTTTTTCTGTAATTGAAAAAGGTGAGAGGGGGTATTTTTTAAATTGTTTTCTTCAATGACAAATGTAGTACTTATCTTTATAATCATAATCATCATCATCATCATCAGCAGCAGCAGCAGCATTATTGTCGTCGTCGTTTTTTATGTCGTCAACAACAACAAAAACCGGAAGGTATCTTTTGAGTTTCAAAATACTCATTTTGAATGTTAAACGTTTTTCATTATATCTTTGTAATTAATATTACTTCTACAAATAATATGAAGAAAAGCATTACATTTATGTCAGGAAAGTGAAGTAAAAAAAATAGAAATGAATTGTGAAGCACATTAATTTATTTGAGAGTTTTTATCAAATTCTTATTCAAATAAAACATCTTAGTGAGTGTATTTTGGCAGTGTTCTGTTAGGTATATATATATATATAATGTGATTGACAATAGTTTCATTTAAAATTGAATTAAATAATTTTAGCGTGTTTTGATTTGAATATATTCGGAATAAATGTAAAAAAACTGTCGGATTTTTTCATTTAGAAGACAGAAATATTAAACCAAACTTAACGACGAGTTCTTAAAAATATTATTCTATTTTTTGTAATTGAAAAAAGTGAGAACGGGGGTCGTTATTGTTTTGTTAACAACAAACGTAATACTTATCTTTTTAATCATACTCTTGATCATCATCATCGTCGTTGTCAACAACAACAAAAACTGGAAGTTATCTTTCGAATTACAAAATAATCATTTTGAATGTTATACGTTTTTAATTAAATCGTTGTAATTAATATTACCACTAATATTAATATTAATATGAATAAAAGTATTACAGGAGAGTGGAGTACAAAAATAAAAATGAATTGTGTAGAAAATTAATTTATTTAAGAGTTTTTGTAAGATTCTAATTAAAATGTGGCATCTTGGTAAGTGTATTTTGGCAGTGTTCTGTACGGTATATATAATGTGCTTGAACATATTTTAATGTAAAATTGAATTTAATAAGTTGAACGTGTTTTGATATGAATATACTCGGATAAATTTGAAAACTTTCGCATTTGTTCATTTAAATATATAAGCCATGACACAATTAAACAACATAACAACTTCTATAATTTATTTCTTTTAGTCAGCAAACTAATCATAACAGAATAAAACTTAAATTTATATCTAGGCTATTTTACACCATATTCTTACAAAACCCTTTACATAACATCGATATTAAAGAAAAAGAAAACATTCATTCTACTTCATAAACTCACCACATATTTTGAATCTTAACGTCTGTTTCGTTTTAAAAGAGTATAAAAACGTTCTCTCTGCAATGTTTTCGTTTTATTAACAAAAATGTGTTTTAAATCAGAGGGGAGAACAATTATGTTTTGTTATAAGTTCAAATTGCCTATGGGGGATAGTCAACTCCTATAATAATAATAATAAAAACATGAAATTAAAAATACAATAAAAATAAAAATAATGATAATAATGATAATAATAATAATAATAATAATAATAATAATAATAATAATAATAATAATAATAATAATAATAATAATAATAATAATAATAGCTACATTGGTTTTACTACAACTATCCTTTCCTGTAGATCACTATATACCTGGTAAACTCTAGCTCAATTTATCAGCATTAAAAAAAAATAATTGCTCCCTCTGATGTAAGACAAATTTTTGTTAATAACACAAAAATATTACATTCTGAAAATAATTTAAAGAATTAAAATCACTTGAAACTATCTTAATTAAAACCCGCAATATACAATAAATAACATTACGTATGAAACGAGTAACAATATTTTAAAATGTTTAAAGTAAATAGAATTTATTCTGTGATCCTAATTCTGACGTCCGGAAATTTAAATTGTAAACGTTCTTCTGGAATTTCACCGGTTTGTTGTTTTGACGTCTAATGGCTTTACATATCGTTTTTTTTGTTCATTTGCTTTTTGTCACCTTAAGATATTCAATGAAGAATTGAAAGTACTGTTGATATTTATGAAACATTCATTATTTATTTGATTTTGACACAAAAAGATTTTTAGAAAAATAAAAAATAAAAATGGTATAATCAAGCAGAATAATTTTGTTATATTAAACAATGCTTGCTTAAATGAATACTGCCTAAATACACACACACAATATATAGATATAGTCATCCACATAGAGACTGTTTCGCTGTATCACAGCTCTTCAGTGCGGCTAGACCAGTTAGTGCCTCAAGCCGGGATTGAAACTGAATGTAAGTAATATCTCAATGTAAACATTGTCAGGTGCCGGAGCTCGAATTAGTTTAACCCAATGAGCTATGCCTTAAAGCTAATGGCAGTTGGCGATATCCTTACAAATAAGTTCTACCCAGAAAGGGAGCTTTTTATATCATCATCATGGCCGTCACTCGAATCGAGTATGCGGGATCCAGGGCTTCAATTGTGGGTTCTCATGTGAGAAAACAGTCCAATGCGCGATCCACATATTCTGTCACATTTCGGGCATGCGTTATTGTTTGGTAATTGTGCATGTGGTTGGTTTTCGCGGCGTACTATTCTTGCTGTTCTCAGGTCTTCGGGATGACGACGCCGTTCACCCTCAAACCTATCCACACCACCTCCCACTTCATTCCTCCACTCTGTTCTTTCGAGTGCTCTCGCTTCCCATGTTGTGGGATCAATCCCGCATCTCCTCATGTCCTCCTTCAAACAGTTCCTGCACCGTTTCTTCGGTTCTCGAACCCTCCTAGCTCCCACATTTAGCTCAGAGTAGAATATTTTCTTTGGATAGGATTGGTCGCTCATCCTTACAACGTGACCAGCCCATATCAAACGACTCCTACAATCAAAACCTCTACACTAGAGCAACCAGACTCTTCCAGGACACTGGTGTTGGTCCAACGATCTTGCCAGGTGATTCTTAAAATTTTTCGTAACAGTCTTTGATGCAGTTTTTTGAGTACTTTGATATGTCGATGGTATGCTGTCCAGGTCTCCGACGCATATAAGAGAGTGGGTAGGACAATGGCCTGATAGACTAAGATTTTGTTATCCAGCCTTAAATCTTTATTATCAAAGACTTTGGAATGAAGTCTACCGAAAGCAGCACTTGCACACCTAATGCGATACTGGATTTCATCGTCAATGGTGGCATTAGAGGCAAGGTGGCTGCCTAAATATGCAAAGCGATCTACGTTTTGCAGCGATTCTCCGCTCAGCTGGATATTAGGAGGGTTTCTGCAGTTATCTTGAGGTGAGGGCTGGAATAACACCTCAGTCTTTTTAATGTTGATGTTTAATCCAAATTTTGAGTTTGAACTGACAAAGGCATTAATCGTGGCTTGTAGGTCCTCTTCAGTCAGAGCACAAACTGCATTATCATCTGCATATTGAAATTCAATAAGAGAATCAACATTTGTTTTAGTTCTGGCCTTCAGACGTCTTATGTTGTAAACTCCACCATCCATTCTGTAGTTTATGCATATACCAGGTGGAAGTTGATCATCCATCAGGTGCAGTATAGCCGCAATAAAGATTGAGAACAAAGTTGGTGCAGCTACACATCCCTGTTTGACCCCAGATTTTACTTTGAATGGATCCGTAGAGCAGCCATTTGCGATTACCGTTGCAGATATATCGCCGTGAAGAAGTTTCATCATTCTGATGAACTTCTCTGGACAACCAGCTCTTGATAGAATTTTCCAGAGAAGCTCACGGCTTACACTATCGAAAGCTTTTGTTAAATCGATGAAAGCCATGTATAGAGGTTGTTGTTGCTCTCGGCATTTTCCCTGAAGCTGCCTCAGACTGAATATCATGTCACTGGTGCCACGAGCCGGTCGAAAACCACATTGTGACTCGGGTAAGACAGACTCAACAAGAGGTGTTAGTCTCTTGGTTAAGATATGAGCCAGGATTTTTCCAGCTATTGATAGTAGTGTGATACCTCTATAATTTCCACAGTCAGTTTTTTCACCTTTCTTCTTGAAGATTGTTGTAATTAGGCCATCCCTTAAGTCAGTTGGTATTTCCTCCTGTACCCATATTTTGACAATAAGTTGATGCAGTTGTGAATGCAGGAGTTGTCCACCATATTTATACATTTCGGCAGGGATGTTGTCCATACTGGCAGCCTTATTATTTTTCAAAGCAAGGACGGTAATCTTGGCCTCTTCAAGAGAGGGGATTCTGTTCAGTGAATCGTCCACAGGTCGTTGCGGTATTTGATGTATCGCATTGTTGTCAACGATTGGGTGTCGGTTTAAAATGTCTTCAAAGTGTTCTTTCCACTGGGCCAAGATTTCTCCACTATTTTTGAGAATTCGAGAGCCGTCCCTGCTTCGCAAAGGTGTTAAACCTTGAGTGCTGGGACCATAGAGAATTTTGGTTGCACTAAAGAAATTCTTCATGTCGTTTTTATCAACATAAAGTTGTATCTCTGTAGATGTGTTCGTCCACCAGTTGTTTTTAATGGCTCTTGTAGTTGTTTGTACTTTGGCTTTTAATTCTCTATGTTTTTTTCTTTTTGGCTTCTGAGTTTGGGTCGTTAAGATATGATGCGAGCGCTTTCCTTGTTTGCTCGATTAGCTCTTTTATTTCTTGGTTATTTTCGTTGAACCAATCTTGATTCTTATATTTCTTCAAACCAATCGAGTCTTCACAGGCGTCCAAAATAGGGAACTTCATTTTTTGCCAATGTTCTTTAGCCCTGGTGGGGTATTGGTCCGGCAGAGACTGAAGAAGTGATTGTTGTAGCTGAAGCCGCCTCGTCGGATCCTGCAGCAAGTTAGTGTTGAATCTGAGCCTCTTTAGTGTATTGTGGTTTTTCCTCCTACACTGCAGTTTGATTCTCCTTATTGAGAAAACTAAACGATGGTCTGTCCAGCAGTCCTCGGTGAGTGGGGCAGCTTTTGTAATTAGAACATCTCTCCTATCACGTGCGCGAATAATAATATAGTCTATAAGATGCCAATGTTTTGATCGCGGGTGTTGCCAAGTGGTCTTGTATTTGTCTCTTTGTCAGAAAAACGTGTTAGTGACAATGAGATTGTATTCAGCACACTTTGAAAGTAGAAGTGTTCCATTCGGGTTTATTTTACCCACGCCCTCTTTACTAATGGTTCCCCTCCAAATTTGAGAATCCCTACCAACTCTCGCATTAAAATCACCAAGAAGAATGATTTTATCTTAAGTCGGGATGGCAGAAAGTAGTATATCAAGGTCTTGGTAGAATGTCTCCTTGGTTTGTTCATCGGCACCAAGGGTGGGAGCATATACGCTGATTACTGTGACATAGGAACTTTTCCCTGTTTGTACTCTAAGGGTCATAAGGCGTTTATTTATGCCGACAGGTAATTCACTGAGTCTCAGCATTAAAGTGTTCTTTATAGCGAAAGCGACCCCGTGTAGTCACGGCTTGTCAGGTTCGTAGCCCTTCCAGAAAATAGTGTAGCCACCACCTTCTTTACGCAGATGCCCTTCACCTGACAGGCGGGTTTCTGAAAGCGCTGCAATATCGATGTTGAGTCTCTGAAGCTCTCGTGCAACAAGAGCGGTTCTTCTTTCGGGTCTTGAAAAGTTTAAGTCTAGTAGGGTACAGACATTCCATGATGCCATTTTTAATTTTAATTCATTGTTTCGACCGCAATTAAGGTGAAACCCCCTGAAAGCGGTTTTCCACGCAGGTTAAGATGAAGCAAACTATTTTTAGGGCACCTTTTCTAGCCCCCTCCCTATTTAGGGTGAGCACAGTGGATCCTAGAAAGGGCTGCTCAGTCACAGATGCCACTGCCGAATCACTCTCTTGCTCCGGATCCAAGAGTGAAGCGACTGAACTAAACATTTGCCGCTGGATGTGCCGGTTGAACACTAAAGACTTCCAGATATCACAATCCTGTCCCCACCGCATTCTTCCATTCGCCGCCAGACTTTCTTCCATTTTCTCATTGAACTCTTATCCCACTACTGGTGTCTTTGGAGACGCCTGTGCGTTGATTTGTTTAACATGGATAAGTTGGTGCACAAACAACAGACCCATCATCTTGGCCAGGCAGGTTTATGTTCAGTGACACGGAGACCGAGACGACTGAACCCCCTGATTGGTTGCAACCCTTCATCTGCCATCGCAGCCTGACATACAGATTACTCCGCCGTTGAGGGATTTTGTTTTGCCCTGTTGGGCTCCAGTACTTCACCATATCCCTGGCAGGGTGGCTCCCGGGTACTATGGCAACCCGCGATTTTGGATATTCACAGCTAACCTTTATATTTAAAGGCCGTTCCCCTATCTGCAACCTGGGGAGCCGATGGATGGGAGTTTTCCTTCACCACACCACACAGCTTTTTATATAGTCATCCATATACAGACTGCTTCGCTGCAATATAATGAAAGTTCTAGAAAGCATACTTAGATATTTAGGGAATTGACAATAGTCAAACAAATGCCTTTAGAGATCACGTTTTGAGATGCGATATTTTATTAAAAATAATTTAAATGTATATTTTTTTACTTTTTTCTTATTAATTTCGAATGATAAACCATTTTTCTTTAGCGAAAGAGAGTCCGAATCAATTTAAAGGCAATACCTTAGATTTTCTGTGATGCCAGCTTTTCTCCTCGATGTTGTAGGAGCAATGTTCAGACTTCGTTGCATCGTGGTTAGATGTGCAACAAGAAAAAAAGTAGACGTTATAGACGAAGTGGACAAGGTCATTTATTGGCTCTTCTGATGCTTCTTCTAGTGATCGAAAGTTGGAAAAAAAATCCGTTGGAAATGCTGGTTACAGACTGTTCGGTATTGCACCAGTAGACAAATATATCAATATATATATATATCAATATATATATATATATATATATATTTATATTGATATATATATATATATATATATATATATATATATATATATATATATATATATATATATATATATATATCAATATATATATATATATATATATATATATATATCAATATATATATATATATATATATATATATATATATATCAATATATATATATATATATATATATATATATATATCAATATATATATATATATATATATATATATATCAATATATATATCAATATATATATATATATATAAATATATATATATATATATATATATATATATATATATATATATATATATAGCTCTTTATGATTCATTTATTCACACAACGTCCTGTTAGGTTATTACTTTAACTTCGTTCCTTTAATCTATCTTACTCTGTTCTTCAAAAAAGCTTTTAACCGAAAATGTCTCATGACACGGAATCGAAAGAACAATAAAATAGTAATAAAAAAGAGAAAATAGGAATAAGCTCAAATAAAACAATAGAAAACAACTTTTTCCTTTCTGATTTATTTTCTCTTCTTATGCAGATAACCACCAGTTCTTTCGGATCTTGTTGCATACACCAGCGATTCTTACATATAAATGTCCTTTTATTTTTACTAAAGTAATTTCTAATGAATTTCTCACTTAACTTTAAATTCAGCTTTCCCTTGATCCGTAAATAATTTTTCATTATCTTCTAATATGCTATATATGAATAGAAAGTGTTTTGGTCTTTAAATAACAATTTTAAAAATAAATAAAACTATATCCAAAACAAGATTTCCTTCATGAAAAGATTTGAATTAAAAGAAAAGGATCAGCATAATTTTTTGTGAATCGATATTTAATTTGCATAACTCCATTAAAAAATCAAGTATTATTTAAAGAAGTCAATTTAAACTTTTTAATATTTAATTTGCATAACTATCCCTTCCATTAAAAAATCAACTATTATTTAAAGAAGTCCATTTAAACTATTTAATATTTAATTTGCATAACTATCCCCTCCATTAAAAATCAACTATTATTTAAAGAAGTCAATTTAAACTATTTAATATTTAATTTGCATAACTATCCCCTCCATTAAAAGATTAACTATTATTTAAAGAAGTCAATTTAAACTATTTAATATTTAATTTGCATAACTATCCCCTCCATTAAAAAATCAACTATTATTTAAAGAAGTCAATTTAAACTATTTAATATTTAATTTGCATAACTATCCCCTCCATTAAAAAATCAACTATTATTTAAAGAAGTCAATTTAAACTATTTAATATTTAATTTGCATAACTATCCCCTCCATTAAAAATCAACTATTATTTAAAGAAGTCAATTTAAACTATTTAATATTTAATTTGCATAACTATCCCCTCCATTAAAAAATCAACTATTATTTAAAGAAGTCAATTCAAACTATTTAATATTTAATTTGCATAACTATCTACTCCATTAAAAAATCAACTATTATTTAAAGAAGTCAATTCAAACTATTTAATATTTAATTTGCATAACTATCTACTCCATTAAAAAATCAACTTAAATCAATTTAAAGTAGATAATAAAGATTGGCCTTTTTATGTAGTCAGTCCATCTCTGAATTGTGGTGGAAGTTAAAAATTGTTTTTATATGGACTATCTCTTGAAAAAAAAATAAGTATAAACTAAACTCCTTTATTTAAAAAGTGGAAAGGGAACATTTTAACAGGGGATACGTCCTTGGCAATCAGTCAGACAGTGGTTTTGTAGATGTAGGGCTTAATTATGGTTCTGCTCAGCTATAAGGGGTCACCGTCTCAGATTTTACCTTCTCTCTGAGAAGGAGTTTGTTTATTGCTAATCGTCTGAGGTACCGCTACAGGGTTGCTCACTCATTTTATAGTAGTCCAGAGTTCACTTCACCTAGTTTGCTTGCTTTTCAAAATGTGGTTAAAGACTATGAATTTACTGACATTTATTTCAATTAATGTCAATTTACTTTTATACTGAAACAAATCAGTCCGACAGTGGATTTTTTGATGTTGGACTACTGTTATGTTCAGTCCTAGGATGACCAGTCTCCCATGCTTTACCTTCTCTCTAAGAAGTGGTTGGTTTATTGCCAATCGCCTGAGGCGCGCCTACTAGAGAATATCTAAAGGGATGCTTAAGCATTTTTTGTAGGCCAAATTGTGCATATCTTCGTGCGCTGGTTTCTCAAAACCGCACCTCACCTTGTGTCTAACCTTCTGGCAAAGAGGTAAATAAATATACTAATGTGAATCTATCTTGTTTGGAGGAGAATATTTTAATATCAAATCTAGAATTTATTCGATATACTCTCCTAACGTGTGACTGTTCTTTGATGTGTTCTCTGTTATGTCTACATAATATTACTTGTGATTGAAATAGGTAACTTTTAATATACCGATGAAGAAAATGATATACATTTTGTATTTTTACTTAAATGTAATTTTACTAATAAAGAGTGTTTTTAGAAACGTGCGTACATGAAAAATACTATAGTTGAATGTTTATTCTCGGAACGTCGTTCAAATATTTAACATCATAATTTATATACTTTTAACCTTTGAAATGTACACTATTAATATATATATATATATATATATATATATATATATATATATATATATATATGAAATATAAAACTACAGAAATCACTACTAATATGTCCAGAAGTCGCGACATAATAATTATCTGCTTTACACCCACTTAAAACATGATGTTATACACGAAAATAGATAATAGATTCTGAAAACCTATCAACAAACACTTCCCACCAAGAAAAAAATATAAAACATAACAATAAAATACACAACACAAATGACACAAACACCAATAAAGTTAAAAATAGTACCATAAATAATTGCAATTGCTAAAGACCTAATGAGTGCCCCTTACATAGAAATTGTCAACGACCTCAATAGTATACTTGGTAAATATATATCGAGCAAACAAGGAAAGCGCTCACATCATATCTTAACGACCCAAACTCAGAAGCCAAAAAGAAAAAAACATAGAGAATTAAAAGCCAAAGTACAAACAACTACAAGAGCCATTAAAAACAACTGGTGGACGAACAACTCTAAAGAGATACAACTTTATGTTGATAAAAACGACATGAAGAATTCCTTTAGTGCAACCCAAAATTCTCTATGGTCCCAGCACTCAAGGTTTATAGAAAACCTGGCAGTTAAAAAGATCTCCATAAGTAGCACGGCAGGGATAGTTAAAGATAGATTTTACGGCCATATATCCTCCTTTAACAATTAAATATATGCGGACCACACTTCACTATCTTAGCACTTCTGGAAATTGATTAAAGATAACAAAACACCAATCGATAAATGGAAAATAATGTCAAGATATGTAAATCCTTTAACTTATCTTGCTTTTTGTGTCTTAATAAAAATGATCTGTATACATGCATGAAATTTATCGCATTCTAGAGATCATTAATGTGATAAAACATTAGCCTCTTCAATTCTTAAGTATAGCTATTTCCCAAGGCATGATGGTCAAGGGAGTTTGCACTTAGTCTGACTGAAGCACTTGAAGTACATACGGATCAGAGACCACCAAAGCTGCTTAACTATAAAATCATGACCATGATCATAAATTATATATATATATATATATGAAATATGAAACTACACGAACCACTACTAATATATATATATATATATATATATATATATATATATATATATATATATATATATATATATGCACATGCAACACGCAAATACATATAATCACACACATATACACATATACATATATAGTGTCTGTCTATTCGATTTCGAATATGATCAATTTGGTGTATCAATGTGATATTAGTGTGAAGGTTCTCAGTGAAAAGCACGGAGGTGGCTCTTCAAGCCTGCCAGACTTTTACAAACCATACCACAAATGGGGCAGGTGTTGTGATGATCTGAGGGCATGCCGTGCTTGATTTTGCAAAACATGCACTCGTTGGTGATTCAACAAACCTGCATGTGACATCGTTACCAAGTTCCAAGTTTGGCATCTTAGGTTTTCCATGTTTTCTTCCATGTGCTGGAGGTGTCATATCCCATCTCTTCCTTGCTGCTCTCTTCTGATGCTGGTGTTGAATCCTATTCTTTCAAAAAGCTTGCTGCCTTCAAAAACCGCTTTCCTCCACCTTCACCTATCTACAAGTGCCACTATTAAGTGCCACTTAATTCCTAATCTTAAGTTTCAAAGCAAACCTCATTCCCCTCTTTGGTTTTCATCTGTTTCTGCCATTGCCCCTCGTAACCATTTAATCAGTATCGTTGGGATTGTTCTGAGGCTTCTAGGCAATATTATAGAAGAGCTAGCGATGCCTGCAAGAGAGCAATCTCTGAGGCTACGTCTAGCTATTCGCAAAAGATTCATGACTCTATCTCATCTCAAAATGTTGGTTGTCGTTATTTTTGGACGATCATCAATAGTCTTGTTAATAGTGGCAAGTATGCTATTCCGACTTTTAAGGATAAGGCTGATCTCTTTGCTCCTCTTTTTCCTGACAATTCTTCTCTTAATAATTCATGTGTGGTCCTTCTAAATTTTCCTTCGAAATCTGATCACTCTTTTTTACTCTGTCATCACTCCAAAGTAGGTTTCTAGGGTTCTTTCTGATCTTGACCAGTCTAAGGCTTCCAGTCCTGATTCAATTCCTGTTGTCGTTGTCAAGCGTTGTGCTCCTTAACTTTATTCTATCCTCTCTAAATTGTTCAATCTGTTTGTCTCAGTCCTGTTTCCCTTCTTGTTGGAAGGGGTCCTCTGTTGTCTCTATCTTTAAAAATGCTGGTGATCAGTCTGACCCAACTAAGTATCGTCCAGTTTGTCTCTTCTCTGTTATTAGTAAGGTTTCTTAAAGGTTGATCAACAGACAGCTTGTTAATTTTCTGGAAAGTTTGGACCTCTTTAGTAATGTTCAGTATGGCTTTCGTGGTTTTCGTTGAAATGCTGATCTTTTAACTGTTATAACTGAACGGATCTGTCGGTTTATAGATAATTTAAGAGAGGGTAGGGCGATTGCACTTGACAATTCAAAGGCGTTCGACAGAGTATCGCCTTCTGGTCTTCTACACAAACTTCAGGGTCATGGTATTAGTGGTAAGGTTCTTAACATTATTATTTTTTTCTATATGATCAAAACTTTGGAAGGTGCGGCCTCATCCTCTTCTGCTGTCAATGCTGGCGTTCGTCAGGGTTCTATTCTAGGCTCAACACTGTTCCTTATCTATATAAATGATCATTTTCCAGATCATATTATTCAGAAGATTAATACTTATGCTGATGACATTACTCTCATTTCTGGTGTGGCTTCTCTTCCATCTCCCTGTGATCAATTGGAATATGCAGCTGATCTAGTAGTTCATTGAGTTCAGTTGTGGATTGGAGTACAAAATGGATTGTTTTATTATATCCTGTTACGACTCAGCTGGTGTCTTTCAATCGTAGGCGTGTCACTTTTATTCCTGAGATTCTCATGGATAGCTCTGTTCTTGAGGAGAAATTGACTCTAAAACCTTATAGATTTTCTTTCTCATAAAATCGTTCTTGGAGTCCACACGTTAAATCTATTCCTCTTTCTGCTTCTCGTAAGGTTGGGTCTCTCTATCGCTCCAAACACTTTCTCACACCTAGACTATTATTTATCTCTACAAATTTACTATCAGACCACGTATGGAGTACTATTGCCATATTTGGGATGGTAAATCTTTGTTCCATTTGAGGATTCTTGATAGGTTTCAGAATCGCGTCTATAATTTGGCCCCACTCTCTGTTCTCTCCACTCACACTCTCACAGACGTGAAGTTGCTAGCCTCAGTTTTTTTTTATAAATACTATTATGGCATATATTCTTCAGAATTGTCTGATCTATTCTCTACTTCTATTGTTCCAGTTCGTTTAACTCGTTGGTCTAGTGGTCTTCACCAATTCGGTGTTTTTATACCTCGTTGTAACACAGCTTCCTATTCAAGTAGCTTCATTTCCCAGAACTTCAGGCCTGTTGAATTCTCTTCCAGCTGACTATTTTACTCCTATCTATACTCTTGGTCGTTTTAAGACTATGATCAATAGGCATTGCCTGTCTTTGTGATAATCATCTTTCGTTATTGTTAGCTCCTTACATCAAGTGGCTTCATGTCTTGTCTGGAGCGATTTCCATATATATATATATATATATATATATATATATATATATATATATATATATCATCTTTCATGCGTTTAAAGGAATAAATCGCCAAACAACATCTACAAATAAAGAAGTAAAAAGTGCTCTTTCACCAAAACAATGAACCGTGCCACAAGTCGATCGCAACGGTGGCAAAACTATATGAAGTGCTTCCACGCCCACTCTATTCTTCAATTCTGTCCCTAGAGACTACTTGCTGGTTGCAGACTTCAAAAGAATATTCAAGGGAAAGAGATTTTGCTCCAATGAAGAAGTGATATCGGAAACTGAGGAATATGTTAAGGCTAAAGACAAAGACATCGAATTGTTAAAAATCAGTGCATTACCCGAGAAAGATACTATGCTGATGAATGAATTCTAATTTTGTCTTAAAGTTGTTGTTTCATTTGTAAGGCCGAGGACTTGTGATGTTATATATATATATATATATATATATATATATATATATAGTAATCCAGGTAGGGTAAAAATCCACAGGGTAGAAATCCAAAGGGAATCAAACCGGGCTTATAAAAGAGTGCTCAATAAAAATATAGAGCTGTATTGTGAATGCTTTTATTCAAACATGTACAAGGTCTGCTACACTGGCATGTCGATATTATCGATCTACAGCTATCAAGAGCTGAGGTCTCATCAGGCAGAAAGTTTTTTATGATCCAACCCGGTCGCTGAATTCCAGGAAGAATATATATATATATATATATATATATATATATATATATATATATATATATATATATATATATATATATATTAGATCCACAACTTGTCAAAAGAGCAATAGTCCGTGTAATATCAGACAGAATTACCAAATTATCCAGAAATAAACACCTATTCAATAAAAATAAACAATACTACAACGAAGCTTTAACTAGATCAGGGTATAAAAAAATAGTTATATCAAAACTGACTTCAGGCAAAATAGGTCAAATGGAGGTAGTATGAGAGAAATCGGCAATTTGGTTTCATATAATGGAGGGGAAGAATTTATAGGGTTAGTAAAAGCAATAATGACAAAATGCCACAAAATGATCACAACTATTATTCAGTGGAACAATCAATGGATACCCAAAGCACTGGGGGTTGAAAAAACAAGAGGTGTAATGGTATTTGGTTTAAACCCCCGTATAGTCACCATATCCGTACAAAATATCTCGATCTCCTTTTATAGTATCTGGGAGAAAAATTATCTCAACGGTAGTAGGATAGGTACATTCTTAAACAGAAATACTGTAAAGTTATCTTTTTCAACTTCCAAAAACCTAGATTCATCGATTATTAGGTATAATAACATCAAAATATATCATGCAAGGATAAGACTAATGATAACACTGGAACAAACAACAATGCTAGCCAGTAATTGTAACCCAAATGCAATTGTAGATTCACTAAGAAGTGTCCTATGGAGATAACTGTTTCATTCCAAATGTCGTGTATAAATGTGATGTAAAGACAGAGAATAACACTAGGACCTATATCGGGTCCACCGTTGCACCTTCAAGGACAGGTATAAAAACCACACTTGTTCATTTAGGAAAAAACTTAATTCAAATTCTAAGAAAACTCCTACATCGCTAACAAATTTTGTTAAAGAATTAATCAGTAAAAAAATTCATTTTGAGTTTAAATCGTCCATATTAGGTAGATCGAACAAATATATACCTAACCAAAGTAAAAATGCAATCTGTACACGTTAGAATCTTACCATATAATCACTTCGAATGATAATTTACTAAACATTAGGCAGGAGATTCTACAGAATTTTCTGCACCGGAACTATTACATGCTATCTAGCTTTAGACCTGGCATGTAGTTTGGGAACTAGTAAAGATTTTAAAAACATATTTAGAAATTTAATTTGATTATCTCTAGAAGTGTCTATAAGTTTTGGAACTGGTGCACGGTATATGATACATATAATCCCAACAATTCTGCCTTATCTTACTTTACATTAATAATGAGGAAATATGTGTTCCTGCAATTAACAATGAATAAAATAAATAGTTATCATTAGAATTGTTCAGTAATTATAGTAACTTTAGAACATTAATATTTTACGAAGTAAAAAAATGAAAATGGGATCAACACTGCATGTAAGTCCTAATATGGAATATAAAAATCACAGAATATTCTTTGACGCTCCGAATTGAGTCCTAACACACCGAGTAGATGAGTTAGTGGCTAATAGAAAATTATTTTATCATCAAAACTAAGCTTTGTAGCCAAACTAGTAAGCGATAAAATCAAAGGGAACTTTAAGCATTGAGAGGCTCTTGGAATTGAGTAGTTAATCTTTGTGTATTGGGTATTGAAGTACCCAGTGGTTTTGGAGGTTAAGTAAATCATTGATACTGTGGCATCCTAACTGGTAGTGATAGTGAAGGTGGTGGATTCGATTTAAGTCAATAAATGGGGAGATGGATTCCTTCTATGTTCTATCGGGGTTAAACTTAATTGTGAGAGAGATAAAGAGGTAACTTAAAAAGTGTGTTCACAATTGATTTTGCATCCTAAATTAACAAGTCAATTGAATCCGCATAAGTTGCATTAGAATTCATTGAATTACTAAATAATGTTAGGGTCACTGCCTTATAACAAGTAAATTAACTCTTCAGCGAATTAACAACAGAATCCGTCTGTATCCTTCTGGGGTTTAATTAAATTTCGGAACAAGGGGGAAATAACTCTTTAATTCTAAAAATAAGATTTACCTCGGTGTAGCTTAAATCTCTATGGGTTGATGGTCGATCTTGTAGTTTTAAATTGATAAATAAAACTAACTCTCGTTATAAATCTAATTAAATATAATTTTGTGTTTTGTTCATTTAAAAATAATAAAAATGATAAGGAGAGATGTATTTTTGAGACTTTAATTCCTCGATACTAATGTGTTTATATATTTGCACTCGATTTGCTGCGGGGCT
Source organism: Sepiola atlantica (assembly GCA_963556195.1). Taxonomy (NCBI): domain Eukaryota; kingdom Metazoa; phylum Mollusca; class Cephalopoda; order Sepiida; family Sepiolidae; genus Sepiola; species Sepiola atlantica. The sequence continues at coordinate 144,312,307 of OY744516.1, forward strand.
GGTCATTCTCATAGTTTAGCATCAAAACAATGGAGATTTCGCAACCTATCTCTGGTTTGTGACATAGCCTTATTGGACACTCTAAGATTTTTAGTAATAATTAATAATAAATAAAAGCTTAAAATAATTTACGGATTGTCTTGGGACTTCGGAAGTCTTTTCCTCTAATAGAGAAATTTCGATCTACTAGCAGAAACTATTTAGATTGATTTCGTAAATATACGCTTTGGGCCATCGTTTTATAAATCTGATTCATGTGTTTTCCCGAGTGTGAACATATTATGGAGGAGTGAGTTTTTTTCTGAAGTGGTCACCTTTTTCACAAGTGAGTTGTTTGCCTTTATATAATGCAGTTTGCTAAATTTTTATCAGAAATCAAACTGGATTTCCACCGTATTTCCCCTCTTACTGCAACCCTCTGAAGATTGACAAAATTGGACGAATTGAAAAAATACAATTATCCGATTTTTGCCATGAAACGCTCGCAAGGGATATTAACGAATATTAAATTTGAACAAAAAAACTCATCGAAGTACAGAAATAATGGAAATTATGGTTTGGGATTAATTCACCATGGGCGATGGGATGCAAATATAAAATATATATTCTCTGAATCTTGTAATACAGTTTCATTGAGCTTACAATTGTATATATTTCAGCTATTATAAGGACTATAATTTCTTTTTTAGATATATAGTTTTCTTTCTTTATCTAGATATCTATAGCATATATGAATGCGTAAGTACATATGCATAGTCTAAAATTAGGGCTCTGACCCATCTCCAGGCTGTGAAGACTTAATATCGCCCACACATGAACAAAGCCCTCAGAATTTTTGCCAGCATCTTATATACTCCAATACAACAAAGCCATTAACAAAAGGTAGCAGCATTTATCAAGACCTTAGATTTCAATCTAAGAGTCATTATTTACCAAAATCTCGGCACTTTCATCAAGAAGCGTCTTTGATTATGTCAGGTGTGTTTTTCCTGGTTAAGTTCCAAAGCACAAATAAGTTAATTCTCTGAGCAATCAATCGAGTGGCAGACATTTACTAAGAGTTTTCTTGTTAAAGAATCGGAATATTCTTTCAGTTGATGCTATCTATAAGTCACGTTTGCCAATGTAGCACATCTATTTCGACTTATCTACGGTGTCATAAGATCCTCCAAGACTTTGAATTGTCAGTACCTGTCAAGCTGGCGTGATAGAATCTTTACCAACCCTCGTGTTTTGCTAATGATCTTATTGGATGCCAGGAAAACGATTTCCGTTCCAAATTCTTTGTAATCAAAGACAGATTCTTTGTTAGTAGTTTCAAAATAGATTGACCATTATTTATATTTTAATCTGCTTAGAATTCTGAGAAAGTTGACCGATGAAAACATTAACGTTTGAATTAAGACCGATGAAAAACGAAGGGTGTGTAGTCAAAAAAAGAGTAAGACAAAGAATATTTATTGCTTAAAAAGAATTAAATTGTTACAATTTTAAATAAGAGACACATTCATTTTATTTATTTAAAAAATATTTAGTTGACAATAAAAAATATTTTAACAGAAGAAGAAAGAGTTATTTTTTCTTAATTATATTGACCCTGACAGACGTCTATTATTTCAAAAATAAGTTTTCTAACAGTAAACTATACAGACTGATGTTGAACATACTGTGGAATTTCCACGAGGTTCAACTAGTTTATATTATTCAGATAATTATTATCATCTTGATTGTTATTTCTTAATTTTTATTTTTACTATTTGTTCATCATATATTAACGCCAAAATCCACTCGAAGATAAAGATTAATAAGATGAAAATGATTGCCAGTAGAAAGATGGCTAACACAATTGGAGTACTAACATTGATTAATGGTACAAACTGCGTTTGATTACTTAACATTTCGGTTGAAGGTTCGCAAGTTCGAAAAGATGCACCTGAAGAAGAACAAACGTTACATTCGCTGAAACATTGTGAATATCACAATGAAGATGAGAATAGTAGTCCGAATAATCCAAATAATACAACTTATAAATCAGCTAAAGAATTACGAAAAATATTTTTAAAAAAAACTGTAGTGATAAAGTAATTAAGTGTCATGGTGTAACTAAAAATAATTAAAAATAATTAATATGTAATAAATAAAACTAATATGGAAAAGTTAATGACATGCAATATGAAATGATGCAAATGTAATAAAAAATGTAATAAAAACATAATTTTAAAAGATTAAAAAAAAAAATTAGTGACAAGAAAAACTACATTTAAATTCCAGTGAATTATCTTTTAAACCTTGATACAACCAATCAAAAGTATTAATGTGCACTCTGTCATAGCATTTACTAAGTTGCAAGTAGCGGTAGAAGCAGCCAATCTCCCGAAGTAGTCATCGCTTTTTCTAAACCTTTAGAAGTAAAAAAAACGCCACCAGAAAAAATTCCAGATTGAGTGATAAAAGAAAATTTATAACCATGCTTTGACCAGCTGACTAGTTTTATTTTCTTCTGCAAAAAAAAGATAATTTATTTGAAACTTTTCTTGAAAAAAAACAACTTATTTATTAATAACACAATTTAGTACATGACAAATTTATTAATAGCAGTTGTTTCCCTATGTTTTCTTCGTTTTATATTTCAAAATTTGACAAGTTGTTTAAAAGAAAACAATTTTTTTCATATAATTAAACATATTGTGACTACAACGCCGAGTGTTTTGAATACATCGTATGGCAGTTTTTGCATCGGCTTCTTTCCAGCTGCTTATGGAAGATGCTGATACAAAGTTGCCGAGAATTAGGTCCTAAACTGGATAAGTACCCTTACATACAATCTGTTGTAAAAGTCGCTAGAGAAATGGTTGAATCTTTCTACCGCTCCAGAAAGTACCTGCCTCCTGACACAATCCTACTTCATCACAAATAGGTACATCGTTTTGGACCACTCTGTATTTTCAAGAAATTTAAAAAGATCCACACATAACAAAATATGATTAGCGCTGACAGGAAGCAAACTATTTCAAGTATTCTGCTAAGAAAACTAGTGAGAAATGTGTCTAAATGTATTAGAACTTCACCTAGAATAAAAGTGAATATTGAATTGAAGTCTCAAAGAAGACAGTAATACGAGCCATGCACAGGAATGGATTAGGAACTTACAAGCCGATAAAAACTCTATTTCTGTTAAAGTGACACCTATAAGCCTAATGAAGCATAATGAGGCCAATATAGAGAAAGATAACACCTACTGGAAGCATGTGTTTTGGTCAGATGAGATAAAACTGGACCTTCTTGGCAATAAAGATATTGCCTATATTTGGAGAAAGAAAGAAGAATCGTATGATCCAAAGAACACTATGGCTAAAATGAAACTTGGCAACACGAATATAATGCTATATAAATGTTTGAGCAGAAATATTTTTGAGGTTGAAATGAATACTACATGCACAGACATAAAAGAGGAGGAAATAATCAATATTATCTTGTCGAGGTCAAGTAAGACCCTCATACAGCAGTCTCTATTCTTAATGATTATAAGACATTTCTATTTACTTCTTTCATGTCTTTGTACAATCTCTAGTTTATGAATTTAGTAAAAGATTTCTTGTTTTTACCAAAGCTAAAATTATCTTTGAAGAACAATGAATGAGAATAAGGAAAATTAGTTTTTATACAATTCTAAAAATTTTAATTCGGAAATTGCTCTAAAATGACGACGAAATGTGATAAATCGTGTGTGCATGTTTGATATTGGATGGACAATAGCCACTTGCAGGAGTGAGCCATGAGTGACCGTTTAGATATTTCAATGCATCTCCCTAGCTATTATCTGAGGCAAATCCATGTTCATTATGACCGTGAAGTCAAGTGCCCGCGAATCGGGTGTGTGTTTGTGCTGATGCGATTGGAAGAAGCAGCAACATCGTGTGTTGATCCAAATGAGATTTTCTTGGCTTGTTCGTGGTCCACACGGTCATTTGCATGCGGGTTTGGAAGATTCGTTAAAAGGCCGATACTCGGGGTTCTAAAGTACATTGTGCTTCAAAATATTAGAGGCTTCTTAATAAAGAATCTCTATATTTATTTTACTATTCTGTCTTTATACAAGCAGAAAGACCCAACGTTACTCCAGATTCAATGAGGAACACTATGTCCATTTTAACTACGCTCAAAATAATATATTACTTTCTTTTTTTACGTTTCGCCTCCTAATATAGTTGGAAGAAACTGAAATTTGGAAAACTTACTGAATTACTATCTTATACAGTTTAAATTTCATTAAAATCAGATATACGTATTTCAAGTTTAAAGGTGATTCTTCCTTCATGGCTCCCTTAAAGGGAGCCTATAGATCAGTGGTTCTCAAACTATTTTGAAATCTTTGTTTGGCGCTCCGTTTAGAATACGTAAGATCGCTCACGGACCATTTAGTATTAATCGCAGTTAACATATAATCTACAAAACAAAAAAGATTTGGCAAAGAAATATGTATTTTAAAATATCAAACAATTTGTAATAAAATAAAAACTATGCGTCGAAATGTACTTGCGACGAAATGTCCTACAGTAGAATAAATTTAAGTAAAATATGCTATCAAAAATAAGTGTAAATGCATTTCATATTAATATAGCAAAAACATTATCATAATATGTTTTAATGTATTTAAGAAGATTGTAAGATGATCTATGAAAAATACATTGGCCCACCCCTGGGTTGGGTAACATGCTTCACTGTATGATTACTGAAAAATACTTTTTCGCCCCCTTCTGATGTATTTTTCCTGTGGACGCCCATGCCGCTAAAATCCATGTATCATTTGTTCATGGTTAAATTTATTAAATCAATAAATTATTTAGTAAAGTTAAATAATAAGTTAATTTTAAAATTGAAAATAACACAGTTATTTGGTAGTAATTGATAGAGAAAATGAACAATTTGAGTTTATAAGTTAAACGGTGGAGTTGCAAGTTGGAAATTTTCAAAATTGCCACGTTTTTTACATATTATTTTTATTTTCGACAAAAATTACTTAAATTGAATTAATAACCAAAGAATTAGTCAAAAATTAGCTAGCCAAAAAGGGAATTAATTTTTTTTTTCGAAATTTTTATTTTATTGTTATTCAAGATTGAAAATATTTTAATCTCAATACTTTTTTGAATAACAGTAGCTCCTATCTAAAAATCTCAGACGGCCCTCTAAAACCCTTTCCCGGTCCCCTAGGGGACCGCGGACCCCAGGTTGAGAATCACTGCTATAAAGACTCGGCACTTTGAAGGGCCAGTAGAGATTCAGGAAAACTTTCATTGTCTTTCCCAGAAAATGTTATGCATATGATTTAAATTTCATCGAAAGAGGATATATTTGAAGTTTAAAGAGGGATTCTAACCCCAATATCTCCCTTGAGGGGAGAGGGACTTAGAAATGCAGGACCACTTAAATTGTTTTCCCTAAAGAATTTCATATATAATTACATTTTTAGTTTTTATGTAGATTCTCTAACCTTTTATTCTATAAGGAACACACACAGAGACATTGACATTTATATAGAGAGCGTAGCCAAAATATCCTTCCTATATATGATGTTCATAAGAAAGTGCAAATACCTCAGTTGGTAGAACGGTCGCATATTTTTGCTAGGATGGAAGGATTATATCATGATGTTTATTTACTCCTCGCGGAGTTAGGCACAAGGCCAGTTTTATCTTACTCCCACAAGTAAGATGTGACCCAAGATCGGGTCGAGCAAGTGGGGTTAAAAGCCAGCGCTCGAGAGGTGAGCACTCTGGCCATTTAAAAATTGCCTGGGCAGCCCCGTCGGCATTCCCCGGTAGGGGCGCCTCAGACAGTAAGCAATAAACTTACTCCTCCCCAAAAAGGGGAGGCGAAGCCTGGGAGGGTGGACCTCCTAGAACTGCACAGAACAGGCGTGCAGTATCCATCGGAACAGATACTACACTTTGATCTTAGCCAAAAGGCCGAGAGGATTATATCATGATGAATGAACTGACCAAAGGAGGAAATAATGACTGAGAAGATGATATGATGACAACAGAATACATTACCCCACCTCCTAAAAGATGGTAATTCTGGGAGGTTGATATCGTGAGGAACGAACATATACTATAGCCCCCCCCACCCCCACCCTCAAAGAGTAGGTAATGCCCGGGAAGATGTCTAACGATACAGAAGATCGTTTTTTTCTTTTTCTTATAATTCAATAAATACTGGATGAATTTGCGTAATTATTTCTGTACAATCTTATTTTCAGCTAACACATAAGTACATAATAAGGTTTATACATTTCTTTAACTATTTTAATGTCGGGGCGAAACAGCAGAAGCACGAAAAAAATATTTTATACAAAAAATTCTGGCTTTTATAAAAGCCAGAATTTTTTGTATAAAATCGACAACTAACAGAACGAACAAGGGATTAAAAAACAAATACGCAACAAATAAATGTTACGAAAAGTAAGATAAGTTACTCTTCTACTAATCTGGATAAGTTTATTAGTGTTTTAACTTATTTTTAAGCGTTTTTTATTCATAACAAACCTGGTATCAACCAGTTCAGTTAGTACGGAAAAAATGGCTGAAATTACACTAAACAGCCTTAAGAAATACCTGCAAAGACAACATGAATTAAAAATGTAATTATTTTATATTTTAGAGGGGGGTCACTTTCCTATATAATTTTAACGTAAATTGAGCACCTATTTCTTGGAAAATTGGCAGTGAACGACGGAATTTTTTTTAGGGGGCTATATTTTTCGTGAGGCGTTCTTATAATCCAATATGTTTTTGAATGTAAAATTATCGAACCCGTGTAGAAACAAATATTCAAGAAATAACTGTTGCAATTATGTTCAGTGTTTCGAAGTGGGTACTCAATTTACGTTAAATATACATAGGAAAGGTTCCCCAACCCCTCTAAAAACATTTTTTTAGAAAAGATTCAAATTGTTATATCTCATATTACATAATTAAAATAAGGGGAAAAACAGTTTATACAGTACATATCTTAGTTTTAAGAAAGTTTGTTGTCGCTCAATATCTTTATTAAAACGGCTTTATTATCATTGGGAGTTTAACGCAGTTGCTAGAGCTATAGAATTAATGACACAATGTTGACTGAATACATTAGGGTTGCGAGTTCGAATCACGCTCTCGGGGTCAAATTTTGTTATTGTTTATTAAATCTAAACTAAGTAGTTAGGAGTTTCCCCGATGTAATTCTTACATTTACAAAAATTCTCACCGACGGACAGACAGAAATCGTGATAGAGAACCTCTTCGTTATATTATAAGTATATTAAATATTACAGTGGTTTGTGACCTCTAGTGGCATCGTTCCTTTGGTATTTCTTTGGAGGTTTATGCGCATGTCTATTTGTACATTAATAAATCTATATGCGAGTGAAACGATTACTATATCCCCTATAGTAATCGTTTCACTCGCATATAGATTTAAGGTGTCATTACCTAAAAAATATTTTGTATACTTTTAGCACCCCAATCATGTTTGCAGCTGAAAAAAAAACGGATTTATTATTGTACCATATTTAACGTAATTTGAACGCTACGTCTTTTCAAAAATAAATCCAACATATACCTTTAGATTGACCTGGTCCACGAAAAAATCCAAAACATGTTTTCTTAACATTTGGAAAAACGTAAAGTTTGAATTATCAGATATGATGCTATGTTAACCCGCTTCCTTTCAGCTGAGAGTGTTTACTTCCTTCCTACTGCAGAAAGATGAGGCATAAGGTCGGGAGGTGGGAGAAAAAGCCAATGCTTTCAAAAGTGAACTCTTGCTCTTTAAAAATAGCCATGAACTGACCCGTCGGCATTCCTCAGTAGAGGCGCCTCATGCGATCAGCAATAAACCAACACCACTTTAAAGCAAGATATAAAGCTTGAGAGGATGCACCTAAGTCAGACCATATCTCATCTCGACAAAAGAGAACTACCAGGCTAGCAAATGGTCTGTCAGATTGAGTGCCGTGAACGTCTGTTCTTAGCTTGATTGAAAACAGCCATGAAGGAAGCTGATAGCATAATACACTTGGTGTTTTATTTTTATGAGATTTATGCAAGCTTTCCATAATAAGTTTCATGAATTTTAAAATTGTATCTTCTCTTTTAGGATTATCGATTTATATTAGTACTTTGTCACTTTATTTAATTTCCAAAGTTAAAATCAATAAGGTTGAGGTAAACTCGGCAGATTTTAATACTTACATTCCGTCAAACTTACATGATGTTAAATGTTTTAAATTTGTAATTCCTGAGAAACAGTGGCATGCAGAGATCTAGTGGTGCCTAGAGCCAACTGCTTGATTTATGTCCCTAAGATTCAAGGAGAAGACATAGTACTGAGAAATATAATAAAGGGAGATAGTTTGAATATAATTGATTGCCCTTCCCCCAATTTTTATTTCGCCCCCTTCTGCACACAACTGCTTAGAAAACGCATTTATTTATTATATGCTGAAGATTGCATTAAAATTGGATACTTATTTCATATTTTGTGATTACAGAAATTGAATAAATTAGTTTGTTTAAAAAGAGTAGTCTTGTAGCCGTTAGCGTCAGCACTATTTCTTTAAGTTGTAGTCGTGGTGGTGGGGGTGTTCATGATATTAGAGATACGCTATGTAAGGGGGTATTTATCCCATTAGAGATAGGCATGCATGGTGTATTTTCATTGTTTACGGCTGATCAAAATCACTTGCAATCTTTTTTCTCCACATACAGCATGTCTGTATGAACAAAGCTATCCATCAAACAACTTGATTTGATTTTTATAAATATCAATGTATTATTTATGAAAGAGTTTTATTTGAACGTTTTTTAATCCCGTGTGTTATTATGTATCTTCAACATTTTCGCCATTTATTTGTTTCATCGTTTGACAGTAATGGCCGCATTCTGTTATTAATGGAACCACCAATTTTCTGCAAGAAACACTGACAGTCTGTTTTCTGCTTTCCACCTACAAAGAAAATAATGAAATAATGGAGTCCATATTGTTTTTGTTATTTTTTAGTTTGTTATTTCTCTTTTCTTCTGCCAACTTTTCACAATATGCTTCTTTTATTAACTGATAATCTGTTTTTTCCGACTCCCTTGCCCGTCAGAAAATATGGATGATAGCACAGCACACGGTGGGAGTAATGATATATTATATCTTATAAAAAGTGATATATTCATTTCTGCGATTATAAAAATATTCATTCCCAATGATTGTCGTAAAAATGACATGCAAAGATTTTCAGGAATTCCTGCATTGTTTTTTGTATATACATACATATAATTTTATACATACATATATATAATTTTATATATATATATATATATATATATATATATATATATATATATATATATATATATATATAATTTTGTGTATACACGTATATAATTTTATCTATACATTTATATGTAATTATATATATACATATATAAATGAAAATACATTTATCTTCATTTCTGTTATGTTCTTATTCTCTGCTATAAAAATTCTCATTCCATTACAAGCTGTCAGCCTGGAACATTCGGTTTAAAATGTTGACATGTGTAATACTTTGAATTTGTATTGCAATTTACCATGATTAGAATGCATCGAACGTGTTTTCACTTTGAAGAGATTTCTACTTCAAACCTTATTTCATGTACACATTTAAAAAGTATCCGTGTTTCAATCATCCATCTTGAATTCCAGTAATGGACTAGCTGAATGGTAAAAAACATAACTACCTCAATAATGACCAAATATAAAAACCTCATTAGAGTGAAGGTGTTATAATAAATATAATTAAGCAATACATACCTTTTCGTATCAGTTGAGTATACGTCCTTGACAATCAGTCCATCACAGTCTGAATCATTTTGAAGCTAACTGGGCTTTCTTCTATCTGGCTTAGGTATTGTTCTGTGCAGTTGTAGAATGTCCACCCTACCAGGTTTTAACTCCTCACGCTTTGATAAGGCGTTAATTTATTGCAAATTGCCTGAGGTTATCTTACCAGGGAATTCCGAAAGAGTTGCTCAGGCATTTAGACGAGGGGTGGGGGCATAGTGCACTTCCTCTTGTGTGCTGGCTTTTCAATTCCAACCTTTCGACATTGTGTCACATCTTCCTGCAGTGAGAGGAAAATAACTACTACAATTCGGTGACAATTGCAATTATATGAGCCAAAACAAACACATTGTTTAATGTGCAGACAAAATTAAGTTTTACTTATAAACAAGTTTGTTATAGCAGAAATATCAAAGTATTGTTTAAATTCCAGCAATGATAAAAAATATGGGTAAGCTCTAACACATGGTAATATATTCATACATAGTTCTGATACATGTTTGTAGTTATGGCTCAAAAGTGTAATCTCACAACTAATACAAACTAATTTTTTATTATTGTTTCAATTCGTTTTTATAACAACCACTACCACAAATTATTCTACTTTGATTTCATTGGAAAATTCGTAAACTGTGACAAACTAGCAAATATATGCTCTCTCCGGTCACATATTTTTGTTAGCCTGTGAGCATGGTATCATGGTTAACGAACATATACTACACTGACCCCCAAAAGAGGAAGTAATGACTAAAAGGATGGTATCATAACGGAAAAACACTACCCGCTTCTCAAAAAGAAGGAATTCATGCCTGGGAGAATGATATCATGAGAATCGAACAGATACTACACTACCCCCTCTAAAAAGAGGAGATAATACATGAGAGAATCCCTCCATCAAAGGTGAGGGTAATGTCTGAAAGTATGGTATCATGACAACAGAACACATACTACACTACCACCTACCCCTAAAAAGGGAGAAGGTAATCGCTAAAAATATTGTATCATGACAACAGAATCGATAATACATTACTACCTCCTCCAAAGGAGGATGTAATACTTGGGAGCATTCCCTAAATTTTCTTAAAATAAGAGGAGGTAATTCCTGGGAGAACGGTCTTATGAAAATAGAACCAATACTACACTACTCACACTCATTAAAATATAATACAATAATAGATTTCCGATTAAATCAGGGTTTCTTTCATTTATGTTTAAATAAATGCATAGTCATAAAATCATTATATTTATGGCTCCTTGGCCATTTGGTTAGGATCAAAGTGTAGTATTTGTTCTCAGCATCCCAGCGACATAAGACATTTTATTAATGCTTTTAAATTTAAATCAGAAGTTTTAATGTAAATTAGTTTCAATGAAAATTAATGAAAATAAAATTCAAAGTATTTTTTTGAAACGATTTCATTTTTTAAATTAAATTGTTTTAATTAATATTATTAATAATTGTAATAATATTACTATCGACAAAACTATTGCGTATATATGAGAAAATATGACAATACAAATTACAAATGTATATTACAGAATATTAATTTATTAGAAACTGTTTATAAAATAAATATGCAAATTAAGAATACCTATAGCTATCTGTGGGTGTTGTAGGTTGCTATATATATACGGTATTTCAAAATATTATTGTGTATCATACAATTAAATACACATAAGCCGTTTTGATGTTAATATAGTTAGTATAGGTTAGAAAAAGATTTAGCATTTATTTATTAAGAAGATATTCTGTTTGCATAACTAAAATATTTAAACTCTTTACTTGTATATTATTATTACTATTATTATTATTATTATTATTATTATTATTATTATCATACAGAAGTAATGAGACTTATTGATTTACATCTAATTTACAAAAATAAAATAAATTGGAGAAACTGAAAGTGAAAAGAATCAAAATATTAATAATGAAGTGATAAAAGGAACGAAAGCAATTATCTCAGAGATAATTGGAAAACTCAGAAAAAAACGTTCATAATTTATAAAGGAAGCAAAGAGAGGAATTAAATAGATAAGCAGATATAGTAATGGGTGAACAGAAATAAGTGGTGACTGAAATTGCTGAACATATTATGAGAAGAGCCATTTAAAAGTATTTATAATACGATACCACTCCTGACTCATTCGGTCAGTATTTATTATTATATTATTATTTTTGTTATCAATGAGTTACTTCCCTTATGCCGACTCATCCTCAAGGAATCTATATAAATGAGAGTTGTTTGTGCATGTCCAGAGAAATGGAGAAAGAGGGGTGTTGGGAGAGAGAAAACAAATGATGGAGAGAGATAGAGAGACGGATAGAGATAGAAAAAAAAGAGATAGAAGTTTTAATAGAAATATGATGCACTTTTGCTCCGGGCAACGCCGAGTAGCCCTGCTAGTTATATATATATTATTAAATAATAAAAATAATTTTGTAGCGTCATCCATTTTCATTCGTAATGATTAATAAGCAGCTTCTTGTATTATTTCATGGAAACAACATTTGTATTAGTTGTTCGAAATAAAAATAGTTTACTTACTATTATGATATACAAATAATTTTAAGAAGTAAATAATTAAATTAAACATATATAATTATTTATCTGAAATCTTAAATAGATAAAGCAATTAAAAAAATGTTTTTATTAATGTCTTAAACTGATACTCTTGTTTAGGTCATTATTTAAAATGTGTCCATTTTAACAATCTTCTGAGTCAAATAAAGTATTCTCTGAAAAGGATTACGCTTTATTGCTATTAAGAACAAGGACCAATGTTAAAAATAGCTAGTCAGAATCAAATATTTATTTTGTATGATGAAAGCTATCGATTACAAAAACTGAGAAATACACTGGCTTCACTTTATCATATAGATAATTGAAAATGTAAAAAGCGATGTTAATTTATTAGCTACGTTAGGTAAATCTGTATATAAATATAAATAAATTGAAACCGGATGTGCACAGGAAGCCGTAAAACGGATTTAAACTTAAGAAGTGGTTAACATAATTAAATTTAATATAGAAAACAGAGAGAAAACCGATTTTGTAAATAATATGTGAGAGAAATTAAATATTAAAATATAATCGATAATTTAACTGAAGTTATAATAGCATTTTTACACCAGGTGATCAATTGGGACAGTAAGATATTAGCGTGTAAAAGCAAAGAAAAATTATTTTTATATCAAAACATGCGTGGAAAAGTTTCAAACAACTTTAAGTAAACAAAATGATTAAGGAAAAGCTGAATTGAAAGAAAAGTTGAAGCATGAAAGTAAGATTGTTAAAACAATATCAAACACAATTATAAAGCCTTATCAAAACTAAAACAGCAACACAGATTTCTGGTGGCTTTTTTAGTTTAAATCTTTAATCTTAAAGTGAAAGTACATCCAGCGTCTGTAGTGATTACCTTGCTTTTTATTTGTATCTTAGAAGCGTTGTTCTGGGAACATCGTTTCTCCAAAAGTGATGCTGGATACTGATGATTTAGTATTTGCCTGTGAAACAATGAAAGGTCCACTTGTTAAGTTAAAGGCTTGGAGGAAAGCTATTGACAGTAAGGGTCTGAGAATGAATGTTACCAAGACCAAAGTGATGATCAGTTGTTGTAGTGTTCGAAAGTCGCCAGAAGGAGGAGAGTTTTCCTGCTCAGTTTGTGCAATTCAATTTTTTGTGTACTTGCAAGCATTGGGGATACAAGAATTGTATTGTGCAGTTGAATTACAAGTAGATTGATAGATGATAATGTAAGACAATGGAGACCAATGAGAAGTCAAATGTGAAGAAAGTATATCTTGATAGGGAAGCTATTGAGTTTGTCTAAAAGTTTTATTACCTTGGTAATACTATTGGAGCACAGGGTGGAGCAGGTGCTAGTGTGATTGGAATAATTGGGAGTATATGGAGTAAGTTCATGGAACTTCCGCCATTATTAACTAGCAGAGCGTTACCACTATCGACCAAGGAAAGAGTCTACCAGGCATGTGTATGCAGTGTGATGATGTATGAAAGTGAAACCAGGGCAATGATGGTTGAGGACATGCGTTGCATGGAGAGAAATAATATGGAAATGATATGATAGAAGTGTAATGTGAGTCTTTAAGATAGGCTTAGATCTGATAATCTGAGAGGAAGATTCAATCTTGACAGTATAGGAAGATGTAGGCAGAACAGGAGACTTTGTTGGTATGGCCACTTTGAAAGAATGGATGATAGTTCTTTGGTTAGTCGATGTACAACAGTTGATATAGCAGGGTCAGTTGGTAGGGGTAGGCCAAGAGAAACATGGAAAGAATTGATAAGGATAGACTTGAAAGAAAGAAAGATACATAAAGACCGGTCAAGACATAGGTTAGTTTGGAAGTCAATTTTTCAAAGCAGTCCAACACATGATAGCATGTAAAACGAATGTTAAACCGAAGATGATGATGATGATGATGATGATGATGATGATGATGATGATGATGATGATGATGCATCAAATTTGATTTATAGTCATTAGGCACTAATGAGGCAAGATTCCTTGAATTTCAATTTCTTTTAGATACCTCTAATGCTTAAGCCTTAAATATTAGATGTTTTCTAGAATCAAAATCATGTAATAGCTTTTGATCAAAATTTAAAAAAGGATTATAGACATGACGTTTAATTGCATTACATGTTGATTTTAATCTTCACAAGAGACATAAAAGTCGTGCAAAAGTGCTCTGTTCAGAAAATTAATTTTACCTGTCCTGGTACAGTTATTCTTGTTATGTGTATATATATATATATATATATATATATGGGTGTGTCTGTCTTCCTGTTTGGTTTGTCTCTGTCTGTTTTATATCAAATCAATTCTTTTTGTTTTATTGAATGCTGCAACACGTGACCTATATTTTAAGGAATTCATTATATATGCTTTATTGAAGACAAGATGATATTTTATTCATAGCTGGCATAATTGCAGATTCATACCTTCCCCAACAATTTTAGTGCGTGTATGACCACAATTGATAGGACTCATAATAGCCGATTTAATAGTTCTTATTTATTTGCCGTCTCACAAGTGCAAAAGTAAACCAAAGGTCGAATTTTATTTAGGACTCAAAACAGGCACCCAAAAATGGGAAAAAAAGTATCCCAATACTTGTTCGTGTGTATGTGTATCCTTATTTGTGTACATGTGTTTGTTTATGTGCGTGTGTATCTTTGTTTGTGTGTGTATGTTTGTTTGTGTACATGTGTATCTTTGTTTGTGTACATGTGTATACTTGTTTGTGGGCATATGTATGTTTGTGTGTGTATGCTTGTTTGTGTACATGTGTTTGCTTGTTTGTGTACATGTGTTTGCTTGTTTGTGTACATGTGTTTGCTTGTTTTTGTGCGTGTGTATGCTTGTTTGTGTGAATGTGTATGTTTGTTTGTATATGTGCGTTTGCTTGTTTGTGTGCATGTGTTTGCTTGTTTGTGTGCATGTGTTTGCTTGTTTGTGTGCATATGTTTACATGTTAACATACATGTGTTTGCTTGTTTGTATGCATGCATGTGTATGCTTGTTTGCATACATGTGTGTGTGCAGGTGTGTAAACATGAAGTACATAGAAAAAGTATAAAAATATAAGAAAACATTTCCTCGAACTTTTAACTCAATTTAAATTATTTATACTTTTAAAAGTCAAAATCTAATTTTGATTGGCGACTATCATAGTTCTTTGCATCCAAACTTTTCACACCATTCAATTTTAAATAAAAAATTATTTCACAAAAGAACAAATAATAATAAAATAATAAAATTTTAAAAACTCATCGACATATTCCATTCTCAGAAAAGCGAAGCGGGAAAAGATTTTGTGCAATTATTTGTAAATAATATATGACGTTAAATTAGGTTTGATCTTGTCGATAAACTAGACGAACGTGTCTTTGTCCCTCTACATCTAATGTTTAATTTTTTTAAATTCCTCTCATGTTATTATAATCTGATTACGTCCGCATATCTCTATTTGCACGCCTCGAGTATTCTCGGCATGTCGCAAATATTTAGTCGCAGAATGGTCTTTTGTAATTAATACTTTATGAATTTAACCAGGAAGAAAAGAGCCATTGGTTAAAATTAAATTCCAGTAAGATGAGATGACCACGGAATAATTTAATATCATTTGACTCGCAGAAGACGTGACAAACAATTTGCTGAATAACCTGGAAGCAAATTGCAAAGAAGAATGTCGTTCAAGGAAGAAAGAAGAAATTATGGGTTATTTTATTTAGAAAAGTGTGGTTAATAATAAAAAAAGGGAAAATCGTTATGCCTTTTTCACAAAATCACTAAAATGAATATTTCATGTTTACTCTTTTAATCCATTTTTATTTTGAAAATTATTTGTTTACAAAAAAAATTAAATTAAAAAACAACAACTAAAAAAAAGAATTATAAAATGCCAGCAACGAAATTCTTGCTGTATAGCAAACCTGCTTTTTAAAAAACTTCTATTCAATTATGATAACTGCCACTGAGGCATAAGGGGCTACTGTAAAGTAGGGGTCATATCCCTAGGGGTATCCTAAGTGTGGAGTTGTGCAGCGAGATGCTTGTTTACATTACACTTAAATTTATGCATGTTGATACAGTCGGGGAAACAGGAAACAGAGATGGAATTCCAAAAGCAAGCGGTTCGAGGAAATAAGCTACTACAGTAGAAAGATTTCCGACATCTGGGGACGTCTACAGTGAAGGGTGTGATTTTCTTGCTTGATGGGTTGGTCGGGGATGTTTACGTTGAGGGGGCACAACTGTTCGCCAGAGCACATTAATCAAGTAACTTATTTGCTATTTTCTTTCTTGATTTTTTTCTTATTTTTACTACATAGACAAAAGTGTAGTAATTATCTTTTGTAAGAGAGGTTTTGGTATACATTTACCACATGCCACCAATATTATTAGAAAATCATCATCATCATCTTCTAGTTATGATAGTGTCATGGATCTTCTAGACTTTCTCACCTCATCTTGCTTTATCCTCCATAGTACCAAAATAAGCAAAATAACAGGCTGTCCTTTGGCAAGGCATTTGGAAGCAACTCTGTCAGGGTTACGGTGAAATCATGGGAAGCAGCATGGTGGCTGTGTGCTACCAGCAGATCAACTCGCCAGATTAAGTCAATGGTGAAACACCCTAGTTCAACAAATAACTACTGCATTGTCTATACGGATGACGTCTATAGACAAAATACAGTTATCGAAAGATCTACTATAATTTATACACAAAATTACATACAAAATAGTTACATTTTATTCTCACAAATATTCTCTGTTCATTGACTTCTCTATTCGTCCTTCACTCCTTTTTTGACTTTTTACTTTCTTTCACAGCCTTCTTTCACATTCCCCAAATTTCAGTTTCTTTGGAGTATTTTCCCTAGCATAGGACAACAGGAGGATGCTGTACCAGGGATGACTAGAGGAGGCCTCCACTCACTATATGGAGCTAACTGACTTTTTAGCAAATTATCATCTTTCATTTTTAAATCACTAATCACTTCCCACAATGCATTTCACTTCCTCTTTCACACAATAAATGCTTCCGTCCTCCAACACGTTTGCTGCTTTCATTCCAGCATGATCCAGCCGGTGTAAGTTCATTTTTATTTGCTGTTATCTCTCCCCGATCATACTCATACCATGTAGCCGGGTGACCTATAATGTTGACATACCTCTCATCACAATATACATGCTAGTGCAATTTGGTCCTCATGACATTGCCTCTCAGAACTCTTATTATCATCCGGGGAGCCAGTTATCTGTCGCAAATATAGGATGTGTCGAAAGGTTCCATCTACAGAAACGTTATTACGTGATTGTACAGTAGTCACCATTCCCCAGCCCATTGTATTGTACAACGAGTACCTGGCGACTTCATCCATACTTATTCTCAAACCTAGATTCAACCAGGTAGCTTTGTCTCTACTTCCTTTTCAGAGATGACTAGGGGGGGGGTGCGTCCACTCGTACTGATATACAATTCACTGTGGTACATAATGTTCCTGTTGTCTTACCCTAGGGAACATGCACCAGAAGACTGCCTAAAGTGGTGATATTTTACTCCTTTCAGTTATTGCCTTCAAAGTCCTGTGGTGTCGCTCGACAATGCTTTTTCTAGTAATTTTATATGCAGCTCTGTAATAAGACCTTACATTTCACTTATCCAACACTGCTTTTACTAGATCCGACTTGAATGCTGTTCCATTGTCAATTAAACCATCTCCATCAGACCTCTTGCTGCAAATGCTGTTAAACAAAAACCACAGCTTTCGGCGAGAAGCAGAGTATAGTATCCGTTCTGATACTACACTTAATCTTTTCTGTTCTTGGTCATGAAGGAGAAATCCTTCTAGACTGAAGCAATTTTAACTTTTGTTCCAATCTGATGCCTCTTTTTGGGGAGCTGGATTTTCCCTACATTAAAAAACTGTCTAACTCTACTCTCGTAGGCGGGGGGGGGGGGGGCGAGTAAATAAGAACAAACACAGCTTCCACAGTATGACACCATAATTAGTGTTACAGGTGAAAAGGAGAAGGCAACAATTTATTACCGAATCTTTAGTGGACATAAACGACATAGGATCGCCTGTATTGTGCATAACAGCTACGCTAAGTGTGATAAAGGCAGTTAGTTATTCAAACCGGTTCACGTGAAAGTTGGCCTGGAAAACGATGACCATTGAAAGAAGAGATGAACGTTTCAAGGGTTGAAAGAGTTGTTTTTGTGAATGTTACAGAATCGCTTATATTATTTGGATTATTCGGACTATTATTTTCGCAACGTTTCGGCCGATGTAACCTCTTCAGGTGCATCTTTTTGAACTTGTAAATCTTTATGTTGACCTCAGGAACGAATACAGAATTTCAAACTATACCCTTTATTTAATCCACGGGAGTAGATTATTCTCGTTCCATCAACCATTTATTAAACAGACGGAAGCCATGATCGGGTACAAGCATTAATTAATTATTGTGTTATTCTTAGTTAGTTATTATCACCTGTAGTAAGGATTGAATGTTCCACTTCCAGAAGATTGGAACTTAGAACTGGGTGTTAATAAATGCCCTTATCCGTTGCGCCACGGGTTCATGTGGACAATTCTAGTCTTCTGGAGGTTAAACGGTAACTCCTTACTACAAACGATAATAACTAAGAATAGATCAGCAGTAAAAAATAAAAAATATATTAAAATCTCATTAAATATGTTTCAATTTAATAAATTAATTTTTTTTTTGAATTAAAAAGAAAACTTCTTATTTTCAAAAGCACTTTTTAAATTTAATTTCTGTCAAAAATAATTGTACTCCACTCGGAATTAATTTAAAATGGCGGCATTTTTCAAACGAACAAAGTAAGATATGTATCATCAGCAACAGCAGCAACTGAATCCATTACAATTCTTACTTAGTAAAGATTATTTTCCTTTTTTATTTAAAGTAAGCTGATTCATTTTTGCAGAAATGTTATTTTTATGTTTTAAAATGAAATTGTGAAAGTTAAAGATAATTTCAATTTTAAAACATAAGAATAAGATTTGGCAAAATGTACATTAGATTACTTTAAATAAAAAACATTTTAAAAACTGTAAGAATTTATTTACACAGGACAATTTTACTTAGTCTCATATTGCAATGTCTACAGTTTCGCTTCTCAATTCCGACCTTACGCCACAAACATTGATTTGACCATATATATATATATCAGTATTTTCAGTTAATTGTCGATATTTGTCATCGATAGCGTCTTCCTACGTAATCGATGTTTGATTCTGGTTCGTCACATTTATTGTGCAATATTGGTACATGATCTACGCTAGAAAAAGATGCAATTCGATTTAATTCGTTTGATAGATTAAAAGAGGTGATTTCGAAGCCTATCGGGGAATAGTTTTCACTCTGCCTCCAAAGGGGCTGTTAAAAGTAAATGTCACGAAATTAAATAAAATTAATTTCACTTGTTGCCTCAGCCAAAAAAAAACCCGGCTCACAGCTCACTCGACGTTTTCTCTCCTTTCTCCTTTCTTTTCTTTCTCTTTGTTCTGCTCTTCACAATCTCAAGTTTAGAAATGAATTACTGATGACCAATGCGATGTCTGTTTCTTCTTTTATCGAGTTAGATCAAACCCATGAAAACCAACTCGATCTGAATAACTACACATGGATTTGCTGTCGCGAATGTTACAATAAAAATAACTAAAGTTAAGCCGATATTCGTAATCCATCAAGCAGTGTTCGAATTCTCGCTTGACCTACAATTCAAACATTTTTTTAACTTTTTAATTTCATATCAGGTAAAAACTAAATTCTTTTATGAAGGAAGTTGGGGCCACTTCCACCGCTCGATCTTGGTTCAGGATCATCCCGTTCGCCACACAGATTACTTTATCTGACCGGAATAATTTTCAAAATAACGCCAAGTAAGTAACCCTGTATTCGTCAAGACAGACTTACTTCGTTCTGTTTGGTCGAACTTGTATTTTTTTAAACGAAAAGTAACTCTATATTGACACATACAGAATTACTTCCCTTTGTTTGGTCAACTTTTTACTTCTTTTAAAAAGGTCGCAAAATCTTTTTTTATAATTCAGTCACAATTTTTTAATGAAAGTAAAAATAATCCTGGCAAACTTCGGCTAGAACAGCAAGTACTTATTTATAGATATTAACTGCATATGTCATATACATATATATATATATATATATATATATAGAGAGAGAGAGAGAGAGAGAGAGAGAGAGAGAGAAAGAGAGAGAGAGAATTCACTGTATATAGTTATACAGAGAAAGTCAACTGTATATGTTTATATATAAATACTCTTTTATATATATTTTATAGAGATTTGACTGTATATTTGAATCATAATTACCTACAAGGATACGCAGCAAAGCATGCACTTGATGTAAGTAATAAATGTATCACCAAGCAGTGAACAAATAGATATAAAACTTAATAGAAAGCAAAGATATACGTGTCAGCTATTGACTTTCATTTGTTTTTCAGGAAATTGATTCACGTGTAGAAAAAAGGCAAAGAGTATCCGACATGCTTGAACCCCCAAAGCATCGCCATTACATTTGCTGTCTTTTTGTCGACTGTCAAAAAGACAATCAATATGGTCAATGGAATCCAGAGAAAATCTTGTTTGATGTGGAAGGAATAAAAAAACGGAATTCCACCTTCATAAAAGCTCTCAAAGCAAAACATAAAAAGGACCCCAATATATCCGTGCATCAGATGGCTTCTCAGCTCGAGGTGGACACTAAAACCGTCAAAACGGATTGGCATACGGATTTGAAGTTACATTCTGTAGCAGGAATAATAACATATCAATATCACAGTGTAATAGAACCCGGTTGTCTGGATCGAACTCACATCCTCTGGAACACTTGGTTGGATTCAGGTTTCCAGATGTACTAAACGTTATGTGATTTTTCTTGCGGATAAATAGACAAGCAAAAAGAGTCTGAACAGAGCATGAATGTGTTTAACAAGTCAAGATACAAGTGTTATCGAATTTTCGTTACAAACTCTCAAATTCCTACACCGATATGCCAGGCCACCTTATCACAGGGTCCATGAAAGTCATGAAGCTGAAATGATTTAATAATCTACTTAATTTTCTTTTTACTTTTATTCTCCCCAAACAAGGCATTGGGGTAGGGGCTACTGTGATAGGGGCAGATTTATAGAGGTGGCAACTTGATGGGAAGTTTGTCAGCAAATAGTTTGTTCACAGTACATTTAAATTTCTGCATGTTTGTACGGTCGGGGAAAGAGGGAGCTGGGAACAAATTGCAAGGGAAACCAGCTCGAGGAAAGAAGCTATTAGAGTAGAAAATCTTCCGGCATCTAGGGACCTCTACAGTGAAGAGGTGGGATTTTGCTGCTAGTCAGGTGGATCATCGGTATTTACGTTGAGGGGAGAGAAGTGAATTCATTTCACTGGAGCTCATTCCGTGGCAGTATGTGTAAACAATCACAGGAACGCAACACTGCAGTGATGCGACAGGGCTGGAGCTTGGCAGACAGTGCTGGACCTATTAGGTTAAAAATTCTCTTTTGCATCCTGTCCAAGAAAAAGATGTAAGTGTTTCGTGCATCAGACCAGATGTGCTAACAATACTTCATGCACGGATGAATGGTGGCTGTATAGAGATATAGGATACTGGCAGGTGTGAGAAGTTTTCTAGCCAAGTAGAGGGAGCCTACCTTGTTTATGGCAGACTTGGTAGAATCTCCAATGTACTTATGGTACTGCATGTTGCCTGAGAATGTTAGACTGAGAAGTTTAAACGTTGGCCGCTAGGGAAGAGTGCTATCGGCCATGACAATCAATGGTCGGAAAGGATTTGTATAGTTGTTAAAGAAAAGGAGCTTTTTCTTGGTAGCATTAAATACGACAATCCTTTTTAGGCACTATTCTACTACATTTGAGGCATGGTGTCATCAGCAAATACACCTATCTCATCCAACTAATGGTTGTTTGCGTAGTGGAATTTATGACAAACAGATGCCTCCATTCTTTTCAAGTTTGCTGTTAATGGATATTATAAAGTCTTACCATGGTTTTAAAAAAGTGAGTAACAATGTATTGACACAGGATGGGGCACCTGGCCATACAGTCAAAAGGTTCAAATTTTCTGCAAGGTTAATTTTGCTCATTTTCGTCCGAAGGAATTTTGACCTACCTCAAGCTCAGACCTGAATCCACTAGATTGGGCCATTTGCAGCAAACTAGAGCAGGATACGAAGAAAAACCTCTCACCCCCAAATATTATTCCATTAAAACAGAAAAAAAGGAGTATACGACATAATCACGTTGACACACCAGTTCCTGCTTGATCACTGAAGTTAAGTGACGTTGAGCCTGGTCAGTACTAAACAGGGTGACCATTTCGAAATACTAGGTACTGTATGTGGAAAGGCTCTTTGTTTATCTCGGCATTGTTTCCAGTAGCCCTGGATTTCTCCTTGCAACTGAAATCAAGCGTGTCGATTTAGGAGAGGTTTAGCTGAGGATTGCGCAATCCTTGTTTCACAGTTGCAGAACTATCCATTGTTTCTCAAGACTGAACGGAGGCCTATTAAGGAGGAGTGGACAAAATTGTTGACAGAATTACCATCAATAATAGCACAACTTTCTAATGCCGGGTATCTTATATATTGTGGAGGATCGATTTTTGTAAGGAACGAGAACAGCAATGTATCAGGTTGGAAGGAAAGTAATGTCGTTTTCGTCCAACACATTTATTTCATCTGGAACATTCACATTAGGGCATTTTTAATCTTTACAATAATTTCTCTCATTTTCTATGACCTCTGTCCAACGATCAACTAGCTTCTTGATGCCTTCTTTAAAAAAATGTATCTGATTTTTGAGAGCAAAACAAATTTAGGTTATTTTTTAGTTGGTTGTCATTTTCATCAATTTTATTGTTTAATTAATGCTGCAATGACCGGAAAAGATGATAGTCGGATGGAGCAATGTCAAGTTAATAAGGCGGATGAGGCAAAACTTCCCAATTGAGACTCATGACCTTTTCCTGAGTGAGTTTCGCTGTGTGAGGTTTCGCGTTATCATGCTGAAGCACTACACCCTTCCTATTGAGTAATGCTGGTCGTTTTTTTGATATAGCAATTCTTAGATCATTCAGCTGCGAACAATATTTTACTGCTGTAATTGTTTGATTAGGCTCT
Organism: Sepiola atlantica; assembly: GCA_963556195.1. Classification (NCBI taxonomy): domain Eukaryota; kingdom Metazoa; phylum Mollusca; class Cephalopoda; order Sepiida; family Sepiolidae; genus Sepiola; species Sepiola atlantica. The sequence goes on from OY744516.1 coordinate 144,335,900, forward strand.
AGTAACTAATAATGAATCAGTCTTTTCATGTTACACCATAAAGGGAGCATAACCTTCTTTGGGTGTAGTCCTTGTTTTGGAACAGGCTGTGAATTTTGGTTTCGGTCTCAGATACTTCTCACTAATATCCATTTTTTGACGGCTGAGACAGTTAAACATAACATTTTCCAACTAATTACTATATCTGAAAGGCAAAGCAAGATATTAAAACACCAATTCACCAAATAATATAGAACTGTGTACAAATTAGGAGGCTACAAAGTGATGAAGTAAAAAATACGACATTACTTTCTTTCCAGCCTGATAGTAACTGTGTTGTCGGATTCTTAACTAAACAAAGATTGTTATTATTTTTATTAACACTTATAGTTACTGGAATCATGTGACCTGTACCATATGATCAGTGACTGTTGTTATAAGGGAGGGGTAAGGCTTCTCTCTTTTATTTTTTCTTATATTTTACTTCCATGGCTGGTCGAACGTCAGTTAACTTAGGTAATTAGTGGACCATCTGTTTACAAGTGCCTGTCAAGTTATTGTTTGATTCATGAAATCACTCGACAAGCCACATTGTAAACGTTTCCAGACAGTCAAACTATGTTGCTTATAGGTAAGTGCTATTTCTTTTCTCCACGACCTGACCAGTCTTCATTTTCGTTCAGTACCCGAGATGTTCACAACAATATAAAGTAAAGTGAACATTTCTCTATTTCAATGACTGGTATAGCTTTCAATCCCAAAACTTTATATACAAATCTGCTTCGGTATCGATTTAAGTCAATTATTGATGCATGTTTTTAGAAGCTAGATAATGTTTTAACAACAATAAGATACCTCCCAAGTTATGCCGGGTAGTCCGGCCAGTTTAGAATAAATGATTTATACTGACATTTTCAAAGAGTTTTATTAATATTATTTCTTAGTAGTTGTCATATTAAAGAATAATGGACACGATTTTGAAAAGGAACGTATTTTGCTTCCCCATTCTGCAAACAAAATGCCATCATTTTCCTTCCTGTCAATTTATATAATTCTGATTAGAAATTCAAAGAAAGACATTTTATGGATCGTATTTAAGAAGCACCATTTTATTCTTTTCCCGATTCTTGTTCATGAAAGCCATCGGAAATCTCACTTTATGCATTCAAAAAACGATCTTTCATTATCAGCAGAAATTATTATTTGCTGCTGCTAATAAATTTACTTTTGAAGCTATAGTTTTGCCCCCCCCCCCGAAAAAAAGACAATAACTGTTGACCAGAATCTTCGAAAAGAAATAATCTTTTAGATAATTGAATTCTATTGTTGATTATGCATCGTAATTCCTTTAGAATTCTTCTTGACTGGCATCTGGCCACGGTGTTTGTTTCCAATCTTAATAAATAGCAAATCTAACGCAGGAACAACTGGAAATAAAAATCAAATAAAATAAGGCGAAAGCAATTAAAAGAAGAGAAAATAGATTAAAGTGGAATCAAGAGAAAAGCCATAGGAATAAATAGAAACATTCAAATGTCAGAATTAACAAGAGAAAACTTTTGATAAAAGACAAAAAATAAATAGATAAGTTTGGGTTAATCTAATTAAAATTCTTAATACAATAGAAACAACTCGAGGCCGAATGGTCAATAAGTTGATTAGTAGTTTTGAATAGATTATACAGCTTTTCATTGGTTTATTGATTTTATGAGTTTTGTTCATTTTTATTGTTTTAAGGAGAACATGTTGAACTTCATATAAAACTATTAAAAATATTTCTCTGAAAGTGCGGTTTTAAAAGACTTAACAATATTAAAAGTGTATGACCATAGAAGATGTCTAAAAGTCACATTTCTTTCAGCTGTGGTCATTTTAATAGAATTGTACCCTGTTGGAAATCTAAATATTGTAAATTAATTTGAAAATCATCATTATCATCATCATTGGCTAATCTAATTAAAATTCTGGTAAAAGTACAGAATGGTTAACCCTTGATAACTCGTAAACCTAAAAGAAACAACAACATAATTTATATTAAACACATTAGATGCATCACTAGGTAAGAATGTATGGATTGAAAGCAAGTGCACAAGATGCATGTGCAGTCTGGCCCACAAAAAATGCTCGAGCAGTTTTGTCGTCATCTCTCGTTAGGTGCACATCAAGCGATTTGCAGTAAAGTAACCCCTTTTCAAAGAGAGAAAGTAAAGTCTGTAAGAGTGGACCTCCTAGATCTGAACAGAACCATACCTCAGCCGGAGAGAAGCAAGGTCATCACCAACTCAAATATGGTGCAGACTCTGTCGAACTGATTGTCGAAGACGTATCCTCGACTGGTATTAACAACACTAACTTAGAGTGACCCCTTGGTTGAGTTTATGTTAGAACGTTCAAATGTTAACTTATGTTAGCAAACTAACTTTGAGTAGGCACATTTTTTATTTTTAATAAATCACATATAATTTGTGTTTTCCACAAGCAATTCTTTCGAGGTCAATAGGAAACAGAGGTGTCTGCTGTCCATGTTCCCAACACTAAACTTCATTGTGTTTTACCTCAAATTATAACAGTACACGCTTGCATTTAGATAATGATAATTCTAATATATTTTTCTATTTTTATTTTTCATATTCTCATTTTAGTTTTAATTCCTTCTGAACCTCTTTTACGCAATTTTAAAATTTTGAACATTTTCACTTCTCTGGTAACTTTATTTTGAGAATACGTTTCATTTTCAAACATTTCTTTTTGGGACTTTTGCAGTTTACAGACCGTGCTAGGTTTTAGACGATGTTTTCAAATGAAATTAAATTTTTACAGTATCTTTTGTTTATTAAATAGCTAGATGAAAGTACAGACAAGTAAACAAAGCCCCCTCCCATGCATGTGAAGAATGGGTTTCTAAATAATAACGTTATTATTTCAGCATAGTACGTAAACTGCAGAAGTAATTATTTTTAAACTCAGAATAAAACAAATGACAGTGCTGCCACTTTTAATGCTCGAAGTGAAAAACAAAGCTACCAGATTTATGGGTTACCAAATGTTTTTATAATTATGTGTGTGAGAGTCCTTAATAATATATCTGATTGGGTTTTCATACCGATTTCTAACGGATGAAACAACAAAAATACAATCTCTAGATGTGTCCCAAAGAATAGGGATGAATTATTATTTTTGTATGCACTACCAAGTCACCGCTTATCAAGGCCCAAATACCGCTAAAGGATAAGGGTTAATGAGTTTGTCAGGTGGACGGTGAGACAACAACTTCAAGATTGGTAATGATGGTTGAAGCTGGACACAATCAGATTAAGAAGACGGCTTACCAAGAATTTGTAAACATTGGACTTGAAAACGATCATGTTGTAGTCAGCTGGAAAGCAACCCCATATTATTGTGTTCCACAGACAGGTAGATCTTGGTTATGCATATTTCAGCAACATCTTCATTGTAAATTTAGTACAATTATTATTACAGAAACTTTTCAACATTTTCATAGTTGAATATACTGATTAACTTCAATATTCAGAGAAACATAAAATTTGACCATGTTCTGCTTAGCAAACTACATATGCACCTGCATTTGAAGGATAACCACATGCTAGTCTGTTCAGCATCTTCTCACCATTAGATGGATTCTCTTTATCATCTATTAATAATGGAGATTATGTCTGTCTGTCTGTCTGTTTGTCTGTGTGCCTGAAGTCAAAACTATACTATTTAAGACTATCATACTTATTATGAAATAGATGGGTATATACTATTTCAGACCAATATACTATCTTTAAATCCTCAATTCAAGGAAATAGTGTAATGTAGTATCTGTTCTGTTGTCATGATACCATCCTCCCAGGCATTAGCTCCTCCTTTTTTGAGAGATGTGGAGGTAGTGTAGTATCTGTTCTGTTGTCAAGATACCATCCTCCCAGGCATTACCTCCTCCTTTTTGAGAGGTGTGGTAGTGTAGTATCTGCATTTGAAGGATAACAACATGCTAGTCTGTTCAGCATCTTCTCACCATTAGATGGATTCTCTTTATCATGTATCTAATAGACATTGGGTATCTGTCAGTCTTATGCCGAAATTATACTATTACTGTGTTTTAATGAAAAACCCACGTTACTATAATGTACTATTTTTCAACGCTCAATTCAGGAGAAGAGAATTGTGTAGTATCTGTTCTGTTATCATGATACTATACTCCCAGGTATTTCCTTTTATATTTTTGGAGAGGAAATAGTGCAGTATCTACTCTCCTATATTCTTTTGGGGGGATGTAGGGAGTAGTGTAGTGTCTGTTTTGTGATCATGATACCATACATCCACGGATTACCTTCATCTATATTGAGGGGTAGTGTAGTATATGTTCTGTTATTATGATACCATCCTTTTAGGCATTACGTCCTCCTTTTTTAAAATGGGGGTTATATAGTATGAGACTATCCTTCCAACTATTACCTCCTCCTTGGGGAGGGGGTGTAGTATCTGTTATTTTGTCATGAGATCATTCTCCTTGGGACAGGAGCAGTATAATATATGTTTGCTCGTCGTATAGTGATAAATAATAATGTGTTTAATTAAAACGTTCCAACTAACCATTCTGTGAACGTTCCAATTATCCCAATCACCTAATAAGAACAAAAGTAAACAGAAATTATAAATCATTTATCGTTACATTTTAATTACTTTCTATTAAACAATCAACATACAAAATTAAACAAGCTAAACTCCAATCTGACGAACAGCATTGATTTAGGCAATCCCGTTCTATTGCATACATCCTAACGGTCATCTCTGAATGCATATACCATACACTGGATAAGGCAGATGAAGCTATCGTTTGATATATCCAAAGCCTTTGACAAGATCTAAAATGAAGGTCTTCTACAGGAAAATTAATTCGTACGGTATTACTGGATGAATATTTGATATAATCAGATGGTTCTTAGCTAAAAGAAAGATCCAGGTTCGTCCTTGATGGCCGGATATCTAAATAACATAAAATTAACGCGGGTGTGCCTTTATTATTTCTGCTTTTCATAAACTACCTCCCTGATGCAGTTGTGTCTGAGATTGGTATATTTGCTGATGACACCATGGCAAATCGAACACACATATCCAAGGTTATTTAATGCTATAAAGACAAAGCTCGTTTTCTTTAAAAATTATAACAAACCTTACCAACCTCTGATTCACTAAATGTTGCTATAACTGATAGCACTCTTCTCGGCCTAACATTCACAGGTACATGAATTGGAATAAATACATAGAAGATATTATCAAGTCTGCTGCAAAGAAAGTTGGCCCCCTCTACCAAGCTAGAACACTTATCACACCTGCCAGTATGCTATATCTCTTCAAAGGAACCATTCGCCCATGCATGTAGTATTGTTGCCAACCCTGGGCTGGTACACAAGTAACTAGTCTTTCCCACTTCGACAGGTTTTTAAAAAAATGTCTAACCTAATAGATCCCGCACTGTCTACCAAGCTCCAGTCTCTGTCCTATCATTAAAATGTTGCATCCCCATTCTTGTTTTACAAGTATTTCAATGGAATGTGCTCTAACGAACTTGCTGCACTCAACAAAATTCCCCCGGCCAACCCGACAATCAGCAAAATCCCACCCCTTTACTCTAGAGGTCCCCAAATGCCGAAATTTTTCTACTCGAATAGCTCATTTCCTAGAATCGCTTACATTTGGAATTTCCTCTCGGCTCTCTGTTTCCTCGATTGTAACAACACGCAGAAGTTTTAATGTAATGTGAACAACTTTTACACTATAAATCTGACCCCTAATTCACAGTAGCCCCTTACGTCTCAGTGGCAGTGTGTCTTGTTTGGGGCGAATCGAAGTAAAAAAAATCCTGCTTTGCTTATTTGTAGAGAAAAATGAACATGTCTAACCAGAGGGAATTTTACTTTAAGCTGTGAAATATACACAAATCTTTCTATAATATTTTACACAAATAGACACCATTCTTTTCTATCTTTTGAAAATAATCGATAGATTACTGTAGAATAGAAAGAGGACAACAACGTTCATTAGGGGTCAAATTTGCATAACAGGATCCGCGACTAATTTAAATGGCACTGGATTTGCTGATCCGACTAACTAGCCGGGAAAATAATCTCTATATAAGGCTGACCAATATACAATTCCACAGTTGTTTCTGTCTTGCAGATGTTATAGAGCAGAGACACGAGGACATTGCACTATAGATGGTTGGAAAATTTTGTATTTGTGTAGAAGTCATCTTGGTTAGACACAGCATGGTGTAGGGTGATATGGTGGAGAATATGGCAGTGGTAACCAGAGATCATGGACGGGTGTAGAAGAGGAAGTGACCAACGAGGTTCATTGCCCTATAATTTAAATAATATATAATGTAGTTATTAATTTGAGTGTCAGTGGATTTGCAGACCAATTAACTAGAGAATAGTTGCAATATAAGATACAATACTATACAATAGAAGGGTGTGTTCCTGTCTAGCAGGCATTGTTGAGCAGAGGACAAAAGACAATGGACAGACTTTTGTAAGTGTGTAATTTCTAATTCCTAAAAGCCGTCTAAGTTTTGTTACCGAGTTTTGTTACCTTGGTGTGACAATTGGGGCATAGAGACGAACAGGTGCTAGTATTATGGCAAGAGTTAGGAGTGAATGGAGTAAGTTCAGGGAACTGCTGCCATTACTAACCAGTAGAGCATAACCATATAGGGTATATCAAGAATGTGACCACAGTGTGATGGTGTATGGTAGTGAAACCTGTCCAGTAAGGGGTGAAGACACCTGTTAAATGGAGAAAAATGCTATGAGAATGATATAATGGAGTCATAAACATGATCTCAGAGGAAGATTGAATCTGGACAGTATAGGGAGATCTGTGCATAACAGGATACTTTGTTGGTATGGCCACGTTTAAAAAAATGAGACACAAATTTAATTGAGCCAAAATTTACATAAAAGTAGCCGTTACTAATTTGAATTTAATTTTATAGTTTATAACCGTCCACCTTATTTATAAAAGATGGGATCACCTGATCGCTTAAATGTAATCCGAAGAAAGTAATTTTTAAAATTTCATCTGACGTTGCAGTTATGTCGAACGTGAAACTCGAAGTAAAATACACTTTCTTGGCCTTCCCGGTAGAATCAAAGTGTAGTATCTGTTCTGTCTAAAGATGATACAATAATATTGTTGAATCTGCATTCATAGAATGAAGATCTCACATACTCCTACAAACGTTTTGGAGTTTGACTGAAACTACATAAACCAGAGTAAGCAGATGAGTATTTTTCAGTTTGAACAAAAGGGGTACAATAATATCATGGGGCTGCGTTCACACCAGATGTCCATAGAATGGAAATATGTCACAAAATCCTTTTAAGCACGACAGCTATATACAATAGATGAAGGATACCACTGTGGAATTTCCATGGGTCCTGCTAGTCTTGATTGATCTGCTAATCCGACTAAGAAAAATAATCTATATATATATATATAAGAGTGAAAACATCTTCATTGGAATACCATGTTCTTGTTTAGAGTAGAGCAGAGAGCTGTAGACAGTTGACTAGAAGTAGTGGACAAACCTTTTAAGTAGTAGTAGTTGTAAGCCTCCGTCGGTCACTTAACTATGAGTAACATCCCTGTTGTCTTTTTGGCTGGAACATAGACGTCTACTGCTGTAAATGTCGATGTGGGAGTGGCAGTCTCTACAAACGAGGTTGCATGTATTCCCCATCCCTGGTTTGCTGTAGCTGATGCTTTGTTATCTCTGGGCTCGCCTCTCTATGGCAGCTTGTGTCAGTTTCTCCTCTCTTGACTTGAGGTGTTTGGTCAGTGTTCCTCTCTATTTCAATCGATTGGCTGTGTTGATGTTCACAGCTTCCATATCACACTTCACAACATTGCAGTAATGCAGCTAAAGCCATCTGGTGGATCTCCTTCCTGAGGCTAACTCATCATACAAGAGATACTTGGAGACGCAGCCAACTGGCATATGGTGGATGTGGCCCAACCAACGTAGTTTGTGCTATTGTTGCTTTTGTTGTGTTAAGCGAATTGGACTTCTAACGCTCATCAAACTCACAACGATCATGCCTGATCAACATAAAGTCCTCCACGTTGGTTGCAACTATTGATTAACCTGCAAACTTGCAAGGGTTCTTACCCGGACATCAAAAATTAGCAGTCGTATATGAAGTCGGGGAACATTTGGCCCAAAACACACAGAGAACTGGTGTAGAAGCAACGTTGTCATTCTCATTCTATTGATTTTCAGTTCTACGTTAGGCACATGTTCGCTTGTCACAGAGTACGACTGATCTTGATGCTGACTCCTCCTGGATTTTCACCAGAGCCATGTTAGCCAGGTAGATCCGACACTACGTCATTGCTACTTCCCCTACCACGGTGAGGAAGGGTTGGACTTTAGAGGGAAGTCTGTGCTGTCTGGGAAGGGTAGACAGACATTTTTGAGACAAGACCTCAGTGTTGGAAAATCTGTCTTTCCGTTTAACTAGTGAAAGTGTGAGAATACAAGTCTAGTATTTAGTTCAGTCACTAGTCCGATGTGTTGACAGCTCGTAGAAAGAAAGCAACAAAAAATGGAACCACCATGCCAATAGTAACATTTTATCTCAGTCCTTACCTCATTTAGTGATTACGTTTGAACTGTTGGCATAATGTTACACAATATAATGATAAAACAATTTGGAATTGACCATTGCAGCCATCTTAATTTCCAACACTTACTCAAATTAGGACAGCAAGAAGACAAAAAGCTGCGATAAAAAGAAAAGAGACTTGGTTGCTTCTTTCCATCTGATGACGATTGTCATGTGATCATTATTATTTTGACATTAGCATAACTTGCAGAGATAGCGCTGGCTCCTGTTTAGCAATAGACTGATGGTTGAAAAGCAGTCATTACTGATAAACTGACATCAATAAGCATTGTTCTCACTAATGGCATTCGGCCACATTTAGCTTAGAACTCTTCTGCTTGAGAAGATCATAGAAGCATTGTACGTTTAGCAGCTTCAGTTTGAAAGTATTTTCCAGGATTATTATTGGCGGTAAAGTAGATGCACATACATTGGGTGTGTTTTTTTTTTTGCTTTTCTCACTTGTTCGGTTTCAGCTTTAAAGTGTCTATTATAGGATTTACCCAAGCTTACTTGATATCTCATGGGGTTTATTTTCAACTTGATATTATGTTGACTTTAGAAGAGGAAAAAGTTCCATATAGACCCACACACATACGTACATACACACATATATATATATGTGTGTATATATATATATATATATATATATATATATATATATATATATATAGTAAGCGTTTGTGTAGCTTAATTGGCATAGATATATTTTCATAGATTTCTACCTAGCTCTACTTATGTATCGAGCACTGTTGAAGTAAATACTGAAAATGTTATGTGGATACATGAAATAGTAATATATATATATATATATATATATATATATATATATATATAGATATATGGATATATATAGAGATATATAGATATATATAGATATATAAATATGTATAACTATTTCATGTATCTACATAAAATGTTATGAGGAGATATAATATATATATATATATATATATGTATATATATATATGTATAAATTTTTATTTATACAAACATTATTGGTTACATATGTGCATACATGTTTCGGTTGCACTTTTCCCAGAAAGTCAACCTCATCAGACCAAGAATATATGAAATTCTTGGTCTAATGAGGTTGACTTTCTGGGGAAAGTGCAACCGAAACATGTGTGCACATATGTAACCAATAATGTTTGTATAAATAAAAATTTATACTTATAAACAGCTCTACTTGTTATTGAGCACTTTTTATAAACACTTGAGTTTCTACGGATTTACATTTACAGAAACTAATACAATACATGTCCGATATATATATATATATATATACATATATATATATATATATATATATATATATATATACATATATGTGTGTCCGTGTGTGATTCTTGAAATGTCTATTTTTAGGTTGCTAAATGTAACACAAAGCTCGATATTACATTTACTTTAGGAAAGGAAAAACTTATATATATATATATATATATATATATATATTTATATATATATATATATATATATATATATGTATATTTCATATGTATATTTCATATGTATATTTCATTAAATCGTATTTTCTTTTTTTTTAATTCTAAAATCATTACCCCCCTCAAACAAAACGAATATATATATATATATATATATATATATATATATATATATATATATATATATATATAAATTAATAAAGTAAGTTTAAATATATTGTTTAAATAAACACATGTTTTTCCAAAAGTGCTCCATACTAGGTAGAACTTTATGAAGTTTTAGATTGGCCTATGCAAGTGCAATTACATTTTTGTTTTCATTATCATCTTTCGCCCTGACGAAGGACAAATGGTGCTGATACGTAATTGCACTTACGTAAGCCAATCTATATCTTTATATACATTAAGCTATGAAAATATATTTATGGCAATTAAGCTACACAGAGGCTACCGCGTTTCATCCCCGGGGGGAATGTTCAGGCTAAAATGCATTTTAGCCTTAAGATTCCCCCGGAGATGAAACGCAGGAGCCACTGTGTAGCTTAATTGCCATAAATATATTTTCATAGCTTACTACCTAGCTCTACTTACGTATCGAGCACTGTTGAAGTAAATACTGAAAATTGATACATAAAAATTATATCTCCTTATAAAATTATATGTGGATACATTAAATACTAATCTTTATATATATATATATATATATATATATATATATATATATATATATGTATATATATATATATATAGCATAATATGAAATCAAATAATAAAATAAGGTGCGAATAAAATTTTATTAGAATTCAAAATTCAGGCAAAGTATCTCAACGTCCTTAACTCATGAGTTTGCAAAGATAATTCTTCTCCTCAGAGGACCATTACCGCAGTGACATTACTGCAGGTGATAAAATTATACTTTGAAAATATATAAAAAAATATATACAAAAATACATAAAAGTACAAATACACATCAAATATATCAAGCCAAAAACATACTGATTTGTTAAAGTTATAAAATCCATCCAAGTCATACAAATTAAAACATATTCAGGAAAGATATCTAAGAGGTTGATTGAAGATTGATCCAGGTATTGGGTGACAGTTCAAAAGCGAAAAAATTGAAAGAACTGAAAAATCGAAAAAGTTATCCAGTCGGGAAATGCGTCCGCAATCGATGCAGTAAATTACAGTGAAAAATGCATCCAATGTTTATGTTAATTAATACAATGATAAATGAACCAAATCAAATAAAAAGTTCAATAAACTCACTTTGTGTTGAAATCATGATGTTCAAAATTCAGGATTCAAATGATTTGATCGGAGTAGCACAAACCAAAATTCGCTGGTTAAATGGAAAATTCGCTAAATCCGATTTGAATAGAATTAAGTAAAACTGAGTCAATATATTCGGCCATTTCTTCTTCCGGGTCCGATAAAGATTATTCCAATGAATAAAGTTAAATTTTAAAGTAATCACATTTTTAACCAAAACGCACAATTTTATAACAATGCCTTGCTTAACTCAGGATATTCTAAAAAATAACTTATAACCAAAACAAACAGGATTATACAACTGTAAATATTATTACACACAATATGACTACTAGCAATAGGAGCCGGACCAAAAGAAATGTAAATAAGCATAGATTCCAGAGGCATTCTTTCATACCTGATGAGAATGAGCAACATATAGATAGTCCCACACCGACCTCACGTACACGCCTTAGAAGGGAAAACAACATTTGGTTTAACCCACCTTTTAATAACAACGTTAAAACCAATATCCCTAAGGAATTCTTTAAAATTCATACAATTGTATAATTTTAACAAATAACTATGTTTTTGGCTTGATATATTTGATGTGTTATGTACTTTTATGTATTTTTGTATATATTTTTTTATATATTTTCAAAGTGTAATTTTACCACCTGCAGTAACGTCACTGCGGTAATGGTCCTCTGAGGAGAAGAATTATCTTTGCAAACTCATGAGTTAAAGACGTTGAGATACTTTCCCTGAATTTTGAATTTTAATAAAATTTTATTCGCACCTTATTTCATTATTTCATTTCATATTATGCTATTAATGCTCAATCCAGTATATTGAGCTTCAGTCTTTATCCGGATGTTTCACTAATTAAAAGATATTAGTTGCCTCTCATATATTTTGTTGGATTAACTTCATATATATATATATATATATATATATATATATATATATATATATATATAGAAGGGAGGTAATAAAGCTTTGAGTTTCTTTTTCAAAAGATTTTATTCAAATTCATACGAGCGTTTAAAAGATACATTTTTCTTGATATCGATAAATTCAAGGTATGCTTCAAAGGTTCTCTCCGTGAATACCTTAGATTTATCGATACTAAAAAAAAATATTTTTAAAACTGTAGAAACAATCGTATGATTTTGAATAAAAATTTTTGAACAAGAAACCTGGAACTTGATTACCTCACTATATATAGCTCTAACACTACCTGTTCACCCCCACGATCATCACATGACCTTATAATGCGGGTTCGCTTCCCATATAATCACCTGAATAAGTGAATGGTAAGTAAAAGGTCCTAAATATATGAAAAGTAAGCACACCTCGTTAATTTGTGCTAAATAAGTGAATATATAAAAACAATGGCATTTATCATGTTAATTTAGTTATATGGTCTTACCACTAGGATGACAGAAAACCAAAAAGGTGACCAAACCCAGACAAAAACAATTAGATGATCACAATTTACAACAAAAATATGGCCCGCCTGCTATCAGATGTTTTGTTCAGCCTGTGAGTTAAAAGAACATCAGCAGAACAGATAAAAAGACATTATTCAGGTTATGACACACTCCTTGCAAAAAAGTGAATCAAAGTACATAGCACTGAGTGGAGCGACTGATGAATGCATATGACTTCGTTGTTTACTCACTTAAATTAGTCTCCAACAGAAATGACCTCTAGTCCTATTTGAAGACAACTGTGAAGCAATTGATTTGTCCAAGAACTATAAGTTTCATGAACACACGAAGCACATTGCGTTGATTTCAATTCTTGTCATGAACGTGTTCAGCATGGGGACATTTCGGTTTTGCACTGGCCGACAGATCAGATGGTGGCAGACATTATGACAAAGGCATTACCAGGAACAGTCTTTGAGCGCATGACATTATGGATACTGTTCACAAACAAAAGAACTTATACCATTCATATTAAGGGAACTTGTTGAAGAACTAGTCTCTATTTACAGTATTATTGTATATCTCTGTGCACAAAAGCTTTCTGCTTCATATGCATTTTAGTTAGATTCTTGATGCGTGTTTTCAGAAATTATAAGTTTGTTTCGTTCACTTTCATCGATTTTTATATGCTATCCAGTCATGCGTTTTTTCTTTACTTACTTATTTCAGCACAAGAGTAGGAGTTACAAAGCACCCCAGTTATAAGTCCTCATCCTTCGACTCAGAACACTGTAAAAGCAATACAGTTATGAATCTAATTAATATCACTTTTTCGTATTACAGCACGCTTTTGCTAACTTTCTATTTATTACTATGCCGACTAGTGATTAAGCAGCTAATAAAACACATTAAGAAAGTTTCATTTTCTTATTAAAAATTATACAAAAAACAATAGAACTTCCTGATAACAGTCTTACAATATATCTAGCAAAAACGGACAATACATATTTTTGTTTTAACTAAAACTTTCTAAAGGATAGGCACTATATTTTCATTTTGTTGCTTAAACAGAATAATTACTGCTGTGTTTGTAGTTTGTATGTGGTGAAATATATTTGTAAAGTGATGTATTATAATCAGAAACAATCTGTACAGAAATATATACTCTTTTTATTTACAACAAATTAGCATTTATAACATAATCTGAAACAGAGTTAAATGATTGAGGACAGTGTTCATACCCAAGAAACTAGGTCAAGTGTTGTTGCGGTGCAAGCGCGAGAAAGTGGCAACTCTAAGTCATTCGTTGCCATAGCAGCTAAGATCATCGTCCATTATTTATTTTATGATTAATCTCACTGAATCATAATTTAAATCGTTTTATACAATTTTTACTTATGGTAAAAAACTAAAAAAAAATTCTGACATTCTCATGTGTTAAATACTCGGCATCCATAAGCAATCATTAGCTTCTTAGGTGACCATAACAAACTTAGTTGCAGACGACTTTTCTCATGCAGAGTTTTCCGACATTTGACGTAGTTTTCCACAACTTCAATTTCACTAGATCATCTCTGTACTCATGTCTGCCGTGACAAGGACCACATCGGGGGAAGCTTCTGTTAACGATGAAACAGAGAACATGGAGAATGTAGACCGAGAAGAACAGCAACACTTTTGTCTTGCATCGGACGTTATTGGCTGCAAACACATGACATTAACAATAACAGTTGTGTACTCTTTATTATTTTGTATTGTAATAAAAATGGCTACCTATTTATCATTTATCTATAGTGCATCTCTACCTCAAATAAATATCTTTCAATAGATATTCTTGGCAGAAGATATTGGAACTACGAGAAATATCTAGGGTCTATATACTCTTTTTATTTACAACAAATCAGCAATTATACCATAATCCGAAATAGAGTTAAATGATGGAGGATAGAGTGTTCATACCTGAGAAACTGAGGCAAGTGTCATCGCGGTGCAAACGCAGTTACACCTGCATAAATCGCAAATTCAAAATTATTTTCACTCTCTGATGTTTTATTCTTCCTTTTCCAAGCTTTGTTCTGTCCTTAGATTTGAACTCGACATATTCAATCACTGTCTATATAAAATTAGGCATTTTTATATGTATATTTGTATGTAAAGGAGTCACTCCTAAAATAATTAACCAATCATTATGAATTTTAGAACACAGCTGCCAGGCGTGAGGGATCGTAATGTGGACTATATTTGGTTTAATTTGGTTTCATGCAAATGAGGTAAAAAGGGGGAGTGGAAGCCGTTCGTGAAATTTATATGCCTCTGATTTTTGTGAAATTTTAGCAATAGGTATTAGAGATCAATTAATAAATATTCCCCAAATTTCAGTTTTTTTTAGTATTTAAAAAGGTTTTCAGGGAGCATAATATAGGCACAACTGCTTTGAATTTGCATTGCATTAGAATTTTGATCTATAGTCATTAGACACCAATTAAGCAAGATTCCATCAATATCAATTTCTTCTTAAGACTCCTTAAGCCTTCAATGTTAGACATTTTCTAGAATCAAAATCATATAATACATTTTTATCAAAATTGTAATAATGGTTCAAAACAAGTTTTAGTAGTATTTTAGCTTGATTTAAATCCTCGTAAGAGGACATAAACGATGCAAAACTGTTCTGTTTAGAGAATTAATTTTACCTGCCCTGGAACGGGTATTCTTCTAGTTTCATAATAAATTAGTCTTGAATTGAAATGTAGGTATATATATTAAACAAATAACCTTACTTGTTTGATGGTGATCGTTCTGATTACATCATGCGAATATATGGCGACAAACATTTTAACCTCAGGATGAAACAACATTTTGCAATTGAAATACAAATTATGATTGAAAGAAGAGCTATTTGTATAACTCGCACTATTTGCTCGATGCTTCAGGGTCGATGGAAATGGATGGAAATGAAAGACAGCAACAGACTGTAAACAATACTGAGTAAATATGGATGGCTTTATGGGTATAATCTTTCCTCTTTTTTTTCTTCTTTTCCTCCATTTTTCTATCATTTCTCCACAGACTAGTTATTAATAAATTACAGGGACCTGTCATTGGCAGAAACGTTTTAAATGGACATTTTTCATTTATTTCTATATTTTCTTTTTTGCTTGTTTTACTTGTGTTTTGAAATTTGAATTTCATTTCATATTCACAAGAGAAACAATAATACTTCTGTATATCAGGATACAAATAACGGCGGTTTTGAACCCACATTTTAAGACTTCATAGTTTGACTCAAAACGTAATGTTTTCATTAAAATTAGCTTTTCTCAAGTTTAATATGTACTGTTTGCTAACAAATAAAAAGGATTTTATTAGACTCAACTTTAATTTAATGGCTATTTTGAATGGTACTTGTTTTATCCTTGTAACTCGGCTCAAATAGTTTCTTATTTACTTGC
The DNA here is from genome assembly GCA_963556195.1 of Sepiola atlantica. Taxonomy (NCBI): domain Eukaryota; kingdom Metazoa; phylum Mollusca; class Cephalopoda; order Sepiida; family Sepiolidae; genus Sepiola; species Sepiola atlantica. Next base: position 144,352,135 of record OY744516.1, read on the forward strand.
CGCCCCCTCCCATCCCGCATGAGAGAAGAGTTAGACATAAGGTCGGTTTTTAATGTGGGAGAAAATTCAGCTACCCAAAAAGGGGCACTCTGGATTGGAACAAAATAAAAATTGCCTCAGAGGACAGAAAAAAATGATGTGTAGTATCAGAACAGATGCTAAACTTTACTCCTAGATAAAAGACCAAAAACTCGGCTGAAATGGTGTTCAATTGGTTAAAATAAGCTTTTTTATCCGTGTCTCTAAGGTGTAATTTTTATTTTAAAAATAAAAGGATTTTATTAATAAAATTATTAAATAAAATTAATGTCTATTTTCTTGTTATAATTTGGATCAAACAAAACTTAACCTGTTAAAATTAATTATTTTACTTGCGTTTCTTAAGTTTTATATCTGGTCATCAATTATATGAAGTAAAGTCGAATTTTTCATCTACCTGCCTATGTTTGAATGTCCGGCTTGAAGTCATAACTGCACCAGGTACTCTTACAAATCTTACGTCATCGGATTAGGTGTGGTCCTGAGCTGGTTATGTAAAAAGATACTGTAATATTTAATATTCATACACCGGGAGTCAACAGGAACCAGATTCGTGTATCAGAGATCGGAAATTTTGAATGCAAGAAATATATACTTATTTTCAATTGTTATTAAAACGTTCTAACTAGAACATTTTATTTAGGTTAAATTCACAAGGCGTCATTGAAAAGAAATAGATAGACAGTGAATGAGAAAGCGATTGCTAGTTAGAGAGGGTAAAAGATAGTGGATGAGAGACTGAATGAGAAAGAAAGAGTATGCACGTGCAGAGGATTTGGTTTAAATATCGGCTGGTGAATATATCTATTTTTTTATCATATTGAAAGAGTAGCAAGAGTGTCGTCTGCTTACATTTAAGCTTCGTCTTTATTTCTTTCTTCTTTTGACAATGTTTCTAAGAAATAAAAGAAAGAGAGGTAAGAATTCGGCAAAGAGTAGAGTAAGAGTGCGAGTGAGAGAAAAAAGAGAGAGAGAGAAAGTAGGGAAGATCCAGTTGCTTAAAAAGTGTCACTCTGTGATACAATCTCACGAACTGTGCAATCTGCTTTCATGAGAAACATCCATAAAAATGAAATATGCCACAAAATCTTACGATTTAGGAACTACCTCAGATATATTCTGAATCTAAATTAACCAGAGAACTTGGATAAGTAAATTTCACTTTGATCAAAGAGGATAAATTATATTGTGAGGTATTCGTTTGTACCAGAAGTTCATTAAAAATACGTCATAAATTCCTTCTAGGGTTTTGGAGATAGACCCCAGTTATGATATATATTCTGAAACTACATTACTCTGGGTCTTTGAATGAGAATCTTTCATTTTTTTTCAAAGATGATTCAGTATATATTTTTGTTTCAGTGTTTACTTCAACAATTAATGAGCAGAGTTTAGTAGTAGTATAAAATATACTTATGCCAAAGAAAATGTGTGCTTCATTCCAAAAGAAAACTATCTAATGCTTGATGATGTCATTTCGAAATGAAATACAAAGATTTCCGTCTAGCTCAGTTGCCATAAGTTATTTTTATACGATATATATATATATATATATATATATATATATATATATATATATATATATATATAGGGTAAGTTGCTAAACTAATGAACAGAATATTATGAATTTGGTAATTCTAGGCAATACGGTAAGTAACATGGGGACAGTATTTGTTTGTAAATGTTAACATTTATGTGGTGCATATATATATATATATATATATATATATATATATATATATTATTTAAAATAACTGTTTATGAACCTGAATTTTGGAATATATATTCTCGACAACCCGGTGAGTAACTTGGGCACATTATGTTTTTGTAAATTTTACCATTTAGGGAGTGCACCATCCCAAACTCGCACCCTCTTCTCAAAAAACTTTTTAAAAATTTAATAGTAAAAAGAATCGCTCTACATCAAATTTTTACCTATATTATGCAATACACTTTTAAAAGGATCGGTGCACGTGCATGCGCGTCAATATTTTTATTCTTTCCTTTCTTTATTACGTTCGACTCTTACTATACACATTAAGAGAAAGAGCGAGAGAGAGAGAGCGAGAGAGAGAGAGAGAGAGAAAGAGAGTGATGGAAGCGAGAGTGATGGAAGCGAGAGTAAACGACGACGTATAGAATAATACATTGATGATTATAGCTTTTTAATCATCAACATCATCATATTCTGTTTAACGTCTATTTTATATGTGTTGTACGGCTTTTTTTAATTTTCTTCCAAACTAACCTATCTCTGGCCAGGTTTTTATTTATCCATCTTTCGCCATCCTTATCCTATGTTTTTCTTTGACCTACCCCTGTCAACTGACCCTGCTACCTCTACTGTTCTACATCTATTACCACCAAAATGTTCATCCATTTTTACAACGTGGCCACAGTAATGAACTTTTCTGCACATATCTCCTTATATTGTCCAGATTTAATCTTTCTCTGAGGTCATCATATCTAATGCTGCCTTTAAAAGTGACATTATATATTCATCATATCATTCTCATATAATTTGTCTCCATGCAACGCCTGTTTTCAATCCTCACTAGCAAGTTTTCTCTCCCATACATCATCACACTGCATACATGTGCCTGATAGACTGTTCCCTTAGTTGATAATGGTAACGCTCTGCTTGTTAGTAATGGCAGAAGTTTCCTGAACAATTCATCCATTCCTACGTCTTGCAATCACAATGTGCACCAATTGTATTACCAAGGTTACAAAACTTCTGAACAGCCGTAATAGCCTGTACATTCAAATATACTTTCTTCACATCTGAGTTGTCATCTGCCTCCATTGTTTTACATTCCTTTGCATTGTTTTACATGCCTTACACACACACTGGTTATCATCTCTCAACCTACCTATAATTCCACTACACTTCTTGTGTACCGAATGCTTGCAATTATCACAACAAATTTAGCTGCATCCGCCTCCCTTTCCACAAAGTGAGCAGAGGAACTTTCATCTATCTTTTTTTGTCGAAGTTTATAGCTTTGGAGATATAGTAGGACGCATGCGCACAGACAGACAAACGAATGGTTTCCATTTAGATATAGATGTTTAAAACTACAACTATAGCTAACCTTAACACTAATACTACTCAACTATATATTCATTTTGCAGTTACAATATATAAGAAGCTTTCTTCAAGCCACATGTCTTTTTTGTTTTGTAACCACTTACCTTACTCTAGCTAAAACCATCATCCATAAAACCACACATGAGATATAAGCAAATATTGAACGAGGACAGGAGACGACTGATCGACTCGTTTTAGGTAAATCTAACTGATTATCTGGAGTTGGCAGGCACCCTTGGGAAAAAGTATGGTTCAATATACTTTAGCGACATATCTATGGTCAGGATGGCTGAGGAAATGACAGTGTGTCTGCAGAAGACAATCGATGGTAACGTTCTGGTTACCCTTGAGCAGATGAAAGAGACATCGTGGCAACATTGCTACAGAAACTGACTGTTTCACAGTATGCTATCTTAAGAGCGGTCGATGACATGCTTATTATCTTTACGGCTGTAGATGATCTGCCAAAGGTTAGAAACTTAGCTAAACATTACATCTCTCTCTCTCTCTCTTTCTCCCTTTTTTCTCCAACTATAGATTAAATAGTATTACGGCCTGTGGTGATATTCTTCATTGTTTATAGTTATCTATTCCAATCTGTATATTTTTCTTTCTTTATAATATTCGCCTGTTAATAAACAGAGAGAGAGAGAACGAGGGGGAGGGGGAGACAGTGAGAGATACAAGCGAGAAAAGTAGACGACATGTATAGTATAAGAGTTGCAGCGGAGGTCACGCAAGATACATTGAGAGATGTTGCTTTTTTTGTCTATTATAGTTTTGCAGTTTTAGAAGGAGAGAGAGAGAGAGACAGAGAGAGAGAGACAGAGAGAGAGACAGAGAGAGAGAGAGAGTAAAAGACGAAGTATAGTATAAGAGTTGCAGCGGGCAGGATTGGTCACGCAACATACATTGAACGATGTTGCTTTTTTTTATTTAACTATTACAGTTTTGCAGTTTTAGTAGGATGCATATACAGAAAAAAAGACGAATTGCATCTTTCTAGATGAATGTGGTGTTGCATATTCTTGGTAGTAATATTCTTTTGAAATCGTATCGATAGATTCCAGGTGTGCGACGATTAACGGGGTGTGGGTTCTGAGGGTCAACTCGAACTCCATTAGAAAACTAGATAGCTGTGAAATAAGATAGCTTTGGAAGCTAATTTAGTTGCTGTCAGAATTTTAATTAATCTAAGGTTCTTTAATCTTTCAATTAAGCTTAGGATCTTTATAAATTAGTGTGCTAAGACCCATGTTCCTCCCTTTGAAGATGTTGTGAAATCAACTCCTAGCAAAGGAAATAGAGTTCTATTGCGTGGGTGTGTGTGTGAGATAAAGAGAGAGAGAGGCCTCCATTCCATTTCGAAAGACACTGACTATTCCCTGTAAGAGTGTCTGGGAAGCAACACTTGCACAATCACCAACCGTACTTCTTCTGAACCGGCATTGAATGAGTCCAGTGGCAAAAAGAATTCCAAGGGATAAGCAGAGAGCCCTTCTACATATAGCACCTGTTATTCTCAAATGGTCACCTATTTAGTTGTGACCATGTTCAACTTAACTTAACATCGGTTATCTAACAGAAACCAGTGTGTCAACATGATTATGCCGATCAATTAAGTGAATAACTTATAGTTTAAAGTTTAAAATGTCGTTGTCTCATTCTTCAAGTGTACCAGTCTCCGAAAAGGATTAAAAGAACATCTTCAACTTTGGTACTTAAAGAGACAATATAACATAATACCCATTAGTATGACGTCATATCTTGCAATGTAGTCATAACTAGTCTGTTAACTTCGAATGAAATTTTCCACTACTCTAACCTTATGCTTACTCTAGCCTTATGTGGAAAAATACCTTTTTTGACATTATTTTTAAACACCAGTCTCTAATGTTGCTACACTTTTATTTATTATCTAGATATTTCCATATTCTTCTTTTTATTTCTGAATGGTCCCATTGGTTATCTTTTTGCAATGTTCTATAATGTACACGTAAAGAAAATCAAAATAACATAGTTATATGAGAGACGTGGGTTTGTTTGCCTGTCTTTGTGTTCACTAACTACTTTTAGGCTATGCAACACTTGAAATTGTGTAAAGATGATCCACTGCCTATTCAGATTGTCATAAGAAGATCGTATTTATCTTTTTTTTCCTCTGATAAACGGGTCCCCAAGGGTATATGGAACACCCTACTGATTTTTTAAGACTGATTTAAATGTGACTTAAACAATAATTCGTATAGAATTAACATGTCTATACACAGTGTGATGATGTATGGATGTGAAATCTGGTCAATGAGGGCTGAGGTCATATGCTGCATGGAAAGAAATGATATGAGAATGATGCGATGGAAGTGTAATGTGAGTTTTAAATACAGGCTTATATCTCATAAGGACAGAGGAACATTAACTCTGGACAGTATAGGATGATGTGTGCGGAACAGGAGACCTCGATGTTATGGCCATGTTGAGAAAATGGATGAGAATTCTTAGGTGAGTAGATGTAGAATAGTTGAGGTAGCAGGTTTGTTTTGCAGGGTAAAGCAACAGAAAACATAGGAGGATGTAATAAGGATGGATTTAAGAGAAAGAGGGGTAAATAAAGAATAGTCAGAGATAGGTTAGTTTGGAAGTCAATTAAAAAAAAAACGCCCAACACATGCCAGCATGTAAAATCGATGTTAAACTGAATATAATGATGTTGATGATGAATTATACTGATTCTCAAAATTAGGGCAAATTTTCGATATTTTTAAGACACTCTAATTGGAGATTAGCTCCAGAGAATTAACATTTTTCTAAGACATTGACATCGATCCTTTATGATTACTTTCACACAGTTCTCACCGTAGTAGTTGTTTTATAATCGGCAGAGCCCCCACCCCCTCCTCCCCCGACGTAAACAACAAAATATAGCCTGTGTAATGCATGAAAGCTTAAAATGGGAAATTTGCATAGAATCCAGATGAACTGATGAAAAGAAAGGAGTTGAGAATTAAATTAGAACGAACTGGATAGCGGCAGGAACGATTGTGCTGGATTTTTGTTTGGTTTTGTGCGTTGCTTTCTTACAGTTTTTAATTGCTTTGAAGCATTAGGGGTCCAATATCTTTAAGGTTTTAATGGGATCCCTGAGGGAAAAATAACTCTCTTCACATGACAATGTTTAATCTGTGAGTGTAATCAAATTTAAACAGTTATAGAAGCCTTTGTTTAGTCCTGAGAGACAATGAATACCCCCTGTAAGGGTGTCTCCGCAGAGAGTCTATTGTGAAGCAAGAGTTGCGCAATCCCAATCACATCTCTTTTGAACTGGCATTGCTTGAGTCCAGTGGCACAGAGAAGTTCAGGATGACTGGAAAAATGCCAGAATAAATAAAGAGAGTCCTCTTACATGCAGCATCTTGTATTCCTAAATGATCACTCATTTAGTGCTGACCAGGTTCAACGTCGCTTAAATTCAGTAGTCTAATGGGAACCGATGTGTCAACGTGATTATGCCATACCATTAACAAACATGATTGTATGCTGATTCTAAACATTTTAGCAAAAGTTCATCATTATAATACAACTTAATATGAGCTTAAATCTTTTCAAATGAGCCCATAACTTCAGCTGTGTAAACTCTGTTTTTCACAGTTTTCACTATTATGTCTATGATTGCTTAAAGATAATCTGGCATCTGTTTATTTCGAGTTATTAAAGAGCCCAATGGTGTCTCACTTTTACGAACCGTCCGGGTATGGGTATGCCAGCTATGTTAACTATAACTATAGGATAATTGCTTAAGATAGAATCATAACTCATTAAACGAAGGACAAAAACACAATCGCAGCAATGGATTCTCTTAATAGACCATCCCAGAAGCGGTCCTTTTCTCTGTTAAGTTTCTAAAAGCTAAAACATTCCGCTTTCTGTTATTTCAATTCATACTATTTTCATTACTTTAATTTCCTAAACAAGTCGAGGCTAAAACGATCAAACATTGAATTAATTACTTTTTGTCTAGACAGTTTTAGCTAAGTATTTCTAGCTTTATTATCTGTTAAACCAAAACCATCACTAGTTATTCCAATAATGAATATTAATTATGAAAATGTAATAAAACCATGTGGACTAAAACTAGAAGAAATGTAAGCATTAAAATTCACTCAGCATAGCTTAACCCAACGCAACAAATGAAACCAAGCTTGTAATACTTACAACAGTGTTCTTTTTTAGAATAGTGGCTCCCCAATAAATACTGTCTTTCTTTGGTTTAAGAATAAAAAAACACCATAATACTTAGATTTAACCAAAAAAGAATTGATTTAAAAGCTTCTAAATCACTTTTTAATGTCATAGGCTATGATTAAAATACTTTATCAAATTATTGTAGATAAAATAATTGGTTTCATATTTCGGAATTTTTAAAATCAGTATTGATAATTTGTATCATTTGTATTATTCGGACTACTCTCTTTATCTTGGATGTTATTCTTACAACGTTTCGGCTGATGTTATCTCCGAACTTCCTCAGGTGTGACTTGTTGAACTTGGAAATCTTTATGTCGAACTCAGAAATGTGTACGGAATTTCCAATGGAACCCTTTATTTAATAAACAAGGGTAGCTTGCTCTCATTCCGTCAGCCATGACCGGGTAGAAGTCTTAAGTAACTTGTAATTGTATTCTTAATATCATCTATACTGAGTATTGAGCAAGTAATAATTAGATTTAAGTGACAATCTTCTGGAGGTTGAAGGTTCAATCTTAAGTACGGGAGATAGAACTAGAGCAAGCTACCCTCGTGAATTAAATAAAGGGTTTCATTCGAAATTCCATACAGATTCCCGAGTTCGACTATAAGGTTTCCAAGTTCGAAAAGATGCACCTGAAGAAGCCTGGAGGTTGTGAGAATAATCCAAATAATAAAAAAAAATTAGTCGTCATTTATCGACGTGCAACATCTGAAAGTGAGTTTGAAGCTTTTAAAAACGTTTCAAGACTTTTATTTTATGGTAATCGCACCAGACAAGGCATGAAGCCACTTGATGTAAGGAACTAAAGAAATACTACTTCAAGGTCAAAAACTATCCGACGATAAGTGTCAGATGGATAGATTGCAACCCAGAAACCAGCAATTCTTCCCCCTTGGTCAGAAACATCGCTCATAGAATTTGAGAACTAAAGGACAAAATGAGGGAAGCCAAAGTTACGAGGCTGGCGAAAGTAAACCCAAGGTCGACATTCTACTCTCCATAATGTTACACATAAGCCTAATTTGGTGTTAATTATACCTAACCTTTGTACCAGTTGGGGATACGTTCTTGACAATCAGTCCGACAGTGGCTTTGTTGCTATCATGCTGAGGTATTTTTCTGTTCATTCCTAGAAGGTCCACCCTCCCAGGCTTTACTTTCTATCTGAGAAGGGGTTAGTTTATTACTAATTGGGTAAGGTGCCCCTGCCGAGGAATGCCGACGTGGCTGCACAGGCATTTTTTGTCGGCAACAGTGCGCTTAAGTTCGTGCAGTGACTTTTCAAAACAAAACTTGACCTTGTGTCTAATCTCCTAGAGAGGAAGTAAGTAAAATAAAATACCTAACCTGACCTTTCCCCTCCCAAGAAAAACACAATATCATCGATTTCGATTGGTATCAAGTAGATCAGCTGTGGAAAATCTAAAAGAATAGAAAGACCGAGCAGGAATAACACCATCCAGACCTCGACTGGAAGGATACTAAGAGTACTGAAGTCTTGAAGATACTGGTGACTGAAATTCTAAAGAAAACCACTGATTATTATTATGTGCACTACTTATGATGAAGAAGGGAAAATTTAAAATAACTGAACGTATAGAGCAACCCAACCGAGAAGTCATAAGATTAAGCAGACATGAAAAAAATAGGTACTCTTATAGAGAAGGCACCGCGTTTCCATGACTTTGTGTCGTCAATATTCGGGCAGGTCTTGGAAGCGCCCGAGAGTTGACGAGGCGAAAAACTGCCAAACGATAAATTGAAGACTGGCAGACGATAAATTCAGACGAAGAAAATCAAAGTAAAATACATATATAAAAGTAAAGAACAAACAAACCCAAGTTAAACAACTTTTATTAATTAGATGTTTATTATTTTTGTCAAAGGAACCATTGTTAATCAAATGTTTTTAAATAAAATGTTTTTTTGCACCAAAAAGTTTCAAAAGATGACTTTTTTATATAACAAACACCAGAACAACTGTTTTAACAAATTTCTTGTTTGTTTCTTTTTTCATTTTTTTTTCAATGTTTTTTTTACCATTTCTGGGGTAGGGTTTAGGGTTAAGGTAAGGGTTAGTCTTTAGCTAGAAGTGACGGTTGTTGACAGAACTCAATGTGTACTTCGGGAGATTCAACGCACTGACACAGAGCGTAGAAATTCATTATTTTTAACGCACTGCAGATCGTAAAACTTAATTTCTTCCAAAAGTTATCGTCTGATTGCTTGGAACCTGATTTTCTAATGCCTGCTGTAACCTAATTGGTTACTACTTTCATGAATTCGCTGGCACTTCTGATACCTTCCTGAAAGTTGACGACACAAAGTCACAGAAATGCGGTGCGTTCTCTATAAAAGTACCATAAAATAATAATAAAAACACAAATATCTCAGAAGACTTATTGAAACTGAATTATATAGCAGAAATCTAATAAAAGGAATAAAGATATCGGCAGTACTCCTGGAAAAATACTCTAGACCCTTCATAAGCTGGTTAAAAGAACTAGAAAATTAATGACTTTGAAGAAGGCACTTCACCGGTGGGAAACTTTGGTCCTTGAAACTAATACCATAAATCATTATATACACTCTGGCATAGTCCATTGTACCAGGGATGTAAGTCGCTCTCTACAACACATTGGTTAAGTAAAATTAATATCTAATTAGATTATTGTGGTCATTTGGGAAATAATACTGTTAACCAGCCGATTGGGCATAAGCGTTAGAATGTTCGCTAATCAGTCAAAATGTCAGTGTTCAATCTTATGTTAAGTCATACGAAAGACTCAAAAAATTATATTTGATGTTGCCTTGCTAAACCTTCAACATTGTCAAGGGTAAGTGGATTAATCTTGGGAAAGGAGTGGTACCCTCCCCTACACCTTGATGTATTAGCTAGGGAAAAGAGAGCCTTTGGGTCGCCCTCGACTATGGTTGACAACTTTACTTTTTTTTACCGTTCGAGATGGCATGTAAATTAATCGTACACACAGAATTGTCAACACTACTTTATGTAACAGCATTAAATAATCCCCAAAAAGGGTTGATATGCCATACGGAAGAGAGACCAAACAGAACCAGATTTCTTTCCTAACTTTTCCTGGTTTTCATTCTTCATTTATTTATCAGATTTTTTTCTCAACTTTGTTTTTCTTTTTAATTGTTTGTTTATTTCATTTTTTATTTTGTTTTCTGCCATAAATCGTCTGGTTATCAATATTCTCATAATTTGTTCCAAATGTTAAAAGTCGGATAAATTTCCAAATTGGTGTTGATAGAGTGTAATCTCTGCCCACTAATCACAAAAAGAAAAAAAAACACCCGAAAACACTTTGGAAAAAAATATCTTCTTGTCATTTTAATGCACCCTGTCAGACATAATAAATGTGGAGCTTGATTACATGCCGGATATTTCCTGAGGTCTTGACATCGACGGCCATCTTTGGTGTTGCCAGTGTCGGCCATCTTCTTGCTTTTATGTGATTTTAGCCAATAGGAATTTTTATCAGTGCTAAGCTAAAGCATATCAGAATTCCCAGTCGACTATTTAGAGGTTTATCTAGACAGTTTTTGGTGTCTGCCATGATGGAAAATAAAGTACTCAATCATCATAAAAGGGGGATTAAATTGTCTATGTTTCTGGAGCCGTTTGGTGCCATAATCATTTAACTGGAAATGGATGACATTTTAATGACACCTCACACGATTTGTAGAACTCTAATATTAAGATCTAAGCTTCCTTCTCTAGTTGAAAAAATCATGTCAGTTTAGTTAGGAGGTAAATAGATTTGAGACAAGGTTTAAGATGAATTCTCTTTTTCTTGAAAATAAACAAGTATTTATTTTCAAAATCATTTATCATAATTAAGCAATAATAGTCACAACATCATCTAATAGTACAAGTGTACAATATTAAAACTTCTTAAATATTATACGAAAATAACAATTGATACAAATAAAGAAGATGAATATTGGATATTTGATATTTCACAAACTAATGCTTTTCCCATCAGACTCCTTTCACATTATGATTGCAGTCGTCTTAAGACTTCCTTTTCTTCTAGTTTCAAGATCAGGCTCCCAGATATCAACAACAAATTGAGTCATGTTTACTTGTACATTAGCCATTGCATATCACCCTCTATTTGTTTACCCTAACAATACATGTTCTTTATCGATTATGCTTGGATAATTAACGTAGCCTTTCTCTTATTAAGTACATCTGTGATTTTCACCCTTTTTATGTATTCTTTCGTCGGTACTAATGTCTGTTCTCTCTTTGTATACTATGTCACATTAAGTACTATCTATCATATTACATATATCCCTTTTACGTCTGTCTTTTAAAATTTGTATCATCATCATCATCATCATCATCATCATCATCATCATCATCATCATCATCATCATCATCATCATCATCATCATCATCGGTGTAACTTCCATTTTACATGCAGCCATGCATTGGACGGCTTTAAGAAATTGACTTCCAAACTAAACTATCTCCGGCCAGGTCTTTATTTGTCCCTCTTTCTTTTAAGTCTACCACTTCCTCCCATGTTTCACTTGGCCTTCCTCTGTGAACTGAACCTGCTACATTAACTGTTCTACATCTATTGACCCTAGAACTCTCATAAATTCTTTCAATGTGGCCATACAATTGAAGTATCATATTCTGCACACATCTCCCAATACTGTTCAGATTTTATCATCCTCTAAGGTGAACAGATTTAAGCATGTTTTCAAGACTCACATTATCCATCCATTATATCATTCTCATATCGTTTATCATCATCATCATCATCATCATCATCATCATCATCATCATCATCATCATCTAGTTTTGCTATTTAGGGTTCTGCGAGTGCCTCAGACTCTGGAGTGAACAACACCAGACAATGTCTTATGCGTGTCCTCAATGCAATCCAATTCAAAAGGTTAACAGCAGTCAGATTGCATGCAGTTATATCACTTCTTATGCAATCAAGCCAGGTTGTCCTTGGTGCACCATGCTCCCTAGTGCCTGGGATATTTAGGTGCATTATGGAGTTGATGCAAAAGGCAGCACGCTGTACATGTCAAAAAAATACATGAGCCGTCAAGCACGTAAACATCCATAATTCCATCAATATAAAGTTTTTGATGAAGCACAGTTGAAGGAATTTTTTCATCTGGTTTGCAGCCACATATTCACCTGCTCATGGTACGATCATTAAGCCAAAGTTGTTGCCGATCAAAAGTGTTTGGGGCCCATATCTCATTGACATATAAGATTACAAAGTGAAAACAGGCATGCAACACATGCCATCGGCACTTAATGTATAAGATTATATGTTATTAAGGTATTCGCTAACTAATAAAAAGTCAGATTTCTGTAACTCAATGCGTGTTGAGATGCTGTTCACATGAGCTTATTAAATATAAAAGGTCTATAGTATTATTTACATCGACACTGGCATGTGTACATACGATCAGTGTAGTATATGTGCAATATGATCCAAATGAAAAGTAACATGCTCAAACTATCTTTCTCACATCAGAAGTTTCTATACCAGCCTTTTAATCAGGATCAATGTGAAGTATTTGTGCTTTACTTGTTAAAAATTACTTGGCAGTAATCTGCTTTTTAAGTTAAGTGTAGATATCATCTGCCAAGTGTAACGTGCTACTAGGTATCATTTTTATTTACTAATGAGTCATCACTTATCAAGGCTAAAGCCACTTGAGAATTAGCGTTAATGAAATGGATAGACTGTCAGTTAAATTATGAAGAATACTCTGAGAGGATTGAAACTGATGAATAGAATGGATTACATATCAGTACGCTTTATGACAAGTATTTGTTGATATTGGATTTGAAAACGACCATGTCATAGTCTGCAGAGAATCAGCCCCTGGTAATATGTTCTACGGATAGGAAGTTATTGGTAAGAAACTCTGTTCATGGAAATTCTGTTTTATACTAAGCACATGAAAGAAGAAAGAGAATTCATTTGCAGTTGTGGTAAAGAGACGGGTTGGTGGATGATGGCTTTGAGATTAACGTTAGCTTCATATGAGGGAAGATAACTGATTTGTTAGTTTTATCATGTGACTTAAGAACACATTTATAGTTGGAGTTCGGTTGAAGCAGAAGTTCTGGTAGATAGGGCTGTTTAAATAATCCTAAAAAAATCGTACTTAAGGAAATAGTTAACAACTTGTTAAGATAAAACATAGTTAAAGTTGAAATAGTTAACAACTTGTTAAGATAAAATATATAGTTAAAGTTGAAATAGTTAACAACTTGTTAAGATAAAACATATAGTTAAAGTTGAAATAGTTGTCATTTCTTTGAAGAAGTACTTCAAGAATGATAAATTCTCATGACTCGAGGAAGATGGAAGAGTGAATTGAATAAAGTCGAAGATTAAATTTCATAATTCACAATTCCCTTTTTCATATACTAATGAGTCCTGCTTATCAAGTCCCAACGGCCTCTCAAGGTGGATTGCAAACGATGGGTGAAATGGTCAGAATTTGATTATTTTAGACGACGGCTCAACAAGAATTTTTTAATATTCGACTTGAAAACGATCTTTTTGTAGTCAACTGGGACGCAGACCCGTGGTATTGAGTTCCACAGATGAGAAATTCTTGTTGATAGCAGTTAAAAAAATTTTTGTTCACTGATATATCACCGCTTATCAAGGCCCGGGGGGAGAGGGGTTCATTGAGGATAAGGGTTAAAAGATTGTTGGTTGGATGATGATCGCCATCACGAGAGGATTACAAACAGTGGCTAGAATGGACAGAAGATTACCTACGACTTGAAGACGACCATGTTGCAGTCGCTGAGAAGCAGACTCATGGTATCCTGTTCCACAGACGCGATATCATAGGAAAGAAACTTTGTTCATGAAAGTTCTGTTTGATTGAGTAGATCCAGACTAGCAATCACTAACATGAATTTTCGATTAAATAAATTTTTAACATTTTTCGTCAACTACTATCAAGAGTCAGTTGTTTGCACACGGGCAGAAGTAACGAGACGATGAAAAGATTGATGCTAGTAACGACGACTGAATTTGAAATTTTGCCTACATTTTCTGGAAACTCTTGTCCTGATGAGTTCCCGAGCAGTTTAAGCGGATGGAGTACCTCGTTATGTAACAGGCATCCGGTCCTTGAATCATGAGCAGTTATGAAGAAGGTGTGACTACAGCTCTAAATCACATATTGGGTTATTTTTATTAGGTCGTTACAAAAGTAATGGCATTTGTTCATGTGAAATTGTTCACCTTTCCAATACTCTGTAAATGACATGAAATTGTTGCAGTGCTGACAGCAAGTGTCTCAGAGATTTCTTTGACACTTTGACGTGGATTTTGCTCAACAAGTGCTTGCAATTGTTCATTGTCAAGATTACACGACCGTTCTATACCTTCTTAATCTTAAAGGCTCTCATCTCCATTACAGAATTTCGTACGGTCCGATCTCTCCATGCTCTATTTATATTAGCAGAAGTTTCGGAGTCATTGTGCCTAAGTTTGAACTCATGAAACATAAGAAGGCGAAGGTCATGTTTTGTCATGTTTGTCATTAGTAAACGTAAATTCGTATGAATCAGAATGGTACAACTTTGTTGACCGGCTTGATTCTGTTGACGGTATTCTTGTAGGAGGGGCAATGTAATGGTAACCAACATCCCTAAGTGTATGTGGTATTATGGAATCGACTGGATTCGAACTTCCCATGTTCATCATTAAGTATTTTCGAAGCAAAGAAGACCCACAATGTTCATCATTGAGGGTTTTCTTTGCTTCTAAAATACTTTCTATCTAAAAACAAAAGTTACACATTATTATTAAGAACACATTAATTATTAAATATGTTAAAACTTACCAGAAATCAAATGCAAATTCTGCGTTAAAATTACTTTTTAAACCTCAGCGCTTCAGGCGGCCATTATTTTTGTAACAACATAATAAATACGGCAATGACCGAAGAAAAAATAGATGAATCCTATGAATATTTATTTAATAAAAAACAATGTTTTAAAATGAAGAACCTATCCCCCCACTACATTTTGATCTGATATTTAATTTTATTTTTCACTCTAACTAATAATCACTAAGAAATAATATTTTTTTTAAAAGTGCTTCTTCTTTTCTTCGAATGTCTTAGGAAAAGTTTTGTGGTATTAATACCGTTAGATATGGTTACTATCATCATGAAAAGTTTAACTATCTCTACAATACACTTTCTCAGTAACCTGAGAACTGTGCAGCTGCTATTGCTCAGAGGCAGCAAGCATTCTGACAATTCAACCTCCAATAAGTCAACTACAAATAGACAAGAACTTATAGTATCAAGAAATCATTGTAAGACTGTAATAGATAAAGCAATAAGAAGGTATACAGAGATGACCAGAAAACGCATTCAGTCACAGAAACTAGGTTCTTGTGATTTCTGAAAAATCTTCAATAGTGTACTAAACAATAGACAATCAACAATTCCCCCGTTATCCAACCACAATGATGTCGTTAGCACGACAACTGACAAGGCTGAACTACTTGCTCAGCATTTTGCCTTAAACTCCACTTTGGACTCTACAATACTCTCCCTCCCAAACACCTTGACACCTCCAAAGAATGTGGGCCTGATCTTATACCAGTAATTGTAATAAAGAAACGCTCTAGTTAACTGTCCCCTGTTCTCTTCAAACTCTCCAACAAATGCCTTGCCAAATCTTGCTTTCCTGATAGCTGGAAAATTGCCTTTGTAATACTAGTCTTCAAGAATTCTGGAGATTGAACTGACTGTCAGAATTATCACCCTATTAGTCTACTCTCGCTCTTCGCTAAATACTTTGAATCCATAATCAATCTAGCAGTAGTCCGTCACCTCATAAATGCCAAACTTCTTTCTGACCATCGGTATGGACTTTAGGCAAACACGGTTTACTGCAGATATTTTATCCAACAGAAAGATCCAGGTTGTGCTCAATGACTGTTCATTCAAACAATATGACCTTCATTGTTCCTGATTTTCATGAACAACCTCCCTCATGAAATTGAGTCTGAGATGGGTAAATTTGCTGATGACACTATGCTCTATTCTCATCATATTGGTAAACAGGAAGCGCACATATCCGAAGTAATGGCTGAATCCTTAGAAAGTGACTTCCACACTGTGGTGGAATGGAGTCATAAATGGATGCTATTATTTAATGCTGCTAAGACAAAGCTCCTTTTCTTAAACAACTACAAGAAACCTCTCCAACCACCGATTGCCATGGCTAATAACACCCTAGCTGAGAGTCCAACATTCAAACTTCTCGGCCTAACATTCACAGGTAACATGAATTAGAACAAATACATTGAAGACATTGCCAAGGCTGTTGCAAAGGAAGTGGGGTTCCTCTATCGTGCTAGATGACTTCTCACACATGACAGTATTCTATATCTCTACAAAGCCACCATCCGCCCATGCATGCAGTATTGTTGTCACATCTGGACTGGTGCACCATCTATCAGTCTCTGCATTTTAGACAATGTCAAAAAAAGAATCTTTAATCTAATAGGTTCCTCGCTATCTACCAAGCTTCAGCCCATGTCCCATAGCCGCAATGTTGCATCCTTGTGCTTGTTTCACAAGTACTTCAATAGAATGTGCTCTGATGAATTTGCTGCTCTGGTACCTCCTTAACATAAATACACTCGACCAACCCGAAAATCAGCTAAATCACATCCATTCACTGTTGGGTCCTCAGATATAGGAGCCTTCTACTCCAATAGTTTATTTCTTGAGCTGCCGGCCTCTTGAATTCCCTTTCTGCTCCCTGTTTCCCCGACTTTACCGACATGCAGAAATTTAAAACTAATGTAAACAAGCATCTCACTGCACAGCTCCCAATTCAGGATGACGCCCTAAACTTTCACCCTAATTCTCAGTAGCCCCTTACGTCTACAGTGGCAACTTGCCTTGTTTGGGGTGAACTAAGTTTTTTAAAAAAACTACTTGACTGATCACTGATAGTTTCTATGCAATCATGGATGTGAGTTTCCCAGTTTTAGCGTAATTCGGCATTTTTTTGTAATCAAGAAAAGCGAATTTCTGCTTAAATCACTAAAGCCTCCTATGGATGTGAGTTCTCCACTTTTTTTTTAATAAGAAAAAGCTGATTTCTGCCAAATCGCTAGAGCTTTACCTCCTTATTTTTCCTCACTATTTGGCTAGATTTTATGTCTCTTTCTCTATCTATCTCTCTTTCGCTTTATATTTGTTTTCCTTTCCCTGATTTTTCTCTCTTCATCTCTCTGTCTTGAATTGTCTTGCTGCCATTTCCTTCATATGACAGTTTTCTCTGAAAACTGAAAATATTAATTTTGTCAGGAAGGCGAAAATTTCAAACGATTCATGAGTTGTAAGAGAATTAGATGACTTTTCATTCATAAAAGAATAACTTTTAGTTTAATCTCAATTTCAGCTTTTTTTTTTGGCTAATATCAAAGTGTAGTATCTGTTCCGATGGATACTGCACCCCATACTGGTGTTGTCTTGGCCTTCGGGTCTTGATTTACGCCGGTCAATGGGTCTGTCCTGTGCAGTTCTGGGAGGTCCACCTACCCAGGCTTTGCCTCCCCTCTTTGGGGAGGAGTACGTTTATTGCTTACTGCCCGAGGCACCCCTACCGGGGAATGCCGACGGGGCTGCCCAGGCAATTTTTAAACCCCACTTTTCCGACCCGACCTTGGGTCACATCTTACTTGTGGGAGTAAGATAAAAAATGGGCTTGTACCTAACTCCTGGAGAGGAGTAAATCAATACTCACATCCCTGTGTAGTATATATTCATGATCTTTATTTTCATGTTTATACATTTTCTAATTATTTCAAATAATTTTTGAATATTTCTTTCGTATGTCATGTCAGTGGCTTTATCTTAACTTTATATGTGGACCTTGTATGGGTTGCCATCTTGATTTGATTCTTCATAGCTGGACTATGTCGGTGAAATGATAAATAGAAAAGCTGCTCAGATCAGGATTTCTCAGATTTTTTAGCCTTACGTAACACTTAAAATAAAATACATGTCTAAAAAAAAATTATATTCCATATATTTCTCATTTTATTTTCACTGTAGTTCATATTGAAAATAACAGTATATATATTTGAATAATTGGTTTATTTGCAAAACGTATATTTTTTTGTCAAATTTTTCGGTAATGTTAAATAAAATTCACACTGTTTGTATCATTCGCATGTAATATACATTCATACAGAAAACAGGTAATTGTTGGATCAGTTTATTATTCATTCATCGTTTCCTAACAATGTTGTAAATCAAGGCAAAATGTCCTGTGAACCACAGAGATGGCTGATGTAGACTGCATGCATCTTGTACTGAATGAGTCACTTACTTGATTCATGAATCAATCACGTACAGGTCCAGTCTGGTGAGTCGTCACTGACTGACACCATACAGACATGACTAAATATATTCCAAATGATTGATGTATTTTTTAAATAACATAATAGGTTAGACATGATAATGCCTATATCACAATATCACAATTACTAAGAATATATTTTGTGTATCTAGTAATATCAGGTAAGTGAAATCAAATAAAAAGTCAAAAGTGCATTAGCTTATCTCACTTGTTCTTGCAGAATCCATAGGGAACTTTTGCAGAACCTTAGGGTTCCGGGGAACCTTGATTGAAACACGCAGAGTAGAGCAATTATAGCAATAATCTATATACTATTAAAAGTTACTCTTTTTAGAGTTTTCCTATTCGCATGGAAATAGAAAAATGTGATTGGTTGACAAAAAAGAATAGGCAGAGTACACATTTATAAGGCAGTAATTTTCATGATGACAATACCCGTGTTCGAATCCCACGTAAGTCTAAAGAATTTTTTTTAATTCTATAAAATTATTTAACATAACACAAAAACACTACATAATTGTTTTAAAGACTAAGTGACTTTTTCATGGATATTCAACATTACTTCTATTTACCTATCATAACTGGATACATGTATTCTTAAATAATACTAAATTGTGATGTTTTTCTTGCTTCAGTATTCAGCCTTAGTTCAAAGTAAATTATTTCTGCTTAAAAACATCATTTTTAATGTCAGTAAAAGCAATATGTAAATATATTCGTCGTAGTTACTTACTCTTTAATGCAAATACTAATTAGCATATTTTTTCCACAAAATTAAAAAAAAAGTTTTTGTACTAGCTATGAAGCGATAGAAACTAGACAAAGATGGAAACTGACATGCCCAGGTACTGTACCTACATCAATCAAGAAACGGGTATAAACTAGTAGAATTTTATTAATTGAGACTTATTCAACATGTCACAGTTTTTATGTTACCATCAGAGACAAATGTTTTTCTAAAATAAGTTTAGAAAACAATTTGGCACTTATGATGTCTATATTACAATAACCAAGAATATTTTGTGGATGTTTACTGATATAATGTATATGAAATTAAATAAAAAGTCAAAAGTACATTAGTTTATCTCACTTGTTCTTGTGGGACCATTAGAGATCTTTTGCGGAACCTTGAGAAATGCTAAATAGTATAGCAATTATAGCAATAATAATATATTTTTAATTTAGGCTTATTCGACATATAAAAGGGTTTTACACTACCCTTTGCTATCAGAGCCAAGTGATTTCATAAAATAAGCTTAGAAAACAATATAGCCCTGATGCGACCATAGGGTCGAAACTTTGATATGACGATGTAAGTTTCAATAATATTTATATAAATACAGTGAGATTTTCCCGTATTTCATTGACCGGATAGCTTTATAAACAAAAGCTGCATAAAAAATATGTATCGTCATTCATTTTCGCCATGCACTGGTCCACGGTCGGCAAAAGAAAAATTAAATTTTTCATTTAACTATTTAGTCCGGGTCAATGTTTTAGTGTGTTTTTTTAGAAAAGATGTAACACTGATGATACCATGGGATTGAACTTTGATATGACGATGGGAACTTAAATAATATTTATGTAAAGTAATGTGAGATGCTTCCCTATTCCTTTGACCAGAATAGTTTTATAAACAAAAGCCACAAATAATATCTGTTTCATCATTTATTTTCGTCATACATTGATCCATGGTAAAAAAAAGATTCCATTTTCGATTTCACCATTTAGTTCAGTCAATATTGTAGGGTTTTCTAGAAACAATTTGACCCTGGTGAAATCATAGGGTCAAAACTTGTGATAATTGCTACTATAGATACATCTGGCACTGAAGAGTAGGCATACTATTTCGAAGCTGTGTGTTTATTGAAGGAAAAGTAGAACCACATCGGCAGTGCTGGAATCTTTATTTTTATTCCTTTCTTTAATACAATTACGTGCAATTATTAAGCTGAATGTCTTGAATTTTAATCTTAAGAACACAATTAGCGCCTTATCAAAAATTGCAATTAAAATGTCAATTTGTATTAATGGAAAAAACAGACGCTTTTAATTATCATCAATTTCTTTTTATGGTAAAAACTTTTACATAACAGACAAATATAAATATAACAGAACAATAAAAGTTATTATCACAACTAGAATATATATGAATCCTCCGGGTACAAATTTATATATTTATTTCTTTGGAAAATGAAAGATTCTAGATTGTTTTGATTAAATGATATTACATCTTTTGATGTTACATCTTTTGAAACTACCTTGATAGAAATTATTTTCGGATTCTCCTCTAAAGTGGTGGGGGGAAGAATTAAATTGCATAGATCAACAGAAGAATCTTAGCTGAGTTCAAATTTGGAAAAAAACATCTTTTGTTGTATGAGGAATATACATGGATCTTAATTGGGCCAAAGAAATAGAATTTTCACCTATTGCATGTTCAGGTATGTGAAGAAGTTACATCCCTCTAACCAATGTAACCTATATTTGACGAATCTCGAATCAGACAGCTATCATGTAGTAACAGTTTCGAGTTACTTTTGATCTATTTTACTTTCTACCATTCTTATATACATATATATATATATATATACATAAAGTAGGTTGAGATCAATAACATTAGCACATCATTTATATCAGTTCCAAGAATTAAAATACAAGAACATCTGGCGTACGGTCGTTTATATTATACTTTAGATGATTCCAAAAAGAGTCTTCTTCAGCGCCCCTCATAACATCACAAATAAAAGTCAAGCAAGAAAAACATCACAATTTAGTATTATTTAGAGATACATATATCCAGTTATGTTAGGGTAATAAAACTTTATATTTATTATTATTATTATTATTATAGTCCAATGGTAAGATGCTGGATTATAGAGATCAATATCGAATATATATATATATATATATATATATATATATATATATATATATATATATATATATATATATATATAATTCTTTGTTTCATTTGGTAGAAAAAATCAAACAAAGTGCTTTATTGCAATATTGATTTACAATATTACAGAAGTTCAGATCAACATTGAACCTTAGGTTTTAAGTTGGAAGAGTCATATTTGATTTATGGCGAAGTCTGCTGTATTTCAATTATCTTTATTATTTCTCTTTTTTTGGTAGCTAAATGGTGGGTGCCCCTTAGAAAATTTTTTTTTTTAAATCCCTCAGAAGACCACACACTTCCCAATAGATCAAATATGGCTGAAGAGAGTCAGTGAGCAGTTTATAATTAAAACTCTGGAAAACCCAGAATCTTTTCGCCTGGGACCCATCTCCAAGCTTGAAACCTAAGATACCATGTGGGTATGAACTTCTGTAATGTTATATATTTATATATATATATATATATATATATATATATATATATATATATGGAGTAAAATAAAAAGCCATTATTTTCTTATATTTTTTTCTTCATCCTTTACCTGGGAGCGAACAGCAAACTATATTTCACAGAGAATATATTTTAGTCTAACTGGACCAAATGAGGAATATGCACACGGACAGTTGATAAGCCATTTTAGAGAAGGCAAACTTGAAGATTTAAACAAGGCTTTATTGGCTTATGTCAGGCAGTGACAAGGTCTTCTACTCAAAAGCACTAACATTCTAAGCAGCTTACGCAAAGAAAGGAAACTTCAATTTATAAATTGCCTCAATTATCGATGAGTTTAAAGATTGGAAAGCTGGACAGCTGGTGATGCCGGAACCGTTTGCAGGCATAAAGACCTCAGGTTGAGATTAATTTCCCCACTGGTTGATTCAGAGGATAATGGGCTTAGGTTTGAAGGATTTGGGCAACATATTAACAGTGATTCTCGAATAGGAAGCGCATTCGGTTATTTAATAATGAATTCAGTTATTTTGGTAAAAGTTTTTATGTTTCAAGTTTTTGATATTGTCGTGTTATGCCCGTTTTTTACTGATCCCAGAAAGTGTTGCAGCAAAAATAATAAATCGAAACAATAATATTTTTTTAGCTTACAATTTACAGATACAGTAAACTCTCCAACCCCAGCTGGAGGGCACAAAAGGTGGAACGTCTGCTTACTTCGATCGCAAGTCTCGCTTCCTCGTTTTTATCCGATTCGCTCTTGATCGATGATGTAATTCTGAAAATCGTTTTTAACATATTCCTCAAATCGGCATTCCTGAAAATACAAGCAATAAAATGTTTATTAAAAATGGAAATAGAAGCATTTTTCAGTGCCAAATTAATTAGTTTTTTTTACTTTTATCTTATTAATTTAGAATACAATTCCAACATCAGAGTTGACCAGCACCATGCCATTTAAAAAAATAAACAGACTTTTTTTTATATATAATGTCCGTTGTTCTGGCGGTTATACATTCAAATTCTGGTTTTTGAACGAAGAAACATGGGGCATGCTGGTATTTTAGAAAGATAGGTCGTTCATTTCAAAGCATTGATAGGTTTCAATTATTAAACATAAACGGATGTTATATATATAAAAATATTTTTTATTTAAAAAAAATGACACAATACTGGTCAACTCTCACTAATCTTACATTGAAAAAGGCTTCTATTTCAATTTGTAATAATTCTAACCTATCATGGCTTAGTAAAAATCATATGAGAAAAATAGTTTATTGAATGTATCAAGATCACATACAAACGGCCATTCGTACATTGTAGAATCTGAAAACAAACCTTTCCACACCAACTCACATAACAAAGAACCGTCTAAATGACTAAATACAAAATAAAGAACGCACAATAAACCTTCCCCCTCCATGATTAAACAAACAGCAAACAACTTATCAAACAACACGAATAATTTTTATGAGAGAACGGAGAAACAGTTCATCGTCAAACCCGAGTGTAACTGGTGTTCCGTTTTTAATCCCATTATGTAGAGCTTTCAACATCGAGCGAGACTGTCGAATCTTTCTGACAGCACTAGAAATCCTGGATGGCCAGATTGATGAAACCCGGATATCTCCAACAAACACACTAATGTATAGTATTTAGTAGGAGAGTAGAAAGTTGGCCATGGGTTTACTTTCGGCAGCATCGTAACTCTCGCTTTTTTTATTTTGTCCTTTAGTCCTCACATTCAATGAAAGATGTTTCTTACAAAGTGGGAAAAATTGCTGTTTTCTGAATCGGAATCTATCCATCTAACACTTATCGTTGACCTTGAAGTAGTATTAATTTTTAGCTCCTTACAGTAAGTAACTTCGAGCCTTGTCTGGGGCGATTTCCATAAATAGTTTCTTTAAATAAAATGATTAATATTAGCTTATGTAGAACCTACGATCGAGCACTTTAATGTTTTTTTTTCAACTAACTTGTGATACATACTATATATATATATTTCCCCACTTACCTCTCAACTCATTTTTTCAAAGTACAAATGCCCACTCCTATGTTCATTTGACGTTCTTAGTTTTTATTGGTATCATTTCTGACATTTCTCTTCTGAAGAAGGTTAGACGAAAAGGCTTCTTTTTTTTATTTTTCACATAATTGTTTATCAAATCCCTTTTCATTGATAAATATGTTTCCTCTTAAGTTAACACTACCTTTCTGTTGTACCAAAAGTCTGTTATATATATATATATATATATATATTAAAAAGAAACAAATAAAAACGACATCTTTTAAACGTTTGAACATTCCTTAAGCCGAACGACTCCGTTTATGAAGGTCTGAATTTCTCAGGTCTAAAACCGATGGTACGGATGTCGTTCTAACTTACTGTATTACACACACACATATATATATATATATATATATATATATATATATATATATATATATATATATATATATATATATATAGTGTTATAATGAAATAAATTCCAGGATGAAAATCCGGGTATGAGAGCTCAATGTAATAAGCAGAGCAAGAATAAAATAAATACCACAAGGTTGAAATAAATTATTGCATCGATGATTATGAAATTTCGTGTTACTATATATATATATATATATATATATATATATATATATATATATATATATATATATATATATATATATCCGGAAAGGTAGTATCGCGACCAGAGGTTTCTATATCTACCTCTTCACTTACAGGCGAGGTGTTTATATTATATAAAATGTCCAATGCCAGGTTGGACTGAAAGAACATCTAAAAGACTTACTCCTCTCATCTTGTGTATTAAACCAGAGGGAGATGATCCCAAAGAGGTCACGTGTGACCAAATACAATGTAGCAAAATCTCTCGGATAATGACGCTATAAGTGGAGGGGGGGTCGAGCCAAGTAAATAAAGTCATCACTTAACCAAACAACAGCAACTGACAGAAAAAGAATGAACAAAAAAACACACCTTACTTCTTGTATCTGGATTGTCATGAATTAGTTTTGCAATAGATTGCTGGTGTTATCACTACTAAGGTCTGATAAATACATTTTAGAAGATCAAAGTAGATCTAAGTTAGATATGTTATAGTAACCAACGTGCCGTAGGTAAAAAGAGAAACAATTACACCAACAACAGATGTTTTTACCGTCATGTTTCACGTTCGGCACAGTCCTACAACAACGTAACTCGTTTGATGGTATGATCCACCATGACAGCAAAAAATGAACCTCTTTTATTCTAGCTAAAAAGGCATCATGTAAGGATTTATTTAAAAATTGTAGATTAAAGGCAATCCAAACCAGGCACGACCACTGCGTCAGAGGACACAGGAAGATAAGTACCCAACTTTTCCTGACAAAAATCAAAACGATCGGTCGAGAATGCAACAGTATTTCTCTATTTGTTAACAGCAATAATTCCAGACCATTTTCGGCAAATTTATTCTGCATTCTACATGAAGCAGAAGAAATTGCCCATAAAAGTCTTCCTCGGATGACTGGGAAATTTATTAAAGTCAGCCTTTAGCCATATGCATGGTTTATACATAGCAATTACTGATAGCTAAGTCGGAATTTAGTATTCCAAAGGGGTGTTTATTATAATGGCTCACTTAGAGATGAATTTATCAAAAGTGGACGGGACTAAGAATCATAAATGCTTAACTATCAATTGTTTATAATTCGTTTTCAATCCAGACCAATTGTTAGAAGCAGTTTCGTAATCGCCTTAAATTATGGTATTGGCCAGTGCTTCATACTAACTAGCATTACAGCAATCCATTCCGTTTGAAACTGATAATTTCTTCAGCGTGTCTGCCAATATGGCAACTATTGCAACCCCAATAAAAGATTCCGTTCCTCTATTAACAGCAAAATCACTTTGTGCCAGCAGACAGCCGTCTTGGTGACCGTCCATCAGATTAGTGATTTCATAACAAAATCAGATTGGCAGAATATTAGTCATTCTGGTGTGTCTTGTTCTCTATCGGTGTGAGGTATAGTCATATGCAGTTCTAGGAAGCTCACCTTCCCAGGCTTTAGCTTCTCGTTCTTTGAGAATGGATTAGTTTATTGCTAATCGCTTGCGGCACCCTTACTGGGAATGCCGGCAGAGCGGCACAGGCAATTTTTGTTCAGCCAGATTGCTCTTCCTCTAGAGCGCTGGTTTCAAATCCCACTTTCCGACCTTTGAGTCACATCTTTCTGCTGTAGGAGGGAGATTAATAATCAGCCATCTTGGTAGGCATGACGGTCTTCAATGCTAACACATCGTGAATCAAAACATTTGCAATTCCTGAGTCTATTAACAATATACAACGAATTAATTGTAGAATGCTGCATATTGACTTAGAGATTTTTAAGAAACTTCTACTTCTATTTTTCCCTTTTCTTCTCTGAACATTGACTACACTGACTAATCTCTATTTAAATAAGCACTAGCATGACTACCTGGCGTCACTCGGGTTCTAATTTCAGTAAATTATGTAGATTACAGTAAAAAAGTAAAACTAAACATGTTTCAAAATTTTTTAGACAAGCATTGATAATTTGTATGATTTGGATTATTCAGATTACTGTTCTCACCTTAGATGTTATTCTCACAACGTTCCAGCCGATGTAACCTCCGACCTTCTTCAGTTGAATCTTTATGTCGAACTCAGAAATCTGTATGAAATTTCAAACAGAACATTTTATTTAATCCACGAAGGTAGCTTGGTCTCGTTCCGTCAGCCATGACAAGACAAAAGGCTTAAGTAATTTGTAATTGTATGTATTGTATCTGCAAGGACCCATGGCGAAACGGATATAAGTGATAAGTAATAAGCACTTCTAAATGAGAGTCGTCTGGAGGTTGAAGGTTCAATTCTCAGTGTCAAATCCATTTACTGCTATTAGCATCACCGGGTTCAATTATTTTATAAGGTACTTAAATTTTAGCTACACCGTTTGTAATTTATATATCTTGTTATTTTGGTGTGTCTACACAATAAACATAGTAGTGAAGTACATTGTCATGGTTAACTTAATCTAAGAAATAATGTAGTCCACCTTCTAATGTAAGCAAATTTCTAAAATGCAGTCATGTGGTAACTGTTTATTTTGGTTTGGTTTTGGATGTGTGCATGTACACCCTTTTAGGTAATTTAATTCTGAAGCACAACACCTGTCGTAAACGGTTAATTGTATACGATTAATTGAATACAAGTTGCTATTTTAACCATAGCTAGAAGGTAATTCTGTGTTTATACCATTGCTAATGAAAGCACACAGGAACATGTGGTGCAACTCTGATATCCAATCGCTACAGAGTACGACCAACATATTCAGTCTCGCACTGACATTTAAATTTATAAATCACTAAGCTTTTTTGAAGTGTGGGAAGTACGTCTTTGTGAAAGGAAATATATATATATATATATATATATATATATATATATATATAACATAGATCTAATGTAAACCCTATTACATGATCATTTATATGCGGTCAAAAAATTCAACATAACAACAGTATGTGTACGATCGTTTCTGAGACGATATATTTTCATTAGTAAAAACTCAGTGTCGCTGTGTATGTGTGTGTGATGTTTGTGTGTTCCCTATAGAAAGAAAATTTACTTAGATGTAAGACAGGTAGATATTCGGCACATAGCGGGCAACATACAGGTTAGAGAATCTACATAAAATCTAAAAGTGTATTCTCATTAACATTTACCGGGGAAGACAATGGAAATGTTCCCGAATCTCTAAGTGCCACCGAGAGGGTGTAATGAGGAAATGACCTCTTTAAAATTTCAAATATGTCTTATTTTTATGAAATTTAAACCATATGTATAGCATCTTCTGGGGAAGATAGTGGAAGTAGTCCCGAATCCTTAAGTGAATTCCTAAAATAATTGATATATATTAGAACGAAAATAAAATTAATTAATTTTTTGTTAGTAGATCTTCTACGTTTCATAAAACAAAAATAAATTAAATGAAAAATATCTCAGTAAAAACGTATTTCAAAAAATGTTTAACCATCTAAATAATGATTTTTATTGATATTTTTAAGATTCAAAAAATTCGCATTTCTTTTCAATAATTCAAACTCCATCTGCTGTTTTACAGCTGTCTGTAAGAAACAGTTTTTTTAGTAACACTAATTTTTTTAAACACTTGACATCATATAATGAACATCATTTTTTAAGTAATCATTACTGTAAGAACACCATTATTTTTTTATGAACAACTATTTATTATCCATAGACATATATGTTTCATGTTCACTAACAATCATCAGTGTGGCTTATATACCTGTACCATTGGTCGAACGAATTGAACCCTGGACCCGAATAACTCCAATACAATGTTCTTAATCACTGAGAAAGAGAGAGAGAGAGAGAGAGAGAGAGAGATGTCAGGTTTCATACAAGTTTTAAATATTTATTTGTCTACCAATCAGTAAATCTTGTCATTTTTTTTTATTTGTGAGCACATTTAAAGTTTTTATTTTTCTTCGGCCTTAATGATGTCTACTATTATCTTTTCTAATCAATTAGTTGATCTGACTCACTAGTGTTGTGTCTGGTAAGCATGATTTTAATTTAGCTTCATTGCCTTCATGTTTCTTTCCTCCATCCTAATTGAACTTGAACGACTGACAATTACAAAGCCAGGTCACACACACACACACACACACACACACACACACACAACCACACACACAACCACACACACACACACACTCATATATATATATATATATATATATATATATATATATATATATATATATATATATATATATAAAGTGGTGTACTAAACGCGAACTTTTAGGAAAGGTAAAACCTATTGTGAAGAGTATAAACTTATCTATCCCAGCGACTTCCTCTGATGATAAGATTTTGATCTTTGAAAAGCCTGGCTTAAGGAAAATTTAACTTGAATAAATTGCCTTTTTGCGGAATATACCTTGCTCTGAGCAATTGAATTGAATTTTGATTTGGCTTTTGCTTCCCTAATTCCTTTCCATTCTTCTTCATATATATATATATATATATATATATATATATATATATATATATATATATGTATATATATATATATATATATATATATATATATATAGTGTGCACCACTTTTATATCCTCTTACAAAGATTAAAGCCAATATGTAATGATATTAAAACTTATGTCTAGAATCCTTATTCCAATTTTGATAAAAATCTATTACATGATTTTGATTCTAGAAAACGTAAAGACTTAAGCTTGAGGGGGTCTTAGGAAGAAGGCGTAAACATGGGTAATGTGGCTTATATTTAGTTTAAATTAGTTTATTCAAAGGAAGCAAAGAAGAGGTGGACGCCCTTCATCAAAATTAGATACCTCCGATTTTTGTGAAATTTTAACAATAGGTATTCGACATCAATTAATAAATATTCCCCAAATTTCGGTTTCTTTGGAGTATTTTAAAAGGTTTTGGTGGTGCATTATATAGGCACAAACTCTCATTTGAAAATTAAAATATTTAAGATTTCCTTTAAATTTGATCTATAATCATTCGGCACCTTAGTAGGTGTCGAATGACTATAGATCACTGAATTTCAATTTCTTTGTAAAAAAACCTGTAATTTCAAGCCTTAAATATTAGACATTTCTAGAACTAAAATCATGCAATGGATTTTGATCAGAATTGGAATGAAGATTCTAGACGTAATATTTAGTATCATTATATTTTGATTTTAATCTTTGTAAAGGAACATAAAATTGGTGCAAAACTGTTCTTTATTTGGAATTAATTTTACCTGTACTGAGACGGGTATTCTTTTATCTTTTAGTATATATATATATATATATATATATAATTGATATTTATTATTAAATAATTATAATTATATATATCATGATAAACTTGAACGGCTAACGATTACAGGGCCAGGTAACAAACATAAGCTATATATATATATATATATATATATATATATATATATATATATATATATATTATAACATCTCTTGTGATCTTCTAAATCAGGGTCACTACATTTCGATTGAAGAGAAATAGATTATTCTATAGTAGATGACGACTACGGCGGCAACGACGACGACGACGACGACGACGACGACGACGATGATGATGATGATGATGATGATGATGATGATGATGATGATGATGATGATGATGAACTTGCTCTGAACTTAAGTTTATACAAAGCAATGTTACACACTCTTTTCTATATATTCTTCAAGCTAAGGAATCGTTTTCATTTCAGAAAGTAGCTTCTCTTCGTTAACCAGAGGACGACCTTTACTTCAATAATGGTGAATTACATTACCATAAAAGTAAGCTTTTCACCACACCTTTTAGTAATATATAACAATCACTGTTGTTCCAATATACATTCCATAACCGAGAAAACTTTATACATATAAAGGGCTCAATATCTTTTCTTATAGAGCTTTTTTGTGTACTAATGGTTCACCACCTACCAAGGCCACTTGAGGATAAGGGTTAGTGAGATTTTAAGTTGGGTGATGGAACAGTACTATGAAAAGATTGGTGAACTATGATTAATTCACGGGTCGACTCGACATATTTGTTGACACTGGACTTGAAGACAACCATGTTGTAGTCTGTGGGGAACATTCTCATGGTAACATGTCCACGAGTTGGAAGTTCTTGGAAAGAAATTCTGTTCGTGGAAGTTCTATTTAATTTTAGGTACACAGAGACGAAAAGGAGAGTTCTTGCTGTGTTGGAAGGAAGACGAGTTCTTTCTGAAAAGGTCTTACGGGGGGGGGGGAGGGCTTAAAGCTAGGTCGAGCACCTAACATGGATGTACAGATGAAGTAGAGAAAGACTAGCAACGTCTCTCCTGTGAGAAAGGGGCCGCAGGGAAGAGAAGAGATCATCCTACTAGATTGTGGAGTCGATTTTGTACTCTGTCAAGGCTAGAAAGAGTGCTCTGAGTGACACCTCCTCAGATGTGGCAGCAGTACTCCATCTTGGACCGAATCTTACTCTTATACAGGTAGAGAATTGCATCAGGAGTCAAGTACCTTCTGGAGTGGTAGAATGATCCAACACTTTTTTCAGTGATTTAAGCAGCAGATTTGATGTAAGTCTTTCATTTCAGGTCTGAAATGAAAGTCAGTCCTAGGTGATTGCCAAAGCAAGGGACTTTCTCAAGCAAGGAGACATTTATTTCAACTGAGGCAAAACGAGGATTCGAGTGTTGGTGGTGAAAGGTAAGAAGCTTGGTTTGGGAGGTGTTAAATGTAACAAGACACGTTTTTTCTCCATTTGCACCACTTGCACCAGATCGGAGGATAAATTATCGGCAAGGTTTGGATTATCAATGCCCTTCGAAGTGCTGCCGTAGACGGTTGTGTCGTCAGTGTATGTGTCGAAAAACTTGTGAACCAAACCTTTGGGCAAGAATCTATGAAAGGCCTTCGATATATTAAGAGCTACCGCCCTAGAAACGACCCCCGCCCCCATCGATAGATTCACTAATTCTGTGTTATATTACAGTCAGTATATCAGCTGTTGATCTTGCCAGACGAAATCCATATTGCTTGTTACTAAACAGATTGATTTTGCTTAGGTAGTTAACAACTTTTTGGTTTATCATAGATTCAAACAACTTACTCATGACGCATGGTAGACTGGTCAGTCAGTACTGAGATGCCGAAGACTGATCTCCAGTATTTTTAAATGCTGGCCAGATTGATGAAGTTTTCCAAGGAGATAGGAAGCATTCCTTCTTCAGGGAAAGATTGAACAGTTTTGTGAGGATAGGAGCTAGTTCTAGCTGCAGTTATTTTAGCACAATGACTGGTATATAGGACCGGTTGCTTTCCTAGCATTTAGATTCTTGATCAGTTTGGCAACATTCAGGAGATATGTGGGCGTCGTTTAGAGTATTTTCAGTTTTGGGGGAAAATTCTGGAAGTAGATAACCCTAACCGTAAAAGGTAGAATTTGATGCAAAGTTCAGTTTGGTTTTGTCTGATGCTGTGGAGATCACCTCTGATCTGTCAATGAGGATTGGAATCGATATCTTTATTTTAAATCCTCCAAAACTCATGAGAACCAAGCCTCTGCTTAGCAGTCCTAAAATCGCGAGCTATCATTCTTACTAGCAGAGGAGGGGGTTATAGCAGCTGTGTTAGGTGTGTGATGCTGTATGGAGGTGAGTGCTGAGCCTCCACCCAGCTTTCACTCGCCTGTCTTCAGTGTAATGACAGAACAATGTAATTTCGGGTTAGCTTATCAGCTCTGACGTCCTGTTGGCAAGGCTGATACACCAAAGCTTGATGAAATCCTGACGATCAGGCGACTATGTAGGTTTGGGTACGTTGAAAAGAGTGACTCTTGGATAAGAAAATGCACAGACCTTGAGGTGAAAGGCTGAAGGAAACCATCAACAAGGATTTTAGATTATGGATTTTGCAGGAAAGACCAGTGTTTCTGCTACTACTGGTATTTTTTGTTAATAGCTAAGAATATTAAATCGAGGATTGGAATTTGAAAGGAATCAATCCTCAAGACCGACATGCTTGGAGACTGAGATTGCAGGCTGTCAGAAAACGTCAGATGCCTGGCCAAGGGAAATAAGACAATAAAATTCATAATGATGATGATGATGAATCTTATCTGAACACTTTACTGCCGTTTCATGCCTTACCAATCTTCAGACGTATTATATTCTTCAATAATGTTATACATTTGAATACAAATTAAAAAATTAAAAATAAAATAAACAATTTGAATTTTTATTCTAATGTCTAATACAATTCAGGAATATATAAATACATTTCTGAAGAATATATAAACCATCAAACTGCAGTAAACTGTTCACATAAACAAGATCTATTATTATTTATTATTGTTATATATATATGTATATATATATATATATATATATATATATATATATATAATTCTGTGTGTGCGTTTGTTTTTGTTTAATGTTCTTTGCAGACTAGAACTTCTTTTTAATTCCACCATTCATGTGTGACTAGAGACTTGCCACCTCACCATCCCTCAAGTTTTGCCAACTCATAGTTGTTGTTTTTTTTTCATATATATAAACGCTGCTTCCTAAGCAACTGATGGAGCATGAGACAAATGGGAATTGTCTGGAAAAGTGTGGAGGGAACGAAATAGACACATGCTGAAGCTTCTGAATCCGAAAACTATATATCTTGGAAGCGGTTGGCAGATCAATACATTTTCATTCCTGAGACAAGATTTTGCGAAAAACAAAATATATATATATATATGACTTTCTTGCCAAAAAAATAAAACGGAGCCAAGTCATCTTAAAGAAATTGATAGGTAGTAATGATTTAACTTTAAGCCTTATACACCAACATAAGGTAATACAGATTACTTATATTTATTTATGTTCCTGGGAAACCGTTTTTCTCATCTGATCGTCATTAGTAAAGTTGTTTTTTATTTTGTTTTGTTTTTACAAATTAAAATTTGTCTCTGGCGGTATTTTTTAATGAAGATCAGATGAGGAAATAATTTTCAGAAATGTTATATATATATATATATATATATATATATA
Organism: Sepiola atlantica; assembly: GCA_963556195.1. NCBI lineage: Eukaryota > Metazoa > Mollusca > Cephalopoda > Sepiida > Sepiolidae > Sepiola > Sepiola atlantica. The sequence continues at coordinate 144,385,884 of OY744516.1, forward strand.
TATATAGATAGATATGGTATGAAATATACTAATGACAAGTAAGTTACACAGAAACTTTTATGTTTCATTCATCAAGCTGAATTTATGGATTTATATTAAACGGTTGCTTTTATATGTAGCAAGTGTTTACTTTAGCTACTGACCAATCAGATTAGTTGGTTTTATTACGCCCTACAAACCTATTCATTTCCATCAGCTAATGGGTGTTAACTCTTTTGTTTGAGATTGGTTTTGGCGCTCCCCACTTTTAAGTGGGTCAAATTAACGAAAGATGATGTTACTCTAACATAAAATAATTTATCTGTCCTTTTTTCTGTTACCTATCGTCATATTAGATTTATTTTTGATTTATAATGTTTGTATTTATTCATTTTAACTTTTTATTAGTTAAAAAAAATTATTAGTAAAATTTATTCTGTGTCTGCATTTAGTTGCTATTTCGCTTCTACAATTTAGTAATTTTGGGACATCTTTTAAACTTCTAGTTTTTGCTAGAGCATAATCTATATGGATTGTCTGAATATTCACATGTCCAGGCTCATCTTAATATTTTCCATCTGACTATAGGCGACCTGTAGATAGAGATTTTGGAAATCTTAAAAGTGTTTTTTGTTTAAATTTAAAGATAATTGTACTTATATAAATTAGTTATAAATAAAGTAAATATTATTAAATTAAGACTTATTTTATTAACATTTTTGCAGGTTATTTCCATTCCAGTGTTACTATTGGTAATTTTTAATTTATAAATAATAAGTGGAGTTTATTGATTAATATTTAATTTTAAAAATTTTCGTTTTAAAAAGTTGCTGAGTAAATGTTTATTCATGTTTAAACATTGGCGAGAAACAAAGATCCAGCCATAATGAAGAATCCCAACTAGTAAAACAGAACGACTGATCAAAGAAGTCTTCAGACTGCAAGTAAGTCTTCGCTTCTGTTCAGAAGAACCCAGACACAAAATTAATAAACAAGTCTCCAAGAAATGCAAACATTGCAGCTATTAAATTACAGCATTTAGATTAAACTCAAAATGCCGGAAAATACTTTTCTGACAGTTTTTGCATAATGCATTTTTGAAATCTTCAATGAGGAAATGCCTTTTGGCTAGGATCAAAATGTAGTATCTAGTGTAATACTGCATTCATCTGTCCTGTCTTCGGTCAATGACGGAGAAATCATTTTAGACCGAGACAATTTCTGTCCCAATCCAGATTGCCCTTTTTTAAGGAGCTGAATTTTCCTCACATTAAAGACAGACTTTGTCTCTAACTCTGCCCCGTGGGAGGCAAATAAATAAAGACTTATTATTTAGTTGTTTTAAAAGTGATTTTAAAATATCAGAGTTTCATTTAATATAAATATTTGTATTATAAAATTTCAATACTTCTATGAAACTTACTTTGATGGTGGCAATATACATTTTTGAAATTGGCAAAACGGAAATACGTATCATTTTAAGATCATATTTCTTTAATTAAATTCAAACATTGTTAGAAATCTCGGGATGACATATATATTTGCTAGTATCCTGTATTATACATTTCTTTTAAATTGACAATGCTGAGATGATTCATTTTTATTTGAAAACGCATGTTGAAATATCAGGATTTCCATGCAATTCAAATATTTACATTGCAAAATTTCGACATTGTGATGAAACTCAAGATGATTGGAAATACATTCATGGCCGTATCTTGCATTTTTTAAATTTGCAATGCAGAAATGACATTATTTAATTTGAAGAGAATTTTTTAAGATCACATTGGATTTACAAAATTCAAATATTGTGGTTGTGATAAAAACTCAAGACCAGGTGAAATACTTGGCAGTTTCTGACATTGTACATTTAAAAGATTGGCAATTCTGAAATGACTTATTATTTAATTTGAAAATCCACATTAAAATAGTTTCCATAAGATTCAATATTTCTTATTTAATTCATTGTACTCATCGAATTAAATGTTGATTAATTAGTTAGTTCCACCACTTATTTCTGATGACCTCAGAGGAAGATTAAATCTAGACAGTATAGGTAGATGTGTGCAGAATATGGGACATTGTTGGTTTGGTCACATTGAAAAAAATGGATGACAGTTCTTGAGTCAGTAGATGTAGAACAGTTAAGATAGCAGGTCTAATTCACAGAGGAAGAAATATGCGAGGGAGTGATAAAAATATACTTGAGAGAAAGAGGGATAAATAAAAACTTGGCCAGAGATAAGTTAGTTTGGAAGTCAATTTCTTAAAGACGTCCAGCCATGGCAGCATGTAAAGCGGACGTTAACGCGAATATAATGCTGCTGCTGTTACTGATGATGATGATGATGATGATGATGATGACGACGACGACGACGACGACGATGATGATGATGATGATGATACTCACCATGACAGTGAAATAATTCTGTGTTTTTCTTTGTCAATTATACATTTTCCAGATCGAATAGTAAATCGACTTATCATATTCAGTTAAATGTCCGTTTTGCATGATGCCATTTGTTGGATGGTTTGTAGAATTTGACTTCCAAACTAACCTATCTCGTTCCAGGTCTTGATTCATCCCTATTTCTCTCAAGTGAATCCTTATCATTTCCTCCCATGTTTTCCTTGGGCTTCCTCTCTGAACTGCACCTGCTACCTTAACTGTTCTACATATACTAATTCAAGAACTCTCATCCATTTTTGCACTGTGACCATACCTTTGAAATCTCCTGTTCTGCACACATCTCGCTATACTGTCTGAATATCATCTTTATCTGAGGTCATCAGATCTAAGCCTATCTTTAACACTCACATTATACATCCATCTTATCATTCTCATATCATTTCTCTCCCTGCAACGTAGGTCCTCAACCTTCACTGGCAGGTTTTCATACATTCTCACACTGTGTACACATTCCTGATAGACTCTTCCCTTGGACGACAGTGCTTACCCTCTGCTGGTTAGTAATGGCAGAAGTTTCCTGAACTTACTCTATTCACTTTTAGCAAACACACCAGAACCAACATTTCAACCTTTATTCAGACGAGTGAGCCGAAACCATGAGAATTCTGTTTCCGTTAAAGAAAATATATTGTCATTCTAATATTTTAGTGTATAAACTAGTTGTATATACCTGGCGTTGCTCTGGATGCAATGAAGTCATTTTATTTTTTCATTTTTATTTGTTTGCTCATTTAAAAAATCAAGGTAGACTACTTCCATTATATTCTTCAATTTAAAATGAGTTATCTCTCTTTCTGACTTTTATTTTTATCTGATTGTTTAAAAATGTTTGATATTAGGAGTCGTCTGGGTAGGACTAAGTATTTAAAAAAAAAAAAATTGTTTCTATTGTTAATAACATGATGCAGAAACAAATAAAAATTAGCTGGTCAAAATCAAAGTCTTATTTGTCAGCTTAAATGCTATTTGGGTCTGTCTTTAAAAATACAACAACATAGTTTTATGTGTATGGTTATATATTTTATTACTTTTGTTAATTAAAATAGAAATACTTTTGGGAAACAGTGAAGGGAGGGGGTTGAAACATACTTATACCTCTGATTGATTGAGCAATATAATGTGTTAGGAGAGACGGAGGGAGGGGCATTTTGAAATAGTCACTTATTAAGTTAGGAAATTGATGTTAAGCTGATGGTGCCTAGTGACGCCCTCATGAGATAAGAAAATGGCAATTGAAAGCTCCTTAAAATTTATGATTCAACCAAATGTCAGTGACTATGGTTTGCAGAATTGAATAAATTAACAAGCCGCGCGTGCGTGGTCCTGCTCTGTATGTGACTCGATGTGGCGAGTGTAAAATGCAATAAATTTGGGGTATTTGGGCAATTTGGGGCATTTTTGAACCCCTTTTGACCCTCTGGGGGCGCAAACCAGAATTTTTCTGAGGTCAAGGATGCTCATTCTATATCCAGAACAGTTGCCTCTACATTTTGGCCAAGTTTCAGCAAAAATTGAATCGATGGATCAAACGTTATGAGAGAAAAGGTTAATTTTTTTGCCATTTTAGGGGCTTTTGATCTCCTGGGGGTGCGAACCAGATTTTTTCCAAGGTCAGCGATACTTATTTTCTATTAGGAACAATTGCCTCCACATTTTAGCCAAGTTCTAGAGAAATTGAATGGATGGATGAAAAGTTATGGGGCCAAAAATGTCATTTTTTGCCATTTCGGGGCCTTTTGACCCCCTGGGAGACTAACCAGATTTTTTCTCAAAAATCGGAGAACATCACTTTCTAACCTGACCAAAGTTACAACTTCATGCAAAATTTCAGAGAAATTCAATGGATGGTTGCGGAGAAAAATCCGGATGGACGGACGGACGGACATGCCTCAAAACAAAAGTCCCCCGCTTTTATAAATCGGGGGACCAATAACGTAATTATGTATATTCCTTGTCATTCAAGTTCATCACTTCACCCCAAGTAAGAAGCGAGAAACCAAGATGGCGATATGGCCACCATGTGGAGGGACCACATAAGAGATTAAATTACTCAAACCTTTACAATATTCTAATTTATTTGCCACAATACGTTTATAAATATCAAGTGAAGTGCACACAAATAATTAGAATTGAGAAAAGAGACGTGGGACATTTTAAATAATTATTATTCTTATAATAATTAAATAAATAAGCTGAACATAATCGATCCCTTTTACTGAGCAAATTCTTTGATATAGTAAATATAATTTACTTTTATATGTATAGATTTATAGAAGGCATAGACATTTCATGGTTTAATTAGAAATAACTATCGATGACCGGAGACAAGATATAGATAAAAATCAAAAATAATAATGATAAAAATAAAATAAAATATAACCAATTTTAGAAGATTATGATTACTGAAACATCCTCTACTATAATAGTGAAATATAAAATGCATAAATAAGTAGATATTTTAGGAGGGTATGGTTACGGTCGTATACTAATATACTATATGATGTAGAATAGTACAATCAAGCTTACTAGATTATCAGAATACACATACATAAGACTAACAAATCAAGATACATGCTTATACAGTCTCTCACGGTGTGCATTCGATAGGATAAATCATTAATCTGCGTATAAACTAAACCGGTGTAAAATACAAGAGCTACAAGCCATACCATTAGGTAACAGCCTATACAATTTAGTTCTAAAACAAAATAAAATCCACCAGTAATATAATATTGTATAAAATGTATATATATATATATATATATATATATATATATATATATATATATATATATATATATAACGGCATCAGTTTACGTGATAGAAAAAGAAACATCTGGATAAGGCAGCAAACTGGAGTAAAAGACCTCATCACTACCATACAAAAAGCAACACATAAATGGACAGGTCACCTTTCACGATATACAGACCGCAGGTGGATATATAGAGCAACAGAATGGACCCCGAGACAATGGAAAAGACCTAGAGGAACCCCCAAAAAACACTAGAGAGACTACCTCGATAGCCAACTCAGTCCTACTTGACCATGTCTAGCCAGAGATAAAACAAGGTGGAAAGAAACCAACGAGGGGGTCCTCTTACAGGAGTGATAACAGCCCTAATGATAATGATATATATATATATATATATATATATATATATATATATATATATATATATATTTACTTTCTATTTTTTAAGTAATAAATATTTTTATATTAATAGGGATATACTTGTTTTGTGTTTTTATTTATGCTCGTCAGTATGGAATTACATAATCGTATCTCCGGTCGAACAATTTGAATCCCATATCAAAATATTATTAATCTTGGTCTCGTAACTATTCGGCCAACACGATATATATATATATATATATATATATATATATATAAATACCTCCTAAGGACACTTTGTCTGATGTTTAATATTAATGAAACGGCCAGAAATATAAAATTTCGTATTTATGAACACAAACAGGACCTCAAAAACAATAATCTCACAAACGCATTAGTCATACACAGAAACACTTTTACCCATAATTTTGATTTAAAAAAGTACACCGTCCTCAAGACCGAATACTCTCCCTCACGTCGCAAATGCATCGAAAGCGCTATAATACTTCTCTCATCTCCATCTAAGACAAACCTCAGACTCGGATCCTATTCCTTAAGCAAACATCTGGCAAACACCGCACTGAAACAATGTAGTATATTGCGCCATTTCGATCCTGGTTAAAAAAAACTGTTTCTTTTTTCTACACTTCATCCATATTTATTCTTCCCCCCGTTTATTTATTTACTTAATATTTTTAACATCTCTCTGCACGCGCGTTTTATTATTCTTTTTCTTTTCAAATAGTTAAACGCGCGCCAATGACGTCTCTCTGTGCGTTTTTTCCTATGTTTTTAGCGTTATCGAATAAATTTAAAATCTTCACTTTTCTGAAGGCGTTTGTTGATCCGGTAAAATCTCTCGTTTCTTTGATGATTTTTTCCTGTATTTAAAATATGTTTTTGCCGTTTCTCTTTTTACACACATCTTGTCTTTCACGGCATTTCATTTTATGATATATCGTGCATTTTACCCTCATATATATATATATATATATATATATATATATATATATATATATATATATATATATATATATATATATATATATATATATATATGATGTTGTTTTAAAAATGAAAGAAAGTTTAAATAATTAATTTTAAAAATAGAAACAGGAATGAAGGAATAGAGTAAAAACAACAGCCGTGAGATACGAGGTGATGATCGTCAAATATGCTCCTTTCTGATGTTTTTGTGTTGAAAAGGTAAAGAAAAACGTCCGTTGCAAATGCTAGTGAAGAGAGATGAATAACAAGAAATTTTGACGTTGTACACGTGAACAAACGATGAAGAAACAATATATTAGAACGAGTTGAAGAACGCCAAGTATGGTCCGTTACGATGTTACTTCTACAATCGATATTTGAAAATGAAAACGTTGGAAACGCTGGTGAAGAGTAATGAATATGAAGACTTCGTGTGTTGCACAGGTGAACGAATAATGAAGAAAAAATCCGTAAAAAAAGACGAAGAATGTAAAACATTAACCTTTCTGATGGTGTTTCAACGATCAAAATTTACAAAATAAACATCGTTGGAATTCGTTGGTGATTAATGAATATCAACATTTGTTTGTGTTGCACAAGTCAACAAATAATGAAGAAAATATCCGTTACAACGAGGTGAAGAACGTCAAATATCTCACACAAATGTTGAAAACGTTTATTGCGTTTTCCATTCAAACTCTTCATAGAAGATTATTTTAAAATCTATATAAATAATATCATTGTATTTTAGATACTTTTTAAAAGTGTTTAATTTCATCTACAATGCGAATCACATCATTCTTTTGTATTGGCCAACATCTAATGCTTTGAATTCTATAAAACGACAGACGAAGCGATTAAATATGTATTACCATGAAAATATGATTGGATAAACTGGTTTCCCCTGCTTCTTTCTATAATAAGTTACTTACAGACGTAACCCCATGAAGGTTGCCAATACCCATAAGTGAAAGTGGCGCAATGAAAAAGACTGGATTCGAACTTGGCACACCTCAGTCGTCACTATGCGTCGTTATCAACTTCAGCACGGCCCCATCTCACACTTTGCTTAACTTAACAATGTTTAAAATGGCGTTTATTGCGTTTTCCGTTCAAACTCTTCATTGCATAGAAGATTATTTTTAAATCTCTATAAATAACATCATTGCATTTTTTGTACACTTTTTAAAGCGCTTCATTTAATCTAAAATAGCAATCACACCATTCTTTTGTATTGGCAAATATCTAATACTTTGAATTCTCCAAAACGACAGACGAAGCGATAAAAAAAATGTAATACCGCGAAAATATGATGGGACAAATACGGATACTTGTTTTTGTATTCTTGTTTATTTTGTTGAAGAGATTAAGAGCCGACATTTTTTTATTTATTTTTGAAATTAGTCTTTCTTGTGAAAGATTATTCGGATAATACATTGTTAAAGCGATGGAATTAAATTTGGCAGGATTCTTCGTTTCAGAAAATAAAGCTTAGTAACGACGAGAAATAAAATAGAATTTTGAATGAAGATAAAATCAAAATAAGTAAAATCGTTTTGCTAGCTTAAGTTTATAAAACCTTAAGGATTGTAGGAGTTCTCTTTAACAAAAGTCTCTTTTCTTTCTGCAAACAATCATTCTGTGGCAGACATTTGGATACTTTTATATATATATTTTTTGTGTCCCGTATATTATTGATGGAATGGAAAGGAAAGAAAGAGTTTTGAGATTCCTGCTGTGCGCGTCTATGAATATGGTATCATGGTGTGCTTATAAGGAACATCATATAAGTAGCAGTAGCTGTAGTAATAATGGTGGAAGTGGTCGTAGTAGTAGTACTGGTAGTAATAGTGGTAGTAGTAGTAGTAGTAGTAGTAGTTGTCCTTTTTAATGGGCTTCAACAAAAGAGAATTTCTAATGGAAATCGCTCCAGACAAGGTATGAGGCCATTTGATGTAAGGAGCTAAAAAAAAGATTATCACTTCAAGGTCAAAAACTAGCCAACGATAAGTGGTAGATGGATAGCTTTCGACTCAGAAAACAGCAATCCTCCTCTCTTTGTCAGAAACACCGCTCATGAAATGTGAGGACTAAAGGACAAAATAAGTGAAGCGAGAGTTACGAAGCTGCCGAAAGTAAACCCAAGGTCCGCTTTCTATTCTTCAAAATTGAATGAAGAAGTGGTGAAAAATACACAAAAAGCATTAAAAACGATAGAAAAATGCTTTTTAAATAACTCACGTAACCATTCGATGCTCTTATTGGTTTTAATTTTAAGTGAATGAAAAATATGCTTTCAAAGAATAAGGGGACTTAGTGTCCGCAAGACATGTTGTAACGTGCAAAAACACACACGCACTAAGCTGCGGAGGTTTGGTGATGGCCTAATGATGCTCGAGGCAAACCTTTTGATTGTGTGCTCCAAATACTCAAGTATAAGTCCTAGTATTGAGAAATATGAGAAAAGGGGATAGTTTTAATAGGATTGGAGGCACCCTAATTTGTTTGTCCGTTACGATCGCCCTACCCCTCTCAGCACGCAACTTTTCGGGGGTATCTCACTATTACGAACCTTTCCTGGGACGGCTATTTTAGCTATTAATAATAATGGCAAAGTCTCTGTTAAGTAAAGCTCTGTTAAGTAAAGCTCTCAGAGGTGATTGTTGACAAGTGAATAGCAGCATGAACTGACCACTTGGTGTGGTGTGTTCTAATACTTTCGGATCCATAGAACAACTTTCACTATGGATGTTGGTAACCTTTACGTGGTTCTTTCTGTGTAGTAGTAGTAGTAGTAGTAGTAGTAGTAGTAGTAGTGATAGCAGTAGTAGTCTTTTCTGATAGGTTTTTACAAAAGAGGATTGTTTGAAGAAACAGTGAAGATCATGAAAAGACATTAAAAAGAAATGAAAAATCCTTTAAAACAACTTACATAACCATTCGATGAAATAACATAAAAAAACAGAAACAAGTCAAATGTTAAAAAGCGAAACGAATGAAAAAGATTTCTAACGTGAAATGTACACAGTACATAGTAAGTGGGTACGTTTGCTAGAATTCATTTCGGATGTTAATTCACAGGCCGATGTCGACACGACACATGTCATCGAGTCAGTTAGTGCCTTCAAATGTCATCTCGACTCTGGTTGTACTGTGAGCGGACGTGAAGTCAGTGGGTGAGAGAGAAAGGGAGAAACGGGAGTTGCGTGGAAGTATTTGAGGGCGACAGGCATGCGATAATTTCTGGACACCGACGATAATTAAGAGAAACTCTGTAGCCGGGAATGTGCCCCCATCCCCGCCGTTGGCAGAAGAAAGGGTCCACTTACACCATTTTTTCAAATCGATAATTCTTTATTTTTCGTGGTTGCGAAACAATGAATTGTAAGTGTCGTCAGTCATTAGCAGGAGAACCGACGAGCGGCAGGATAGCGTGAGGCACGCAGTAAAAAGGTACGTTATGAACTCGTATATTAAATTGAGTGTGAACTGTAAGGCGTTGGGCCTCCCCTAAAAAAGGAATCATGCTACACATGTATTTAAAAGTTTCAACCAATCAGAACGTGTTATTCTGCTGGTTTCTCAGTGAACGTATAATTGTCACAAAATACAAAAATTGTCTTAATTAAAAGAAATTAAATAAAGAGAAAGAAGAGAAAAAGTATTGCGTTTTTTTTTAAAGTAAAGCAAATTGTTATTCACGTGGGAAATGAATTGCATAAAACAAACATCTATGAATTATATTTGGCAGGGTAAGATATATTAGACGCCATTTTTATTTTCCTGTTTGTCTCACAGCAAATTCTTTTTAAGGTTTTAGCAAATCAGACGGCGCCTGGGACTGGTGCATACAGAAAACATATCTTATTAAAATCTTTACCCGGTGTCGATTGGAAGAATAAAAGTTAATGTTAGTTAGAAAGTAAAAGCTCTACTGTTTGGTCTTAATTTTAAGTGAATGAAAAACAGGCTTTTAAAGAATAAAAGGACTTAATGTGCACAAAACACGCTTTAACGTGCAAAAATGCATGCATAGATACATGAAAACAGTCAAGTAATAAACCATAATACACATTGTGTCTCTGTTTCAATTTAACTATCTATTTATTTATCTATTAATCTATCAATAGTGAATAACGTTAAGGGAGGTAATTCAGTACATACTATCAGGAGCAGCTGATTTGAAGTATAATATAAAAGTTAAAAATTGTTGCTGGTCGCTTAAACTAAAGTAGCAATAGTCAATCAGTGTAACATAGTAGACGAATCTCCGAGACGTAAACAAATGGCCATCGAATGTCAACTAGTGTCGTCTAGTAGTATATCTCACTATGATGTGATGATTGGTGTTGGTCATAGTAGAAGTTGCTGCATAGTATCTCTCTCTCTGCAATAGGGATTAATGTGTAGCAGTCTCAGCATACATGTTATCAACAAGTATATAATAACAAGACATTATCCTTTGAAGGTTTAATTTTTCTTAGTTTTCTTTTCATTATAATTAATACACATTATGAATCATCCCCATAACAAATCGGGTGTGAGGAGTCATTTGAAAACACGTCTGCCTCCTCTTGCAGTTCCAACCAAAGAGAACTTATTAGTGGACCCGGAGTATACAGAACTCTTAATTTATTCTCGGGAAACGTCCGGTGTGCCTAGATAGGGTTAAAGCCTATAAATTTATCAGAAATTATTTAAATTAATGTCATTATACTCACACCCCCTCCCACAAAATCAATTTTTGGTAGATCTGTTGGCCATACACCAAAAACTGAACATTATAAAATGTAAAATATAAAAATAAAAACGTAAATTGATGTTATAAGCTGGACGCAAAGGAATATAGGGTTTCTCATTGAATCCCAGACAATGCCAGGTCTTCCAGCTAGTTTATATGTAAAAAGCAAACATTATCTGTAAGTGAACTAACTACATCTTTGGTTGTTAGACGTCCAATTCCATAGGAATGATAACCTATCTATGTGAATTGCCATAAAGGGGTCACATTTATCTTTTTTCTTTAAAAAGGGCCATTAAGGGAGCACGAAAATCCTATTACTTATTTTTTTATCTTTGATTTTAATGGGCGATATTTAGATTGTGCAACATTAAATATATCCTTTTTATCATTTGAAGACACTGATGGGTGCTTAGCTCCACAAAAATGAACACTTTTCTAAACCTATCACAGATAAGACCAATAGGAAGATGTATATGCAATTACATACACCCATGCACACAAGTAATCAATATACAGGCTGTTCGAGGCAAATTTGACACGTTTTGAAAAGGAAAGAAAATACGTCATTTCTTAACCAATAATTGATGAATTATCAAAATTTAAAATGAATTTCTTAGAGGATTTTTGCCATATACAGCTCACTTGAAGAAGTCGACTTGAATCTTTATCAAAACCTCCAGATGTAAATCTTCACGGTGTATTTTGGGAAACGTCTGAACACAGTTAGATTCTGACAATCAGCTCATCCTTGGTGTTACAGTCGGTATGGTTAGTGTCGTTACACTGCGTCCTACACAAAAGAGTTCATAGTGTTGCAAGCAGGCGAGTTTGATGGTCAGATCTTTGGAATAATGAAGTTGTGGAAGTTCTCAGACAGCTACTTCTGGATTTTCCTGAAACCTGCTGCAACACTTATGGCCTTCCTGCACTAACAACGTGAGACAGCAACTCAATATAGCCATTCCTTTTTGGAAGATGTAGGGCAGCATAAGCTGTCTTTCGCTGGAAACATACTCAAAGACCATCGTAGTTTGAGGAAACTTAGTATTATAGCTAGGTTAATTCAGATTTCATGGAATTTTCATTGCTCCTATCGAAAACCAGTAGTTTTTCCTACCAAAATATTGTGAAGAATTCTGTGCAAAACGGGCTCCCAGCAGCTGAGAATATTTGAATGCAGCGTTTGTTCGTATTTTGCAACTAATCAGATTTCTTAGTTTAATAAACACTGTGTTTATTTCAAAATTAGCTACCTTATGTTGTAGGCTTCAAACTCAAATATATCATAGTAATCCTTTTCAACTAAAATTAATTCAATACAAACAATATCTATTTTTGAAGCAATAAAGATCGTTAATTTAATAATTTTAGGAATGCTCTTTTCGAACGTATTTTCCCTATAAATAAGACAAGTCATTTTAGCTGTAACAGGTTAATTGGGCTTTCGAACTCATAAATTGATTCTCACTCGTTTATAACATTTCTTTCCATAAAATCCTTTCGTATCTGAACCAATTATCCGTTTTAATTTCCTTGTTCACCAAGTCAATTATTACTGCCACACACACAATAGCATCAACACAAATCCGCCTTTCCTATTTTACACACATACAAAATATTTCGTTGGGACGCTCAAAGAAACAAATTTCTTACAAACTGTTTAATTTAGAATCTATGAACATTACTTATGGTTAATTTGCACTAAAAAGAAAAACTTTATAAACTGTATTTTGCCACTAGATTACAAACAAATCTAACATATCAAGTTACCTTACCGACTATTCAAATTCATACATAAATTGTAATTCGTCTGGCATATCGATGTTTGATTTAAACTAGCCTATGTTTCGTTCCGTTTCTGTTAATGGCACGCATATATTTTATTTCGCTTCGTATTTTCTGAAAATACTTATTCAGGGTGAGAGAACTTTTAGAGTGGAGATATTTTCCCTTCCTCTCCGAATATTCTTAAACATTAGAAGGAAAACAAATTAATATCTAAAAACACTTTATATTTTTAAACATTGAATGAAAGTTTCAATCTTATTTACACAGTATTATTTTTTCTTTAGTATTAATCGATTAAAATTAAATACTAAAACGACAAAATGCTGTTTCGGAAAAATAGTTTGATTTTGAAATTGAAGTCACAAAAATTAATTTCCGTTTCTTCGTAAACAATTCAGTTATTTCTTCGTTATACTCAATACCGGGTAATTACAGTTAGTAATAAAGTAAAAAAATAATCAGTAGATAGTGTTATTTGAACGTTATTAAAACATTTCAACTACATGTGCAGCTAAGTATTCTGCCAACAGAAAGAGTAATAGGAAACACAGAACAAGATATACAGTAAGCTAAGTTGGACAGTGTTCAACAACAACAGAGGCCGGAACATAGCATTACATGTAGTGTGACTGCTTATTATTAAATTCTCCTAGAGTCCCAGTCCTTGTATTTAAGGGGGCAATAAAAATATTTAAAAAAAAAAATATTTATTATTATTACCTAGAGACACCAGTGTTTCATGCTTATGCAATCCTCAGTGTAGGAGATGTTAATTTTTGCCTTTCGAAGGATTCGAACCTAGTTGCAAAGTCACCTCTGACTCGCAACCTAAGATTCATTCCCGAGGCCAATATCAATTTACATGGAAATGACGACAATTTAAACTCTATAAATGTCAAATCCAGTGTAGATAGTGTTATTTGAACGTTATTAAAACATTCCAACGACATGTGCAGCAAAGTATTCGGCAAACAGAAAAAGTAATAAGCAACATAAAACAACATAACGAAGACTTGGTAAATACACATACCACTTTTATCTACTTGGAATAAATTCATAGACGACGTGTATGTAATTCATTTGTGTTATATACCAGTAGATCAAAAGAACACATAGTTACATATATCCGCTTAAGAATGAAGCATGTTTCTTGCTTATATCTATTTCTAGTTAGGTATGTGTATATATATTTATATATTTGTATGTACAGGATTAAGTCCTAAACTAATTAACTGATCATTATATATTTTTAAACACTGCTGTTCGGCGTAAGGGTGGCTAATGTCAGATATATTTAGTTTATGAAAAAGAGGTCAAAGGGGAGTGGAAGCCCTTAGTGTAAATTCAGGTAAGTTCAATTTTTGTGAAATTTTAACAAAAACTATTAGCCAACAATTAATAAAAATTCCCTAAATTTCAGTTTCTATGTAGCATTTTAAAGGGTTATACAGGCATAACATGGGGGCAACCTCCATTTTGAACATTCAAATATTTCATTAATTGATAAATATTAAAGAACAAATAATAATTATATGCAATTGATGTAGAGGCGAGAAACACACAAACACACCAACATGCTTGAAATCGCATAACGCTCTTATGACGTCAAGCCGCCACATAAAGTGTTAAAATTATCACCGTTTATTCGCTGTTCAATTTGGCCGAGTGGTTCGCGCGTCGGGATTTGAGTTGCAAAATACTCGTAATCCGGGGTTTCGAATCGCATGACCGGTACTGAATAGTCATATCTCTATGCTGATGAGTCCCGATTATAAAGGACGAAACACGTATACGTACATAGATAATAAACAATAACATATATATATATATATATATATATATATATTGATGAACTGAAGGAAGAAAACTCAGTATAATTTCTCACAATAACTTCCTTTTAATCTCTTTTAGTGAGTAAGGAGAAATGTCTACACTCTAAAAACTTTCTTAATCGGAATAATTATTTTCAGAAAAAACTGAAGTAAAATAAAATATATTTGTTCCAATAAATAATAGAAGGGAAAAATAAAAAAATAGGCTAGTCCGAAGCAAGTATAATTATGTCAGACGGATTGCTATTTGGGTTTTACTTTGGACATCCGGTTCGATATATTTGCATGTTAGATTATAATGTGATTTAAATCATATTTTGTTCATTGTCAAAATTGAATAAAATTCTGATCCTTTCAAAACATTTTAGTGGAGGTTTAACATAAAAAAATTATGGAAACCTTAGTATGTTTTGGGTTGATTTGACGTACTTAAAAGTTCAACTGCATCAACTACTACTCATTGTTTGTCTAATTATTATCAATTATTATTTTTAATAAGGCTAACCCAAGGAGTAACCCAAGGAGTAACCCAATCCAAGAAGTAACTCAATATGCTAATTCCCAATGGGATTGATTGCAATTATATCCCTATTTACTTGCCTCCTCACAAGTGAGACACAAGATCATTTTTTAATGTAGGGAAAAGTGGATGGGACACAAACAAAAATTGCCTCAGTCTCAAACGATTTTTTCTTCACTGACTTAGGATATAAAAGATGAAGATACTACAATTTGATCCTCGCCAAAAGGCATAGGCTTCTGTATGCTTCTTCAAATTCTGTCAAACTATGCTAAAAGTCCAAACACATTTTTCCATTTTGCTTGTTTCATTAATTAGTTTCAATAAATATGTATAGACATGAAAAGTTTGATACAAACAGTCTTATAATTATTATTACATTTTCAGAATATACACATCTTTTTTAAACACCTTTCAAAATTATATTGTATACATTGCATGTAGAAGTAATATCATACATTGTGAAGTTAGCATTTGCTAAAAGGTGACTCTCAATTATCATCCTCATCGCACAATCCATCTTACACTTATCCAACAAAATAAATATCATCAGCGGTAAATTATGTGGACGGCCATCTTGAATAATTTGGGCGAGTGACTGGACAGTATGTTCAATGAACCTTAAACTTGTGACAGATAATCTGAAATGCAGATGAAGATTTACATAAACTCTGACCAAGACAATAAGGAAAATACTCAACTCAAATCAAGACCTTTAAAATAAATCAATTAAGTGCTTGAAGCAAATCTATTGTCTGCCTTTTTCTATTTTAAAATATTCAATGGGACTTGCGTTTCGAAAACAAGATGGCTGTCCGGGAAGAAAAAGCCTTGTCATCATTTGACCGAAAGTGCTTGGTTTGCACTTTTCAATACACACAACAAGATTAAATAAATTGTTCATTCTGACAGAAGATCTGAGTATTGTAATTTGTTAATTTATCGTCAGCTGCTGTGCATATTTCAGTTAGTTTGAACAGTAGCAGTATAGGGATGAAAGGTGAAAGATATTATTTGGGGACTTTTAAACTTTCTTGAGTAACTTCGTTTCAGTAAATTTAATTATTTTTTTGTATAGCCTATTATTACGGTGTTACCAAACAAGTAAGACCAAGATGTTTTTCTTGTACATTTGTAGATTAACACTCTCTGTTGAATACGCCCTCACCCCGCTAAAAATGAGATTTTACTATTATTTTAGAATTTAGAGCTGGGATTACTTTAGTACATAAATTTACCGTAAAATGATCCTCCATTTTCCGGCCATTCTAGCGTTTTAGGTCATAAAATTATTTTATCCTAACTCTGAGTGGCTGCCAAATAGGGTTAAGTTAGAAGATTATAACAGATGTTTTGAAAAATAATTTATTGGTGAAAAATAATTCATTGGAATGTTTTACAAACATAATTTATTGGGAAGAAAGAATGTTTTGAAAAAGGTTATTAACGAGTTAATATCATGTACAAAATTGGCTTAATATCGGTAAAAGGGGACAATACGAACAAAAATGAAAATAAGCAAAATAAATAAATGAATATATATATATATATATATATATATATATATTGTTTCTCGGCTAAAAGTAATGAATTATGTCACATGTAACAAATAAAAAAATAGCATTAGGAAAACATAGAAGCATGTCAATTATAGGTTAATATAATTTTTAATACTTTGGAAAGTCTTCTGTCCTTTTTGAAAGATGTATGTCTTGATAAAAATTAATATATATCTTTTATAGATAACTGGACATCATATACATTTAAGAGTCTTTTTTGGTGACTTATTCCTTATCGTTTGCTTCGTTTTACCCTATGTACAACGCTTATACTAACTGTCTTTTGAGACTGGATAAAATTAATTCCCTAAACAGAACAGTTTTGCACTACTTACAAAAGGTAAAAACAAGATATAAGGATACTAATCCTTATGTATATTATCCTTAATCCAATTGTGATCAGAATCAATTACATGCTTTTGATTCTAGAAAATGTCTCAAATTTAAGGTTTCAGTTAAGGGGTCTTAAGAAGAAAGAGAAATTCAGGAAATCTATGCAAACTATGCAAATCTGATACATTTGAATTTTTAAATGGGAAGGTGCGCCGATATTATGTTCACTAAAACCCTTTAAAAGACTCCAAAGAAAGTTAAATTTAAGGAATATTTATTAATTGATATCTAATATATGTTATTAAAATTTCACAAAAATCGGAGCTATCTTAATTTTCACAGAGAGCTTCTGACCCCTTTTTCACCGTTCGCATAAAACTAAATATAGCTCCCATTCGTACAAAGCTGTTCAAACGCTGCCTAAAGGAGAAATGCTTCTCATTACCTTGGAAAACTTGGTCAGTCTGACCAGTATTTAAAAATACTAGAGACCGGTCTTTTGCATCTCAGTACAGAAAAATCAGTCTCCTGTGCATCATGAGTAAGTTGCTTGAATCTGTGATAAACTAAGAACTTGCAAAAACAGTCTACTCAGTGATAAGCAATACGGATTTTGTCCTGCAAGATCAACAGCTAATGTGCTGACTGTAATATCACACAGGATCAATGAATCTATTGACAGTGATTCGTTTCTAGACACATCGCTTTTGACATGTCAAAGGCCTTTGATAGGGGTTTGCATAAAAATCTACTTCATAAGATTTTTAGCTATGGAATATCTGAAAATGTCCTCTCAACCATCGAATCCTTTCGTTGAGGAGCAGAATTCTGAAGTTCATATTATCAATGCTGGTGTGCCTTAAGGATCGATTCTGGACCAACCCTCTTCCTGATCGTCATCAATTATCTCCCAAATCACATTCTAAGATCATTCGTCAACATTTATACAGATAGCACAACCATCTATGGCAACACTTCGAAGCGCATTAATGATCAAGAAATTTCTAGTTCTTTAACTTCTGACATGGAGAACATTGTACAATGGGGAAAAGGGTGGCTGGTTACTTTTACTACATTTAAAACCAAGCTTCTCTCCTTTCACAACCAACGCTCTGATCCTCACTTTGCCCTAATTGAAATAAATGGTTCTCTTCTTGAGAAAGCTCTCCTGCTTTAATAAACTTCTAGGACTGACGTTCACTCCAGACCTGAAGTGGAAGACTTACATCAAATTCATTGTCAAGGTCACTGGAAAAATGGTTGGAGCATTTTACGACTCTAAAATGTATCTCACCCCTGATGCAATTCTCTACCTGTATAAGAGTCAAATAGGTCCTAAGATGGAGTATTTTGCCACAGCTAGGGAGGTGCCGCTAAGAGCAACCTTTCCTGCCTTGACAGTGTATAAAACCGACTTCGAAATCTAGTGGCAATGTCCTCTCATCCTCCTTGCAGCCTCTTCTCACAGAAGAGATGTTGCTAGTCTTTCTCTACTCTATCGTTATTTTCATGGTAAGTGCTTGACTAGGCTTCAATCTATGGTTTCTCACCCCTGTGGAACATTCAAAACAAGAACTTGTCTAGCTACAACCACTGTTAATATATCTCCTTTCTCACTCTGTTTACCTAGAACTAAACGGAACTTCCATGAGCAAAGTTTCTTTCCTAGAACTGTCTGTCTGTGGAATACAGTACCAAGAGACTGCTTCCCGGATGACTATAACATTGTTGTTTTCAAGTATAATATAAACAAATTCTTGTTGAGCCGTCCTCTTAAATAAAATTTTTTTGTAACAGTTACAACCATCGTTACTAATCTTCTCGATGTTTAACCACCCACCGAGTGGTCGTTGGGCCTTTATAAGCAGTGACTCGTTTGTAAAAATAACGAAAACCTTTTTGTTCTATAGCATTATTCATTGCAAATCAAAAATTCATATGTAAAGATCATATATTTTTCTTCTTTTCTGATGAATAAACATGTTGCAGTGATTTACGAAAGTATATAAAAAACAAATAAATTATATATTTTTAAAACCATTCAATTTTCTTACTTGGTAAATTTTCAACTGATAAATGCATTTTATATTTAGTGTTGTGAATGTATTCTTTTTCAGATAAATTCGACCTTTCGAAACACATTTTTAAAATGAAGGAAATAGAACAGGAATTAAATTTATGGATGGTTATGTATGATATTAATGAGACCGAATTTTATCATAAAAAGACTCCTCAAGAGAAGACACATCAAATTGCATATATTTCCCTGCGGCGTCACCAAATACAATCAATGCACAAAGTAACAAATTGAAAATATTGAAAAATTACTTACCTTCATACTAAAATAAACCCATCAACAAAAGTTCACATTTACTCAAGGTGAGAGACAGAAAGTTCAATTTATTATTAGTTGTACAAGTCGGAATTTATAGTAAAGTCTCTGTGGCAGAAGCTATACATTCTGTTTCTTTTAACTGGAACAGAAGAGAATTTTCATGTTGTGTTAAACGTAGCAGTTTTTTTTTCCATAGAATGAGATTAAATTATTAAACGGCATAATGGCTGGAAATTTGGTCGTCATTGAAATATCATTTCATGTTATTGAAACCGGACAGTTACTTAAAACATATTTTTCCCAGAAATATTTCCTATATAAAGAGATTAGAGCAAATAAGCCCAACTGCCCAACGTAAGTTGCCGGATTTTGACGAAAACAGAAATAAATTAAATTCAACATTTCGATGTTCGAGCCTCCAACTCTAGGAAAGTTGTCATCCATAATTAAGGAGGCCTCACTTTCAAAGTGTTTGAGTGACAAGATGACTATAGTCACGATGTATAGTGCAGGTTTTACACCACAGTTTTCTTCTCCTAGATAGATGATCTAACATGATCTTTGGGTTCATCTCGCCAAGTGGGGTAATCCTGCTCCTGGGTAATAAACCAAGTATTTTTACGCCTCCACTTGATGTAAAAAATGTAATTAAAAAACTCACAAATTACCGCAACTGTAAACGCTGCTATTTTAACCGTCACTACTTATCAGTAGCTCCAAATTCTTCACCAATTAAGAACTATTTTCATAGGCATTTTTCGGATGTGCTGTGATAAAAGACAATGTGAGCTACCATGATGTTATTCATGCCAGCATCTTCAGTCAGAGACCCAAGGCACGTTCACATTTTGGATTTATAAAATGATGAAAGTTAGTCAGGTGACTGATGTCACGTGTTCGGAGTAGGGATATATATTTAATTTAATGTATTATTAAGATACGAAACAAGGGTGAAGTGATTCTTGCAAGACCACGATCCAGTTGTCACTTGCTGAAGTTTGAAAAATGCTGAAGGAAAGCACACAGAATACACACAAGACAAAGATAAAAGATAATATATGTATTAAGATTAAATTCAACAAAAATACAGGGAAATTCTTTGAAAATAAATTGCGTTTTGCGATTTGATTAGAAGTCCAACTATAAATAAAAAAGTTATTTAACGTCAGAAAGACGGCTCCCTGAATGGTTTAGAATTAAGTAAGTCGTATTTAAATGAGGAGAAAATCTCTCATGTGTTGACTGGACTACAATCACATTAAAAAAAAGAAGAAATCATCATCATCCTCATCATCATCATCCGATTTATTTTTAATGAGCCTTTGCTTAGTCCTCTATAAGAAGGTGGGGCCTGCCTGTCAGTCTTGATCGAAGTCTTCCTCTCCAGGCTCAGCGGTCGCGAGTATCAAAGTTCACAATCGCCAGGGCTGCAGGGTCGCATTTACATACCTCAGCCAAAAGAGCTTTTGTCTTCCAGCCTTCCTACTTGATGCGATGGACATGTTTCTGACACGGGAGAAGTTTTTTTTGCATTCAGCCCGCCAAAATGAAATGTCTGTTGATTGGTAAAGGAAAATCATCTTGCAAAACGAATATATATTTTTCAGGATAGAAGAGTTATTATGCTGAACAAGAAGATAATTATTTTAGGGGAAAAGGGGAGGTAAGTAAAATATTAAGTAAAAAGCATAAGCTAATTTCGTTTTTTATTATGTATTTTCATATGTATACATTATACTCAGTAATGCTAGAAATAAAAAATTCAAAGGAGATACTCCATTTTGCTTTTGCTGATTTTAATTTTCCAGTCATGATTGAAAAGTGTGTCCATATTACTAGTTGTCCTAGTGGGACTAAATGATTAATCCTTTTAGTCTTGCATGTTTCATATAACAACCTTAAGATATAGAAACATGTTTAATCGCATTATTAAAAGGAAACAAAGTTATAAAGCATTAATATAATACAAGAAACAATGAAGGTGGATAGCGTCAATATGTGGGAGCAAACAAGAACACATTAAGTGAAAATACAAATAATGAATCTGTGTAATTAATGGCGGACAAAAAGAAATGCAAAGAGAATAATTCAATTATTTACATTTCAACAAAGTTTCAAGCTTGTCTTGATGGCAAACATCCCTTAAATCTGCCATTGCCTTTTCTTTGCTAAATAAATATCAAGATCTATTCATATGTCCACAATCGTTTGAAAATATTTTTCAAAAGACAATGGATACCCCTTGCAAAAAGTGTCTCGTGTAGGGAGTCTATAATGAAGCAAGGAATGCACTGTCCCCAATCGCACCTCTCCAGGACAATTGGAAACAATGTCAGGAAAAGCAGAGAATGACTGGTGTTATTTTAGAGATTTCCTTCTCCTAGATTAGTTAAACACCAAAGGCCCTACTATTTAATACATCGCTGGGCGAAGATATATTGTTTCTTACTTTTCCAAAAGGTATTAGTGAAAGTAAAATGCAGTAACTCCTACCGAACTCGAACCCGGCATGTCAAGCCTAGCGTCCACACCTGTAACAACTACACCATACCACTTCCATGAAAAAATGTGACATATTTATGCTTCTTTAGTCATCTAATATTATAATCAACCAATCCTATTTCAACTTTAAATTTCCAAATATAAAGTTAGGTATGTGTATATGTTTATATATTTCTATTTATAGCTTCCTCAGTCATGTTGAACCCCTAACAACATTTCAGGAAGAGACCAGACTACAGCTGTGGATCAGACGGATAGAAGATACCCTCCCTCATAATGACATGGGAATCCCTGCTTCTGAGGAACTCCCTCCCGGTTGAGAGGCACCCTGGCTCCAGTGGAAAACACTAAACCGCCTGAGAACGGGAATGGGGCAATCAAAAGTTGCTATGAGTAGATGGGGCTACAAAACTGATAAAACCATCTGTGAATGCGGAGAGGAGGACGATACGATGTAACACTGCCTGGTCTGTCCCACTACTACGGTGTAGCTTGAAATATCTTGCAGAGTACAACACTGTTGTACAGGACTGCATAAAAATGTTGGAAACTGTCATATGACTACTTGCTTCAAAGACATGCAAAGAAGAAGAATAACTCCTAAACTTATAAACCGAACATTACGAATTTTAGGACACAACTGCGAGGCGTAAGTGTGGATAATGTGAGCTATATTTAGTTTAATTCAGTTTCATGCAAAGGAGTAAAATAGGGGATGGAAACCCTTTTTTGAAAATTCAGATACCTCCAGATTTTTTGAAATTATAACTATAGGTATAAGGCATACATATTCTCCAAATTTCTTTGGAGTATTTCAAAGGGTTTTAGGGGCATAATATGGAACCTCCCAATGAAAAAAAAGTACATATTCTAGATTTGCATTAAATTTGATCCATAGTCATTACATACCAATTAAGCAAGATTCTCTGAATATTAATTTCATCTTTAGACCCCTTTAGCTTAAGCTTTAAATTTTAGACATTTTCCCGAATCAAAATTATGTAATGGATTTGATCAAAATCTAGGTATAATGTTTAGCAGCATTATATCTTGATTTAATCTTCGTAAGGGGTCAGAGAAATGGTGACAAACTGTTCTGCTCAAACAAATTAAATGATAATAGGATCAAATTATGTTAAATATTTAATCAGATAGACCCCAAAAGATCTATATGAATACATTTTTAATATTACTTCTTAATTCTCAAAATGTTCTGCACTAGTGTTATTTTTAACTTGATTAGGTAATATTTTTCAATAACATTATTATTATCACTAGCTCTACCAGGAGTCATTTGAAAAAAAGAAAATATATCCTCGCATCAGAATTATATTTGACGCACTACAAGCCAGATCTCGAAATCCTTGTAGTTACTGATGCTAGCTCGTACGTCATTAGAGCTTGTATATTACACAAAATAAAAGACTGATCACTAAAACTTATCGCCCATGCGTCTCGTACGTTACTACATGCAGAATAAAGTTACTCATTAATCGAGAAGGAAGCATTGGATATTATTTTTGCAGTTACCAAATTTCCTCGTTTTGTTAATGGAAGACATTTTGTGTTGCAAACCGACAATAAGCCACTACTAACGATTTATGGGTCTAAAAAGGGATTATCAACGTATACTGCAAACAGACTACAGAGATGGGGTACCATTCTCCTAAATTACAATTATAAAATGGAGGTACTCCCATCGTCAAAAATTAGTCATGCTGACGGATTATCAAGACTTATTCCCCAAAATGCTGAACTCTTAGAAGACACAGTGATTGCCTCGCTAACACCTGAGGTAGAAAATACATTGCATAATGCCATTAGGGTTAGACTCAGGGTCAGGGTTAGGGTTAGGGTTAGCATAACACTCGAAGAAATGAAAGAAAATGTGTTAGACAATGATTTTAAAAAATACATAAATAAAATAAAAACATTGACAAATCTCGGAAACGTATTCAATCTTTGATGATTTGGGTTATCATCTTATTTAATCCACGGGGGTAGCATGCTCCCTTTCCGTCAGCCATGACCGGGAGAAGTCTTCAGTAATTTGCTATTCTTCGTATCGCCTGCACTGAGGATTCAACCTTGAACCTTGAACTTTCAGATGACTATCATTTAGAACTGAATTTTACTATATCCACTGCGCCACAGGTTTTTGTGAACAATACTAGTATGAATTTTGGGATCCTTAAACCTATACTTGTTTTTAATGTGCCGTCTTACTATATATTTCTACTTTTATTCCTACAGATCACTGTATATATATATATATATATATATATATATATATATATTATAACTTTATCTATTATTTATAATAAATTGTTCTCATATTGTATTAAATTCTATACTAGGTCTGCTTAGTAAGTCATTATTGCCAAACATGTGCGCTGCTTCTTTTAGTCGTCTTAGCTTCCACCGTTCTTTTCTATCTATAATTTTTACTTTGTCCCATAAGGGTAGATAGTTTCCTTTTTCCCTCCATATGTGGTCAGCCATACCCGACTTTACGATATCTCAACGTATTACGGCTTTCCGGTATTCTTCTAGCCTAACTTTTAGTGGGCCACATGTCTCATCTTTGTATATTTCCCCTCACTTACATGGGATCGCATACACACAGTTCTTAGTCATATATTTTTCAGTAGGGTGTTCGACTCTCACAAAATGCTTTTAGATAGTTGAGTCGCTCCTGAATACTATCCTGATGTCATATGGATTACATATTCTTTGGATCTTTTCAGACAAGCCTTTCATATACGTATGCAAACTGTGGTGAGTTTTCGGGTGATGTCCTTTGGTATTTGGTCAAAATTTCTTGGAGCTGATGATATCATGCTTCTGGATAGTTGTTTCGGTGGTGGGTTTCTCTCAAGTTGTCCATCTCGTCTTGATATACATTGCTGTTACTACATATTGTCTTTGCTCGATGTTGTAGGCAGCAGACGATTCCTTTCTTTAGATTATATGAATGGGGGAGTTGAAATTTAGATACTGTCCAGTAGAAGTTGACTTTCGATATAGGGAGGTAATGATGAAGTAGTTATGTACGGCGATCAAATGGTTATTCCTGAAGCATTACAGAAAAGAATACTATAATAATTTAATGCTGGGAATTTTGAGAATGAAATGTTTCATGAGCAGTTATGTGTATTGGACAAGTATGAACAAAAACATTGAAAATGCAGTGAAACTATGCAAATGTGTGCTTTGGCAGTGAAGAAACCTCCTCCAATAAAGTTCAGACCCTGGCCGAAAACTGATCGACCATGGTCTTGGATTCACATAGATTTCTCTGGCCCACTGGATGGTTACTCTTACCTAATACTGGTAGATAGTTTCTTAAAATAGCCGGAAATATCAAAATGCAAAAACTAACTACGGAAGTAACCATTAGTTTTTTTCCATGAATTGTTCACCCGGTTCGGTGTCGGTGACTGTATTGTATCATCAGACAATAGAATGCGATTCACGTCTAGTGAATTTAAACTATTTTATCAAACATTTGTAGTCGATCATATCAAGCATAATGGTTCGTAGATACACTCAAAAAGGCACTTAAGAAAGCAAAGTGTACACCTACTGAAAATGCAGTTCAAAAATTATTTCAGGTATCAAAACAGTGTTTGATAGATTATTGCTACCCATACACAACAAGGACGTAAAAAAATGCCATGAAGGGACGCTTCAAAGTTGAAGAAAAAGGTTTCTTTCGGATGTTGAAAAACAATAAATCGTACTAGGAAACGCTGGGAATATTATTTACATGGTAAAGAGACACAAAAGATGAAGGAAACGCTATTCAGATGTTGTTGAGAATAATACGCCATAGGACGTACGAATTGATGTAGTGTTCGACACATTTGCAATACAAATCCCGCAAAATGGTTCTGAACAACTAAGATCAAAAACAAAACGTACGATTACGGACTTTATTGTAATAAACTTTAAAAGGAAAAAGTATTGACTCCATACGAAGCAAGGCTAAAAAGTGCTATGCTGTGATGGTAATCTACCTTATTTCATCACTATATGTAAGTGCCTAGGCAGTATGTATAAAGGAGCCTACGACAAAGGATGGAGCAGTCTCAGAGCAGTCTTGGGGCAGTCTTTCTGTAACATACTATTTTGTGCTTCTGTAAATGCACACACTTGTAAATATACCACCGTCTTGTCATATTTATTGTCGGCTCTTTAAGGTCGCAACAAAAACACATTCTATGAAGAACAACAGCAATAAATATTTTATTAAGCAATTTGCAACTGAAAATAATTACTTTGAAAATAGGGAGGTTTGCTAAGCCAATGTCGGTAACGTCTCTATTTGAATGTTCCCTATTGTTGTATGGTCAAATAAAGGGCAGATAACGTTTAAATATAAAAATATTTAATTTATTTTTAAATATAAAATATCTAAAAGTATTATTATGGGAAACACATCCACCTTACACCTCCCTTTTGAGCTTTGTGCTATTAAGGTTTTTGCCGTGAGTTGACCTGCACTAGATTTACAAGGTTTTGGATGCGAATTGACCTCCTGGGTAAAATCTTTAATTGAGTCCCAAGTTCTTTTTTTCTGCGTGATTGGAGTGCTTTATTGAGGTAACTCAAACGTGTCTAGTAGGATCTCCAGTGAGAAGGTATCATTTTGCGTATGGGTTTCTGTGAGATATGCGGGTCATAACTGATTTGTATGTCGAACCCAGACAGAAGATCACAGACTGATGTCATAAATTATATTTCTCGGGTTGGCGCTAGATGTGACTTTGTGTCAACATCTTTTTGCCATTCCAATAGTCATTTTTAAGACTTTTCTTTTGTGAGAGGTTTATGCAGCTACATGAATGGCATCCATTAATAATCAGACTTGCCGGTTCAATAAAACTTCAGCCGGTGAACTACCGTTAGGGGAATATCTAAGGATTCTACCCTATTTTTATAATTGAGTTATTTATTACCATATCATTATATGTTATTACAATTTTACATATAAATAAAAATGTTATATTTCAATATTACTTGCTTCAATAGACAGTATTCCATTATTTTCATTTTATTCTAATGTATGATTACTAGTTTATACACGCTCTTCGTACAGTACTTGGGTATGTCAATTTCCATTGTTTCCTAGCTTCTACCGCTTTATAGCGAGTATGAAATAAAATATTTATTAAATTTTATGGAAAATATAGTTTATAAAATCATATTTGCATTAGAGAGTAAGTAACTACGATGAATGTATTTACGTAATATTTTTATTGGCAAAAGAATTAGAAACTATGTTCATAAGCAAAAATAATTCGCTTTTAACGAATGCTGAATACCCTCTTTGTCTACTATTTTGCAGATTATCAAAAAGGTCACTTTGTTAAAAATATATTTATGTAATGTTATTTTATGTTATTATGTTATGTTAATTTCTTTCAATTCATAAAACACGTATCCAATTAAAACTAAATCCTTGAACCTTACGTGAGATTCGTACACGAGTAGTGATATCGTAAAAACTACTGTGTACTCTGCATATTCTTTTTTCGTCAACCAATCACATGTTTCTATGTGCATACGAAAAGGCAAACACCAAAAACACCAACACTTTTTAATAGTGCTCTAATCATAGTGCACTGACTTTTCAACTCAATACATGCCCTTGTGTCTAACCCCCTGGGGGATTAAACAAAATAATAGTATAGAGATTGTTAATTACAATATTACATATAAATAAAAATGTCATAATTCGATATTACATTTCCTTCAATACATTATTTCATTATTTTCATTTTATTTTAATCTATTATTATTTTATTTCATTTTATTAATTTTATTTGATCAATTTTATTTTATTTATTTATCTTATTCATTTACTATTTAATTTTGTTTCATTTACAGTATTTTAATCCATTATTTCTGCATTATTGTGTTTTATTGTCTTAATTTATAGAAAGATTTAAAATGCCTGGTGCCCTATCAGTTCTTTTATTAACTCGATACTTCAGTGATGATGATGATGATGATGATGATGATGATGATGATGCAAAGAGATAAAATGATAAGCGATAAAGTTTACTAAGTTGGTTTGCTGGCTCTGCTCCAGGCTGGACTGATGATAAATTCTTCAGGGATTTGTATGTAGTCGGATCACCTTTAATTACCACTAATTAACGCGAAAACATCTGTACCAAAAGTACATGGTATTTATTTCCTTATCTCAGGTAGATTTATCAGGCAGATATATGGAGAAAGAGAGAGAGAGAGGAGTCTACTACTGGCGATTTAAAAGAATTACATTTTTATATGTGCGTTTTGTCCTGGCTCTAAACGGATTCTATGCATCTCCCAGCATGCTAATTTATACTTCCATTTGCTCTATTGCGTTTCACATGCTTGTCACTTTTGAACTCGTAAACTCTTGATAAGATAAATAAGAAAGACAGCTGTAAAGCAACAGAAATCATATTAGCTTTCCTTTACGCTTGCTGACATTGCTTGAGTGACCTAATAGATACTACCCCCCAGAATTGGCTATGCCGAGTTCAAATCCTATAAGATATATTCTGTTTAATTACATACTAATATTACTGGAGAAAGTATTAACCTGCAATTTCTTATTAGCTATAGACAAAACCTACATTAACAAATGCGAAAGTTTTTTTTGCATTTATCACTCCTATATTACTATCAAAACGGGTTAGTGTTATTTAAATCAATATTAGAACATAATATTTTGAAATATTCTATATATAGTTCAGACAAAAGATCTAAAAACAGCTATTTGACTGCTTAATTTGCATAACGATTTTCAAAGAGTTTATAATAAATTAATGATTATTCTTATTTATTTGTAATTTCATTGTCCTATTTTTCTCTATATATGCAATAGTTTCGTCAATACTTATATATATTAATTAAAAGATAAATTAGTTTTAAAAAACTGTCTTAAATTAAACGGACATTACTCGCTAGAAAGAAAGATATTGACGAGGCATAAGCGAGAAGAGAAAAGAGGGGTAAAAGTGACAAACTGGCTGGCTGGCCTGTTAACTTTCTTGCTTTCTCTCTCTCATCCCTCCCTCCCTTTCTCCCATTAGCGGTACCACATTTTCTTTTATTTCTTTTTCAAAAATTCAATGATTGTTTTGATTCAGTATAATACGTTTCGCATTTGTGTTTAAATGTTCTTTTCCGGCTTTTAGAGGGACTGAACTGATTTTCAACAAGTTGCTATCCATTTCTAAAGTTAGAATTCACACAGCATTGCTTAGGCGAATTGATATCTTCTTTCTTTTCAATTTGTTACATAATGGATGGACGTATGGGAAGAACAATTACATCAGCTAGTATGGATTTAGTATCAAGGTGGACCAGTGCAAGTTATGTTGACACGAAAATCTGAAAAACATGTTCGCTCTCTGGACTAAAATGTAAAGTAGCATAAACTGTGGGTTAGATTCAAGTTGAGAGTTCAAGTATAGTTCAGACCTAAATGTGTTATGACAAATTCAGTGTCCCCTTAGAGAGTGACGAGACTGTGTGAAAGAAAGAAAGACGTTTTCTTTCAGCAGTCAGTTTTGGAAGCGGTGATGAACGGACAAAAATTACGGATGTAATTAAAAGAAAAATTGGAATTTAAGTCCTAAAAAAGTTGATGGCGCAACTTGTTGTATTCCCACCTCCATCCTCCCCTATATCTATGTAGTTAAGTTAAGAAGAACAATTGCGTGACTTTTATTAGTATGATGAGGATTTCTCTTCAAAATAAAGACCCAGTTTAAATTCTCCGTTGATATCGCCTTTTTCTTTTCTGTACATAGAAAGTTTTTAATTACAGACTCTGCTACGATGATGATGATGATGATGATGATGATGATGATGATGATGATGATGATGATGATGATGATGATGATGACGACGACGGCGAAATGCATCCCCTTATGATGATGATGATGATGACGACAGTGCCGGCACGTCAGTATACAAAAAGAGATAAGACTACGAGAGCATTTGAAGTAAGTGATTTGATTTAGAGAAAGTGTTTTAATAAGCCATTACATAACAATTTCATTACGATCTTATTTAAAAGATAAATAAATTTGCATCAAAATTACACAAAATGTTAATATTTATCTATTCATATGAATAAATGCAGAAGTTTTAGTCTTTTGTTTATAAGAAACTTATGAGTTAAATGTTTATTAATTAACATTTTTGTTTCAAATATTTCAAGTAGCAAACTTGCAATGCGATAGTGAGCAGGTAAGGCCAACTAGTAAATAATAAAAAAATCACTTACAATAGTGTTGTGTTTTGACATTAAATAACTCAATGAAAATTGATTTGCAATAAAAATGAGAAATTGATGAGAGTAAAAAATGGCTATTGGGTTTACTTTCGGCAGCCATGTAATACTCGCTTCCTCATATTTTGTCTTTTAGTCCTCACATTCCATGAGCAGTGTTTCTGACAAGGAGGAAGAATTGCTGTTTTCTGGGGCAGTTGTTTTGAATGGGTGTTATGTGGATATATTTAATCCTCTCATAATATTTATCATCATTTAACTGCCAGTTATTCTCCAGTAGCTTCTGGCCTTGATAAGTGACTTATTAGTAACAAACAAAAAGAAAAAATACCAAACTTCAGGTTTTTATCCTGACACGACACCATTCAGTTCAAATACCTCTGTCAAGTGTGAATGTGAGTTGTATGCTGCTACTTCCTTTATGAACATTTAGTGGTTACTTCATTTCTACTTATGTGTTATCACATAGTCTTATTGAAATTCATTCCTTTTTGCTAGAAGGTGACTAGAGATGAATAGATAATTTTATATAGCCTCTCACAAGGTTTATGACCTGGTTCTAAGTCGCCGAATCGACTGCTTAACATTTTCATTTTTAGTTTAGTCATGAAAATATAGACCCAAAGGATCTGCATATGCTATCACTGCTTGGAATGACCTCTGAACGAAATTTCAAACATGCCTTTTCTCTCCCTCCTTCTCTCTCTTTCTCTCCCTCTCTCTCTCTCTCTCTCTCTCTCAACACGTGATCCAGCTCAACAAATGAGAGCTCTGGTATATTCCTATAACGTATACTAAAACAAACTATATAAACGAACAAGATAATTATTAGAATGACTGGAAAAGTTTATGGCGAAAAATTTCAAAATTAATTGGAATGATTCACAGATGACAACTATTTCTGAAAACGTCAAATGCAACAAAAAAAAACGGAGGAAAAATTGAAGTAAACAAATTTTGAAAAGTGTAATTAGTTGAAATATAAACAAGATTCTATCAAAACCGGGCGAGTCAGTCGGTGCAGATTGGAACTGGTAATAACTGCTCTAAGAAAAAACATTTGTCTTTCATGAGAAACCGCGTATGAATCGATTTATCTATTATTACAAAGTTAATTTTAATATTTCACAGGAAGAAAGTTAAGTTCGTTACAAGTGAGTTAACTTAGTACATTACCGGGCTACTTCAATGGTGAACTCGACAAATAATTGTTCATCTTACACCTTCTTTTGAAGTTTTGAATATTTGGAAAGCGATTTCAGTTATCAATTGTTATCAAGGATCCTAAAAGCTGTCTCTGACAAGGGCTACTTGGGTCTTTTGTTGTATTAATGAGTTACCGCTTATCAAGGCTAAAATGACAATCAAGGAAAATGGTTAATGAGTATCAAGTGAAAGATGAGAAAAACACCTTGAGAATTAGAGACGATGGTTTAAACTGGGCAGAATTTTCTTATTTGAGAGGACGGCTCAACAAGAATTTCTCAACATTGGACTTGAAAATAACCCTGTTGTAGTCAGTTAAGAAGCAACCACAGATGTGTAGTTATTGTAAAGACACTCTGCTCATGAAAATTCTGTTTAGTTCCAGGTACACAGAGGAAGAAAGGACAATTATTTACAATGGTTGTACCTAAACAAGTGTTTGCTGTGAGTGTTTTACAGAGGGAGGGCGAAAGATTTGAGCCCACTTGGGCAGCTACCATGAAAATAACGAAAAAGTAGAGAAATACTATCCCCATATAATTAAAATATAGTTTAATAAAAAACAAATTTTAATGAGTAAACAATTCATTTGAGAAAACAATATACCAGGAAATATAATTATAATATATATATATTAGAAAAATAGATTTTTAGATAATTGCAAGAGAAAATCACAGCAAAATCCTTTTACAATTGTTTCAAAGCCAATTTATTCTATGAACTCATATTATATATCAGTCAACATTTCGATTTATCCCTTTTCCTTTCTTCATACAAAAGTTCAAAAACAAGAAATTAGAAATAATTGAAGATTTACTTCAGAAATTTATAAAGAATATTGCCTATAGAAAATAAATAAATTATTAATTGCCGTATATTTCATTTACAAAACTATTTTAAAGTCTTTTTACAAACAAAACCTTCAAAATCCATCGTTATTATCATACCGGAGGTCAATATCTGTCAAAGGTTGTGCTTATTTCTAACTTAATTATTAGAAGGTTCCTGTAAGTAAAGGGAGTTAATTATACTTTTATACATTTCTTTATCAGTTATTATAATTTATTAGATAAAAAGGTAATAACTATCAATTTCTTGGTAATTAATTATTCTATTATAGCATTAATCGCAAGATCAAATCTATTGTTTTCAATAATTATTTCAAGAAAGGTAGTTTTTACTTCATCTATCTAAAAGTAAAATTATATTTAATGTTATATTTTATAATAATATGATATATTTCATATTTCAAATTTATTTTAAAATTTTAAAAATCTTTTTGCCCATACATCAAGGAAATAATAAATTTATAATAATAAAAAAAGTATCTGTATGCTTATGTTATATCAATGAAAATATATTTTAAACAGTTCGAGCGTTATTTTATGTTAATTTGTGATTTTTTAGTTTCTATTATTTAAGTTGGAATTAGTCTGAGTTAACCTTGAATTTGTGATACATATATTCTTTTATGTGAACAAGTTGATATTATTTCATATTTAACATTTAGTATATAACCTTTAATTATAATAATAGATAGTGCTTCAATTATAAAGAGAATATAAAACGTACAGCCAGGTCTATACGATCTTGACTTTCTAAGAATTGACCATCT
The DNA here is from genome assembly GCA_963556195.1 of Sepiola atlantica. NCBI lineage: Eukaryota > Metazoa > Mollusca > Cephalopoda > Sepiida > Sepiolidae > Sepiola > Sepiola atlantica. Next base: position 144,419,166 of record OY744516.1, read on the forward strand.
AATAGATTATAATGGCTACCTATTAAGGAAGCAAATGTGTTTAGAAAGAGAGATTAAATTAGTGTATATGTCGTTATTAAATGAATTTCTATGTGAATAAACGCGTTGTTTAATTGTTGATCCAATATGAATAAATTTATTTTCATTATTATTTTTAATATTATTATCGTTATTATTATTATTGCAGATTCATCAATACATCTATAAACTAAATCATCTTTTATGTAATTAATATTAAGTGAGCAATTATTTTATTGTACAATTTCAATCATTATTTGTCTTTAATGTGTTCATATTTTTATTTATTTGATACGTTTTAATTTTGTTGTAGTTAGAAGTAATTATATTTGTGCTTTAATTAAGAACCATGAAGCATGATAGCTTTACAGTATTTTTTAATAACTTCATATTTATTGAGACATTTAGAAACTTTCTCAATTAAAAATATATTATTTAGGGATATCAGTTTGGACACTTAGTTAAAATGGTGGATAAAACCATGTAAAATATGTCCTATTTTTCTTTTTTCTTTAATTTATTTGTACTGGTTATGTAGTATTTTATTATTTTACTGCTTTTTTATTTTATTTTGAATTAATTTAGTAAAGATTTTATGATATAATGATAACAACACCTGAATATGTCGTGCAAGATTGTGAATAATTCTGACAAATGCCCTCCTATCATTAAATGAAGGTAAAACAAAAACAGATATGAATGTCTAAAACTTGGTAGGCAGATCAGGCAGAGATTAAAGTGTATTTGTACAAAATATGGTTGGATTGCAAAAAAGATTATGAATTTTATTAATGACTTCATAGGGTCTCCCTCTATTTCACAACAGTTACAGATTAAAAATGTAATTATAGTATCGCTGGTGTTCTCTTTTATACCAAATATTAATCCAACGCACTATTTGTCACACGTGTACAACTCTCTTGGCTTTCAACTTAAAATTTGAGTTATTTATAAAAATTATAACTTTGTACAAACTTCATACGAAAATTACAAATTTTATTTTAAAAGGAAAACATGGTAATTTTTAAAAGAGAGGATGTTGATGTCACAATTTCGGAGCTGTAGAGTAACCCATTAAGACAGGGAGTTAAAAGAAATATGAATATATTCTAATTAGGTAACTAAATTATAGATTGTAGGTTAAACTCTGATCTATAACTTAGATACCTAATTAATAGAATATATCCATATCTGTTTACTTCTCTTACAATTAAGATAATAATCTGTTTACTTCTCTTTTAATTAAGATAACAAATTTCTGAATTGTACCCAATTTTCCTCTTCCTATCATTCTTCATATTTAAGTAATACTAATCTCAGTATTCCCATATAAATCTATTATTTCTACACAACTTAAATACATTCAATGGACTTGCAATATTATGACATAAATAACTTCAGTACTAATCCTACCTTTTTCATTATTTGGATTATTCCAACTACTGTTCTCATCTTGAATTTTATTCTTACAACGTTTTGGCTGATGTAACCTCCGACCGTCTTCACGTGCATCTTGTCGAACTCGAGTATCTTCATGTCGAACTCGGAAATTTGTTAAGAATTTCGAATGGAACTTTATCCATAGGTGTAGCCAAGACTAGGTAGAAATCTTAAGTAATTCGTAATTGTATTCTTAGTATAACCCGTACTGACGATTGAACCTTCAAGCTCTATAAGACCCCCTTAGAACAGATTTAAAAAAATCATATATCTAAATGAATTAATGCAAAAGTTGTTTTTCATTTATCATGCCTATCTAATAATCAAAACGAGTTACTGTTATTTCAACCAACAATACAACAGAGACTTGATATTCTGAATATATAGTGCAGATAAACGATTAAGAAAGAACCCTTTGACTGCATAACTATTTTTTAAACTGTTCATAATTAATTCAGATTTGGAATTATTAATTTTTAATTGCATTTGCTTATGTTTGTTATCTATATGCAATAGTTTCGTCCATATTAACAGTAATTACTTAAAGTTATTTAATAAATAAATCAGAAAAAAAAACTTAAACACCTTAAGGTTAAACAACTAGCGCTCGCCCACGACCTTACCGAAGCGAGCGAGGCATAATCAAGAATAGAAAGGGGAGTGGAGAGATTGTGTGGCTGTCTCACTCGTTTTCTTTCTGATCCCTTTCTATCGCCTTCTTTTTTTAGTTTTTACATTTTCCCTAAAAGATAAATAAATAACTTTTTAAAAGTTAATGCCTTTATTGTAAATTTTAACAACACGCTTATTGTTTAATGTTTACAAAGACCTTATCACTATTCTTATCGACAAATTAAAACAATAGTAGCACTGTTCTAATTACGAAAAAATATCGATTCGTATTTTGGTATGATTGTAGATTAACATCCTCCGCGAAATTACCCCACACACATACACCCTAAAAGTATTCTATTTGTTTAAGGCGATTCCGTGTGAACACCCTGAAAAACTTCACGGAAAGATGAAAAGAAAAACGTATGATTTTGGAATTTAAAGTGAGCGAATTTTTGTATATAAATTTAATGTAAAATTATCCCCATTTTCGGGGCCAGTTTTAGGGCAGATAACTAAATTCTTTTTTTATATGGGAGTTAAACCCGCTGCGTTGTTTTTTGGGGGTAGTTCCTTTTTTAGGTTAGTAGTAAAAACTTTTGGTAAGTTCCCTAAGAAGACAGAATAGCCCGGAAATTGGGAACATAGTACGTTTGATATATATATATATATATATATATATATATATACAACGTATCCTCCACTCTAAATTCTAAAATATTTGTTTTTCTTTATCTCCGTTTCCCACAGTTTAAACACGCAATCGCCTAAAAAAGCAGAATGTCTTTTTTCGAGGTGGGGGGATCGGGGGGTTTTAATCTGCAAATTTACCCATATTTCATGTTTTTAAATCTTATACATTTCTTTTAACTATACGTCCCTTTTTTATTTTAATTTTCAGCAATTGATTTTAGTTATGTTTACTCTTCCTGTGAAAATTGAATAAAAGATGTTAAATTTATCTAACTAATAAAATACCTTATTTTTATGGTATAAAAATATATTCAAAGTTTGGATATTATTGTAGATGAACACCCATCTCCCGATAAAATGAGATTCTACTTTTGTAGGCAATTACGTGTGAATACCCTAAAAAACTGGTGGAAAGAGAAACAACAAAAATTATTTTGAAAGTTAGACTTGGAGATTAGTTTCGCAAATAAATTTAACGTAAAATGATCTCCCATTTTCGAGCCATTCTAGGGTTTTTTGGCAGTTAACCATTTTTTGCTATTAGAGATGAATTCTTTACATCATTGTTTTGGGGCGATTGCGTGTGATTTTACGACCTTGCCATTCGCACTTAGGATTAGTGTTAAAAAAATATATTAGTTAATTGGCCTAATAATTTAGAATGATCTTAAAAAGAAGAATCTTCATTTTTAGGAGGTGTAATTTAGCTGAGTGTGTTAATCTACACATTTGGCAAAGTTTGGCAATTAACGGCCTCCTATCCCAATTAATTGCTGCCCGGAATGCGGGTAAGATTTGCTAGTATATATATATATATATATATATATATATATATATATATATATATATATATATATATATATATATATATATATATGTCATGATTTTTTGCGGAGGACAACATTTAATTATCGCAAGCATAGAGGGTAGAAGAGTTTTCTCGTTCATGATTAAAAGTTAAACAAGAAAAAAAAACAGCCGACCGGTTTCGCCCTCTCGTAAAAAAGCTGTATCGAGGGATTTAAAAAAAAATACGAGGGATTTAAAAAAGTGGGGTGAGAAGAGGGAATAAACAGAAACAAATAAAACAGTGTTATCGTATATGTACAATGGGAGATGTATCTTAGAGACTGATTGTAAAAGGTACCCCACACGCTTCTTTCTGACCCCGTGGATATCGTTGTCGGTCACTCACGCACAGGTTGTTGATATCCCGGTCGCAGTGCCGAGTAAAACAGATACCTCACTCCGATCCGGTGTCACTGAACCACTTGTAACATAGGTGGTCCACTCGTGTCTCTCCGTGCTCACACGTCTGGTTCTCTGCGCAGAAATCTTTCTAGGCTGTAAACACCCTCTTTGGGCCGATGATCGTCAATAGTGACAGTAAAAACCAAGATGTGTCGGTTGAATCTCCTCTAGGTCGGGATGAATGCGCTGATGATGATTTCATGATTCTGTGAAGGCAATGTTACACAAGCAGTACAAATCGACAATAGGAATAATTCAAGCAACTCTGCGGTTTCTTTTTGTATCAAATAAGTATTAACAAGATAAACAACTGTTTTTAAATGTCGAACTAAAGTCTATTGTTTTGGTAAGATGTCTTTGTTTACTAAAACTATTTCGCCGTTTTCTCTCTAATCTCTCTCTGGGTGTGGGAATCTATTTACGACTGCTGGGCTTAATTAAGTCATTAATCTCTGTTGGAAAACGATGGCTGAGCACGGAGGGGGTCCGGCCAACACGAGCAGGATTGCGACCTACACGAGTCGAATCCCAGCTCCGACTGCCTTCTCTGCCAGCCGCTGGGGAACTCTTTTTGTCTCAACTCTCTCTACTCTTTTATTGAGAATGCGCCGACCTCTACGGGGAGGAGGGGCGAATTCTTGTCAGCATCCAATAAGATCACGCCAATAGAACAACAATGAGAGCAACATGTCATAAGCGAAAAAAAATGATAATAATTTTTAACAAAAAGTGTATCTTTCATTTGGGCCGAAAAACGATATGACCTAAATTGCAATTAACATTCGAGGGCAGAAAGATCAATACGAAAACAATTAAAACCAAAATACGATTTCGAATTGTTTGAAATTGAGATGGGGAGTTAATTTACCAGGGCGATCAACTATGCTTTTTAACCCTTTTCTTTGTTTATACTGGAAACCTAATATAGTACTTGACTTTGAATACGCTCGTGGCTAATTCATACTAGCGCTGTATTCTAGGTCCGGCCTTTCGCAGGGCCGCTTAATATTGTCGCATTTGCTTATATTGTCACATGATCACATCTAGTCCCAATAGATACTCCATTTGTTTACAAAGGAAAAGACGTTTTAGAAGAATGTGGATCGTCTTCAAGATTTTTAGATTATATACTGAGTGGGCATGACGGGGGTGGTAAATGAATCAATGCTGACATTCCTAGCGCACGGTGGGTTTTTAAGCAAATGGTCTGTAATTGAAAACCCGTATGTGTTATGTTGAACGTCCGTTCACCAGAAGGTTCGATTCCTAATTTTACTAGGTGTGTGTTGCTGGACTCTACTATCAAATCTTAACGCCGTCCTACCCACATAGTCGGCACTGCAATACCATTTAACATGATAAATCACATTGTTTTTGTAGTGGAGGGTAAAACGTTTTTTCGAAAGGATGCCAATAAAGTTTTTTAGAGAACACAACACGCACATTCGAAGCAAAATAGCAATGTTCAACTGTTGAGCTGATTTGCTCTGGCGAATTTCTCACTAACTGTACCTAACCAATGTAAACGAATGTAAATTGGACATTTAGTCACCGTATTTGGGTTTTTTATTAGTTATTTTTCTTTTGATGACTGACTTAATCACATCAAGAGGATAGCCATTATTGGACAAGGTATTCGTTATAGTTTTTATTTATTCGTCTAATTTTTATTTCAAAAAAAGCATAAGGGCTGTGTGTGTTAGCGTCCAAATTAAGTTTACCACTTGTTTGTTAGGGCAGAAATTATCCAAGTGGGTATATAATCCTGTAAACGTAGGATTACGGTAAATTGATGTAAGGTAACTCGATGCGGGTTTCGTTACCAATACATTGAGGAAAGCTAAAGTGGAATTGCGCTCACCTTCTATTTGAATGCGGGATACATTTTATTGAGTAAAAAGAAACATTTATTTGCCTCCGTTTGATTATTAAAAAGGCAACATGTGCCGTCTACATATCGAAAGTAGACTAAAGGTTTAGTAAATCTAGATGATAATTCTTCCTCATGGAAACCCACAAAAATATTCGCCATTGCCGGTCCCTAGACTGAGCCCATGGGCACACCGTCTATTGGCCTATACATTACATCGTTAAAACTGAATTCAACGGATGTGGTGGCAAATTTCATCAACTGCACGAACATGCTTTTAGGAATAGAAGAGGATGATAACTGATCGGCACAAATATCGATTGTTTCCAAAATAAGGACACACGTAAATAGATTACTGATATCGTTTAACACATAAATTTATTAGCAACCTTAGAATTTTTAATTTGATTTGCAGAATAAAATGAATCTTTTAAGCAGTATTTACTATAGTACTTCGATACGGGCTGTAAAATATTAAAGATACATTTTGCAAATTTCTACTGTGATGACCCTACCATAGAGAAAATGGGCTTTACTGGGATATCCGCTTTGAGTAATCCATATATCATGGCCGGATAGAGCCCGAGGGTCTGATCTCACTGGCTACATCGGAAGAGGGTACACCGCTTTTCACCCACTTAACCAGTTGTTTCTGGAATTTACTTTCTTTATGAAGTTGTTACATCATGAGTGCCGACAGGGCCCATTTGACAAAATTTTCCGTGTCGTTTAATATCAACATCATCTTGTTGACGTAGTCTTGATGGTTTATATATATATATATATATATATATATATATATATATATATATATATATATATATATATATATATGAAAAGTTCAAAGGCAAACGCAATAAATCCAATTTGTATAAATTGAAACCTTAAACAATAAAAGTATCAATATATTAAATATAGACTTAGGCTAAAAGCGTATTTTGATTGAAAGCAAAAAAGAAATGATGCAGCTATCATATTATGTAAAACATAATTTGGGGATTTTGTAGTGATAGCTTCGTAATATTGAAAATAGCGTTTTGCATTTTAACTTTTCATATATATATATATATATATATATATATATATATATATATATACAGGGCGGGCCAAAATAAGGGTCTTATGTTTAAATTTGAATAACTTGAATTTGAATAACTTCCACAAAATGAAAGTTAAACTCACCAAACTTTATGTGTGTGTAGACTGACCCTTCCGAGATTTTTTGAAATAAACAAAACAAATTTTAGCCGAAAAACACTTCTTAAAACTTACAAAAACTAAAGTATTGTTTTTTACACGGTTTTGAGTTTTTTAAGCAAAAATAATGTTTTCTAAATGAGGGTACGTTCCTTAGGGCTAATACGGCTCATGCTTGCTTCGGAAGGGGTCCTTTACTTATTCTAAAAAAAAAAAAAAAAAAAATCAATAAATAAAAAAGTTATGAATTTTTAAAAATAGGACCCTTATTTTTGCCCACCCTATATATATATATATATATATATATATATATATATATATATATATATATATATATATATAGGATCAAAATAAACCAAAGTGAAAACTTTTAGTAGATGGAACCTATTGTGAAAAGGATAAGCTCAATATACGAGATAGAGCAATAGTAGAGATAGAAGAAAAAAGATTGATAAATATGCGACAATTGAAATTTGAAATAAATTTGGACAATCGTCGCATATTTATCAATCTTTTTTCTTCTATCTCTCTCTCTCTATATATATATATATATATATATTTAGATTTTTCACTTATAAAATAGATCATTCAGTGAAGACCGGGGTTGTTCCAATAAAAACAAGCTCGATGATACTCGATTACAGAGTACAGAGCATTTATATGTGATTTTATGAAGGCTTACCAAAGCATTCCTTTCAGGACACCAATGATCACCATTAAAGATATTTTTTCTTACAAATATTATTTATTCAAATTAAATGTTTTTTCCTACACGTGTTTCACTACCAAGCAGTTACTTGCTTGGCAGATCATCAGGGAAATTAAATTCATGGAATACTGGTTTCAACTGCCGACAATACACAATGTGGCGTTGCAATAGTTGAGGTCACTTAAGAAGAGAAGAGGAAAAAAAATAAAAATAAAAGTCAAAATTAAAAAACAAGGAAGAACAACGATAAAAAAAGAAAGTCCTTGAAAAGTCTTAGAAAAGTAGCTCGTTCATTATTTCTTCCACCAAGCCAATAATCGGTCCCAAATACATTAAAAAAAACCAAAAAACCGGAACAATGTGCGATAATACACTTTCACGTCGACCGGCACAATGATGAATAAATCCCCCCCCCCCACACACAAAAAACAAAAGATCTAAATCATTTAATTTGAATAAATAATATTTGTAAGAAAAAATATCTTTAATGGTGATCATTGGTGTCCTGAAAGGAATGCTTTGGTAAGCCTTCATAAAATCACATATATATATATATATATATATATATATATATATATATATTATACTAAGCCCCTTTAAGAAATTAAAGTTGAGTACTCTCGGGGATATTAAGAGTAGACTGCCAAAAAGCTCTAAGTTCTGAATGCGTTCATCGAACACTTTCGACTAGTCTTCTATCTGGCCCGCTTCTAGGTGCATATAGATCTTAATTAAATTTCTGTTGGCCGAGTGGATATCGCGACTGCTTGCAGATTCTAGGCTGACTCTGTGAACCAGGTTCGTGCCTCCCGACCGTCTGAAATTGTTACTTTCCTGCACTGATTAGAGCAATAAGCTTGAAACGCTTGTGTCTGTAGACATTAATTATCTAATATTTATTTATAAATATTATATATAGATACATATATATATATATATAAATATTATATATATATATATACATACATATATATATATATATATATATATATATATATATATATGTAGGCAAACATTATTAGATAACACTGAGTGTTCTTTCCTGATAAGTCTTTTTTATACTTTTTCAATGCAGTATTTCGGTCAAATTGGTGCATGTAAGTTGTGTGAGGGTCTTGTTCCATCTTTCTTTTCTTTGTTGCGAGAGCTTTCCATTTGATTCGTCAAATCATTATCAGGCGGTGTTAGTCTAGGTGTCTTTACAACTATGTCTTTACTGTTGATTTTTTAACGGCAAGTAATATACGACTTTAAAATGAGCATATTCAGATGTTGTATGCGAACGGGATAAAGCGCATACAGAATTAAAAATATGATTGCCAAACGGCTAAGGATTTATTAATGTTAGTTATTATGGTAGACACTTTAAAATGTTGTGATTAGTTTCGTAATTCACATTATTGATTATGGAATGTTTAGTTTTAAATGTAAAATGCTTCGAAAATTTTTAATTTTTTGATGTTGGCATTGTGGTGTATTATTTAAAGTATTATTAACAAAGTTGTGTCTATATTGAGAAGGGGAGCAGTCATGATCTTTTAAGAGTTGGCAAATGGAGCTAGTGTCGGAGAGATGTAATGTGAGTCTTCGAGAAAGTGTTGTGGTAGTGAAACCGATGTCGCAAGTACTTTTATTATTATTGTCGAAAATACATTCTCTTATGAAGCATTGAAACTGATAAATGACATTGTTCTTCCTAATGTGTTCTGGGTCTGAGAAGTGTTATTACTAACTACGGGGTTTGCTGTTTTCATGTTTTTTATTATAAATGATGAATCTTATTTTATTATTACAGTTGATGGGGAGTATGTATCGATGTATGATATATTTATGAGCTTTTTCATCCAATTTAAACGTGCATTTGCTTAGATTAGAATAGCTTAATTTAGTGGGAATTATTTAACTGATTATTATTAGTATTGTCTAAGTTTCTAATCACTAATTTTATTTGTCCGTCTACAATACAGGGTGTTTCAAAAGTCTTGGCAACATTACAAATGCGTATATCTCATGAACTATTCCAGGTAGAAAAATGAAACTGGTGCCATTTTAAAGCTTGCTTAATCAAGTTTTTGGTCATACTAATGATTTTCGTGTTATCTTTCCAGGTGCAGTAATGGCGTTCTCTAAACAAGACAAGGCATTTTGCGTCCTCCAATTTGCAAAGACTGAATCGTGGACATGTGTTCAGCGTGTATTCCGCAGGAAATTTAAAAAAGAAGCCCCTGAAAGGAAATCCATTGTCAGATGGCATGCTAAATTTGTGAAAGATGGGTGTTTGTGCCCAAGTAAGCGAACAGGTCGCTCTTCAACTTCAGAAGATGCAGTTGAGCAAGTTCGGACAGCCTTTCAGCGGAGCCCCCGTAAATCAGTGAGAAGAGCCAGCAGGGAACTTCAGCTTGCTCCAGCAACTGTCTGGCGTGTCTTATGGAAACGACTGCAAATGGTACCTTACAAGCTCAAGTTGGTCCAAAAGTTGAAGGACATTGATAAGCCACTTCGCCGTGACTTTTGCATTGCAATGCAAGAGAAGTTGGAAGATAACGGCTTTGATGACCGGCTTGTTTTTAGCGATGAGGCGACCTTCCATCTGAATGGCAAAGTTAACAAGCATAACACTCGCATATGGGGTACTGAGAATCCTCATGAACTTCTTGAGCACGAGCGAGATTCACCAAAAGTGAACGTGTTTTGTGCAATTTCCAAGAAAGGTGTCTATGGACCGTTCTTCTTTGAAGAGGCAACTATCACTGGTGAATCCTATCTCAACATGCTGGAAGACTGGTTAATGGCTCAGTTGGAAAAAGCAGAATCTGATGACTTCATTTTTCAACAAGATGGTGCACCACCACACTGGAGTCTTAGTGTAAGGCAGTTTCTTAACACAAGGCTGCCTTGTAGATGGATTGGGAGATCTGGGCGAGGTGATGACGTTCTCATGCCCTGGCCTCCTAGGTCTCCAGATCTTACCCCGTGTGACTTTTTCGTTTGGGACTTTGTCAAGCAACAAGTCTATGTGCCGCCCCTTCCAAGAGATATTGACGAACTAAAGGCTCGAGTAACGGCAGTTGTGGGAACCATTGACGTCAAGATGCTGGAACGCGTTTGGCAGGAAATGGACTATCGACTAGATGTCTGCCGTGTGACGAATAGTGCTCATATTGAGCAACTTTGCAGATTCCCCACAAAACTTGAAACTTTAACCTTTCCAACGGTACCAATTTCATTTTTCAACTCCTAATAGTTTTTGAGTTATTAAAAATCGTTATGTTCCTAAGACTTTTGAAACACCCTGTATAATTGGGAAATTGATTGTTAATTAGGACTTCCTTGGTGTTTTTAATTCGTTAAAAAGTATTTTTCTGGTTGAAGAGATTAGTTTAACACGGTTTAATAGATTGTTAATAATAATTATATATATATATATATATATATATATATATATATATATGTATATATATATATATATTAATATATATATACATATATATATATATATATATATATATATATACATATATATATATATATATATATATATATATATATATATATATATATATATATATATAGAGAGAGAGAGAGAGAGAGAGAGAGAGAGAGAGAAAGATAACATATTTTAATGCTATTCAAACAACATCAACTCCAGGGAACAAATTCTCACCAATTACACCAAAAATTCAATATAATTGACTATTTCATTCAACAGTATAGACGGTCAATATACTGCTAGAGTACCCCTACGTCAAAAAATGCAACATTTTGTTTTTTGGTTGTTTCAGGTAAGATTTGGTCTAGTCTACAACATACTAAAAGTTTGACAAGGTCGCAGTATGGGAAAGTGTCAAATTTAGAATATGACTTGCTTTGGTTTACAAATCATTTTCCATTTACATGTGAAGCACTAACTCGGTCAGTTTTCATCGTAAATCAATAAACTTTGAAGTTTTACTTGTTTTCAGGACCAATTCTTTGCATTAAAAGGGTTACCAGTGATGCCAAATAAACTCTTATACCATATCTAGGAGTACCTGACCCCTCACGATCTCATTACATCTACATTGATACCCATACCCCTAAACCCCGTATTGCAGTCACCCAGGTTTCCAAACATGCATATGGGTGATTATTTTTATAAGCGTACCAGTGGTGAATTAGTACTGTCTTCAATTAATCGGGCCTCTTACTCCGTATATAAATGAAATTGTTTTATAGGGTATAGGATACCTTGGAAATAGCTGAAAAACTCAAAGAAACCACGTTTTACCCCTTCAAAAACTTCCCTCACAAACAATTCACTAGCTCCATTCTAATCACCATATAGTAATACACATATATTTTCGTATATTTTCAAGGTCAAACATGAGTTCAGTCGCCAGTAGAGAAACTTGTCCTTTATGCGAACGGGATTTGGATTGTTATGAGACCATGGTGCTTCAAGAAAAGGGTGCTGCAAGTGTTAACCGGGCAAGTATCGAAAGAAGTGTAAAAGTCATTGTTAAAGCCGGACCTAGTGTTCACATAAACAAAAAGGACATTGCTTTAGCCTAAAAAAGGGTGATTCTGCTCGGCCAATAAAAACGGGCGCTCGTATTTCTCTGAGACGATATGACAGCAAAACGCATTTAAATTTCTACTTCTTTCTGTGATTAGTATGCACCCCCCCCCCACGTCGATGCAATCCCTTAACGTGATTCTAATTTCGGGTACTACATTATGTTTACTAAAAAAACTAAATATTTATGAAAATTTTATATTTCTAATTTATTTCTTAAATTATTTAAAAATCTTTAAATCCTATAAATACCCTATTGTACAATATAATCGAAAAAAGTATATATATATGGAAATAATGCATAGAGAAACTAAATATATAAAAAAAATGAAATGAGTGCGGATTGCAATTAAAGTCTTTCCATGTCTGATGGTTACCTCCTTTATTACAAACACTGAAGATACACCCCCAAAGAAATAAATGCTTTGAACACTTGCAACATAATTATATGCGCCTTGGTGGTAGGCCGAAACAATTGTATGCTACAAATAAAAAATTGAATTCTTGGTATAATTGGTGACAATTTGTTTTCTGCATTTGTTTGAATAACATAAACATATTCTCTATTACAGATCTAGTCCCACACTATTGAGCTATTATAAAACTTAAAGTTATAAAATTTATATTTGAAATACCAGAAAATAAAATATAAATATATATATATATATATATATATATATATATTTATTAATTAAGTTACGTAAATAAAATAAATTAATTAATAAATACATATATATATATATATATATATATATATATATATATATATATATATAAGAATAATGTCACGTCCGATTAAGGACGACTGAATGCAATATTCTGCATATTCTGAACCGCTTAGGAAGTGGAAAATACTAAAAAAAACAACACTGTTCTATCGCCAATTAAAACAATAACACGACTACGTACATGAATATATATATATATATATATATATATATGATTATTTTTATTCATACAGACATAGAAAACATCTGTGACACTGGTATGTCGATGTTATCGATCTACAGCTGTTAATAACTGAGATCTCATCAGGTAGAATTAGAATCCGAGCCTAACCTCAGATGATATTCTTCCCAAATATGATCTGAGGTAAGGATCGGATTCAAATTCTACCTGATGAGATCTCAGTTTTTAACCGCTGTAAATCGATAATATCGGTATGCCAGTGTCGCAGACTTTGTACATGTCTGTATGAATGAAAATAATCATATATATAAAAGCTCTATTTGATATTTGAGCACTTTTTATAAGCCGGTTGAAATTCTTTGGATTCCTATCTGTCAATGGTTACTTTAACTGGATAACTATATATATATATATATATATATATATATATATATATATATATATATATATATAAAACTAACCGGACCTTTGTCCGTGAGAAGCCCAACGATGTGCTAAGAGAAGAATAAAGAATCTGATTGGTTAACTAGCTAGCCGTGTATATAAAAACACCCGGCAAACAAACTCCATGCATTTTAGCCTGAAGATTTCCCCCGGGTTGAAACCAAGGAACCTCTGTGTAGCTTAATTGCCATAAATATATTTTCATAACTTACTATATATATATATATATATATATATATATATATATATATATATATATACACACACACATATATATATACACATATATATATATATATATATATATATATATATATATATATATATACGTGTGTGTGTGAGTGTACAGATGTGTACATATATATTTTATATTATGTACTTAGCCAAACTCTGGTTGGTGTTGACCCGTGTAAATTAAACTCACTAATGTTGCTTGTAAACTGGCGTGTTTATCATCATTCTACGGACAAAAACCTTCAAATTGCGTACTTAGATGCATAAATATTTGCCACACAAGTAATATATGCATACACATCTACTACGCAAGAATTGGCTGAAATTTGTTTTGACAAAAATTATCTCATATATTTCCCATTTACCTTAAGTAAAAAATGATATCGACAATTTCATCATAAATATTTACCAATTATTATTCGGTCTTCCCGATATTTCAGACATAAAAAATGCCTGTCAGGGTCATTACTTTCTTAGCACTGCAGAGCTCTGAGTGCAAACTGTCAGCTCAATCTGATTGAATATTATCTGGATCGTTGAGTCACTCTTCACGACCAATCAAATTGCAATATCTTCTGTCAAAAATACACTAAGTGCAATGCAAAGATAATAAAGATGCAGCTCGCAAAACGTATAAACAACCGATTCATTTTGCTATATTTTAACGCTAACGTTAACTTTAATGTAAGATACCAGACACAAATAAACGATATCAAGTTTCGCAGGATAACTATTTCTTCGTAGCACCGTTAGTTTCATTTTTCAAGGTACACTCAATTTTGAAAGAGCCATAGAAAGGAGAGTTTCTTTTTTACCAAGATGGAGCACATTTTGCAGCGAATTGCTGCGCTTTTTGCTGCTCCTTTTTCTGCTCATTTTGCTACTCCTTAATTAGATTATTTAAAGAAATAATTGAATTATTGCAATTTAATTATTGCAATTACCTTATGACATGTATTTTTTAAAAACGCTACAAAAGTTTACAATGTTTACAATTATTCATTTAACTAAATTTTTGTACAGGGTGCCCAATCCAAGAAAATGTCACCATGGAAGCCGTAAAAAAATTTGCATTTTTTTCTGCAATCATGTCCTATTTGGGACAAATAAACTTCAGTGTATGCCTGACTTGTCCATGAAAGTTTTAATCATGAATGTCCAACAGTCTTTGTTTTATCGCTATTCAATAATAAGCATTAATAAAAACTATATGCAAAATTGTCAACAACTTTGACACACTTTGACTGTCTTGGCATTGCTCTTGTTTGGGCTGTGATGTTCCACTTCCGTTCAGGAATATTCTGGGGATCGTTTTGATCAACATTATCTTTGAGATAACATAACCGATAAACATCCGGGAGGATGTGATTCAGTGAGTGTGGAGGCCATTCAGACTCACACCTACAGCTAATTAGAACATTACCAAAGTGCCATGCATATCATTGACATGTTTTATGTGAAATAAAGACTGATTGGTATTTATGACTGAACCTTGGCTGGACGAGTCAAGCATAGATTGAAGTTTATTTTTGCCAAATATGGTTGGATTGTGAATTTTAGTACCGATTCCAGGAATTATATTTTCTCGGAGGGAGGGTACCCTGTATATTACTAGATCTAATTACAGCTTAAGTGCTTTGATGAAAAACTTACTCTTCGGGTTTCTAAGCCTATTTTGGGCACATCATTTGAATGTTGGGTCAACGACTAAATTTAAATTTTTTAAATCGCCATGTTAAATTATGATCTACAAAATAGAGTGAAATATCCATTTCCTCGTGAGTAGTCATGGTTCGCCTATACTCAAATTAAACTTTAATTTAAATCTATTACTGAAACACATTAAAAAAAAAGAAATTACTAAAGAAAAGCAAAAACAGTTTTTAAACAAAATATCAGTCTTATGACAATTAATATTCAACACAGTTGCCATTATTGTTGTATGAGAAACAATTCAAGTCGAATGGGATAACAACACCTGAGGAAGTGAAGTTAAACTGAAAGCGAGTAAGATTTATATAAAAAATTGTTTTATTAAATAAATAAATGAGTTTACACAAAACAAAGACACTTATTTTAACTTTTATCTTCATCATGTTTTAGTCATATTCTATCTAACCGACATATTCCCGAATTGGGTGCTTTTTCTAAAAAGGACCTTAGGTAACTTTGACCTCGTCGTTAGTGTTAGGGTCAGGGTCAGGGTCAGGGGCAGGGTTCGGGTTAGGGTTACCGTTAGTGTAAGGGTTAGGTTACGGTCAGGGTCAAAGTTAGCTCCAGTCCTAACTTGAAGAAGTACCCTGAATTGTTAATAGCCTGCCATAAATTATATATGCATCTGTTTGTATAGTTTTTAAATGAAGTACTTCATATTATATCTTATCAATCGAGCCGTTTACTATTTTTTCAACTAATTTATGATATATATATATTAAAATAAACATAGTTTGGGCGCCAACAATTGTTTCAAAGCCCTACCGGCTACTTATCAAGGGCAATACTAAATTATCTCGCCAGTTGAAAAAGCGAAAACCCTTAAAATCAAAAAGGAAAAAAAGGATATCCTGTTTTTTTCCTTTTTGATTTTAAGCGAAAAACCTTAAAATCAAAAAGGAAAAAAACACGATATCCTTTTTTTTCCTTTTTAATTTTAAGGTTTTTCGTTTTTTCAACTGGCAAGATAATTCAGTATTGCCCTTGATAAGAAGCCGGCAGGGCTTTGACACAATTGTCGGGCGCTCAAACTATGTTTATTTTAATATAAATAGTACTAATATATATTGAGCACTTTTGAAAAATATTGGGTTTGTTCATTTTTTGAATATTTGAACTGAATTAATTAATTAATTATATATATATATATATATATATATATATATATATATATATATATAGGGTAAAATGCAATATATTCAAAAGATATTCACTAGAACCAAGTTCCGGAAATGAATATTCTAACACGCCATCTCTGTGTACACATGTTTCCGAGAATTCAACTTTATTCTCTATTAAATTACAATTGTGTAAAATTTAGTGTACCTAAAAATTCTTCTCCTCAGTATGTTTAAATATTTATATCAAAGTTATAATGTAGATCATCATTTATTTTAAGTCCAGTATACACACAATGAAATAATATCTTCATATTTTTATATATATATATATATATATATATATATATATATATATATATATATATATATATATATATAATATATATATTTGTGTTATAATGGGATAATTCCAGGAGGAAATCTGGGTATGAGAGCTCAATGTAGTAAACAGAGCCAGAATAACATAAAATATAATAACACGAAATCACATAATTGTCGATGCAATAATTTATTTCAACCGTGCGGTTTTTTCAAGCATCACTCAGACAATTACATTTTTGAGACTGATAGAAAATTGAATTTCCCTACGACAATTCAAACACAACCAGAGAGAGTGGTGATAGCAACCAATTTTATACATCTTTTATAGAGAGGGGGAAATTTAAAACTTATATTTAACTATGGCGGTCGAAGGGGAGGGATCTTTAAGTTAATCAACTAAGAACTGCTGTGTAAAAATTATGACACATACGACTTGACGATATCATACATATAGACAACTTTACTCACGCGCATTCACAAAACTAAATACGCACACATCCTATGCGCACGCACATACACAATCTCACTCGCACATTACCATAACTAAGCATAATCACATACACAACTTTTATTCATACATCTCTAGCCGAGACGAAATGCGTCCGGCGAAACTCGTGTTCTCAAACTCGGTAGGAGAACAGAAAGAAAGAAACAAGAGAAGAAATAGACAAACCGCGTGTCATAGATTCCCAGTCCGTCTGGATTCTGGTTGTGTTTGAATTGTCGTAGGGAAATTCAATTTTCTATCAGTCTCAAAAATGTAATTGTCTGAGTGATGCTTGAAAAAACCGCACGGTTGAAATAACTTATTGCATCGATAATTATGTGATTTCGTGTTATTATTTTTTAATATATATATATATATATATATATATATATATATATATATATATATATATATATATATATACATATAGTAGGTTATGAAAATATATTTATGGCAATTAAGCTACACAGCGGCTTCTGCGTTTCATCCCCTCATATTCCATCATCAGGCTAAAATGCATGAAGTTTGTGTTACCAAGTGTTTATATATACACACATGCTGCTTAGTCTAGTTAGTTAACACATCAGATTATTTATTATTCCTTCCCACGAGTTAACGTTTCCATTAGCCAACTTTTGGGCTTCTCACAAACAAAGGTTCGGTTGATTTTACTTCCTATTCTATTGTTCTGTTTTGTATAAGGTGCCCCATACCTGTTTCTTTGTTGTGTCGAATTGATAGGTGACTTTATTTTAACATGTGCGTGTTTGTATTTCTATTTTCAGGTCTTAGTTTAGTTTAGTTTTTTATTTGTTTATTTATTTATTTATTATATATACATATATATATATATATATATATATATATATATATATATATATATATATATATATATATTTATATATATATATATATATATATATAGGCCGCTCTAATCTCATGAGAATGTAATAATTATTTTAGTTTGTAAACTCGAATAATTCATAATATAGCCTTGAAAGTTTTTTAACCTTTAAACCTATGTGAAAGAAAGAAAAACACTTTTAGTCCCAAGTCCTTCGTTAGAAAATTACCCTGCTTGTCAGTCAATCAATTTCATGTAATCACTTTTATTAGTTTGATTCTAAGAATTTATGCTAGTCTTAATATTTTTGTGGGGATCATCAGTTGTTTACCATAAAAACTGTTTCGGGATTTAAAAACAAAACAGCATTTTTCTCATGGTCCCCACCAGTGTTTATTAGACACCAGCTCCTTTAAAAAACAAAAACTGATATTTTTACTCCAGATAATCTTTTTTCCTAAACTATTTTGTTATCAAAAAATATACACCTTACCTGTGTTGTTCGTCTTTGCTAAAAATGTATTTGTTGTTATTTAAAAAACAACTTTATTTTATAGAGTTCGCACGACCATTATACTACTTATCACCCCGTCCCTCTTAGTTATTTTATATTATGTATTTATATGTCTATTTATTTATTTTTATTTTTGTTTTAGTTTCATTAAAAAATATTTTTTAATTGATAATATATATCTATATACATATAATTTTTATTTTTTAGTTATATTACACTATATGTACTATTTACATACACTATACATTTTATACTAATTTCTTATATAGATTTGAATTTTCTCTACCAATCTAGTTTGATTAATTTGATATAACTTAAAAGCATTTGGATTGCACATTATTGCCTTATTTAATTGTCTAAATATTTTATTTTGTTTAATCATTCTTATTACTAAAGCAGCGACTGGAGGTATAAAATCTATTAATCTTAGAGTGACGCGAGATATTTTTAGAAAATCAGACATTAACCCCCATAAAAAAATATACATAGGGCCGGTATTATTTTTATGTGACATACTAACGATATGTGTACTAACACAAACATACTGTATTGCTATTTATTTACTTTTATTTTGTTGTAGTTTCATTAAAAATATTTTAGAATTTTAAATATATTTAATATATATCTATATACATGTCATTTTTAATTTTTATTTATATTACACTATATGTGCATAGTTACATATGCTATACATTTTATACTGAATTTCTAATATAGATTTGGATTTGCTCTATCAATCTACATTGATTAATTTGATATATATATATATATATATATATATATATTACGTGGGAGAAACACAACGTGAATTAAAGAAACGATTAAATGAACACAAAAGGGACATAAAAAACAACAACCCTCTCAGTGCACTTTTCTCCCATGCACTAGAACATGGTCATGCGTTCAAATTTGAACAAGCCAAAATCACTAAATACATCCACAACAAATCTCGGCGAAGATTATTGGAAACTGCCCTCATCACCGCCTCCACCACCATCAAGCAACGAAATGGTTTCTTTAACCTATCACCCTTAATAAGCAAGATCATCCTCACAGAACAAAGACTCTTGCCTGACCATAGATAACTTTTATTTTCATCTCTAACCGTTATGACACTCTTCCATTTACTCATACCCTTAATTTTCTTCTTGAATCTTCACTTTCTCCTCACTTTTTCCGTTTTTCCCTCACATATTTAACACTGCAGTCCAAATAAACTTTCTCATGTTCCAAATTTTTCAAATATTCCATACCCACCCTTTCAATCACCGCCCTCCTCCACCTCTTCCACTCCGTCACTCATTGCTATCATTTTCCAAATATTTCAAATATTTCACACCCTATCACAACAAATCCTCCCTCTCCCCCTCACCCATTCCCCCTCTCAACTATTTTCTCCCATACCCCCTTCTTAAATTCCCTCATTTTCTCAAAACGCTCTCTAAGACCATAACTTTCGCCCATCCACCAAAATCACAGTCCCCCCTCCCTCTCTACCCATCCTCCTTTTCCTGCATACACACCCCATACACAAACATTCCAACTTATTTTTCCCCTTCAATCTTGACCGCAGCCATCTGGTCAAACACCTCCCTCCTCCCTCTCCTCCACTCCCTCTCTGCCATCCACTTTACCCCTGCTCATCCCCCACTTCTTTCTCTTACCCCCAGCCACAGTAGTTCTTGCTCTCCCCATCTTTCCATTTTTTCCCCACTCATTTTCTTACATTCATTTTTATTCTCCAACAAGTACGGACGTCCACCCAGTAGTGGCCATTACTTTTTTTATTTTTCCTCCCAATATGTCTACACTACATGTATCTGTACTTGCATGATATTTTTTCTCTATATTATCATCCTGATGAAGTCTTATAAATAAAGACGAAACGTTGATGTACACATAAAAAACATCCATTTTTTGGTTTTCCTTTTTTATTTTCCCATCACGTCGGATTACCTTCATCCTTCCTTCCCATATATATATATATATATATATATATATATATATATATATATATATATATATATATATATATATATATATATATATAAGTGCATACATACACACACTAGCTGAAACTTTATAAAGTATTTAGTAGAAAGATTACAAGTTCATAATAGACACACCTGCATATTAATATATATATATATATATATATATATATATATATATATATATATGTGTGTGTGTGTGTGTGTGTGTGTGTGTGTATGTGTGTGTGTATAGTGTTTGTAAGTTGTTAATCCCATGAAGCTATGGAGGTATAAAACCTATTAATTTTAGAGTGACGCAAGCTATTTTTAGAAATTCGGACATAATGCACCTGTAAAGGATATACATAGAGCTGGTTCTATTTTTATGTGACATACAAACGATATGAAAAAGAAAGGAATTTATTTTGTATATATATATATATATATATATATATATATATATATATATATATATATATATACACAGATAGAGGGAAAGATACAATAAAACAAAAGTGAAGGGCATGTTGTTCCAAGGACAATTAGACTGACCGAGGCAGAGGAAAATGGACAGGGGACTTGAAATTATTATAGTATAATAAAAATTTAAAAAATAACGCAGATAGATAGATTATTACTATAAACCAGGATTGGATTGTTTAAAGAAAAGGTGTCTATAGATGTACTCATCGATGTGAACATCTTAATAGAAAACTGAGTGATAAACACTTTGCAAATACACAAATTTCCTCCTACTTCTTCTCACCTCCAAAAACCAAAAACATTTGAAAATTGTTTTACCTCTCAGTGAAGTTGATGTAATGGCCTAGGGAAGCTGGATTTCGAACGATATCTCAGCTGAAACATGTATGAACATGTGTAGCCAATAATGTTTGTATAAATAAAGGAATTTATACTATAATAAAGATCTACCTTTTATTGAGCACTATCTTATAAACACTAAAGTTTCATTGCATTAACATATAGGAAACAATAACGATAGAATCACTATATATATATATATATATATATATATATATATATATATATATATATATATATATATATATATATATAGGTAGAGGGAGAGGGAGAAAGAGAAAAAGATTAATAGAAATTTGAATATAGTTTTTTATATAGAGACATATTGATTCATCCACGTTAGGACATAGATATGTATAGACACGCACATAATCAATAATCTGTACGAACTTAGCGTAATCCTTAATCAATCAATACATGATTTGCAAATCTATAATCCCTTAATAAAAGTCTCACAAGGGAAAGGAAAGATAGTTTCGTTCATTGCCCAACAAACTTGCATATACATTGAAAGGGAACGACGTATATGATTATGTATGCTCTAATGCACGCATACACATGTGCACATATGTATGTGTACATGTTTGTCATTTTGTGTAAAAAGATATATGGAAATATGATATATACATTTATACATATATTTATCTCGTATGTCTGTATATATATATATATATATATATATATATATATATATATATATATATATATATATATATATATATATAGTATGTTTTTAAAAGGCTGTGGGCAATGCAAATTCCAGATAGGATGTAAGCTGGAAGGAACAAAAATAATAAATCGAATACAGAATTGAACTTACTATTTATTTTTTCTTAAAATCTTAAATAACAGCAAGTGTGGTGTTAGCTGTTTGTGTGTTGTTCGGATGATTATTAAAAATCATTTATTTAATATTTCGGGAAAAGAAACTTCCCTTTGTCAAAAATAATAAACACCAGTGGAAAATTCCGTCTGTCCAGAGAATCTACCAAAATGTAACAAAATGGATGCCAGGAGATAGAAGACAGCGTAGGAGCAAATCAGTCCCGCAGAGAATAGAAATTAATAAGTTTTAAAGTTATGTTATGTATATAAATGCGGTGTTCAAAAATATGTGTATAACATTCGATAAATGATAGGTATTGTATGGTGATCGATTAACTGTTAGCTTTGATAATATATATTTTTATTTTTTAATTTAATTTTTAATTGTTTTGTGTATTGTTTCATTTTCGTTTTTTCTTTTTTCGTATTTAAATTTTTTATTTAATATAAAGTAAAGTAATTAATCTCTCATTTTAAATATTCTGGATTTTATTAAATTTATTGATTATCATATATTCAAAAATATTATTTATTGTGAGTTCCATCAAGTTATCGAATTAATGTAATATGTTATTTATTGTACGATTAATGTTTTCGGGTGTGGAGACAATGTCCCAAATCTGTATCACACGTAACCTTCCCAAAAAATACAAAATCAACTTCACCACCAAAAACAGTAAACTCCCCACCTACTACCGGCCTATAGTTTCCAGCATGTAAGGACCACTCTATAAAATTTCTTGGCTTCTCTCTCAACTACTCAAACCGCTACTCCCGCACATGTCAGCAGCTCTGACCAAGTCATTAGCAGACTACACTCACTCCAACGCCAACAACTACAATCAAACAACTACATATTTAGCCTCGACATAGTCTCCCTCTACACTTCAATACCTGCACACCCAGCTATAGACCCTATCACCGACCACATATCTTCTTCTGACAACCTTGAGCTCTTCGGTCTAACATCTACTGACATCCATAATCTCTTATGCATCATCACCGACAACACATACTTCACTTTCCAACAGCACACATTCAAACAAATCACCACTTAGCCATCACCTACATGAACCGGTTAGAGCAACGAGCACTAAGCACCTGCCTCTCCTATATATTCTACTCCAGATACATAGACGATATTCTAATCCTCACATCCTCTCGAGAGGAAGCTACTCAAATATTCAACATCTTCAACAATACCGACCCCCACATACCATTCAACATAGAACACCCCAACGATTCCAGCTCACTCTCACTCCTTGACTTCAACCTTAATATCACTGAAGACGACTCTATACATACCAACTTCTATAGGAAACCTGCCTGCAAAAACCTCTTTATACACTTTAAGTCTGGCCTGCCCATAAAAGCCAAATTATGTTATGCCCATAATGAAATCACCCGCATACAAACAAATGCTCTTCTGCTGCTGACAAAATGACACATATTAAAAACTTCCATCAAACCCTCCAACCTAATGGCTACCCCACTCCCACCATACCCCACTTAAATAAGTCCAAAACACGTAGACACTGCACCCTCTCTAATACCTGTTTCTTTAACCTCCCTTTCTTTAGTGATAAAATCACAACCTTCATTTGCAAAGATATACACAAGGAAAACCTTGATACCTAACTAACCCACAATGGCACTTCCTTACGCCAACACTTATCTAAGAAACATACTAACCACACACCCGAACCCTGCTCCCTGACAAATTGCCCTATCCCCAACACTAACCTATGCCATCGCACCAACTGTGTATATAAACTACAGTGCAATAAATGCAACAAGTTCTACTTCGGAAACACAACACGACCACTACACCTGCGCATCAAAGAGCACATGAACACTCGTATATTCTCTTTCTATAAACACAGCGATATGCTCGAATACTCAACGTAATATTTATGTTTCCGATATTAAGTCATCACACACCCAAACAATCAAGTAGGCCCCTCCCCATATGAACATCCATCAACGTGATATTCATGTTTCCATCCTAGCGTCTTTCAGAAAAATTGGGGAACTAAACCCCTCACTCAATCAGCGTCACGAGCTCCACTCACCGTTCATTCTATAATAATCTACCATCTCACCCACTGACCAACCCTTATATTCCATTTCCACCATTTCACTAATTACTTACCTCCTATATTAAGTCATCACACACCCACACAATCAAGTAGGCCTCTCCCCATATGAACATCCATCTCAACACACATTCAGCCACATGAGAATAACAACCCATAACAACCAAAAACCATAACCAACCTACTCTGCTACCCCACCAAAATAATTCACCTAATTACCTGGCATTATTAATTAACTAATCTAAATATATATAAAATGTATACAAATAGCATACAAATATAAAATAAATAAATAAATGAATACATTTTTAAAAAATATATAATAAATAAATAAATATATAAATAATTAAATAAATGAAATAAAATGAAAAATAAAGAATAAATAAGTAAATAAATATATATATAAATTAAATAGATAAATAAGAATACATGTATAAAAAACACTAATTAAGAAATAAAAACAAGATGGACGGAAGAAAAAAATAATGTCCTCTTCTTAAGTGACCTAAATTAATGTAACACCACATTGTTTATTGTCAGTTGTATAAACCCTTACTCCAGGTATTTAATTCCCCTGATGATCTGCCAAGCAAGGACCTGCTTGGTAGTAAAACACGTGTAGGAAGAAACTTTTTAATTCGATATATATGATTAATAAATAAACTTTGAAAGAAAATTATTTTGTGGTGATGAATGATCTCAACGGAATGTTTTGTTAAGCCTTCAAAAAATCACATATAAATGCTCTGTACCCTGTAAACGAGTATCATCGAGCTTATTTTCATTGGCCTAATCCCAGTCTTCACTGAATAAACTATCTTCGAAGTGAAAAATCTCTCTCTATATATATATATATTAAAATTTGTCAACATCCGACAGAATGCAAATCGGTCACATCGAGCAATTGTAATGTTCTGTTTAAAATCGTGAAGGAGGGGGGGGGGGTAAGAGGAAGAAAAGAATGAATGAACGAATGAATGACCGAAGGAAGGAGACGCAGTTGTAGGAGTCTTTCTGCCCATACCATGTTACCGGTATTTCTTCAGAATTTAACATTTTGATTGAAAATCTGCGCTATCAATGATAATGGAAACTATTAAAATTCAAGAGGCCTACATAGTTCTATTAAAACCAATCACCCCATTATCTTTGTATAGAAATTCCCGTTTTGTTTTGTAAGGAAATGAAAAGGAAAAATGAGCACTACTGAAACACACAAATATAATTAAGGAGGCCCGCAGACCACTAATAACCCATGTGTGTTCAACTAGAAATGATGATATTCAGAATAGTTAAAGTACTACGTATTACGTTGATTGAATAGTTAAAGAACTACGTATTACATTGATTACTTTTAAAATTACTACATAATAACGTTGAATTTAAAAAAAAACGACCCGTAGTCCTCCCTTTCTCCTCACGCGTTGGCAAAAGTTTAACAATGTATTAAAAAAAAGTTGTGATAGTCGACTGGGATCGAACGCTTAACCTTTCAGTCTGGGATCTACGTTCGTAACCATTTGACCACGAAAGCAAGTAGAAAGACTAATGGAAAATAGGATAATTAAAACAACGCTTGTAAACTGGCATGCGTTTTGTTACACTCGGCCAGAAGGCGACCAAATGTAGGGTCCACTAGTCACACGTTTTGGGTCATTTCTATACGACGATCTTTGGATATTATTCGTGTGAATGGTGTAGGTTTCAAAAAACGTACAGTTCATAGGTATCTGTTGAGTACCTTGGCGTATATTGACTTAATTCGGAAGTCGAGTCGCTGAAGAAATTGTAGCCGCCATGTTGAATACGAAACATCACAAGGAACTATGTTCGTTATTTGCATTCTCTAAAATCTGGAATAAGTAGAAATGTATACGTAATAAGTAGAAATAACGTTATCCGATATTTCTGAAAATCAGCAGAATTAGCTGGACCATCCATTAAAAGTATGCGTAATGTTTTGTATTATGTAGTAAATTAATAGCAGACAAATTGTAAATATATATTAATGGACACTTTTTTGAAAAGTAGACGTTGTTTATTAGTACCCGGTATCGATGGGGAGAGTGTCAGTACTAAAGTGTTAGGGGGGAAGTGTTTGCTACCACCTATATAGAGTATGTTTTGAGGAGAGTCTAAGATGGTGGGGCAAAAGTAATATTTAGTATTAGTTTGAGAAAAATAATAACAAATTAACTAAAACACGCTCGAGTGAATAAGTGTAATATAGTGGTGAGTTTAGTAGTCTGTGATGCATGTGGTTATTTTCCTATTCTTCAAAAAGGTACAGGGGAACATCGTCTTAACTTTATATATATACATATATATATATATATATATATATAAATATATATTCAACTGAGTTTTTTTTTCGTGTATTTTGGCTTGCCGTATTGTTTTTACAACACTTCGTCTTAAACATTCTCCTTCTTCTTTTCTCCTGTGTTAGGGATAATGTGTGTTCCTCTTACGAATTAAATGAACTATTGCTCTGATGATCAGCAAAGTTAAACTAAAGACTTTGTTGTGTAACGCGCGTAAAAAAGTATGACATTAGGAAAAAAATAAATAAATAATTTTGTTTTGTCAGACGAAGAAGAAATACAGGTATTCGCTGAAATATGAAAATAAAGAAATTAAAACAATAAATAAAAATTATGGTTTAGTTTTGATTTTTCCTATGGGCATTGGAATGCAACTATAATATATATACATATATATATATATATATATATATATATATATATATATATATAAAAGTAAATGATGAGAATAAAAATTGTGTAGAATATAATATCTATTAAATCATCATTTGTTCAAAACAAGAGATTCATATAAGAAGATTATTTTATTATTCCTTTTGTAAACCATGGTTTTTCAAAGATGTAATTTTATTGTCAGATGAGATTCGATGAATAAGTCAGTAAAATAAAATTAACGATAATGTCAACATTTGAAAAGGTATAAAAATATAATAGAATATAACCGAATGTAGAGGATTTAGGCGAACATTTACTGTTGAAGATGCATGAAGAGTTCGTAAGATGAGATTCAAAGATTCTGGTGTAATAGTAAAATTGTGAATGGAATGAGTTTAAGCAGCCAGAGTTGTAGAGAAATCCGATTCGTAGAGGTAAAGGTAAAGAATTCCGTTTGCAGTAGTAGAGAGGTCTCCAAAACATGGCCTGAAAAAATCTGTCCTGATGGAAATTGCAGCGATTTGGAAAGGTTAAAAAAATTCTACACATTTTTTATTCTCATCATTTACTTATTGATATTATTTCTCTATCTCGTATATCGAGCATTGACTTTTCATGATATGTTATATTTTAAAGATATATTTTATGTCTTTATCTTCCTTTCATATATATATATATATATATATATATATATATATATATATATATATATATATATATATATATGTGTGTGTGTATTATTAATTTTCTTGTATGCATTTATCTTCCACTTTCTTTGATACATTTGATCTATCGACCAGAAATCCGACAAAACCAAGAACAACTATAACATAATTAAGTAGTCAATATTCTTTACTGCTTTACGAACTCAAGGACTGACAAAATAGGGAGTATATTAAATGAACATTCGGATATCTATGTATTTTATAAAGAAATCAAGGGTATGTACTTGCCTCTTCAAGAGGGCTAAGGTAGACACAAGGTCGTTTATTGATGTGAGAAAAATCCAGCTCTACATAAAGAGGCACTCTGGATTAAAATAAAGATAAAAAGGCCTCAGTCTGGAAGGACTTTTCTTTCACTGACCGTGGAGAAAATAGATAAAGGGCAGTATCAGGAGAGATACTACACTTTGTTCCTAGCCAAAAGGCCAAAGACACTTTACAAATTAAGGGTTAGCCCAAGGAAAGAGCTCCCTTGATTTTTGAGAGCTAACTGAAAGCTAAAAAAAAAGTAACTAAATATGTAAATATATAGAGAATAGTAGTTTGCTTGAAGCATTGCTGGGAATAGTAGTAGTATGTTTTAAAAATGCTGAGGGCAATGTAAAGTGCCGGGTAGGTTGTAAGCTTGAAGGAACAAAAATAATAAATCGAAATGGGACTTATTAATTTATTTTTTCTTAAAATCTTACATAAAAGCAAGTGTGGAGTTAGCTGTTTGTGTGTTGTCCGGATGATTATTAAAAATCATATGTTTAATATTTCAGGAAAAAAGAAACTTCCCTTTGTCAAAAATAATAAACACCAGAGGAAAACTCCGTCTGTGCTAAGAATCTACCAGAATGGATACCAGAGTTAGGGTAGGGGTGTATATATATATATAAATATATATATATATATATATATATATATATATATATATATATATATATATATATATATCCTCGACTCTATAAAACATATTTTCAGAGTATGCAACATAACATAACCTAGTTAACACGCTAAAGAGGTTATACTGTTTTCAATATTTCCAAATATATGCATTGAAATATTGTGTTTCTTTGACAAACAGTATATCGGAACAATCTATATAAAGTTTAAGCTATTTCCCACATTCGCATGGATAGGACAACACTTTCATGTGTTTATGTGTAAACTTAACATATAACATTAATAGTTAAATAGAATAAAAAACAACTCTGTAAGCAATAAATTCATAAGTTTTTATTTGAATATCTTGTGTACATAAATTAAATAAGTACGTAATAATTATTAATTAAAAATTGTTAGTCCATAATTGATTCGTGTACAATTCTATTTTCAATCAATCAAACAATTTTATTGACAAAAAAGCAACGTGCAGCAAGCCATGTAAAAAGACAGTTAGAAAATATTGGATCTATATATCGTCTGAATGTTTGTCCAAGGTGACTTTAAACCTGGATATTATAGGCAATAGTAATAGTACATTTTCTGCAGGTGACCGTGGAAACCGCGACTTGGCGTTTGAATGACAAACGCGTCTAAAGGTAGATTTATATTCCTGCAAATGATGCTGTATGCTAGAATCAGATCCCCTCATATTCTTTGCTGCTCAAATGAGAACAGTTTAGTCTCTGAAGCCTTTCTTTGTAGGTAAACGTGGAGAATTTCGTCACCATCCTTGTTGCCTACCCTTGAACACACTCCAAATATAAGGAATTAGTTATTCCTCCTCGGCGTTGCCCCGGAGTCTTTTTACTTTCATTTTAGTTTTGCTTTTTTTCTTCAACTATGCCGGTGTTTTTATCAAATCATTATTTTTTTAACTAGGATTTTGAAAGTTTGATTTACTTATCGTGTTACGCTATCGTTTGGTCTTTAAATTAGTAATTGAACCAACTTGTTATAAAAATACAAATAATTGAACAAACTTGTTATAAAAACTAAAACTAATTTTGTTAAGGTAATGTTGTCTTAATCTCTCTCTTTTTTGTTTTTTACTAACGAGTCACCACTCATCAAGGTCTAAATGCCACTCGAGGACAAGGGTTTATGGTTTTTGTCAGGGTGATGATGAGACTAATACCATTGGAATTGCAGACGAAGGATCTGGGCAGAAATTGATTACTTAAAAGGCCGGCTCAACAAGAACTTGTTAACATTGGACTTAAAAACGATCGTGCTGTGGTCGGTTGGGAAACAGGCCTGTTGTATTGCATTCCACAGACAAAAAGTTCTTGGAAAAAAACTCTGCTTGCTCATGGAACTTCCGCTTAGCTCCTGGTACATAAAGGAAGAAATACATTTTTTTACAGTGGTTGTAGCTAGGCGGAATTTTGCTTTAGACGGAATGTTTTACAGGGGAAAACCGAGATTCGAGCTCAGTCGAGCACCTACTATGAAATAACAATAGAGTAGAGAGCGACTAGCAATGTCTCTTCTGTGAGAAAGAGGCTGTATGGACGAGAAGAGGACATCTTCCACTAGATTTCGAAGCCGATTTTGTCCTCTGTTAAGGCAGGAGAGAGTGCTCTGGGCAGCATTTATAAGATTATTGAATGTAAGTAGCTTTCAAAACGTCCAATCTTTTGATACATGAGGTGGAGTATTGTTGCCACACCTGGGTTGATGGATCTACCACTAGTCTCTCCCTAATATACAGGGACCAAAAAAGAGTCTCTAATCTAATAAGTGCTGAACTGTCAACCAAGCTCTAACCCCTGTCTCATCGCTTCAATGTTGCACCCCTGTACTTGTTTTACAAGTACTTTAATGGAATGTGCTCTGACAAACTTGTAGCACTTGTGCACCCTCAACGTGAATACCTCCGACTACCCTAGGCAAGCAGAAAAATCCCACCACTTCACTGTACGGGTCCCAAGATGCTGGAAAGCTTTCTACTCTAATAATTTCGAACTGCTAGACTTTGGAATTCCCTCCCTGTTTCTTGCTTCCCTTACTGTACTAACATGCAGAAATTGAAATTTAATGCGAACAAACATCTCGGTGCTCAACTTCCAAAATTAGAATGACCCTTTAGGCATAGTCCTTAATAGTATCCCCTTACGTCTAGGTGGCAATGTGCCTTGGAAAATTTGCTAAGAATCTTAAATTATTTTCTTTCTATTATACAGTTAAAATGTTTCCAAATACCTTTAACATTTCGAATTGCCAAATAATTCATTCTTTTTTCAAATATTAATAAAAGATGAAATTCTTTGATTGTTTACAAAGAAATGGAAATACATTCTGATGGATTTAATTTCGTAATTAAATTATTTATTATTTTTTATAAATGGGATTGTAAAAGGTTTGTTTTAGTACTTTAGCTATTACATTTTTGATTTCAATAAATAATTGATTAATAGAAAATAAAAACAAATTATAATATGTAAGGCATGTAGAAGCGAGAAACACACACATACACAGACACACGAGAAGTAGTAATATAATTTTATTAATATAGAGCATATCCAAAAACTAATGTCAGGAAAAAAATACCTGTCTTCTCACTGTCATTTCCTCTATAGATGTGAGACGGGAAGTTGCCAGATGAGTAGAGATAACGAAGGGTAGCTGTGATGAACACTATCTCCTTCATGAACGCACACCAATGGCCCCATGACTAAAGCGTCTTTAGCAATGTCGGGCCCTTAATAACATCTCATGAAGTGACCAGACTGAAGCTGTGGGCCAAAGAATGACCTCCTTTTTAATGATATAGGAATGCACCGTTTGAAGCCCTCTCTGCTGTTTCAGAAGCACCCTGGCTCCAGCGGAGGACATTCAACCACCTTAGAATGGAAATGGGGTCAGCAAAAGCTGCTATGACGAGATGGATCTACAAAACAGACTGAATTATCTGTGAATGCGAAGATGAGGACTATATGATGCAGCATTGCCTTATCTGCACTCTACTACCCAACCAGTGCAGCTTGAAAGATCTTGTAGAGTAGAATAATGATGCAAACGACTGCGTTTGGAAACCGTTGTATAGACACATGCTTCAAACACACGCATAGAAAAAAAGAAGGACAAAATACGAAATTGTTGCGTTTCAACCTTGTGTCATTTATGCAGAGAACCAAGTCGCCATAATTGTTACAGAAACATTAAAGTTAGTCTTAAAGGATCATACAGAGGTGCATATAAGAAGATCATGCAGCTACCAAGGTATGAATTCATACCTTGGTAGCTGCATGATCTTCGTATATGCACCTCTGCATGATCGGTTAAGACTAACGGCTTGCTGTGCTGAAACCAAAGCTCCTTATTTATACTTTTAAAAGGACTAACCCAAGACTAAATTAATGGAAGACGGAGAAGATTTATTCAATTTGACCTCCGTTCAAATTCACTAACCAATAGGGGTGAGACAGAGAGAAATCGATAGTCACTGTTTAATCATATTTTCTCTGCCCATATCATTTTACATGCCGACACATTATATGCACCCAAACGGACTCTTGCCTTTGCTCTCTCACACTTTTTCTTTGAATCATGTGACGTCGTATCCGTTTCTATTAATTCCCAGTCTTGCAATCCCCACCTCGTGTTCATAAAATTAATCTGACCTTTAACTTCATGTTATGCTCAACTATACTAGAACATCTACTCACCCAATATCTTATAAGAGATTAAAAAAAGTTTCACGCAGTAATTTTAGATATTTATTTGCATGATGTTTCTAATATCTGAACATACTTTGTACAAATGCACCAGAAGAATAATTGTGAATTTATTTTTCCTTGTTGTGTTCCCAAAACAATATTTTCCTGTTTTGAGAATTCAAAAAATCATTTAGAAAAGCCAAAGCGATATTCGTTTTATTTCTTTTGATACATTGAAAAATCACAGCGACGGGAGTCTTAAATCGACATTATAATGATTGATGAGTTCACTCTTATAAGGCGGTAATTTAAAACTCATAATCCAAAGATGTATTCAAATGAAATGAACAAAGGAAACAAACAAAGAATAAATTACAAACCCAAAGCAAAAGCTTATGAATATAAAGATGAAGGATTCTTCACCATTTGAATCGTGTGTCATTAGCACCATGTGATCAAAAAAAAAGAAAACTAATAGAGAAATACAATTAGATGAAATACCTGATAGTTTGCAGAATAAGCCCATTGAACCGCATGCAAATATCATTAATTTATTTGCATTTATGAAGGAAGGCATATTTAAATGCGAAGCTATCTATTTCATTATTTTACTCTATGACTTTCTCCTTTACTCTCTAGATCTGTCAGTATCTGTGTCTCTATCTCTCTCTTCACACACACACACATACACACACACGCATACACACGCATACACACACATAGGGTGTGTGAGATCGGTCTCATGGTTACTATAACACTATGTGTGAGGTTGGCGTTATGGATACTATAACAATATGTGTGAGATCGGCCTAATGGATACTATAGCACTATGTTTGATCGGCCTAATGAATACTATAACACGCTAAACACACAGGATGTGTGAGATCGGCTTAATGGATACTATAACACTATGTGTGAGGTCGGCCTAATGGATACTATAACAATATGTGTGAGATCGGCCTAATGGATACCATAATAAGCTATGGAACCACCTAAGCCGAGTTCAAATCCTATTGAATCTATTGTGGTCATTTATACACTAATATTGGTGTTAAAGGTATGAACTTGTAATTCTGCCCCATTCAGCTATGGATAAAATATCAACTTTTGTTTAATTGATTGTATACCATAAGCGTAAAGCATTACCCTTCGTAATTAAAATTGAGTTCCCTAGGTAACCGGTAATGTAAACAAAAATAAAAAGATTATAACTGCATGGTGAGCAGAGATGACTGCCTGGTAAGGTTACTGACTACTGTACAAATCCACATTTGAAACACTTACTTACATTGAGGAGCCATTATACGGCAAAACAGCTGTAAGTGGATAATTATATTTGCCTGCACTTGTTATCTGAGCTCTCTAGTAACGGAAATAATGGTTTTCAATTAGTGTAAAGACTTACTCTTCGTTAGAATAGAGTTCTCTTGGTAACCGGTAAATTGATTAATGAAAACAAATGCGAAGAAAATATAACTTACTTTTGTGGTGAGCAAAGATGCCTGAATTTTAAGATTGCTGACTACTGTATAAGCGATTGGGTTTCGAATCTCAACTGGAAACATCATGTCTAACCACACTGAAGAGCCGTGATACGGCCAAACAGATGTGTGTGGATAACTATATATGTGAACATAAAGAGCCGTGATATGCCGAAACAACTGTCTGTGGATGACTATATATATATATATATATATATATATATATATATCTTTTTTTCATTTTACTTCAGTTAGTTCTTGCTTTCTTTATGAGATACATAGATATCATAAGATTCTCCTTACCGCCTAAAGCTTGAGTTAGTAAATCAGTGGAGAATATTTCTTCGCTTTTCTCCAGATGGCCATCTAACTATATTATTTTTCTTATGGTCTTTTTGTTGGTCTTTTTTATGGTTAAGTTCTGACGTGATATTGAGAGATTTGTTTTTCTTGCATATATATATATGAATAGATGAAAGGATAACATAATCCGACGGTATGAAATTAAAATAGAATAAGCGGAATATCTAAAATGCTCAACGTTTCGTCCAAATGTTATATGGACTTTGTCAAGAGCGAACGAAAAAATGCAAAAAATGACAAAAGACGAGTAATTCTATAAATTATGAGATATATATATATATAGTGGTAGGGTTCATGTAGAAAGGGAGATATGTAAATATGTAAAGAGTCAAAGATAAATACATAGCAAAAAAAAATAGTAAAAATTAGTAATATATATATATATATATATATATATATATATATATATATATGTATATATATATATATATCAAATAATTTATAAACCAATTTATTGTATACATATTTTTATAATTAATTTACAAACTATTTTTTGCGTGCACAAAAGTTAGACATGGACGCGCGTTTCTGGCTATAAGCCGTCATCAACATGCCTCACCGGGCAGAGATCGAACCGTCGATGTTAATATTCGTAGACTAGCGCTCTAACCACTATCGCCTATAATGTTACGTAGATTATTTGTTATTGTTATTGTTTTTGGCGATAGCGACCGGTGTTCTTATAGTGCGTTTTTATTTTTCGCTACCCTGAGCGTTTTTGTATTTATTATTTTAGAATATGCAAATGAGCGAATTTATATATATATATATATATATATATATATATATATATATATATATATATATATATATATTGTTACGAACGATACGTCCTCCGATCGCTTCATCACATCACAGGGTAATTATGTGATGTAAATGGAACACACAATAATTCCGTTTATATAAACAAAATAAAATGTTTTTTCTCAGGTTCGAATATTTACGGGATCGACAACAAGAAGTGTGAATGATGAACATAACGAATTGTTAAATACATACAACGTTTTTTTAAATGAATAATGAAATTATTATCATGTGGTTAAATGGAGCTTAAATATGAACAATGAAAATAAAACAAACAGGTTTGCAGCATTTGTATATTTTGGGCAATGAAAGAAATGTCACTTATCTGAGTGAGGGGTGCTTTTACTTTGGATTTTACTCCTCCCTTTTTTGTTTGTTTTTGTTTTATGACTGTCTGTTTTGTCTAATTTCATAAAGGTCTCTTGTGCTCTCGCATTGATCTTGCACCTCCGATGTCTCTCATAGTAAGATCGTTTGATGTCTGGAGCGTATCTCGCTGAGTTTCTCTCTATCCGGGATGTTCGCCGCTCTTTGATTGGTGTCATTAGATCATCGGCTTCGCGCGTGTTTCCCTCGCATCATTGCTTCGACTTTGTTGTCCATTCAGTGGGAGCTAACACATTTCGCATGCATTTTCAGTTCGTTTCTGTATTGCTTTCGACGATTAGACCTTCTGGGAAGACATTTTCAGGTTTACACTCTGCTCGGTGGAGATTTGTTCAGATACTAAATATATTTCGTTTTTCTCCTGATTTCGGCGTCTTGATTTATCCGTTATTTTTTCTTTTACTTTCTGTCCATCTCAGATGCTGATGTTTCCGTAATTCAAAATGCTTCTCGCTTTTAAGTATTTTATTGTTGTGTTTTTTAATTAGGCTTTCTAGGTTATCTGTGTAACTATACCTTAGTTTTAATGTATTCTTATTAAATAGCTTATGCAGTGCGTTACCAGGTGGGAAGTGTTTGTTTATAAGTTGTAGGAATTTATTACTAATTTTTGTTTTTAACATCATATTAAACGGATATTATATTAAACCAGATGATTTCCGGCCTCGATTTCTAGAGTTGTTCGCATTTGTTATATTCTTATGAGGGACGCATATATGACTTTTTAGGCCTGCTAGAATTTTAGAGAATATCACAGATGTGGCATTTTGGGATTTCATAATTGAACTTCTTGCCTGTATTGGATTCTGCGGCACATTTACTCGTTGGTGATTCACCAAGTCGGCACGTGACTGAGTTATCAAATTGCAAGCTCAGCATATCAGCTGTAGTTTCCACACCCCATCCCGTGGGTCTCAAGAGGTATATGATGCAGCGAGCTACATACATAGTTCGTATCTAGATAAAGATCATTTATGCAAAAAATACCAGCACAACAACAGGATTATAGTTACCAACGCTTGTGCGACACGACGACCACTCTCTGAGTATCGGTAAATATGAACCCGGTGACAGATAAAAAGTCCGATGACCAGTAGTCACTTCAACCGCAAATGTTATATTAGAGTTTTACTTCTCCTAGATGCCTGACTTAACGAAGACTATAGAGGACATCTCTCCTAAAATACTTCTTGATTATGTAATATATATATATATATATATATATATATATATATATACACACACACACACACACATATATATATATATATATATATATATATATATATATATATACATACATATATATATACTTGACATACTTGTGTACAGTTGGGTTATAACCACTACCACTATATGTTCCACTTTTATTTCATTCGAAAATGCTTTAAATGTGATATACCTGTTACGAAATTATTCTAGGATTACTAAAAATAAGTCTCATTACGTCTATATTTTCCTCATAGACAATATAGAAGTAAAGCGACCTGTTATGTGCTATCTAATTTAGATACGTGTTTATGGTGTGTACGAACACACTATGTAAATTAGCTGAAAACGAGAGTGTCACTCTTTAACTAAATGCTCAAAGATATAAAAAACTATTATAGAGAGGTTGAATCAACATATAGTTAGAGAGGGCGAGACAAATACATAGTTAGTTAAGATGAGATATGAGTGACTTGTTCAGTTAATTATAAATTACGGCTAATTAAAAGAATAATAATGGAACTTCATGTCTTTCTATCTGCACTTCACTCTGCTTACTGAACAACAACACTCTTCAATCAAAAGAGTACAGTTCTTATACTGATCAATCCACCCTCTATGCAAATTGACTCCCGTCAAGAGCCATCTCGCGGTTAGAGACTCCTAACATCCAATTTGCAAAGGGGGATAACTCAATTGGCGACTAAACCACAATATGGACACATTATTATATAAACAGCTCAAAAGAAAAATAACTCTTATTAATTCGTTTAGTAACAGTTAACGTTTCTAATTTGCTTGTGTTGCTTAGATACTGAACCTAACACAAAAGGCGTGGTTACAGAACATTGACATATTTACAAAACAAATTTAAACAAAATGGATTCCGGCACAGCTAATATATATATATATATATATATATATATATATATATATATATATATATATATATATTCAGTTAAAATTATTTTAAATCATTTAATAGTTATTCTCACAATATTTAATAGTGTAGAGAATTTACATTCAACCTTTTACTGTAGTCAGTTCTATTTTTGATGAGGAAAAGAGCTATAATAATAAAGATTTCTTAAAAAATATATTTGATACAAAAACAAGGTCCAAAACATACAACTTTTAAAAAATTATGTTGGTTACGAACGTTTCAGAAATATTAATGCTCAAGTTTGGTTTGAAGACAGGGTGAGGATGGCAAAACACTACATAGTATGCAAAACAGATCGTTGACCGGTTTCAATATTGGACATGTATTCTTCAGATAGGTTATCAAAAAATATTTGATGTAACCAGTAGGGTCTTACGTTTTCCTCTGGGAATTCTAGTTCTTGGATACCTTTGCAGAAGAATTTGCAGTTTCGACTCTGGCATTTTTTGTTAACTTTCTCTTTATTGGTCGAGAGATGCTTTTTGTCACTGGTCTTTGGAACTAGTTTTTGTGCAGCAATTAGGAACGTTTTTGCCTTTTTTAGTCTTACTGCAAAACCGGAGAGAAAAACGTCCGTCTACCCGGCCTTCTTTGAGAACTATATTATAAATGTCTTTAACTTAACACAAAGGTTCATGTTGTAGTTCAATAGTGTGTGATAAGGGCTCTTACTTTAACATCATTTAAACCTTAGTTATTTAGAGAAATATTCCATATTTCCTTCAAGAACACTTTATTTACAGACCATCGTTTCTGCCCATTTCAAGAACATATATTTTCATGATATACAGTATAATTTTGTATATTATGAAAATATATATTCTTGAAATTGGCAGAAGCAATTGTCTGTAAATAAAGTATTTTTGAAGGGAATATAGAAAGGTTTCTCGGAATGACTAAGATTTATATGATGCCATATATATATATATATATATATAGAGAGAGAGAGAGAGAGAGAGAGAGGGGGAGAGGGGGGCAGAGAAAAGAGAGAGCGAACAAGAGAGAGAGAGAGCGCGAACAAACGAAAGATAGAGAGCGAACGAACGAAAGAGAGAGAGAGAGTACGAACGACACAGAGAGAATGAAAGCGAACGAGAGAGAGAGGGAGAGGGAGAGGAGGGGGAAAGTAACACAAATTAATTAAAACTGTTACTTCTAATGTTTTACACATCTCACAATTGTTGGACAGTATTTATTGTTTATTATTGTCAATCGTCTATGTTTCTATTTCTATTATTTTTAAAATTATGTTTATCATTCATACACTAGGAATGTTTCTTCATTATTTTTGAATTCTGTTATTTCTTCAATTTGCTGAAGATCTATTTTTATGTATTACAGCTACTCGACATTTCTGTCGTAGCCTTGTCGCTTTGCCCATATATTGCTCCAGTATTATCTTGTTACTCTCGGATACGGTTGTTCTGTTTTTGTCTTTCCTTCATTTACGTTTTAATAAAACTGTTTTTCATTATTTTCAAAAGTTCTATTCTGCTTGTTCTATTTTGATTTGTATTTGTCTCTTCACAGTGTTCCTTCATTTGTGCGTATAGTTTGCTTCAATTCTTTACGTTTCTTGGTTAGTCTTTCTTCTTCTTTGTCAGCCATAGTTTTCCTCTTCCATCGTTTTCTGGTCTCTTTGGCCTTAGTTACAGATTTAACCTTTTCGTTAATTTATAGATTTGCGTTTCTTGTCTAGTTTCTCGTACGGGCTTTCATGACCTATTCCGTTGACATGTTTTTCTTCTCTGTCTAGTCTCGTAATTATAGTTAGGGTACCAGCATAAATTAATTCGTTTAAGTCTGTAATATTCCTAATTGAGAGGAGCTTTTATCTTTTCCTATTGTTTTTATTTTCTTCTAGTCTTCATTCCTTAGAGCTGGTAATTTAATTTTGTCGACTTTCATACTTTCTTTGATACTTTAAATTTTTCTTTTATTATTATAATTATTATCATTGTTGTTGTTGTTATTATTATCATTATTATCATTGTTATTATTATTATTGTGTTTATTATTATAATTATATTTGTTGTTTTTCTTCTAATTTACTTTTATTTTTTCTCTTTACTGCTTTCATTTAATATTTTATTATTGTCAGCCTTAATAATTATTTCTAAATTCTCACAACAACTGTCAATCAATTTTAAATAAGTGTTATTATATATTGTATGTAGAAGGCTAATTAAGGGAAAATGTTTAATGTGTGCAAACCCTTTTCTTACGTAAAGAAGCTCATTACACGGACATTGCTTGAAAATATCAAGTTATTAATGTATTTTCATGATACAGTGGCGAATAGTCAAACTATCGCAATGCTTGAACACGAGTTTGCTGCTATCATATGTATATATGTAGATAAAGTTAGGTATATTTATATGTTTATATATTAGTATATACAAGTCTCACTCCTTAACTAATTAACAGGTCATTTTTGGAACACAGCTGATAAGCCTAAGTGATGCAAATGTGGGCTCTATTTAGTATAATTCAGTTTTATGCAAAAAAGGAGAAAATGGGGCAGAAGGTCTTCGTAAAAATTCAGATAACCCCGATCTTTGTGAAATTTTAACAATATTTATTACACATCAATGAATAAATATTTCCTAAATTTCAGTTTTCTTGGAGCATTTTAAAGTGTGTTTAGGGGGCACAATTTCCTATTTGAAAATCCAAATATAGAAGATTTGCATTGAATTTGATCCATAAGCAAAATTCTTTGAATTTTAATTTTTTCTTAAAACCACTTAAGCTTACACCTTAAATTTTAGACATTTTCTATAATGAAAACTATGTAATGGATTTTGATAAAAATAAGAATAAGTATTCTAGACATAAGTTTTAGTAGCATTATATCTTGATTTTAATCTTCGTAAGGTGAAATAAAATAGTGAAAAACTATTGTGTTTGGTGATTTTGTATATATATATATATATATATATATACATATATATATATATATAAGGTGAGTCAATGAAAAATAGTTAGACCTGGAAACAGATCAATATCTTCAGTTGTTCAGAACAAGGAGCATTTAGTAAATAAAAATATTTATTCTTCTATATATATATATATATATATATATATATATATCTTCCTAATCTCAAATAAATTATATTTTAATATTTGTAAAAATTTCACTACATATGTAAATTATGAAGTTGGACTTTTACCGAGATTTTTAGATGAATTAAAATAATATTATTAAAGTTATTCACCATTTTACATATTTCAAGTGTCCAAAATTAAGGAACATTAAGGAAAAATAATTGTTTAAAATAGTGTTTTTTTATATAAAAGGATTAACATAAATATTCTAATCTTTAATTATCATCACTGATGCAAGTCACGCAATATCAATCATGTAAAAAAGACATAAAACTGATTCAAGCAACAAAGCAAAAATCGTCAAATTAAGAAAAGAGAAGTTGACAATAGAAGAAATGGGAAAACGTGTGAAACGTTCAAAAAGTATTGAAAGCAGAGTTCTCAAACTCTATAAAGAAACTGGAAAGTTAAGTAACACAAAGAAACCTGGTAGACCAAGAAAGACAACGGCAAAAGAGGACAGAGTTATACAACGACTAGTGTTAAAAGATCGTTTCCTTACAGCTGGCAAAATTTCTAAACAAATGGAAGGTGTCACGAATGTTTCAAAACAAACTGTGTCCAGAAGGTTGCACGAAATAGGTATTTTTGCAGGATCTCCTCTAAAAAGCCGCTAATAAGTAAAAAAACAAAGCAGCTAGATTGGCATTCGCAAAAAAAAGCATGTTATATGGTCAGAAGAAAATTGGAAAAAAGTTTATTTCAGTGACGAATCGAAATTTAATGTATTTGACAGTGATGGAAGAAGAAAAAAGGCGAAAGTTTGAATCCTAGCTGCATCAAAAAAACTATTAAATTTGGTGGAGGTAGCGTGATTGTTTTCGGCATGATATCATGGCAGAGTACATAACCACTTGTACGCTTAAAAACTAGAATAAATGCTACTATATAGAAAACAGTTTTAGAACAGTATGTTTTGCCAGTGTTGCACAATTCTGGTATCGAAAAGCCTGTTTTTATGCAAGATAGTACTCCCTGCCATACGGCAAAGCTGGTCATGAATTATCTGGCTGATCAAAAAGTAGAGGTAATGGACTGGCCTGCTCAGAGTCCTGACATGAACCCTATAGAAAACTTATGGAAGACTCTAGGACAGAATGTTATGGCAAAGAATCTGGAAAACATCGAAGACTTGTGGCTGAAACTGAAAGATGAATGGGCCAAGATAACTGTGGCCCAATTTCAAGATTTAGTGAAATCCTGCAGTTGTAGATGCGCAGCAGCTATTGAAAACAAAGGTGGAAGTACCAAATATTAAATCTATTTTGCCTGTTCAATGTGTTTTAGTTAAAAATGATATTTTGTCCTTAATTTTGGAGACTTGAAATCTGTAAAATGGTGGATAACTTTAGAAATATTATTTTAATTTATCTGAAAATCTCGGTAAAAGTCCAACTACATAATGTGTATATTCAGTGAAATTTTCACAAATATTAATATATAATTTTGTTTATATTAAGAAGATTTAATTTTTGTTCCTTAATTTTGGACGGTACTGTATATATATAGATGCACAAGTCGTTTTTGAGGCAAATTTGGTTATAGACGATGGAATCTTCGCTCTTATGTAACTATTATTTTTTTATATGGAAACGCTCCAAACAAGGCATGACGCGATTTTATGTAAGGGGCTAAAAAACAAAAAAATACTACTCCAAGGTCAGAAACTAACCAACGATAAGTGCTAGATGGATAGATTCTGACACAGAAAACAGCAATTCTTCCCCCTTTGTCATAAACATCGCTCATAAAATATGAGGACTAAAGGACAACATAAGGAAACCAAGAGTTACGAAGCTTCCGAAAGTAAACCCAAGGTCCACTTTCTACTCTCCTAAATTGACTTCTCGACTCTGTGAGCTATCTTTCGTTTTTTACGGTGTAATTGATGGAGTATGGATCCGGGTGTTGTGTGTTTTTATTCATCTCAAGCGTTTCTTCACGAGCGTCATTGGGAGTTAATTTTCGTTTGTATTTTTAAGGTATTCTATTATTTTAGTTTATAGTTTTGTTAGAAGAAAAAAATAATGTACAATTTAATTGATAATTTATTCATATGTTTATAGATTTATTTATTTATTTATTTAGATTAATTCAACTGACGCAGTCAACCCAGTCCTTGGAGAAAGAGAACACATAGGGACACATGACGACCCCAGCCAGCAACAAAGGTATGCATTTAAAGTTGATTCAAATAATTTTAAAAAAGCACTCTTTTCTGCCTCAACAGAATACAAACTCGACTTAGCAATCAAGTGGAACATGATCTCTTTTCTTCCCTACAGCCCCTTTCTCACAGAAGAGACGTTGGCTTTCTCTACTTTATCGGTATTTCCATGGTAGATGTTTGACCCCCGCCCGCCTCGTAAAACATTCTCAGCAAAAACTCGTTTTCTACCACCACTGCAATGAATTCTCCTTTCTGCTTCTGTGTACCTAAAATCAAAGTAACTTCCATGAGTTTTTTTTTCCAAGATCTTCCCACCCGTGGAACACATTATCGCAGGATTGCTTCCCTAAAGACAGCAGCATGGTCGTTTTCAAGTCCAATGTCAACAAATATATGTCAAGTTGTCTGCTGAATTAATCAAACATCGTTCACAATATTTTCATAGTACTGTTTCATCATCCAACTGACAATCTCAGACTTCAATGATTTATTTCTCCATGTAAAATATTTGAATATTTTTTAAAAAGCTAGTGTTTACAACAACATCCGACAGAAGGTGTAATTTCTACAAAATTTCAAGAGTTGATAAAGCATAAAATAAAACAAACAAAGGAAACATAATATAAATAATTGAAAAAGTTTTAAAAAATTAAAGCACATTTTCTTTTCACCAAAATGATTGGATTCAGCATTAAAATGACATAGAAAGAGTTTATATGCTGTAAAACAAAACTAACAAAAAAATATATACTTAACTGTTGGAGATGTAAAAATCTTATTTATGTATAGCAGTAATGATGGAAGTAATGATGACTGCATTAGTAATGTAATAATAACAATAACTGTTTTTAATAAAACAACCAATCATATTTTTGCTGAATATTATTAACCATTTATTATTTGCGAAATTCTATGGTTTCAACACTACTATCATTAGCATAACAAATATACTATAAATAATACAAACAATAATGTAATAGTAGAAATAATAATGAATTGAATTACATAAATCAAGTTTTCATATTATTTGTTTACTCATAATCAGCCACTGAATGTAATTTGGTGTTATCAAGAAACCAATGATCCTGTAATATTACTTCCCTCTCAGGAACTCAATTACACAGACTCACATTAGGGGGCGTTTT
Organism: Sepiola atlantica; assembly: GCA_963556195.1. Taxonomy (NCBI): domain Eukaryota; kingdom Metazoa; phylum Mollusca; class Cephalopoda; order Sepiida; family Sepiolidae; genus Sepiola; species Sepiola atlantica. The sequence goes on from OY744516.1 coordinate 144,463,437, forward strand.
AAGACTCAATTTATCTTTTTGAAGCGCCAGATGGCCTTACTATTATGACTATATAAAAAGTCTCTCAGGCAAAATTCACTCTCTTCTGTCGGTTGGCCACGGCAGACACAATCCACGAACCGTCTCAGTCTGACGGCTGCTTTGACAAACACATCACATACCATGTGCTCTCACATATACTAGCACACTATTCTGGTAGTAAGACTTTTCTCTACTTTCACACGCACACACAACCTTCTACTCAGACTTTGTTAAACACATTCTCGTGAAATCAATTTCATAACAAACACCATTTACATACTTTCTTATATACATTCTCAATGGACACAATTTCATAGTGAACCCAGCCGGGTTCATGAACAATGAATGTTTTTTGTAGTCTATATTGTTTTCGAGTTGTTACTTTGTTTTCATTGGCATGCTTGTATATTGAAAAGCTAAATATATACAGGATACCTGATGCTGTCCAAGCGTCAACCTAAGCTCCTAAAATTCTAAAGTTGTTATAAAAAGTTGCCCAGACTGTAATATTACTAGTATAAGGAATAATCTTATATATCAAGTTAAGTCAGCGAAAATGTGTATTTGTAAACAGTTAATAAACTCGGTAATGAAGCAACCATTTACATTTCGGTTTCGCTATCAAAACCTGGCGTACATCGGACAATATTTTTAGATCAACGATAATCTAGTTCAATTACTAAATATTACTCAGATTCTAGATTTCATTTTTTTCTTATTGAAAGAAAGAGAAAGTTGGGGATATGATTTCCCTACACAAAATTACTCTCACTTCTACTCTTCGAAAATACTTTTTATTTTATTTTTAATTAGACACCATGTATTTCTCTGTAATATAAATAAAAATAAGTAAATAAAAATAATTCGAAAATAATGATATGTTGTTTAATTTAGTTTTGATTAATATAATAAGTTCTATTCAATAAAACGAAAGAAAATCAAATTGAACTATAATTATAGAAATACATATTAATTGAAGGCCTGTAATCTTATAGCGAGAGGGGGAGAAAGAGAGATATGATGACGAGTGTAGGATAAACACAAACTGTTGATATCGCCACTGTCTATATCATTAGTAAGATGATTAATTCGGCCGCTATTTGTTTAAAGACTTCAAAATTACAGTAGAATTATCTTCGGTATGAAGGCACAGATATTCGATTTCGGTATATACACCTTAATTCTAGCCCGAAATCATTTGCGAATTGACAGTTTAAAGGCTTCAAAATTCCGGTCGATTTTCACATGGGCACACTAAACATCATTAGATCGAACATGTAACAAAACAATTTCCTATTAATCGAAAGAGAAAACTATTGTTTTAATCCTATTAATTATTTATAAATTTAAGAGTAAAAAATTGAAAGTATTCATGGGATTTATATATCCGATCGATTTTATTTTTTAAATAGTTCATTCAAATAACATATTCTTTAATTGAATAATCTTTTAATAAAGTAAATATTTTCTGATGAGAAATTTATTAAAAGAGAGTACAAAAAGGCTGGAGGAGGTAATGAACAAAATAAAATGAAAGTTAATATTTCCCTGCAACGCCAGGTAGAGACAGCTAGTATAATAATAATAATAATAATAATAATAATAATAATAATAATAATAATAATAATAATAATAATAATAATAATAATAATAACAACAACAGAAATAATAATAATAATAATAACAATAATAATAATAATATTCAATATAATAAATAATAATAATAATAATAATAATAATAATAATAATAATAATAATAATAATAAATGCAGTCAACTAAACATCAAACATTACATTGAAAAAACTGCAGAATCACCGATTATGTAATGAAAGGGAAGACACCTTAGCGCATATTTTATTTGAATGCCCTATGCTAGCACAACATCATTATAAAAAATAGAGACACAACAAAGTCGCTCAGGTACTACACTAGAATATATGCAAACTTTATGAATTGGACCACAATGAAAAATGGTATGAGCATAAGCCAGAAGTGGTACAGGAGAACGACAATATCAAGCTTCTTTGAGACATGCACATACAAACTTATGAGGTTCTTAAACATTCCAACCCCGACTTAATCTTTCTAAACAAAAACAAGTGAACTTTCTTAATCATTGATATAGCCTGCCCCTTCGATACCATAGAGCAGGAGAAAGAACACGAAAAAAAATATAAAGATCTAAAATGGGAATTAGTTAGACTATGGAAATGTAAAGAAGTAAAGGTGATTCCCGTTGTAATTAGAACGCTTGGAACTATATCGAAAAGCCACCATAAATAGCTTAAACAGATTGACGAGTCAATTTCTCTTCCAATTCTGCAAAAGGCTTCCCTTCAGGTTTAGAGAAGTCAGCACACTAGGGAAAATTCACTCTGGCCTACAAAAAATACCTGAGACTGATTGTCGGCATTCACCAGTAAATGTGCCTCAGGCGATTGGCAATAGACCAACCCATCCTCAAACAGAGAAGGTAAAGCCTGTGAGGGTGGACTTTGTAAGACTGGCCACTGCTCATTAAAACTATAGTGTCTGAGACATATCTTTTTTCTCACTGCCTTTCTTCTTTCTTTTCTTTACCCCTCTCTTTTACGCGTCTTCATGCACTCATTATTTTCTTTGTCTTTTACTTCTTTTTTGACCCACAAATGTTAATTTAGATATAGTGTGTGAATTACCTTTTTCTCTCTTTTTTTTCTTCTTCTTCATTGCTGACTGACACTACACGATTCTCCTCGTTGTTTTTCTTCTTCTTTCTCTTTCATCGTCGCCTTTACCGTGTTTTGTCAGGTGATTCGTCCTTGCCACCGCATTGATTCTTCATCTAATGGTTGCTGCCACAATGTCTCTGATCGTCTAGTGGACGCTTGTAATCTCTTCAGTGTAAATAAATAAATAAAGCTTTTCCTCGAACAGAAAAGTAGACAAAAGACAGACGAGAAGTTTTAAAGTTTATATTTGGAGAGAAATAACTCACATATGAAAGAGGGACTAAAATCTACTTAACTTCTAATTAATTATCTGCAAACTATATAAACTTAACAATTAATGCAAGCAAATTTATTTGCCGATATCCAAAAGTTATTTATCTTGGGGATTTTGAAAACTGTACAAATTGACTAAAGGCCTTTAAATAACGTGAGAAAACTCTGTGGGGACATATACTTCAGCTCATACAAAAAATCTTTAAAAAATAACGTATGATAGCTCAATATAATGAACAAGCTGGTTACGCCTGCTTGTGTTACATAATGGATGGACGTATGTGAAGAACGATTATATCAGCTAGTATGGGTTTAGTATCTAGGTGGACCAGTGCAAGTTGCCTTGACACAAAAATCTGAAAAACAAGTTCGCTCTCGGGACTAAACTCTAAACAGGCATGAACTTTGGGTTAGATTCAAGTTGGTGGTTTCGGCAGTCAGTTTTTTGGAAGCTGTGACGAGCACGCGCGAATTCAGGATGCAATTAAAAAAAGGAAAAAGGGAATTATATTCCTAAAAAGGTTGATAGCGCTTCTTGTATGCCTACCCGCCGTCCTTCCCTGTAAATAAGTAGTTCAGTTAAGAAGAAAATTATGGTCTTTGCTCATTTAATGTTAATCTGTGACTTGTATGACGAGAATTTCTCTCCAAAATAAAGACCCATTTAAACTACTGGTCGATTTCGCCCTTTCGTTTCTGTGGATGGGAAATTCTTATTACAGATACGGCCACGATGATGATGATAACGGCAAAATGCAGCCCCCTAGACGATGATAATGATGACGGGGATAATGGCGGGCACAGCGCCGGCGCGTCGGTATACAAAAGAGATAAGACTACTGAGAACCTTTGAAGTAAGTAACTTTGATTTTGAGAACGTGTTTTTAATGAGGCAAGAAGTAACATTTGCTATCACTTTGCAAAGCTTGCTACGTGAAATTCCTGCAACAAAAAATTGAAATAATAGACAGTTCATTTATAACTTTTTTTTGAACACGAAATAATTTATTCATATAAATAGATAAACATTAACATTTTTGTAATTTTGATTCGCATCTATTTATCACTAGTACCAAAACTATCACTACTACTACTAATACTAATAAGGAAATATTTTTGTGTCTATATTAAAAGTAAAGAAAATTCTTCCTTTCTTCTTATTATTATGATCAGTTATTATTAAAATTAAGTTTCCACTTCTTTTCACATAAAAATTAAATTTGCATATGCAATTATTCTATCCTTTCATTTTTGTTATTATCAATTATTATTAAGATTAATCCTCCCCTACTTTGCTCATAGAATTGAATTTTTATACGCGATTATTGAAGCGAATCGAATACACGTGCATTCCATTTTATTATATAAATGATCCATGATATACGATTAATTGAACACAAGTTGCAATTTTATGCATAGCTGGATGAGAATTGTGCACCAATATCTTTCCTGTCGCGTTTCTTGCATACATGACCACAAAAGAATATTTTGTTCAGATACTTAAACAATTTCTAAATCCATTTATATTTAACTTATATAGGTAAAAGAGAAAAAGTGGCGATGGAGAAAAGAAATGAGAATATATGGCTTGGTATTCAGTAATTTTAAAGAACATGCAATCTTTGAAACATGTTATTCAAAGAGCCACTTTTTCTTCGTTCGTCTTCACAAATGGATAAATATCATGTGAATTTTCTTTTCTCCTTTTAAAGAGTAATCACGATTTTCCATGACAAAACCTCAAGTAGGCACTAATCCATCAATGTTGCATGGGCAGATAAAATGCACTAAGTTATTTTGAGCTAAGAAGTAGATGAGCGGTACTTGATGCGAAAAATTCTTCACCGTCACATAAAAAAGATATCGCTGCCGCCTCCTCCTCCAAAAAAAAAATATAACATATAATATAAAAACAAAAAATACATGAAGGAGATTCGAATCTGCACATTTTATTCGCGTTCAAGGTAAGACAGCTTTTAGTGCAGGGCTTTAAGGTCATCCATAAACCAGCCGAAAAAAGTTTTAAAGTGAGTTTGAAATGGCCATAAGGAGGATCAGTGGTGGAGGGAAGGTTTCGCCCGCTGAATCAAGTACCGTCAAAGCATTAAACTACATTTACATGTTACACGGTTTTTTATGCTCAAATAAAAAAAATGACAGTCTAATAAAAGACAAGCTTGACATTTTAAATGTTATGTTGTAAAAACCCTCAAAACTCAACTCTTTTCGATCCCCCTTTTGCTAAAACTAAATTTAGGAGTATATATTTTTTGTCTTGATATGTAAGTAGTTCCACAGTGACTTTGTTGCTGTTGGGCTGAAGTATGGTTCTGTTCAGTCCTAGCAGGTCCATACTCCCAGGCTTTACCTTCTCTCTGAGAAAGGGTTAGTTTATTGCTAATCGACTAATGCGCTCTTACCGGGGAATGCCAATAGGGCTGCTCAGGCATCTTTTGTAGGCGAGAGTGCACTTATCCTAGTGCGCTGTCTTCTCAAAATCACACTTGATCTTGTGTCTAACCTCTTGGCCAGGACGTAAAAAATATGTAAGAGGTTCAATGAAATTTCAAATGATATGAATATTGAAATGGTTTCTTTATACACATTTAAAAAATACAATAGGAAATATTTATTGGATTTACAGTAAATTTATGTTCTTGTTAATATTTATTAAAGTTATTCCTTGTCTGGTAGGTGTCAATTCCCTATCGGTTAATGCAGACTCCTTTTATATGTATGTGAGATTTTTGTTTTTGTTTTTTATCTATAGATTTATCCTGAATCACAATTGTATTTGTTTCTGGTGGAGTTTTTTTAAAAATTGGATATGAGTGGATATATATGTAACAATGCATATATATATACATTGTTACATATATTTGTAAGTATGTGTATATGCACTTGCCTTTTCAGTGTGTATTACTGTATTTAGTGAGGAGTGCACAATTTACGCATGTTGTAATATATAGATTACTATTTGTTATGTTACTGTTGTGTTTTGTATTTTTGGTATTTTATATATTTTATTATTATTATTATTATTATTATTATTATTATTATTATTATTATTATTATTATTATTATTATTATTATGAAGAATAATTAAATTAATTTGTCGGGCTGAAGAGTATCTTATAGGTAAGTTCCTGCTCCCACTAACAATTGCATATTTTTTGTATTTGGAAAAATATTAAATAAAAACGTAGTAGTAGTAGTAGTAGTAGTAGTAGTAAGCAAAAAAAACGAATAATAAGTAATCCTTTATTTTGTGTAGAAAAGAAACAGCCGAGCAGACAAATAGTAAATGGCTAGTGTTGAATTGTCGTGTGTAGAAAAATTAATGTAAATAAAATGAATTAACAACATAATTCATACAAATTAATTTAAAACGTTTTATTTACCAAACATCAGAAGGTATTAATGAATTTTAAATGTGTATGGCGGTGAAGTGAAACCAAAAATATTTCAGTTAAAATATTTTCAATGGGCGTTAAGCTCCTGTTGATGTGTAAGTATGAACAGCTAAATGCGTTTGTATTTTCTCCAATCAGCTTCTTTATGTGACGCTTATTTGATGTGGCGAGTGTGTACGTTTATTTGATGTACAAAATGTGCAGGTTATTTGATTTGGAGAGTAAGTACGTTTATTTATTGTGGAAAATGTGTAAGTTTATTTGATGTGGCGAGTGTGTACGTTTATTTGATGTGGAAAATGTGCAGGTTTATTTGATGCGGAGAGTGAGTACGTTTATTTGATGTGGAGAGTGTGTACGATTATTTTATGTGGAGAGTGTGTACGTTGATCAAACTGCTGTTGCACTGATGGTTTAGTGATACACCAGTGGACTGTTGCTAATTTGCGTTCTTTCCTTATATAGTGTGGTGATCGGCTCCCAGCAGGTTAATATCAAATCTTTTTTGTTTTTATTGCTATTTTTGAAGATATTTTTAACCTTTCTTATTGGCTGAAAAAATATGTAATTCCTTTTATTTGAATTTAGAGTCGATTTTGACCCAAATAGACAACTTCTTTCTTTAATAATATTTTTCTAAGATTCGCACACATTCACAACATTTCAGGTACTCTCTGAGTTTCTTCTGGTACTTTTGGAATAAAATGTTACAGTTGCGCACATTTTGACTAGCTAGTGTTTGCCCAATGAAAATAAAAATAAGTCACATCATTATCATCGGTTTAACTTCCGTGTGTTGGACGGCTTTCAGAAATTACCTTCCAAACTAACCTAACTGTGGCCAGGTGTTGTATAATCCCTCTTTCTCTAAAATCCATAGCTTTACCCTGTGAATCAAGCCTGACACCTCAACATTCTACATCTACTAACCCAAGAACTCTTATCCCATTTATTCAATGTGGTTATACCAAGGAAATCTGTTTTGCACACGTTTCCCTATACTGTCAAGATTTGATCTTCCTCTCAGGTTATTAGATCTAAGCCTGTCTTTAAGACTCACATTGCACATCTATCGTATCATTCTCATATCATTTCTCTCCATAGAACGCATGCCCTCAACTCTCACTGACCAGGTTTCACTTCCATGCATCATCAAAATGTGTACACATGCATAATAGACTCTTCCTTTGGTCGATAGTAGTAACACTCTGCTGGTTTGTAATGGCAGAAGTTCTCTGAACTTACTCCATCTACTCCTAACTCATGCAATCACTCTTGGACCTGGTTCATCCTGTGTTCCAATGGTATCACCAACATTTCTGAACAACCTCAATATCTTCGCCATCCAGATATACGTTCTCCACATCTGAATACTAATCCGTCTCGATTGTCTTAAATTTATTGCACGCAAACTGGTTATCTTCTCTTACCCTACAAGTTATTCTACTGTACTTCTTGTGTACCCAATGCTTACCAGTACCACAAAAAATTTAGTTGCACCCGACTCCTTTTCCACAAACTGAATTGGGGAGCTTTCCTCTTTATGGGGACTTTCCAACACTACAACTACTGATCATCATTTTGGTCTGGTTCACATTCACTCTCAGACCTTAACTTTCCATAGCAATTTTCCAAGTCTTTAACTAAACAAGGTGACTTTCCATTGTTTCACAGGAAAGTACCAAATTATCAGCATACAGCATCTTTTCTGGAAAACCATGTAGGAAACTCACTTAACAATGCTCCTCAGACCAATGAAAAGTAACAGACTCAGTACAGAAACGTGATGTACTCCAACTTTAACATCAAAGCTGTCACTAACTATTCTGTTAATACTAACACGACCTTAAGGATTTCTGTACATTACTTGAACAACCTTCGCCAACCACTTGTTTGCCCCTAGTTTATGCAGAGAACATCTCTTGGATTTTTGTCAAAAGCTTTCTCCAGATCTACAAAAGCAAAATACAGGTTTTCCTTCTTACCAAGCTACTTCTCTTGCATTTGTCTCAGGATAAATATAGTACCAGTGGTACTTTGCCCAAGCATAAATCCAAACTGCATTTCATAGTGATATGATACAAGAAGAGAGAAGCAACTCTAGTTGAAGTCAGTGTCCCTAATGATGCTGGCTTAAAAAGAACTGAGAGGGAGAAGAATACTGAATAACAAGGTCTTATGTACGTCAGGAAAAGAAACTGGAATCTTAGGAAAATCTCCATCATTTCAGTTATCAGTGAAGCAACCGGATTTATAAAAAATAATTTTTACAAATACTTAGTGAATATACCCGGTGAACCAAGTAAAAGAGAAATACGAACAATCTCACTTAAAGAGACTGCTAGAATCCTAAAAGGATTTCCTGGTGGGGGAATGCCTGGCATCCGGTAGGATGCCTCATCCCCAGCAAAGACAAAAAGCTAAGAAAAATTTAAATTAAATTAGCTTGATTGTCTACAGGAGAGAGTTTGAATGCTTACTGGAGAGTTTGAATATCAATCTTTTATCAAAGACAAGCTATTTCGGCTGTCGTCTATTTGACAAAATGTAAAAAATAAATAAAATAATCATAGCGCTAACCCTGCAAGAAATAGCTATTATTTTTCTCTGTTAAGAAAAGATTAAATAATAGATTATATGAATCGACAAACTTGTTAATTAATAATAAATTATGTGAACAAAAATAATTGTATGCTTTACATATTTATAATTGGAGAGAGTTTGAATGCCTACTAGACACCATCCTTGAGTGTCTTCAGTCTCTCTGTACAAGGGTTTGTCAAGACAACCTGACATGAGGATACTCCACCCTACAAGTAAAGTATGACCAACTATTTAAAATTACATAGAATTCACTGTCTAAATAAGATCCCTTTGGAATGGTTATACACTGGCTCATACAAGAAAGTCTTGAACTTCTCTCAGTGATTCTACCACAACTAACAGCGCTAAATTGGAGACTTCACCAAACCAGATGAATTCTTGTGCTGGAATCCAGCAAAACCAAGCAAAGTTCACAAGAAAAATAAAGAAAAACTAAGGTATATGGTAAACTGAAATGTAAATGCCATCAACTAGACCATAGAACCTCTATCTCTGCCAAAAACTAGCTGAATCCATCAAATAGTTGATGAGATACAGGGTGGCACAGATAACATGATTTCATGATTGAACTTTCTGGATCTCTGTGTTGTCTTGATTAATGATGCTGAAATTCTACACACTTATAGAACCTATCAAATAAAAATGCTGTGCAAAGTTTTAACTAATTTTGTTTATTGGTTTTTGAGTTTTGATTTCCAGCATAGGCCATTCGTGGGTCTATTAAGGGATAGAGCGCCTCCCTTGATTAATTAGTTCATTTGGTTCATTTGGGAGAGAAAAAAATCATTATTCTTCACTACTTTACTTAGTCATGGTTTGAGAAGTAGAGAAGAACCTTTAATAAACATTAGCATATTTATGTATCTTGTATAGTAATCAAGTGTTAGTAACGGGAAGGTGATCTATGAGAGGTAATCGAAGTAAAAAAAGAATCTTTAACAGTAAACTTGTTTGATGCCAAGGTTGAAGGACTATATCCTACTCATATGCCTAAATATCTATTACAATGTGACTTAATGTGTCCAATGTGAGTGAAGCACTTTTGTGGACAACTCTGACATTTCAGGTCAAAGCCTGTCACTCAAAATTACTGACCACGGCTTCATGATGTTGGGTCGAACACTTTAAGACCTCTAGTTACATAGTATTAAAATTAATACTTATGTTCAAAAGTATTATAACATCTATCATGACTTATAACAGTTTACTATTTACCGAAAGAAGAAAACTGCATAATATATTCTTATTACCATGTGGTTGAATATATATTTTCTTGGAGACAGTAAAATAACTAAATCTACAAAAAATATATTGTTGTTTCTCCCACCGAACTGATCTTAACGTCCATTTGAAATTTTCTCCTCCACTAACCATAATAATTCTATCATTATTTATTCAAAAGTAGTTTTAGTTTACATTACATACGACAGGACGTCCCAAAGATTAAATACCAAGATTAAAGAAAACATGCCTACAAAAATTTGTCACGCAAATTATTTATTGCCAGACATTCTGAATAATACATACGGGTCTTCAATTGCAGAACACCTCATAAGTAGCCGTATATGCGCATCTACTTTCAGTGATGACATATTTTACATTCTCAGTAAGTCTTACTGTCCCTATCATCTTAATATATTAGAAACTATATATATGAAGTAATGATGACATTCTCTCTGTAAACAGAGAGACAATCTTCTAAGACGTAATGTAGTTTCTATTTAAATATTTTCCCTCTTTTCTTCCACTGTAATTCTCATAGGACACATTTTCTCTTAAATTTATCTTGATTTAGCTCTGTTGAGCAAGGTACAAAACCGGTAAGCTAGCCTCTTCATTTTTTATTATTTTACTAATTTTACTAATAAAAAAAATATGGTCTGTTTTTTACATTAAAAATATATATGATGTACGAATACAAACTTGATCATAAAGATGCAATGGCAGATCATGTCATTGGTACAGGCAAATCACGTCCTCAACAGAGGCAAATCACGTCATCAAGAGGCAAATCACGTCATTAAGAGGCAAATCACGTCATCAATAGAGGCAAATCACGTCCTCAACAGAGGCAAATCACGTCATCCAGAGGAAAATCACATCATCAATAGAGGCAAATCACGTCATCAACAGAGGCAGATCACGTCATCAACAAAGCATTTGGCCGTTAGTGAATGTAATATTGGTTTAGGAAAATTTGTCAATGAGATGACAACCGTGTAGTTGAAGAAACGTGTGGACATCCATCTGCAGTTGAGAACAAATTCAACTAATTAGTTTGAGAACTTGCAGGGCTTACATCAAAAGTATCAAAAATTCTAAAATGGTTTATCTTCGTCTAATTCTTAATATTGTCATAACTCGTTTACAAATAACGATGACCTTTACATTTTATTCGAAACTCGACACTTTTCATAGTTTTTGGTAACATCACCCGACTCTTCATTAGCACTTCTGGCCCTGTGGATGGTTTTAGGATTTGGTACGGTTGTTTACTAAACTCATTTGTCCAACCCTTGACTTGACCAGCCCAGAAACAATTCCACTCTGTAACTGTGTCCTGCTAGTGATTCTCGACCGGCCCTTGAATTGAGCCCGGTAACTGACGTCCCTCATTCTTGAGCAGACCATTAGGAACGACATTTGTCCTTCCAATGACAAACTTTGTTTTTATTCAACCACAATAATATGCTTTTTACCTGTCCTTCCCAGGATAAAACCTGTCCTTTTCAGAATAATTCCTCTTTCAGCCTGTCGAGCAGTTTCTACTCTGTGATGCGTCCACACCTGAGAAACGGAGAAGCGACCATAACTGCCGAACTGTTCTCCAACACTCAGTGTGAAGTTCACATTTCGACCTTCAACATTGGAAAGGCAACCCGACCAGTCATTCCATGTCCACTTACCTGTGACACTAACAGCTGAACCAAACCTTTTCGATTCCTGTATGGTCTAATAAATCTGGTTTTATTATTTACAACTGTAATTCTCATTTCGCCATTGCCGTATTTGATTTTATGTTGGGACAACCTCCATTGGCCGCCCTGCAATAATATCATAAAATTCTGTAATGATAATAAAAGTTAGTAGACCTTTTATACCCACTGCTACTAATAAAAGTAGGTTAGTTGTTGACTGTGTTGGGTTTTATCACATGTTAACCATTGCTTTATTATTTCATTCTGAAACCATGCACATGTTTTGTATAACATTGGTTTGTAGATTAATTTGTATGTTAAAAGTTGAAAGTAATACAGAAAGGAAAGGATAAAAAAATGTGAATTGTCCATTTGTAAGAAACGAAGCTGTAGGTGAATTTTCTATAACTGTAATAAGGTCACAATGATGGCCCAAACTTCAGAAGGAGCTCTTGTTCATACAACACCGTAACAACACTAAAAAAATTATCAACACCAACACTTTCTCTCTGATGTCCAAAATCGCATTCCCTAACTGGTTTTAATCCATCCTTTAAAGCCAGATGCAAATTAGTAGCTCATGCATGCAAAGTAGTTCCAACTCTTAAAATGTGCAATTATTAACACAAATTCTTTTGTCGCTGAAAAACCGTCACCCAACATGCCAAACATCTGATACGCTTTGAAGCTGGTAAGTGTTCGTCTCTATTGTAAACAAAAGGAGATATCACCACAGTAGTAATACTATTAACCTGTATCGAGAGAGGGTAGAGAGAGATATATATAGTGAGCAGAAAGATACTAATTTGGGATTTTATCTTTTTATTTTCTATGTTTAACTGGCTTTGCAAACTTACATTTTCTTGATTCAAACAGTCCAACCTGAACCCAATAGGTGATCCAGCGCGTCCCATTTTTTCTAGTAGTCAAGAAAAGCGGTTTTGATATAGTATATTGTTTTGTAAAGAAAAATATTTCAATAAACATTCATTGGAGGAGAAATGCAATTTGAACAAGACCATTAATGTATCATCATCAGCAGCATCGTCATCATCATTATCATCATCATCATCATCATCATCATCATCATCATCATCATCATCATCATCTGTCCCATGGTCTGGATGACCGTTGGGGCGCCAGAGATGACCTGCCAACCAGCTTTCTTCAGCCCTCTCGATTTTCTGCTTTCCTGAGCACTGCCAATTCTCGGTTGTTGTCCTTCTACCTCCTTTTTGTCTGCTCCTCCTTCTCTCTCCCTGTACAGTTCCTTGCAGGAATGTCTTTGCAAGACCTGATGATTGTGTTACATGGCCGTACCGCTACATTTTTCTCTTGTTCAAATAAAAGCATACACACAATTCAATCTGTTTAATTTTTCAAAATATTTAGAAAATAACTGAAATTATTCATGTTTACATAATGAAAGTTGTTGACAAGAAATATAAATTACTTCTAACACTTTCAAATCGAAAGTTAATCGAACGTAACTTAAGATTTGGTTTTTACTACTTGGATCACCACTTATGAAGATAAAAATCCACTGGAATATAAGGGTTAATTAGATGGAATGATTGTCAATCGAGAGATGAAGAAATTTATTAGAGGATTGTGAATGATTGATGGAATCAACCAAGTTCGAATATTTGTAGGGACGGTTCATGGCAGAAATCTGTTGGCATTGGATTTTAAGATGCCCATGTTGTGATCTGAAAGGGAAGCAGTCCTGTGGTAATGTGTTCAACAGACAGGAAACCCTTGCGATAAAGGGCTCTGCTCATGGAAATTCCGCCTCACACAAGGCACATGGAGAAAGAAAGGAAAGGTTTTTCGTTGTTCTAGGAAAAGGAGATTTGCTGTGAATGTCTTACAAGAAAGACCCAGAGATGGGAGCTCAGTTGAGAAAATATTGATAGAGTAGAGAGAGACTAGGAACGTCTCTTCTATGAGAAAGGAGTTGTAAGGAACTGAAGAGATCATTTCTCACTAGCTTCTGGAATCGCTTTTGAACTCTGTCCATGCAACGAAGAGTGCTCTGAGCGGTACCTCCCCAAAGGTGGCCTCCGTACTTCATATTACGACGAATTTGACTCTTATATATGTAGAGAATTGCATGAGGAGTCAGGTATTTTCTGGAGCGGTAAAATGAACAAACAAAACAATCATGTTTGTAGCGATCAGCGGCGACGGAAACTTGAGCAGATGACTATAAATGTATGAAAACGAACGCATTTTTATAAGTGATTTTTTAATGTTGGTTTCTCCCCTTTTTGGTCTTTTGTTTTTTCAAGAATACATTTTTTAAATACAGTCGTACAACCTTGCCCTGTGATGGGTAAATTAATTTCAATCACAAATCTAAATACGGCAAAATTTAACAAGAGTTGAATTACTAAATTTAAAGACGAAGTGAAATAAAGGCATGACACATTAATGGCAGCTATCAAAATTTATTGAATACTAGAACTATACCCGTCCTAGTTAATTAGTTTAAGAGTGAATGTGATACATAGAAATATATAAACATATGGACATACCTAACTTTATATAATTAGAAATAAATCATCAATTTGGATGTCACTTTTCAATAGTGTGTATAAAAATAGCACAAATGAATCAAACTTTAAACCTTTAATTCCAACCAATAATTACGTTCCTCTGCCAGGATGAAAGCTTCAACATTACTTTCGAATGTCGAAGGATTACGATGTAAACCGATGTCAGCCTTTTGTTTATCTAATAACAATATATGGAAATGGCTGACTTGTATTCACTTATCGTTACACATCGACATTTGAAAGTAAATTTGAAGCCAAACTGTTGGGTAGAAAGTATTTTTGACTTAAATTAAAGTTTAAAGGCCATACCAATAACTTGTCTTCTAACTACAACTGAAAAGAACTCTCTTTTCCTCCTCTGTGTGACTAAGGTCAGAGAGAATTTCCACGAACAGATTTTATTCAAAAAATTTCTAACTTGTGGAACACATTGCCACACGACTGCTTTCCTGAAGATTGCAACATGGCCGTCTTCAAATTCAATTTCAACAAATACTTGCTTTAAACCGTCATCATAAGTAATCAAGTTTGTTCAATTTTGGGGGGTGAGGGTCTGTTTTCACCTGGATTTAGGGTTAGCTTAGGGTTAGGGGTAGGATTCCAGTGTTTTGTTGGGGGGGGAGGGTATAAACACTGCAAATGGGGGATGGAGGCTGATTAATCGGAATTAAAGATATTTTACAAAATATAAGAAGTAAGATATTTAGCCGAGATAGAAGAAGAAGAAGAAGAAGAAGAAGAAGAAGAAGAAGAAGAAGAAAAAGAAGAAGAAGAAGAAGAAGAAGAAGAAGAAGAAAAAGAAGAAGAAGAAGAAGAAGAAGAAGAAGAAGAAGAAGAAAAAGAAGAAGAAGAAGAAGAAGAAGAAAAAGAAGAAGAAGAAGAAGAAGGTATGTGATGTTCTTTATGAAAAAACGCATACAAATCAGAAATCTGCAAAAGTAAACGGGGGAAAGAGTCGGGTTTCCCAAATATTTGTTTCAACAATTTATCGTCTGCATGTCTCGACAAAGTCTGTAATTTGTCGGCGAAACTCGGGAATCCTTGTTAAATTGTTAGATGGCTATTGTGCACTTGTACCAAAACTATAATCCCTTTGTAATAACAGTCATTCTACAATTCTTAGCAACAAAAACATTGCCTCCACTTACTATACTAGTCCATACTATCTTTTTTTAAATAAATTGGCAGGAAAACACAATTTAATCAAGTTTTGAATAGATATTCCTTCCTAGCAAAAAGTTTCACATACAAGAAAATTGATGACGAGCCATAAACCGTATGATCTATCGTCTAATCTTGATCTTGTTTATCTCCCAGTTACACCCTCAGAAATTCCATAGGGGATTTTCCGAAGAATCTTATTCCGTTATTTATAGCTCTCCTTTAAGTTAATCCGCAGATCTAATAGCCTTTATATTTTCCTGGAATTGTTCAATGGAGCTCTAAGCTACACACCTTTTTATTTCTCCCAGGGGTCATCTTAGGCAATAACATCAATACTGGACTGAACTAAATGATTCTCTTGTAGATGCTTTAGATAAACAACCTTATTTGCTTTTAACTCTTATGGCGAAAAACTGATGAAGAGGTCAGCAATTGTCCGATTGAATGGGTCTTTAAAGATGTCTTCCTATTTTACAGACTTTATTATGGATGGCACATTGATACTTAGCCACACTAATTTACAAACAGTGCAAAGAATTTACAACTTATAAAACAGCCTGAAAAGGGTGGTGATGCTTTCCATAAAATTGTAAGAAATGTTAATCGTTAAATGAAATAGTTAGTAAAGTAATCATATATTTAAAAAAATATAACATCATCTATATATACATACAATTAGCTCACATTTCAGGTGTTGTTGGTTGAACGTACATTTATTTTCTATATATGAATATATATGAAAAGATTGACCCGTGGGAGGGAATAACAATGAATCTGATTAGCTAGCTAGACTAAACACCGCGTGTGTATATATATATATATATATATATATATATATATATATATATATATATATATATATATATATATATATATATATATATATATAAACAAGTCAGTAACACAGATTCCGTGCATTTTAGCCTGAAGTTCTCTATGACGATAAAATGCGGAAGCCTCTGTGTAGCTTAATTTCCATAAATATATTTCTATAACTTACTATATATATATATATATATATATATATATATATAGAGAGAGAGAGAGAGAGAGAGAGAATATAGAAAGTAAACATTCACAAACACATTGGAAGTCGAAATAAATTATAAATGCTGACAGTTGCAATGTGTTTGTGAATTGTTTCTTTCTATATTCTATTCTTGCTCTGTTTTCTACATTGAGCTCTCTTACTTGGATTTCTTACCAAAATTATTCATTTTAACACTATATATATATAAATATATATATACATATATATATATATATATATATATATTCTCACTTTCTTTCTTTCTTTCTCCCTGTCTGTATCAATCTGTCTGTCTCTATCTATCTATCTCTTTCTCTCTGTCGGGTGGATAAGTTGTATACGTAGCCACACTGATGCGTCTAAGAAAGATGAAACAAGCGCTTGTCTGTGGATATTAATATTTAATTATTAAATTATAATCATTGGCCTCTTTAAAACAGAAAGCACTATATTTGGGAAGAATTAATTGTTTCTGTTTAAGCTTTACTGCATAGGTTCTCTCTCCTGTCAAAGCTGAGATTGAACCCTCTTAAGAGGCAATGTATTGTACTGATGAAATGTGGTATTTATACTTCCCATTCGTACAACTGAATCGTTACATTGATATAGATGTCAGGTTATGATATGTGAGGTGTAAGGTTTGAACCAGATGGCAAGTGGGCCAGTTGTATACGTAGCCACACTGATTAGTGTTAGAGAGACGAACCAAGGCTTGAATGTGGATATTAATATTTAATAAATAAATTATAATATATATATATATATATATATATATATATATATATATATATATGTGTGTGTGTGTGTGTAAGTGTATAAAGTTAGTTATATCTATATATCTATAAAGTTAGTTATGTTTATACATTTGTCTGTACAGGATTCACTCCTAAATTAATTAACAGATCATTATCACTTTTGGTACACAGCTGCCAGGCATAAAGGGTCGTAATGTGGGCTATATTTTGTTTAATTTAGTTGTATGCAAAGAGGTGGAAACAGTGGGTTGACATGCTTAATGAAAATTCAGATACCTCTGAATTTATACAATTTTAACAATAGATTTTAGACACCAATTAATAAATATTCCCCAGATTTCAGTTTCTTTGGAGTATTTTAAAGGGTTTGTAGGAGCATAATATGGGCACAACCACCCATTTTAAAATTAAAATATTTCACATTTGCATGGAAATTTATCTATAGTGATTAGACACCAATTAAGCAAGACTGTCTGAATTTCAATTTTTCTCCTTAAGCTTAAGCATAAAACTTTAGACATTTTCTAGAATCAAAATCATGTAATGGATTTTGATCACAATTAGAATAAGGATTCTAGACATAATGTTTAGTATGATTGCATTTTGAACTTACTCTACATAAGGAAACATAAATATCGTGCAAATTTGTTCTGTTCATCGATTCATTTTAGTCGTTATGGGAAGGATATTATTCTCATACAAATATATATATATATATATATATATATATATATATATATATATATATATATATATGGTTGTAGACTGATCCGGATTCACCCATAGTGACAGGATGGATTCGTCCGGGCACCTTTTCCCTTACCAAGGAGAACCGCTGAGCGAACCACTGAGCGAACCGCTGACTGAACTGCTTAGCACGTCTGCATAGAGCTTGTAATAGCGATCAACTTATTGTAATTAAGTATTCTTAATACAATTCCTATTCATTTCAATGCCTGTCTTGGGTTTCTTATTTACTTATTCTTACGATATAACACACACACACACACATATATATATATATATATATATATATATATATATATATTTACATTATAAATACAAGGTAAATAAATTTATGACATATTCATTTGCGTACGTTCTAAGAATTCAACATAAACAAGAATTTTGTGTACGATCGTTTCTGAGACGATATGAATTTTTAATTAACCCTTTTCAATTAGTTTCTATCTTTTTAAAAATTATTTTTATGACCTTTACTATTCATTTTTTAACTAGTGTTCCTTCCATTTCTTTCTTTTTTTATTAAGCACTTAGCTTGGATTCCTTTCAACTCAATTTAATACTTGAAAGTTTTAATCAACATACATACATTTTCACGTATAAATATCCCATCATATATATACACACATATATACCTAGACAATAATACGGTCATATTAATATCAACATACTCTGATCTTCATATAAAATACACACGTGTGCACAAATCTTTAGATACACAAGAATACATATAGACATACATATATATACATATCTAAAATAAAACTAACACAAATATATATGCATATATACATACACAGATATACAAATATATTGACCTATATAAATACATATCTACATATATATGTATATATATATAAACTTACATATACACATACACACATGCGCAAACATACATAGATAGAAACATGCATACATATAGATTCAAAAACACACATTCACTCACATATATACATATGTATATGCTGTATGTATGTGTCCATATATGTTGGTAGGTATTTTTATATATACATCTGTATATGGTATACCAGAATGTGAGAATATTTGTAGTACACGAATTTACACATGTATGTATATATGTGAATAGGTATGGATGGAGGTACATTCCATAATGATGCATATACATGAATGTTAGTCTGCACTCGTGTTTATAGCGAGTTCATTCGAAAACCGTTAGAATAATGGAAAAATAAGTACATATATTTATATAAATATATATATATATATATTGTTATATATAATGCTGAACTAATCAGTGAAAAAGGAGATGTATCGATGGGTAGTGTGTGTATGTATGTATATATGTGAGTAGATGTGTGTTTTTAATCTATATGTATGCATGCTTTTATCTATGTATGTATGTGCATGTGTGTATGTGTATGTGTTTGTTTATATATATATATATGTATATATATATATATATAAATGCATATGTAGATATGTCTCTATATATGTCAATATATTTGTCAATATGTATGTATGTAGATTAAAACTTCCAAGTGTTTAATGGAGAAGAAAGGAATCCAAGCTAAGTGGGTAATAAAAAAGGAAAGAAATCGAAGGAATGGTAGTTAAAGAACGAATGATGCAGGTACTAAAAATAATTTTAAAAAGATAGAAACTAATTGAAAGAGTTAACAAGTAAAGCATGTAATCCGATACTGAGCTTGACTGGTGAAAATTATAAACATATCCCA
Organism: Sepiola atlantica; assembly: GCA_963556195.1. NCBI lineage: Eukaryota > Metazoa > Mollusca > Cephalopoda > Sepiida > Sepiolidae > Sepiola > Sepiola atlantica. The sequence goes on from OY744516.1 coordinate 144,483,326, forward strand.
TTTCCCAAAAAGATTTACTTAATAGGAAAGTTTTTCAAATTCTTCTCACTTCCTTGTCTTCTTTGGTCTGAAGAGGTGGACTCTCTGTGAAGAGTACAACCGAAACATGTATGCACATATGTAACTAATAATGTTTGTATAATAAAAAAAATTATACTAAAGAACAGCTCTACTTGTTATTGAGCACATTTTATGAACACTGGAGTTTCAACGGATTTACATCTACAAAAACTAATACGATACATGCACCATATATATATATATATATATATATATATATATATATATATATATATATATATATATATATATTCAGAAAGAAGGTCGTTTATGTAAAAGCATTGGTTAATCAGTATTAATAAAATTGAAAATAGAAGCCTTTATCAATGCAAGATTTTTTCTGTCTTTAATCAGAGTTGACCAGTATTGTGTCATTTAAAAAAAAAATACAAACAAACTTTTCGTTGTTTTTTATATAATCTCCTTGTAATGGTGTGTTATCCGCGGGGATGTTCTTTGCGGTTATGAATTTAAATTCCGGTTGTAGAACGAAGACACATTGGCATGCTCGAAGTTTAGAACGATAGGTCGTTCATTTAAAAGAATTAGTGGGTCAGTACAATTAAACTTTCTAACCCTAACCCTAACCCTAACACACCATTACAAGGACATTATACCAGAAAATAAAAAGTTTGTTTACTTTGATTTTTTTTAAAAATGACACAATACTGGTCAACTCTAATTATGGAATATTATTCCGAAATTATAAGATTAAAGTAAAAAAAAAAAATCTTGCATTAATAAAGGCTGCTATTTTCAATTTTATTAATATATATATATATATATATATATATATATATATATATATTACAGCAAAAATGAGGATTTGTGTTTCTGCCTGTCAACACATCAGTTGTCAATGGTTTATTCCTAAAGAAAACCAATGACATATTTAGAATACAAGTGTTTTCGGATGCTTTAGCCTAGTTTTAAATGCTTACCATTTTTTTATATCATAATTTAAGAAAAACCTGTTATGTTTTAGTTTCAGCTTATAATAAACTGAAACGCCGAACTGGGCAAGAAACTCTGGCATGCATGTAGTCGTTACACTAAATTCTTTGTTTGAGACGGCAAATAAAAATTGTCCACTAATTAACGGAAATCCGCCTAATTTATTGATTGATCTATGTGAATATTGTCAACCTGAACATCTGCAAGATCACTGAATCGTTGATTTCAAATCGTCAGGCTTGATTGGCTTTCATGACAGACACAGTGACTAGGGTGGATAGAGCTAGTCCAATCCACCTCAGGTAAATGTTGTTTCAAGTTCAAGTAGAAGTAACATTCTAAACAAATCGCAATTTTTGTCATAAAAATGGACGAAATTGACATTTCTCCATCTTTTCCTTTATAGTGGGTGATAATATCATATTTTAGCATTTAATATTGTTTGCTGATATTTTTTTGTCTTAAATGTCCCTTATACAAAGGAGTTTTGCCTGTGTTAGAAAGCTGTATCGCCGTTATGTTTTAATTACAATACTAGCTGGGCCCGTCCTCCTGCGTTGCCCGGAAGAAATATAAAATAATGAATTAAAATTTGTCAACATCTGACAGAACGCAAATAGGTTACACCAGACAATATTAATGTTTAGAATAATAGTCAGGTTGAAATTGTTGAAAGGTGAAAGGAGGAAGAAAGGAATGAAGGAAAGAAAGAATGAAGGAAGGGGGCGCGGTTGTAGGAGCCTTCCTGCCCATCACATGGTACTTTATGAATGTTGTTGAGTAGCTTGGCGTATATTAACTAAATTCAGAAGTCGAGTCGCTGACGAAATTGTAGTCGCCATGTTGGATATGAAACACTGCAAGGAACTATTTTCGTTATTTGCATTCTCTAAAGACCGGAATAAGTATAACTGTATACGTAATAGGTACAAATGATGTAATCCGATATTCCTGGAAATCAGCAGAATTACCGGGATCCTCCATTAAATGTGTGCGTAATTTTTTGTACTATGTAGTAAATTAATAGCAGACAAATAGTAAATATTAACGGACACATTTTTGAATCGTAGACGTTGTTTATTAGTTCCCGGTGTCGATGGGGAGAGTGTTAGTACTAAAGTGTTAGGGGAAAACGTTTTTGCTACCATCTATATGAAGTATGTCTTGGGGAGAGTCTAAGATGGTGGTCCAAAAGTAATATTTGGTGTGAGTTGGAGAAAATAATCACAAATTTACTAACACACGCTCGAGTGAATAAGCGTAATATAGTGGTGAATTTAGTAGCCTGTGATGCATGTGGTTATTATCTTATTCTTGACAAAAGTACCAGGGAAAAATCGTCTTAACTTTATAGAGAAGATTGTTGAATAATACGATTGAATTTAAATCAAGTGTTAGTTAGTCGTATTACGTTTTATATGAACAAGTCATCAAGATTTTGCATGCCGATTTAGTGGGACAAAAATAGTTGAAACTATTATTCCTGAATTTTTTTGGGTAGAAAAAAAGCCATTTTCTCGGGTTGAAAAAGAAAGCAATATAAGTAGCAGCTATTTGCAGCAGGTGTCCAATGTAAACAAGGAGACCGCACAATGGCACATGTTTACAACTGAATCATCTGAATAAATTATTTATTCAAAATTTGGTAGTTTGCTGATACGTTCTTTTCCTTCGGCAAAAGATGGGTATATCTGTCAATATGTTATATCTCAGTTCAGCGTTTTTATTATGAGATTGTTGAATATATTTTTTTATATTTTGAATTAAATTATTTAGCAAAATATTTTGATTTACAGTTTATCCTGGTAGCAAATATATATATATATATATATATATATATATATATATATAACATTTATTATATATATATATATATATATATATATATATATATATATATATATATATATACAATTTTTTATTCTTATTCACCCCAAACAAGGCACATTACCACTGAGACGTAAAGGGCTACTATTAGGGACTATGCCTACAGAGACACTAAGTAGGGAGTAAAGCAGCAAGATGTCTGTTCGAATTACATCTAAATTTCTGCATGTTACTAAAAGGGGGGAATGCCAAAGTCTAGCTGTTCGGGGGAAAGAAACTATTAGAGTAGAAAGTGTTCCGGCATCTGGAGACCTATACAGTGAAGGGGTAGGATTTTGCTGCTTGTCGGGTTAGTCCGGAATATTTACGTCAAGGGGACACAAGTGCTACGAGTTCGTCAGAACCCATTCCATTAAAGTACTTGTAAAACAAGCACATGGATACAACATTGCGGCAATGTGACATGAGTTGGAGCTTCGGTGACAGTGCGGGACGTATTAGATTAGATACTTTTTGGGGGACCCTGTCTGTATAAAGGTCGCTGTTTGTGTGTTATAGAAATCGATATTTCAAGAGTTATAACATTTAAATAAATAAATTCATTTCAATAAAGGTTAAATTTATCACAGAATCTAAAGACACAATTATGATAATCCTTTGATTATATCTGTGGTCACTAGAGACAATAATCGGTTAGGTCCATAAAATAACTGAAATATATTAAAACGTACAGAAACGAAATTATTTTTTTTATATAGACTTTCTCCGTTACACAAAACAAAAATAAAATTAAACAAAGAATATATCAGTGAATAATGTACTTAAAAATAAACCATTTTCAAGTACATTATTCACTGATATATTCTTTTAACATTTAAATAATTATTTTTATTTGTATTTTTAAAATTTAAAGTAAACGAGTACGTTTCGATTCGTTAAAACTATTTTTACAGCTGTTTTTATGAACAAGTATTTTTTTTTAAAGAAAACACCACTATGCTAACATTTTTTTTGATTACTTGACCTTATATCGCATTTTAAACTTTTTCTAAAGCAAAATTGTAATCATAGCTATATTTTTAATTATTTCCGACCAGCAATATATCTCCACACTGGGTGAATACCGCTAGTTCTTAATACAAGGACACAAGTGACTCAAAAATCTTCTTGCATAATACTGACTTATCTCCCTTGCATAATAGTTATGAATCAGTGTCAACGATGGAAACATTTAAGCAAACAAAATTTGAATGATGATTCATCAAGTCAGCTGCTCATGTAAGGTATTGTTAGGCGTTGGCAGAAGTATTTTTATTTCTCGGTGTTCGTGGAAGAACATCATTGTGTGGATTATTGGACGAGGTGTCATATGCATGGACTAATATTTTGGCATGGGGCCAATTTGACTACTACTTCTGAGTGTGTGTCATCTCTCTCTCTCTCTCTTTCTCTCTCTCTCTCTCCCTCTCTAGTTTTGCATAAACATAATAATAAAACATAATAATATATTGTATGTCTCTGTTTCAATATATATTTATAAATATTTATTATCTTGTGTCTAAAAGTCAGGGAGTTAATTCCGTATATATGCAAGCATCAGTGCAGCTAAATGGAAGTAACGCTCTTTGTAAACAAAACTGTTTTTGTTCTCAATCTTATCTATATATTAATGATAATGTATGTGCGTGTGCATGTTTGTGTTCCCTATAGAAAGAAAAGTGAGAGAATCTACATAAAAAATAACAGTTTATACGTATGTCAAATTTAGGCAGAATGTTTTTTAGGCAGATGTTATTAAATGGCACAGTTTTTTTTAGTTTTATGATGATATTTGCCCAATCTTCCATATAATTGGTTTGCTTTCCGATAATATAAATAAGTCTCATAGTTTTCTTGCTCCATATTTGTGTGAATACTTTCAATTTGATTACTTAAATCATCATTTTAAAAGACTTAGTCTTGGTGTCTTTTTTATCTATTTGCTTTCGGTGATTAACGGTTAGATTAGCCATGGAGTGTTTGCATCAATTTGATTTTAGTATTTAATAGCTAGTTTTGACCAACTGTAAAACGAGTATCCATAGTGACACGATTTTGCATGTAAAAATAATAACGTGAAGTGCATTTGCAAAATAGTTAATGTCTAGCCAGTAATAATTTGTTAGTATTAATTACTAAGATAAACACTTTAAAATTTTGTGACTAGTTTCATAATTAATCTTCTTAATTGTGGAGTGTCTAGTCTTAATTTAGATAGCTTCTACAATTTTTAATTTTGTTATGCTGGTATTAGGTTTTTGTGTTATTTATAGTAAATGCGTCTCTATCAGAAGGGGAAGTCATGTTTTTTAGGTGTTAGCAGATTGAGCTAGTTGTCAGATAGATGCATGTTAAGTCTATGGAAAAGAACTGTTGTATTATAACTGATGTCATTATTACTTTTTTATTATAGTTGGAGATAGATTATACCAAATAGCATTGAAATTGATATATAACATTGTTTTTCTATTGTTTGGAGAGCCTGAAATGAGTAATTTGTAAATATGTATCCTTTTGTGTGTGAAACAAACGGAGTTAATTAAGTATATATTCAAGCAAAATTTAATGCAAGCATCAGGGCAGCTGATGAGAAGTAAAAAAACAACTCCTTTTTACATTTTTTTTTTGCATGAGACATTAAAAGCATTTGTTAACATTAGACTTGAAGACGACCATGCTGTAGTTGGTTGGGAAGCAGACTTGTGGTATCTTGCTCACCAGATGGAATGTTTCAGGAAAAAAAACTGTGTTCATCGAAGTTTCTTTTGGTTTTTGGTAAAGAAAGTGAAAAAAGAAAAGTTATTTGCTGAAGTTGTAACTAAACGAGTTCTAGCTGTGAATGTTTTACAAGGGGCTACTAGGGATTGGAGCTAAGTTGAGAACCTACCATGAAGATAACGATACATTAGAGAGAGGCTAGTCACATCTCTTCAGTGTGAATAACCCAATCTGTTCCTATTTTTCTATTTTTTTTAATATCTGATTAAGAGACGCTCCCAAAAATTAATGTTTTAAATAAACACTTTGTAATAATTCTCAAAATCAAGAGAACCATGTAGAGACGATACATTTTCAATTCGTCTGTTGTTGGAGCGAATGTGGGATGAGGGTCTCTTAATTCAAGAACAGGGCACGTGGCGGTGCAAATTGAATTAGAATTGGTGTTCTTATCTTTAATAATTCATATTACCATATAAACAATGCTTTCAAAACAAGAACACCAATTCTAATTCAATTTGCACCGCCACGTGCCATGTCTTGAATCAAGAGACCCTCGTCCCACATTCGCTCCAACAACAGGCGAATTAAAAACACACCAAAAAAACGATGAGAAAAAAAGAAAAAAAGGGTATTTAATATATATTTTTATTATTATTATTATTTTTAAATTCTGCTGATGTAGTATATCTTCGAAAATTTAATTGAAAAAAAAATTGAAAAAAGTTCAAATTAAAATTCATTGTATGGCGTTCTTATTTTTAATAATTCATATTACCATATAAACAATGCTTTCAAAACAAAAACACCAATTCTAATTTATATATATATATATATATATATATATATATATATATATATATATATTATACACGGTCGTAGCTGTTTTTACTGTAAGATAAATCATTAACCTCTCAGCAAGAGAAAAAAGTAAACTTGTTTTTGTGTTTCTGATTAAAAAAGAATAGACAGACCATTGTGTTTTGTGTTTTCACTTTTTTCGTCGCTGTCAAACGACTTAAATTTCAAAATCCTGATTTGAAAAATGTTCTGTCCTACACAAAACCGACACTATTTTTCTTCAATTCTCTTACCCGACGCTAGAAGTTTTTTTTCTCCCAGATTTGAGACACTTTGATTGTTGAAAAATCATTTTGATTTCAACTTCTCGCTTTATTGTTATAATTAGCAATTATCCAGAGCATACCACCAAAGTCTTTTTTCGAAAATCCCAGATTCAAGTTGTAGTAATGATTATGTTGTATCCGACATAAATCCGAGTTTTCATTACCAATGTTGTGCACAACATAACTCCGGGTTATTTTCATGTCTGTATATGTTTGAATACCTAGTCTCCAGTTTTGTGCGACATACATACAGGTTATGTCGATCCGAATAAGTCGAGTAACTAGTCGCCAGTGTTGTGAGACATGGGTTTGAATCCGCGTCGCCAGTTTTGTAACCTTGAAGAGCCGATAATAATTAAGACAACACGGTTGTATATTTACAAGAGTGTATTTACAGAAAGTCAGAAGCGTATGTTACAGAAAGTCTGCGTCCGATACTGTGGCTATGACTGCAAGATGAAAAGAATCAAGCTAGCACCCTTAAATAAAAGGCACTCTGACCATTTAAAAAAGCCTGATAAGCCCTATCGGCATTCCCCGGTCAAACCGCTTGAGGCAGTTAGCAATAAACAAACTAAACATTAAGGAGGGGAGGCAAGGCCTGGGAGGGTGAACATCCTAGGATTACCTAGGACAATATCCAGTTTCTACCGAACTGATTGTCGAGATCGAATCCTCAACTGCTATTTATACCACCAACGACAGCGCATGGCGCATGACTGCTACGTCGTAACTCTATTTATAGTCTCCGGAAGAGTCCATCTGTAGATCACCGTCACTCCTAAATATTTTCACTGTCAACAGTAAAAAAATAACAGAGTACCATGGTCGGTCAGACATAAATAACGTTTGCATAATTTTGGTCATTCGGACTACATTTCTCATCTTGAGTGTTATAATCACAACGTTTCGGCCGCTGTAACCTCCGGCCTTCTTCAGGTGTATCTCTTTGAACTCGGGAATATTTCTGTCAAACTCGGAAATCTGGATGGAAGTACGAACTTCCATTCGAATTTCAATTCAGATTTCAAGATTCCCGAGTTCGACAGAAATATTCCCCAGTTCGAAAGGATACACCTGAAGAAGGCCGGAGGTTACAGTAGCCTAAACGTTGTGATGCTAACACTCAAGATGAGAAATGTAGTTCGAATAACTAAAATTATGCAAATTATCAATCCTCATCTCAAAACTTCAGAAATATGATAAATAACGTTGAATAAAATTCAGTAACGTTTTTATTTTAAATACGTTGTTCCTGTTAAAAATGATTCTATATAATTTTTTCTGACAGAATTAAGTAAAGAGTCGATAAATAACAAAAAGATACTACTGATACCATAAACCAACTTTGAAATCTAGTGTAAGATGATCGCTTCTCTTCCCTGCAACCCCTTTTCACACAGAAGAGATGTTGTTAACCTCTCTCTACTGTATCGTTATGTTCATAGTTGGTGCTCAATTAATCTCCAATCCTTGTGCCACCCTGTAAAAAATTCACAGCAAGAACTTGCATATCTACAACCACAGCAGAACTTTCCTTTCCCTCTCTCTCTCTATCTCTCTCTCTCTTGCTGTCTCTCCTTCTCTTTCTGTCTCTCTGTACCAAACATCAAATAGAAATTCTATGAACAAAGTTTCTTTCCTAGAAATTCCGATCTGTTGAATAAAATACCACGTGGCTGATTCCCAACTGATTACAACATGGTCGCCTTCAAGTGTTATGTAAACAAATACTTGTTGAGCCGTCCTCTTGGATAATCAATTCCTTTTCTGTCTATCTCACCCATTGTTTCTGGTCCTCTCGTGGAGGCGATCATCGTCCAACTGATAATCTCTTTAACCCTTATGATCGAGTTACCCCCGGGCTATAATAAGTAGTGACCCATTAGTAATAAGTAAAGAAAATCCCTCCCAGTGTGCCCCATCAGATGTACACCCCTTCTCGCCTATGGCCAAGGGGTTTGAAGGTGGGTAGGGTCGAGTCTGCTGAACAAGAAATGGTGGTATTATCGTACCTGGTAATCAGTAACTCCAAAATAAGCATTCTGTTCTCTAAATCGGACTCGCTGTATTTAAAGGTTGTGTCCACTTTCCTGTCAGGATAAAACGGGCTCTCGATCAAACTAGACATTTACTAAAAATATCTTCTTTTTTTCTGATCTCTGAAAAGTGCCGTCCGATTACTGGCTCCTCCTCTTATTTTTACTTTGAGTTCGTAGATGTATGTTTATGTGGAATTATCTTCTGTGATGGAATGACAGGCACAGCAAAACAATCATGAATTACCGTGACAAGAATTGGTATTTAGTATTGCTACAAATTTAGCTGCTTTGTCACAATCTTTATAACAAAGAAATGAGGGAGAGAGTTGTAGAACAATTGTTGGCACCATCATATCAAACACTGTTGAAGCCTACGGGTGTTTATTATGTTTAGTCTCATCACTAGTAGTATTATTATTAACGCATTTAACCATGTTGACACACCCAGTGGCCCAAAGATGCTTCATGCCAATTTAAATCGCATAGTTTTGGAGCATATAGGATATATATAATTGGACAGAATTGCACTAAATTATATCAAATTTAACACGAACGTTTTATGGATGATGGGTATATCATAGAAAAAAGAGGCAATGTTAATATAATTTAAACTGCTACTAATAGTAAAATAAATATATATATATAAAGTTTATACAACAAAAGATATAAGAGGCAACTAATATCTTTAATTATTGAACATCCGGATAAAAATGAAGCTCAATATACTGGATAGAGCATTAATAGCAATAGATGAAGTGAAAGAATAAAGTAAAGTGTGAATCAAATTTTCAGAGTTTAATCTTTATTATCTGCAGTAATGTCATTGCGGTAATGATCCTCTGAGGAGAAGATTTTCTTTGAAAACTCATGAGTTAAGGACTTTAAAGTACTTTGCCTGAACATTGAACTGTAATCAAATTTGATTCGCACCTTTTTTTATTCTTTCATTTTATCTATTGCTATATATATATATATATATATATATATATATATATATATATATACCCCCATTTAAATGGAATACATAATTTGTATATATATGTATATATATATATATATATATATATATAACCCCATTTAAATGGAATACATAATTTGTATATATATATATATATATATATATATATAAAGAGGTGTACTAAAAGCGAACTTTTAGGAGAGGTAAAACCTATTGTGAAGAGTTCCATTCTTCTTCATATATATATATATATATATATATATATATATATATATATATATATATATATATATATATATAACCCCATTTAAATGGAATACATAATTTGTATATATATATATATATATATATATATATATATATATATAACCCCATGTAAATGAAATGCATAATTTGTATTGACTCTGCACTTAGTTCTTATTCAAATTAATCAAATATTAATAAAGTAAAGTAAACAATGAGAATTATCTTTGAGTTAATTTAAATATTTTATAGATAAACAATAAGTATCACTTGCTAAAATAGTAGAATTAAACTAAATTAAAATTGCTGGAATGGGTGGCGTGATTTATGTTGTTAACTCTGAATTATCGTTGCAAGATGACTGACCATTGAGGGTCGCACGTGAGTTCAAAGTTTTGAACGTTGGTCTGTTATATCATGTCACACTACGTTGTAAAATTTCTTCAAATTAAGAATTTTTTATTTTATTTTCTTACAAGCTTGAGGCGAACAGATAATATTGTTTGGTTTACTGTAAGCAAAACGATTCGTAAAATGATTTGCACTGAAATGTATCTGTTTTGCAAATATTTTTTGAAAATCTTTTGTAAGAAAAATGAAAAAAATCTAGGCTTTTGGAATATAAATGAACTTTTATATATATATATATACATATAATTACGGTCATCAATAATTAAGTGTATATGCATGTGTTTAATTTTATCTAATATATAATTACTGCAGGGATAAAAGAGTTACATATACAAGTAATATACACTTCTACTTATATTGATATGCTTATATAGACAGTCTTACAACTCCAAATGTGTACATAGTCCAGTAACTCCAGACATCTAGACATTCCAGCAACCTAAAATCTCAAAGTCTGAAAACCCATAGCATCTAGACAGTCTATCAACCTCAGACTTCTAAACAGTCTCGTAACTGCAGACATTTAGAGAGTCGAGAATTTCTAGACAGTCTAGAAATCCAGATGTTTAGATAGTCTAGCAATGCCGGGCATCTATAATATCTGACATCAGACGTCTACACAGTCTATCAATCCCAAGCGTCTAAACTGTCTGGAAAGTGTTGACAGGCTATCAATTCCATATGTATATATAGTCTACCAACTACAGATACATAGACAGTCTAATAACTACCACCGTCTAGAATTCTGATGTCTTGTGCAGTTTGCGAGCAAGTCTAAAATGCCTGGTAACTCAAAACATGTTGACAGTAGAGCAAGTCTTGATGCCAAGAAAGTTGATCAAGTCCATATGTCTCGAAACTCTAGCAACTGCAGAAGTCTCGACAGCCGAGCAATTCAAGATCTCAAACAAGTTTGAAAGAGTATGCATAGTTTCTTTTTTTTTAAATTCCTATTTTGTTTTATTTTGAATTTCTGAAAACAATAAACAAAACCAAGAAAAAAAAGCAAAAAGAATTTTTTTTAAATCAGTCGATAAATAAATGCATCGTGAAGTATGCACATTCAGTTTTCGTGTTTCATCGCATCGGGTTTCATCAAACCACGAAAAACATGCATGCAATATTAAGTATGTACATGAGATTAAAGGGCTATAATTTGTTTTTCTGAATGCTTTTCTGGAATAGTTAAAACAGCAACGGCTATGCATTTGGTTATATTATTTACTAGCTTTATCTACTCGGCGTTGCCCGGGATGCAGTGAAATCTTACGAGGAAGAACTAGAGATTGGAGCTCAGTTCAGCACCTTTCATCGAAATAACGGCAGTTAAACTTATACGGAAATAAAATTTGAGTTGTAAATGAGACAACTCATTTTATATTCTTAAATAAAAATATGAGATATTTTCCGTGTTGATTTAGATATTTCGGTCATAATTGAAAAATGCTTCCATATTAACAGTTATCGGGGCATGGAACTACATAATTTTAAAAAGTCAACTGTAGCAAAATATTTTATTATAATGTCAATAACATTGTACAACTATAACAAATGAAGTTGGCTAGGCAGGATCAAAGTTTGATTTGTCAGTTTAATTGCTATTTATGTCAAAATTTTAAAATCTCACAAGATAGCTTCATATGTTAGATTGACATCACCGTTTTAGAAAATCTTAAATTTAATAATGATTTTATAAGGGTAGTAATTTTTCTCTCTTCTTTTGTATATCTGTAAAATAAATCGTCGTTCTTTTATGGAAATCGCTGCAGACAAGGCATGAAGCCACTTGACATAAGGAACGAAAAGAAATATTACTTCAAGGTCAAAAAATAACTAACGATAAGTGTTAGATGGATAGATTCTGAACCAGAAAACAGCGATTCTTCCCATTTTGTCAGAAACATCGCTTGTAGAATGTGAGGACTACAGAACAAAATAAGTGAAGCGAGAGTAACAAGGTTGCCGAAAGTAAACCTAAAGTCCACTTTCTACTCTTCATAATTTAATTTTATTCTAGTTTGGACATGCCTCTCAATCTGATAAAAAAGTCACTGTTACATTTGAGATAGGAACTTGCACCGGAAGAACAAGAAAAACCATGGTTCAATACATTTTAATCTGAAGACATGTGTCTGAATAATGAGCACCATTGAATTCATTGGTAAGTGGTCAATGATGAAACATTGGAACATCCCGTGGAGTCTCATCCAAGGACTACTCTTTAGATCCTTTCGAATTATTATCCATGTAACTATATCAGAGTTGAAGAGCCACGTTTTTATTTTGGTGAACTCGACAGAAACTAAATTTGTCTCATCATGTCTTGGCTTCGATCTCTTTTCTTTTTATCTCTCTCATTTAATTAATTTTTTTTTTCATTTCACGTTTCATTTTAAGCATTTAAGTATTTTGAGAGTTAGGAGGGACAGTATCTTAGAGGTCTCTGTTCTCCTGAAAATGATTATATCTCTATTTATATAAAGTAAGGTATGTGAATTGTTTATATATTTGTATGTATATGATTCACTTCTAAACTAAATAACCGACCATCATGAATTTTCAAACACAGTTGATAGGCGTAAGGGATCGTAATGTTGGCTATATTTTGTTTCATTTGGCTTCATGCAAAGAGGGTATAAAGGAGGTGAAAGCCATTTGTAAAAGTTCAGATCCCTCCAATTTTTGTGAAAGTTTGATAAACAAAAATAAATATTCCACAAATTTCGGTTTTGGAGAATTTTACAGGATTCTTAGGCGACATAATGTGGACACAACCTCGCATTTGAAAATTCAAATATTTCAGATTTGCATTGGATTTTATGCATAATTATTAGACACTAATAAAACAATTTTAATTTTTTCTAAAGACAGCTTAAGCTTAAGCCTTAAATTTTAGACATCTTCTAGAATTGAAAATAATGGATTGGATTTTGATAAAAATTAGAATATGAATTCTAAACATAAGGTTTAGTATCATTATATCTTGATTTTGAGCTTCGAAAGGTGACCTAAATGTGATGCAAAACTGTTCTGTTTGGGGAATTTATTCTTCCAGTTTTGTATAAGAAAAGCTATGTTCTGCTGGTATTAGTAGTGCAAAACTCTACAGATGAATTCGGTCCTTTTACAGTCGTAGCCGTTTTAAGAAAAGAACAGCATATAGTGAATTAGGTTGAGAGTAATGGACATAGGTTAAAAAAAAGATGGGTGACTTGGTGAGTAAATTGCAAATTACGGCTAATTTCCCTCTCTCTCTCTTTCTCTTTTTTCTCTTTTTCCCTCTCGGCTATTGATTAAATCATTTTACTACTTGTGGTGTTATTTCATTTTTATTATATTGGCATATTCCAATCTTTTTATTCTTTCTTTTCTTTACTTCATTCCACTGTAGATAGAAAGGGAGAGGGGGAGGGGGAATAGTTAGAAAAGTGAAAGTGATAGAACAGTATAAAGTAAGAGTGTGTGGGGGGATCATGCAACATACGAGAGAGGAAGAGTAGAATAGACAGAAACTTATTAAGAGATGGGTCACTTGGTGATTTAATTGCAAATTAAGGATAATTAAAACAATAAAAATTAGTTTTCTTTTATTTCAAACAAAACTCAATCCCAAAACTAAAGAATATTTTGATATGTATCTTGTGTGATTAAAATAAATACGGAAACTCCTTAGATAAACGAATGTTTATTAACTCAGCTTATAAAAATAGATTTCAATTAATGGTTTCAGGTAATTAGACATATTTTAATTGTTAATCTCATTTATAAATGTTTAGTGGGTTTATCCGGACTCTACATGAGACCACGTAGTCATCTTAGATGATGACATTTATCATAGCTGAATGCTGGTTTGGGTGGAATGGAAGGGCACATACAAGCTGAACATTTACAACATCAGTTTACTTAATTCTGTAAACACATTCCTCTGGTCAGTTTGGCTGCATTATATATTCCTGGAAACATTCCATTACAATTTTCTTTCTCAGGTTGGTCAGAAAGTGTCCCCACCCACCCCACTCTCAACAGCCAACCTAGTACTTATACTGCTCTTCACTATCTGAAAACTATTTAAAACATCTCCCTCTCTCCAAACAGATGACCCTATTCAACAAATCAGAGCCTTTTGCATATCTCACCCATACCCAGGTCGCTATCTAACAGTTACAAGTACATCATATTCCGGTGCAACACTGTTGCATTGTTACTGTAACATTTTAACCAATCAAATATTTTCTTGCTTCAAACTAATCGCGCATTTTCAACATAATCGCAAAATTATGGTAAGTGCTGGAGATAAAAACATGTCGCTCTGGTCAAATACTGTCTTCAATTAACAATGTATGGAAATTATAAAATATTGCTTTATATTTTTTTAATCGAGAATCACTAAATTGAATGATGAAAGAAACTTATAAAATCTTTATGGGATTATTATACGTTTTCTGCCAAGCATCTGTCATCATTTGAAGATACTGTACATTTTCCTGACACTATCCCAGAATTCAAACGATAACAAATGAGTTCGATTTATTCCGGTTCATATTTTCACTACATTCTCCCCCATCCTTATATTTAACAATTTGGTTATGGTCTGCGAATTTTTATATTTTGCCAACTTTCCAAGAATTCAGAATGACTGGTCTGCCGGCTGTGTTAATACTAGACGAGAAAATGTCCTTGGCATAATTCTTGTAAACTAGAGACTGTCATGCTGGTGAGGTGAGCCGACCTTTCTTTTCCCAGAATGAGGTATGGTTCGACACGATCTTAGGAGTTGCACTCTCCCAGGCATTACCGTTTCCTTCACGAGTGGGGGATTATTGTTGACCGTCTAAGCAATATGTATAGTATTAGTTTTTAATTTTATTTTTTAATTTTTGGGGGAGGAAGTAGGGTGTGGTTTTGAGAACACAACTCGTAAATGGTAATGCTTAAAAAATAATAATAATAATAATGTGGCCACGTTACTCATTGTAATAGAGAATATCTAGAATATCTATCTCATAATTCTTAATGATAAGTTCATTAGTCTAAGAGTTTACCCACACGTACATATTATTGACTCTCGAACACATGCGCACCTGTCAGGTTAAAGTTTTATTACATAATATAACTCAAAATTTGATGCAAAGCAATTCTTTGCTATATTAACTTTTTTTCGTATCTCGATTACTTTAAAGGGTTTTTTTTGTGGATTTGTGCTAATCATGGATATGCAACTAAAGACTCGGACTTTCTACTAAGGATCTGCATCTCCTTTATTTCTATTATTATTGCAATCATAGTAAATCTTTTGGTAGCTGTATTTTGTCTACATACGCCATCACTATAGACAACAGGATAGTTCTGTGTTGAACTAGAGTGCTCCACTATTAACTTAATTTTGAAAGTTCATCTGCTGGGATCACACATCCGCCAAGTTGCTTCCCATGGCTTCACCCTAACTCTGGTAGGGTGGCTTCCGGGTGCTATACCTTGCCAAAGGGCAGCCCGTGATTTTGTCCACCACTGCTTATTTTATGTATTTGCAGCTGACCTCTAAATCTAGAGGTTGTTCCTCTATCTGCAACCTGGGAAGTCGGCAAATGAAAGTTTTCACACCACAGGTAATATTTTATAGGTGCATTGTTAATACTCTGTTAATTGCTTTACTGCAGCGCAATGACAGATCAAACGGATCTGCAATGCAAAATCTTACCAAACCCAACAAATTAAGGCAGAAAGTATATATGTTTGTGTGTTGTTTTTAATGGTGTTCTAATCTATCATTTATACTTAATAGTTCCCAAGCTGAGAACAGTAGTCAGAATAATCCAAATAATAAAATTATCAATCCTCATCTAAAAAATTATAAAAACATGAAACCAACGCATTAGGTACGAGGATTTGCTGAAAACACTACATTTGCCCAGCATCGAGGTTACCCTAAGGACACATTGGTTAAACTGGCATTGTTCATGTGAAGTGTTCACGCTCTTGGATAAACCGTGGCAGATGTTTTGAACCGCAGAACGTTAAGTGGCCAAGGAAAACTTGGAAGCAAATGGTTGCACAAGAGTAGAAGTTGGTGACAGTTGCCTTGCTGGACCATAAGCAGTGGAGAGTAAGCTTGAAAAATATCCAAAAAATGTCTGACCTCTGCACAAGAAAAAAATCAATAGAAGAAAGATGAAGCTGTTAATAACAATCATTATTATCTGCTACGTTTCTTGGAAAATCCGCACTCTTTTTACTATTACTTTTCACTATTATCATCATCTAGTCGTGGTAGTGTTACGGATCTTCCGGACTCTGTCACATCATCTCACTTTCTGCCCCATTATATCAAGAAGGTCTTCTCAGGTGCATTGTGAGTACTCTGCTAGTGAAGTCTCCCAACTGAAATACATCCCTGTTTTGGCATCAACAAAAGAACATCGCGAAGGATGAACTCCTTAAAAATGAAAATTGCTCAAGGCAAGGCATGAAGCCACTTAAAGAAATGAGCTAAAAAATACAACTTCAAGGTCAAAATCTAGCCAATGATACGTGTTAGATGGATAGATTCCGACCTAGAAAACAGCAATTTTCCCCCTTTGTCAGAAATATCGCTCATAGAATGTGAGACTATAAGACAAAATAAGTGAAGCGAGAGTTACGAGGCTGCCGAAAGTAAACCCAAGTTCTACTTTCCTATCTAGAATTAAAAAAAAGAGAAATCGAATAAGAAAGAACTCCTTGCGGCTATTGATTGTAACACTTACAAAATATGGTGGGGGGAGTTAAATAGACAACTTACTTGTTTGGTGTAAGAGTCATGTAAACTGTGGTTATGGAAAAATCTTTGTCACTGCTAACTTATTGTTTTCATTCGGTAATCTTCTATACTAAGAGTATTTTTGTATTCAGCTATTTTATTAAATCTAACTTTTTTAATCATTATTCAACTTTAGTACTAACAATAATTTATTAACCAGCACTTTCAAATTTTATTAAGAGTTTTGTTACCGGTATTGTGTTTTGAATAAAAGCAAGTTGATTCTTGCTCTACTTAGTTTGAATCCTAGATGGCGGTTTGAGAATATCTCTATCTTTCTATTTATATAATTCTATCTATATAATTTATGTTACATAACTTCTTTTTTACGTATATATTCACTTTAAGGTTCCTCTATTAAATATTTTTATTTATGTATTTTTATTGATATGTTTATCTATTTTCTTATATATCTTTTTATATGATTTCATTACTTAAATAATTTTTTATTATTATTATTATTATTATTATTATTTGTACTCACTAGAAGTTCTCACACAGATAATCGTTAGTGATTGCTCACCGACAACAACTAGTGGCATTTCCTGGAGTCTGAGTGACAACAAGCCTGCCCAGATTTCCAGTATTCTTCACGTCTTTTCGATAACGATGCGGTATCGCAACAGCCTCTTACCATTGATTTCTCACTGGTGAGGACCATATGTCTTCTCTGGGATTTGGGTGACAATAAGTTTTCGCAAGGTCCCAGCATTCTCCGAACTTTTCCAGTGGAGGTCTGGTTTGTGCTGTGCCTCCTCGGTCTTCTCACCCTCCTCGACCCTCTACAAATATTTTGTCTGGTGTTAGCCTAGGCCGGAACTTTTTTTTTTTTTAAACTTAAATTTAAAAAAAAATTCTTTTTTATTTTTAATTCTTTTTAATTTTTTTATTTTGATTTTAATTTTTCATTTTTTGGGTGAGGTGGGGAGAGAAATGGGGAGCTTATGGTGTTTCCTGTCATTTCTGTTCCTTTGTTCATTTTTGTGTGGTGATAGCTGAGGCCGGTGTAATTTATTAGAGGGTGGAGGAGATTATGAAGTGATGTTTCTTGCAGTTTCTGTTCCTTGGTTCGTGTTGTGGTGTTCTTCGTGTAGTTTTGTTTTCTCCCTGTTATAAATTCCTTGTGACCGGTTACCCTTTGTAGCTAATGTGGGTTGGCTTCCGCATTCGAGGATTTTCCTTATGACTGCAGCTGTTTTTATCATTGCCGTACTTTGTATGGTTTCGATGATCCCTTTCATTCCAATTTCTACCAGTCTTTTCTCCAGGTTTTATGGGATTATTATTATTATTATTATTATTATTATTACTTATATATAGAATATTAATTTATTATATTTGAATACATTCACTTTTTTTACCCTTTCATTCCATATTTTTATTTTATTTTGTTTCTCATCAATTCCACTCAATTCAAATGCTTAGTATTATTTAAACTATATATATGAAAACTAATTGCTCTTAATGGTAATGCATAACGGGACAACGGATTTCTTTACCAATCGGTATAGAGATTTCGCGTGAACTAACTAGCTAAAACAACGAATAGACGCTTGACACAGTTGAAAATTCTTGTTTTCTCAACCTATTTCAATTTTCTTAATTTTCTTCATTTCGTATCATTTTCTGACAAAGTGTTAGAATTTGTTAAAGCCCCCCTCACTGATTGGCTGTTGCCATGTCCCTTAAGGGCCTCACGGATTGGCTGTCAGGCATTGCAACCCCTTTTTTGTATAGGTGTCACGTGAGCCAACCCTTAAACACCCTTGTATACGGCTTCCCGCCTTCTTTTTCCACGATTCTGCTCGAGTCAACAACACATCGGCTGGTCTTCTCAGTGGTACAGCCCTCGACGGCATCACAGAGAATGACCTCCCGCCGATACCCGAACTCTATGCAGGCTCTTTTTCAACGACTCCACTCCAGTCAACAACACATCGGGCGGCCTTATCAGTGATACAGCCCACGACACCATCACAGAGAAAGACCCCCCGCCGTTACCAGAACTCTAAAACAGATAAGTTCTAGCGAACCACGTTTTCGCAATCAACCAAACTTCAACCAAACCCAAACCCCCAAACCTCAAATCCATCTCTCTACCATCCTACCATCCTCTTTTCCATCCTCTCTATGATTTACCAATGCCTAATGAACTGTTTGAAACTGTAAATACTCGCTCCAACTTTCTCTTTCTTACTAAATGATATGAAATTACACCCTTGTGTTTTGTGTTCCTTCTTCAGACTTCCGTCCTATGTATCTTTGATGAATTTATCTGCACATGGTTACCCCATTCTCACGTGGGAGAATTGAACTTTATTTCAGGATTATTTTAATCCCAACAAAAGAGCGGAAGACTGTTCGAAATATCAGAAAAAAATATGATAATTACACAAATAACACCATCGTGTTCATGCTTCATACATCATCAATCTTCCTTAAAATACTTTTCTACACTGCGTGCCAGAATTATATGCAAATAGATTTTTTTTCTAACTCCGCTAGTTTTTAATAAAAATTAGTGACACTTGACATGTTATATGGCAACACTAACACATGCGCAAATCTAAAATTCAAAGCTAATCTATGCAATAGTAAACAAATAGCAGCCATTTTGGTGACTTGCAGCCTGTTTCAGAATGCCAACTTTGTATACAAATCATTGCTATAAAGGCAAATATGTTGAAGTGGTGATGGAAAATTAAAACATTGATTATTTTAGGAATATGTAATTTGAGAACAACAAGAATACAGAGCAAACATCTTTAATATGGTTTCATAGTACAATCAATATTGTATATAATTGCCATTTTTATTAACAAGAGAAAAAAGCCTTTGGTCCATTGAAGATGTCAAACTTTCGATTTCATCTGATGAAATTTCTTTGACAGCAGTCAGAACAACATTCCAGAGGTCATCCTTGGAAGGGTACTGCCTTTCTCCGGAGTAAATCTTCCTTTTCAAGATACTCCACAGATTTTCGATGGGATTTTAATCTGAAGAACAGGCTAACCATTGCATTATTTTCCCATGTCTGACGAAAACACTCTCCAAATATTCAGTGGTTATTCTTGCAGCAGTAGATAATGCATTATCATGCATGAATACCATCTTTTTTCTGGAATGATAAATTCTTCTTCTTGTGCCAGGGTACAAGGTGCTCTTTAATGAAGTCAATATAGAGTTTGGCGGTCATTTTCAGTCCATCTGCGACTTTGAATGGTCCTACCAGCTCATTACCAATGATTGCAGCCTAAAACACGACCACCTCTTTGTTGACGCCTGATCCGGTTGGGATGTGGACTTTCATTACGGTACCATCCTCTCATCCACCCATCGGGTCCATCAAGAATCGCTCGACACTCATCAGTGAACAAAACAGATTGAAAATTTACCTTTATGTTATTTCTTGCCTACTCCATCCTCTTTTTCTTGTGGATATCCTTTTATTGGGGGCGAACCTCTGGCTTTCCACATTTTGCAACCGTCCTTAGGATATGGCATCGAGTTTATTTGGGCACATCAGGAACGCCAATGTTTTCAAAAGCTTTTTTGCTAGTTTCAAGAGAGTTATAGCGCACTTCTCTGTTGATCCTATTCTTAGCTCGATGCGAGAAAGGTGCTTTCTTACGAATTTTCCCTTTGTCAAAACGTCCATTGCAAAGGTCAGGGTTAGTAAAAAATTGTTTAATTGTACGATGATCACAGTTCAAGTCTTTTGTTATTTCTAAGGTAGATATCTTATTATGAATCTTTTGGAGAATTTTAGACTTCTCAGTTTGACTCAAACCACTTTTACGTTCCATCTTGCATATAAAGTTGGCACGCTGAAACAAGCTGCAAGTCACCAAAATGGCTGCCATTTGTTTATTATTGCGCAAATTAGCTTAAAATTTTAGATTTGTGCATGTTAGTGTTGCCATATAACGTGCTAAGTGTTACTAATTTTTATTAAAAACTATCGGAGTTAGAACAAAATAATTGATTTGCATATAATTCTGGTGCACAGTGTAGAATTATACGTGGAATAACAAACAAATGTATATATATATATATATATATATATATATATATATATATATATATATATATATAATATAAACTATTTCATTTTATCCATCACCTCAACAATTTCTCTAGCCGGCTTATTCGTCGTAGAATAGACTATTTCAGATTAGTGTTTACCACACAGTGTCCACATGTAATCACTCTGCTTGAACCAGTCTGTACCAACTAGACTACTCTACTCTAACTATATCAAATATCCCCTCTGCACTGGCACGTCATCCCAACACGAACACCTTCTTAATGCAATATATATATATATATATATATATATATATATATATATATATATATATATATACTAACTGTTCCGATATGTATTTATCCTGGTGTAGAAATATGTTGCTAAAATTGACAACGATTAAATATTAAAGTATTGGAACTACCCTCACTGAAGAAACGAAAATGCATTGGTTTTATCTGCTACTGCATTTTTATTGTAACGTAAGCAATGCTATTATTATTTGTAAACGATCCGACGTATTATGCAAAGTATAAAATTAAACTACCTAATGACTGTAAATATTTTTTGTGTAAGTAATAATTTAATAAATTACTAACTGTACCGACCCTGCGTTGCCCGGGAATCATTACTTTAGTTTTTATTTCGTTCACCCAACCCTTATCTTTTCTATTAATTTCTTGTAAAGTTATTTTTTTGCATTTGTGTAAAGTTGGTTTTCTTTAATAGAATTTTGCAAACCAAATGTAATTATTACAAATTAATAATTCAACCAAACTATTATAAAGCTAGAACAAAAAGATGTGTTATCTTGTCTTTAGCAGTTTACTATATCAGCCAGCAGGCTTGTATAGAGAGCAAAGAAGGTTTAGTTGACGAATGAAAGGAAAGAGGAAAACTGGCTATGTACTGTCAGTCTGGTATGTAAGCAGTTTTCTTTTAAAAATAGATTGGTAAGAAACCGAAATTCATTATGGTCAATTTAATTTCTTTTTGTATGATAGGATTTCTAAACTCTTTTTTATTTAAATATATTGCGTTTTTAATTTTAACTAGACCACCCGTGACCCGTTGGGTCAGTTTGTTATATTAGCTATGGAATTCATGTATGTGCGTGACACTTGTGGAGAAAACAAAAAAACTATTTGATGAAATTAAATGTAATTGTTTAAAAAAGAATATAGATAGATTTCTATGCGTCGTTCTGTTTATTATAATTGTTTTTTTTTAAAATTATAGTTACTGAATTATAAGTGGTTGGCCATACTTATAGGTAAATATGCACTGAACAGGTGAGAAAGGAAGGGGGTACAACCGGCTGTCTCGCGTACGTAACGAAAACAGAGGGAGTAGGAGTGGTGAAATCTGTGAGAGGAAAAGTGGGAGGTGGTTTCGTTCACCGCCGCTATTGATATTAATAATGATTGTTGTTGTTTTGTTTGTTTGTTTTTGTTTTTTAAAAGGGTGGAGCTTTTTTGAAACTGCGACAGACTTTACAAAGTCCTGCCGTTGAATGTTTTTAGCCGTGGAGAAAACAAAAAAACTATTTGATGAAATTAAATGTAATTGTTTTATATTTAAAGCGATATAAACATTTCTAGAATGAAAAATTTCATGCGTTCGTTAATAATCAGAGTTCAACGGAATTGGAATAACAGATTGGAAGACGATGCTATTTACGCATGCGCAACCGGATGTTGAAAACCGGAAAGCTGAAAGCTGATTGCAAACATACAAGACCCATAGACTTTTAGTAGTATATAGATGAATATTCGATAAATAGTAAAAAAAAAAGTAATAATCCAATGTGTAATTATCAAAGCTACATTGATACGAGAAACACGCGCTCGGAGTTGTCTCATAATTTTATTAATATAGAGATGCAAAAAGCGGAAGGTGAACACTGATGAAATATATTAGAAATTTAATGCTTAATAAAGCATGTTTTGCTCCATTCTTAAGACAAACCAGATCATTTGTCAACCAATCTTAATGACTATTAATATTAATAACATTTGTTAAAAACATCTTTGTTAATCAAGATTCTATTTTCATCTCTTCTTAGCAGAATAAATTATAAAGTCTGAAAAGGGTCTAAAAGACATTTAATAAAAAAACAAAAAAAAACCAATAAACATTGACTGTAAATGTCTAAAACACAAAAACAATGTCAGGAAAAATCAAATGAGACACAACAAATTGGTTACCCGTTCTGCCTTATGCTATATACTCAGAGAGTTGTTGATAATTGTATCTTAATTTTAAATGTTATTATTATAAAAGGCAAGCTTGCTAAATACATGCTTTTTTGAATATAATAAATTAAGTGTTTCTATTTAAAATGACATGAAATAAGTTTTAATTAATGTAACATGGCCCGAAAAAAGTTTCCTTTCTCTCTCTCTCACTATCTCTCTCTCTCTATATATATATATGTATATATATATATATATATATATATATATATATATATATATATATATATATATATATTTCTCTCCCTGAAGTTCGTTTGTTCTTATTTGTAAACGAAAATGCAGTCATTTTATTGACTAATTAACATAAATGATTATCTAATGAGGATTCACAGTGTTTATTGTGAAGTTTCTGTTACTAAGGAATATATATATATGGCCGGATATAATAAGGAATCGATGAAATTGATTGGAATTCTTTTTTGCATTATGCAAAAACAACGGATTGATAAATTCTGTCATTCACATGCTAAAAGGAATCAAATACCGATTTGTCAGATGCAATGCTATATAGGTCTAACGCCAAGAATCCAACAAAATGTACATAACTAGTACGGTTAGGGAAGGTGTAAAGTTTGAGCAGTTGATAGGGTTGGGAAATAGGGTAGGCAGGAAAAACGGTAAAAGGACCCGGAAAACATAGATTTCGGGTTAGTTGGGTTGGATAGAGGCGAATACCGTGCCAAAATGTGTCCGAGATAGGTTAATGGAGTGCCCAGGATGATGCTCTTCAATAGACTTCTTGTAGCAGCAGGTGTGGATCACAGATTAAGCTGTAACGCCATATAATGACTCATCAGTAGAAGAGACAGAGCTGTCTTCGTAGGACATGATATATAACTAAATAGTATATATATATATATATGTGCGTGTGTGTGTTTGGGTGTGTGTGTGAGAGAAAGAGAGAGAGTGTGTGTATGTGCCTATATATAGGTGCATGTGTATTTATATGTGTGTATCCTCAATCTGTTAATCCGTCATCAACTAAAAGAGGAAGATGTTATAGCCTTTAAATAGATTTATCAGAGTCTTGTTAGTGACCATATGTGATACATGCTAAAGTTAGCTAATCTCCTGGCAACAGAAGAAAGCAGCGGACTTGCATTCTGCTGTTGAAATGACCACCTAGTGCCACTTGGATGGCAATACTTTTGATAGATTTATACCCGGCCTAATGAAATGCTTCATTTGCCCAAGCCACTTTCCTCTAAGCTGATCACCTTACTGATCACAGCCCGATAAGTATAGGCAAGATGAGCACTGACATAAAACAGCCAGCTGGTAGGTGAATACAGATTTGGCATTTAGGCAATTCGTCCGGTGACAAAAGACGGATGTAGTCAGTAAGGGTTGACAGCAGAGTGTGATGACTTGCAACGTCCATATAATGGTTGGGTGAGGGAGAAGAGGGTTAGTTGGCTGTAGATTACTGGATCGGACGTAGACATTGCGGAGGCGGAGATTGGATTTAAATATGAGCAGAACATGGGAGCTCAGAGGAAGAGATTAATTCTGGCATTTAAAAGCGGAAATAAATCCTGTCTATTTAGTAGCATGAGCGGTGCTTATTATTAAGCATAAATAAAGGTATTTATCATTAATCAGGGTATAGCCATAATACAGCAACACTTTTTATGCCTTGATCTGCAGTATGGAATATTCCATGGTTCAAAATGGGCGTAGATCTCTGGGAATTAATTCAATAATGAAACATAAAATTTGGCCGTGAGTTAACGCCATCTACCACCTAAAATCGCAATCATTGGGTGGAGCGCTTCATAATAAAAGTGATGCTTTGATCAACACTCTCGAAAACCCTTTAGTTTTAGTTTTCCCTCTAACTTAAAATATTGGCGGAAACGATTATATAGAGTCGCTTTTAACAGTAACAATATTTTTTTAAACGTTACTGCATGTGTATGTTATTTTGGCCCAAACTTAATCCACTAAAACTGCTATCCCACTAATTACATCCTCTTCATTAGAACATATTAATAGTTTTCAGACTATGTATATTTCTTCATAAAACGAATAGAGCCGTCTTCGGCAGCTGGTATCTAATATGAAAAATAGAGTTAGACTATTCACTATTTCTTTTATGTTAATTGTTTTTCTAATACAAGGTATATACTTAATTCTATTTCGCATGTCAATTACGGCAAATATGGATCCGTGTTCTCAAAAAAGAAACATTGTATTTCCTATTGATCTTAATATTTAAATATTTAATTCTGTTCGATATTTCTGATTAGTAATATTTAGAGAAGGGGAGGGTTTTTTACTCTCACGCTCAGATGTCCTACTTCTAAAACTCATAAACACAGAAAACAAATTAAATAAGACACATTTTTCGAAATTCACCAATAATAAATTGTATTTCAAGCATTTTCTATTTGTCAATACGCCCACTTCTCCTTCTTTTTGATAAGCTTTAATCACTGAGGAATGCGGGGGCAAAAATAACATATTATAAATACGTTTTGCAAAATCAAATTTCTTTATTTAAGCAAATATATGAAAATAAAAATATTCAACAAGCGAGAGACTTCGATTAAAAAGTATCATTTAAGCCTTATCTTTCTAGGTAATGTAAATATACAGTTTTTGTTAAACTTACGAGTTTACTAAATTTAAGTTTATAAACCATTTGATTATTGAGATAGTTTTAATAGGATTTTAATAGTGAAATCTAAATGTTATGGTATCATTTTATCATTTTGAAAATAAAACGTTTCGACTTGCTTCTTTCATTCAATTTATGTGTATGGCTGTCTGTGGGGAGAGAGGCTATCTCAAAACAATGCATCAGCATCATCATTATCGTCCAACCTGTTATTCAACTTATTAGTTTAACAAATTAAATTTTAAAATCCGTTTTATTTAATTATCAAATAAAGTTTTAATAGGATTTTTATAGTTAAATCTAAATAAAACAGTAACCTTTGGTAAATGTGGAAAAGTATTAAGAATATAAAAATGGTTTACTTAACAGAAGATACAATGTAAACATAGTATTTTAGCAATGGTTATGTATGATACTACAATATATCATATGTTGAAGCCACTATTTTGGGAATGTGGAGTCCCTCTTTAGATGACATTGCTCCCAGATCCAATTTGACCCGGTATGGTAATACCTGTAAGGGTGTCATCTATGGATTAAAGTGTTTATTTATAATTAGGTTAGCACTTAATATATAATTACTTGTCCGATGACAATCGCAGTTTAACTGGGGTTCAGTGGTTGATTAACATATCATAAAACGGTATGGCGAGTTAACCTCTGGAATGAAAGAGAAAAACAGTAGAATCTAAATATATGTTTGTATTACATGCTGAGTTAAATGTGGATAAATGATTGGTCAATTTGATATTCCCCCCTGTCTACTACCTCCCAAAATCGAAAAATTTGCTAAACTTTCTTATCTCTTTCAGCATTTTCAATTTTTACATAGCCTGAGGAAGCTTTATTTCGAAAGAAATGGAAGCTTAAATCATGTATGCCCATATGCAGCCAATGGTGTTTGTATAAATAAAAAAAAATTATACTATACTACAGCTCAACTTGTTATTGAGCACTATTTTATAAACACTGGAGTTTCATTGAATTAACATATAGGAATCATTAACCGAATCACTACAATCTATTATTTAGAGACTATTTACAAAATATTTGTCTACAAAACGTATTAATCTAAAACCACCTGTATACAAACATTCTTTTACAGCATACTAAGAAAAAGAGGAATCACATACGTGTTCACCTTTTCAAAAAGAAACATCAAACGTCAAAGGAAGCCATGTCATTATTTTTAAATAAGCATCAAATATTTGTTAACTTTGTTGAGAAAAAAGCAGTGGCTGATGCTGCATTCTTTGCTAGGTTACCTGTCAAGGAATGCAGCATAAGTAAGATGATTGTGCAGGTGATGCGCTCTTTAGCCTTGGTAGGTAATCACCTAGTGATGCTATCTCAGGAAGGACATTTGGCCTATTAAATTTTTTTGCCTCAAAGAAAATCTGTAGGATTTCAGGTCATGTAGTTTAAATGATGACATGGCTAGAGATAAATTGGTTTAAAACCCGTCCAACAAATGCTAGTATGTAAAACGGACGTTACACCAATGATCATGATGATGATGATTATGATGAGAACATGGGGGATGTCATAATTGATTTTCTACCTAAAACAGCAAAACAACCATGGGTTAGCTTCTTACTTATGACTTCGAGGGTAAGAACTATCAACAGTTGCTTAGCGGTATTCAACTAACCTTTTCACATGCAAACAATTGAAAGGATCGTTACAACTATAACTTTGGGGTTTTCCGTTAATTACTTTCCACAGGAAAAGATGAATAAAAGGATTAGACATCTGCAGGCGAGTAGTTAGTGGATGGTGTCCAAGAATGAATTGTGTACCAATAACAATGTCCCAAAAGTAAAAAGATTCATCTTTGTAATTTTATCCTATGAATTTGATGCACATACGATTCATATGTTACTAACAATGTACAGCTGATTTGGATTGGTCAATATAAATAATTTACCGTATTGTTGAATATAAATGTCGGTAAGATTGCTAATAGATATATTTGCTGATGCTTATTAGCTGAGATATATATGGTGGTTATGTGTGGAAGCAGGAAGGGTTTAAGACAGGGGACACGAAGTGGAAAGTAGGGTTATGATACACTAAAATCATCGGAAAAAGAAGTCGATGATATTTAGGCATATATGACGTCAGACATTACCGACAGAGAGGATGGTGTGCAAAGCACTTGTCAGTCTCAGTAAAAGCATCAATGTGACAACATGTATTAATTATGCTCTAGCGAATCAATGATATAATTAAGCAATGCTCTTAATACATAATTGATTCTCTCTTTCTTTCTCTATCTCCTTTCAGCCTAGCAGTCAGGGGCGATCATTTTACAGCTGATATGACTTGATATGTAATTTACTTCCCAACAAACAATTTAATAAAGCTTTAATTTTCTAAGAAAGTGTTGTTAGAAATCATTAAATCGCTATTGTAAGAAAGTACTTATTTCAGCTCTAAAACAAGCAAAAAATGAATAGATCAATGTGAAGGACATGTCCACGGTCAGAAGGATAACCACAAAAATGCAGTAGCATTAAAAAGGTATGGTTTGAATTTAATAAAATATTAATGAACCAAAAAATGACTATGTCACATCGATTATATAAATGAACTTTTTAAAAATATTTTAGTTCAGTTAGTTAGAAGAGATCAAGGGGGTCCTCTGCTGGGGATAACACTTGATTCCACTATAAGTTAAATTTATATTTGAGAGCACTTTTAAGGATAGACGTTGCACCTTTAAGGGATCAGTGTGTGTGTCCAACTAAAAGTAAATCTACAAAAGACACACCCAGAAAACTGATATATTGTTTCTCACCATTGCCTACAAAAAACATAGACACTGACACTTTTTTTAATGTTCATTATTTAGGGGGTCAACAGGAACAGAATTAGTCAGGGGGTCGATATTTAGAGCGATTTCTTATATTATAATGTAGTAATTAGTCAACAATTTTTCCAGTAGCGAGAAAAAGCAAGTGAGGGGTTAATAGAGAAAGGAAGGAAAAAGGGGGACAAGTGGAAGGGGAGATAGGGGAGATAGTGTAAGGAAATAGGGAGGGAAGAAGAGAGAGAGGGGATAGGGGAGAGGAAGTGGAAAGGGATATAGAGCAAATAAATAGAGAGAGGGATAGAGAGAGAGCTAGAAAGATTGAGAGGTAGAAGATTTAGAAGAACGGTGTCAGTCACAGATTTAAACTCTTATATTTTGTTTTCCATGCCCCGGACAACGACGGGTAACCATGCTAGTTTTTTTATGAAAGGGATTCAAATTGGTAGAATATCAATTTTTGAAATACAAATTGATTTTGAATAGAATTATTTTTTCCAAAATATGTTATCCAAAATATAAACCATAGTTTGAATTCCTCTGTTGTGATGAATGCTAATGACTTACCTGAAGCTTAAAGACATTATCCACCATGTTTTGTCTGGAAGAGACACACACGCAGCCTGAACTTGGAATTAGTTATATAAGGTTAATAATTCGTCAATGTTAGTAACACTGATGCAGACGAAGGTAAACGAAGCAGACATAAGAAGGAATAAGAAGAGAAATGTTTAAATGTGGCCATACGAAAGAGTGCAGATGGAGACAGACGGTGAAGAAAACTGACGTGTAGACTCTGATAAATTCTACAATAACTTAAAGTAGTAAAAGGGAAAGCAGTGATAATATGACAAGAACAAAAATTAAAGTAGTGCACGTTGTGGTTAAGTGAACTTCATCTTACACTCTTTCATCTGTAACAACTACTAATATTGTAACGTTGTTGTTCTTAAAATCCGTTCTTTATAATCGATCGTCACTTACCTCCGTCTCCTCATATATATTTATTTTTTGTATACTGACGCCCGTCGCCGTCGCCAATATCATCGCAATGCGTTGCTTTTCTTCCCATCATCATCATCATCATCATCGTCCAGTGCGCTGCCTTCACCGTCGTCATCGTGATCGTCTAGGGTTAAAAATTTTCATGCACAGAAAAAAGAAATGCGCAAAGCGGCAGAGAGTTGATGGTTGTTTATTTTAGAGAGATTTTCTCGTCATAATTATAAAACTCCACATTGATTAAACTAGAGAGAGAGAGAGAGAGAGAGAGAGAGAGAGAGAGGCCAATCGTTCTTCCTAACTTAGATCTACTTCGTTACGGGTATAGGAAGGAAGGGGCGATCAACTCGCTATCACTCTTTCAGGAATTAAATTTCCATTTTCCTTTTTCTGAATTACATCTCGAATTTTACATCCGTGCACCATGCTGACTGACTAAATGCTGCTTTCTTTTCCCATCCCCACGATTGTTACGTAATTGCCACAAATAGGGACTCTGAGTGTGTCACCACACACCTGTTAGATCAGAGTTCAATGAAGGTTCAGAGTTCATGTATATTTATAGTTTTAGTCTGAGAGCGAATTTGTTCCCCATATTTTCGTGTCAACATTTTGCACTGGTCAACCTCGATACCGAATCCATACCAGCTGATTTAATCGTTCACATACATACATCCATTATGTAACAATATGAACTACCTTTTGGTAGGATTTCTTGTTGGCATGTAACTATCGTCACCATGTTCTGCTTCGCTTTTTCGTAAGCTAGGTTTGAACATTTTCATTGGTTATTCTTCTCTCTTGTTGAAAAATACAAAGAAAAAAATTTAACTTGAAATGTACTTACATATTCAAGGGTTATTTCTCTTGAACTATATTCATGTTATCTAGCTTGAATAATACTGACAAACAATAGAATTAACTCGTCAATTATGAAGTACAAAAGATGGCTCACTGCATGCATAGGACAGATTCGAAAACGAGGGTTTTCCTCTTTCTGGAAGTCGGCTCAAACTGGGTAAAAATGTTCTCCTTAATCTATATTTTACATGTTTTTCACGACTTAAACCTGTTTACTATCAAACATACTATTATGGGTTGTAACAGACTTACCCAGATAGATAAGCAGTCATGGTACTTTTCTACTGGTCGTAGATTTGCGTCTTAGAATAGCTCCCAGATAATATCAAAGTAAATCGTATTTATTTAGATGCATTTTTGTATAAATTGTTTACTCTGGAAACACATGTTTATTTCGATTGTGTTGAGGGACTTTTAACATGGACTCTTTCGTTAGTAATTGCCTCTGTGATGTTCACCCGCTTTTATGCATCATGCTTCATTATGTTCCTATTATGTTTGTCTTTGACAAACCTTGTCCGTGAGAAATTAATGCAAATTGAATCGTCTCTTTATTATTACCGTTTCTTCATAATCGTCTTTTTAATTTTATATTTTGAATAGATTATAAAACATGTTCAACCTGACGACGCTCGTGTTGGAGAAGTGGCTCCAACATGAGCGTTGTTACACAAACGATGAAATGGGGTATAAAACGTTCAAATTTTATTTAACATGACTAGAAATATCTGTTTTTGCCTTAGCAAAGAATTACTTCTTGCTAGATCGCCTTCACTGCAATCTAAACCTCTATATATTGGACGTAACATTACATATCACTCTACTAACATATACCCTGCAACTTCAAATCCTTCTTATGTTAGTTATTAAACAAAACGATCGAATCAACTTCCCTCGTATATCAATTATACACAATGAATCGGTTTACACTTAACTCTCAAAACAATATGTCACAGAATTATACTTGCTATAAAGATATAATATGATATATTTTGTACTTTTTGGCAAAAAAAGCGGTGAAAAAACAAAAATCAAATATTCAACAAATAACTTTTACCAAAGGCTATAAAAGTTATTTTTCTACCTACCTGCATTTTTTTGTGTTTTAAAGTCAGTGTTTTTATTTCAATTAAAAATTTCGTTCAAATCGCCTTTCGTTAGAGTCAAAATTCAAAATTGCGAACGGACGGCTTTAATGGACATCACCGAAGTTTGATTGATTGGTTTTCCGTCTTTTGGCGTGAAATAAATAAACAAATTTAGAACAACTTACCGTTTCAAACGCTATAAAATTTATCTTTCTACATAATTAAAAAAAGAAAATCACGAAAAAGAAAAAGTAATCAGACTTCGGTTATTTCCGGTAAGTGGAGTCACCCATTTTGGAATTTAACTCTAACAAAATTCGATAACAGTGCACATTTCAATATAAACAATATAGTGGTAATGCTCTGCTGGTTAGTAATGGCAGAACTTCCCTGAACTTAATAGAAACACACAATCAGTTTATTAAAAAAGTAGATTTGCAGAAATGGACATTAATATACAAGAGAACGGTAAGCAGCGTGTCTTGAATGATGATGGTTGACATTTTCACCAACTGCTGATGGACCAGCATCCAATGTTTTGTATTAACTGTGTATTAATAACTCCCAGTTCTTCCATATTCAATGCATTTGTCTTGTAATCATTTGCTTCAATTCATGCAACACTTTCTGGTGAAATATATCACAATGTTGACAGAGGGTGTTATTTGTTTCTAAGAATTTCAATAGATTGCAAATTGTAATGCTTCAAAATTCATGAAGTGCATACAGTGTCCGTTCTATCGACAATACAAGTCACGTTCACATCAAACTGTTTTGAAGAAATTTCTTTTTTTAATTTTACATAAACGTGACTGGAATTATGTTGTCACGGAAACTCGATAGTGTTTGTTTCATAAATTCCCAAGCATAAAAAAATGAGCACAATTGAATTTGTATTCTAATGGGCATTTAACATTGCATGTCACAAGTTGAATACAAAGTCAGGAGTGGATGGAAGGGGGTACGCTCAACTGGGCATATGTTTCCTGGCAGTTAATTCACCTGTTTTCATTAAGCGCTTTTCCAATAATGTCATTTTTGTTATTCATTTATTATTTTATATTTAGAGGTGGTGATATGTATAAATGATATAAGACCTTTGCCGACCGAGGGAATCGTCTATCAGGCATGTGTACACAATGTGATGATGTATTGAAGTTAAGCTTGGTTGAGGATATGCGTTGCACGGAGACAAATGATATAAGATTGACACGACAAATGCGCAATGTGAGTTTTAAAGACATACTTAGATCTGAAAACCTCAGAGGAAGATCACATCTGGACAGTAAAGGGAAATATGTGCAGAACAAGATACTTCATTGGTATCATTCTATTGAGAAAACTTGGGTTAGTAGATGTAGAACGGTTGAGTTACCAGGGTCAGTTGGCAGGGGAAGGCTAAAGAAGAAGTTATGATGATAGGTTTGATGGAAAGTGGGATAAATAAAGACTTTTCCAGAGATAGGTTAGTTTGGAAGTCAATTTCTAAAAGCCGTCCAACACATGGCAGCATGTAAAACGGACATTAAACTGATGATGATGATGATGATGATGATGATGATGATGATGATGATGATGATTTACCTTACAATGTAAGTAGAATTATTTGCTGCTGATGATAAATTACTTGTTGGAGCATAAGCATAAGATATAATATGAATACTTTACTTTACTCAATTGCATAATCGTCAGAGAATCTTTACACACTTTCTGGATACACACTCTTTCCATATTGTTTGGTGCTTTGCTAATCCTTCCACCGTTAAGAAAGTAAGCTCTACATTTTTGTGGATCTAACCAGGCCAGTACTTTGGAGGCCTCTGACAAGGTATTTTACCATAAAATTATTCCTTGTATATTCGGTATACATTGCTTTCGGAGCCTCTTCTTCAAGTATGGTCATTATAATTTTCCCAGTCACCTTAGAAGTATCGAACACTGTAGTGCTTCATAGCCAGAAACTTCACTCTTTAATCTAGGCGAATGGCATCATCAGGAGGATATCGTACCAGCCAGTTTCGGCGCCTTATCCTTGACTGATAACACTGGCGACCTTCCATGCTGAAGTTGAAAATACTTGGTTTAGTGCTGACTATTGCTCTTTCGTTGCATGCATTTTGTCAATGTGATCTTATGTTGATGTTTTTATGGTTTCTATAATGGACATGAGATTTCTTTTTCGTTTCAGCTAGAGTAATCCCTTTTCAAGGTACAACCAAAGTGAGGCTTTTCCCACTGCTGTCTGTATTTCTGTTATCATTCTCCTTGCCTCAGTTTCTTTGAATCCAAATCGGTTTTGAGTCGGCATAGAAAACATTTCAATGTACCCTTTTGCTTCTATTCTAATATTATAATATTCTACCCCCCATCCGTTGCCTTTGAAATATTCAATGGGATTTATGTACCGCATTAAGTAATTAAATACCACTTGTCCTTACTCGACGTTGCTAGGGAGTCTTTTAACTTTCATTAATAATTTACATTACTGAAATAAGATTTGTTTACATGCAAAAAAAAAGCTTTAATTGGGTTAGTTTTATGGTACTTTACCTGACGGACTACATGAACTCTTCTGTTTCACTATAAATACCGTGAGAACATGCCTCTCGGTGTTGGAACTACCGTAGTCTAATACTGGCAGTCAGACAAACGTTCAACCACTCTCTTTATATACTATATTTATACTTTCTTTAAATATACTTTGTTTCACTTAATCTCGAGTTCGTGTCTTCTTTCCGGACCCTTTACATGTCCACAACACTAGCGATCAGGAACATTAAGGGACCTTTATTTAAGAACTTTATAAAGGACGAACTGAAATTGCCCGACAGCCTCCAAAGTTTTAAAAACAAGCTTTATCGGCGAACCAAGAATAAAATCTCGTAAGTTCGATTTTTCTTTTAGCGAAAGTGATTTCCCTCTTTTAGTTCGTCTTACGAAGAAAGACACCTATTTCTCTCAAAGAAAGAAGAAAGTCGGTGATTTTATTATTTCTATTCCGACACTGTGTTAATTTTTAACAAGAAATGGAATACATTATTTTTTCTCTCTAAAAAAGAACAAAAAGTACCTACGCCGCAATTATAAACCTTATTTTTCCCCTTGACTAAAGTGCTACGCGTAAAAAGTACCAGTTACGTAAAAATCTTACTAAAAGAAAAAAGGTGATGTATTTCTTACTTGTTCATTTTTATTTGTACAACTTACATTACGTTAGTAGCGTAATATAAGGGCAAACTTTCTAATAGCCATATTCTATAGAGACGCATCTAAACATGGAAGATTTAAATCATATGGCAGAATTCGTTAAATACCAAATGCAACAACAACAAAAATCGAGAAAAGACAACTAGAAGAACGGAGAAAGATTTGCAAAAAAATTATTGGAATAACAAAAACACGAAGAGCAAAATAAAAAAAGTCGAAGTATTACTACAAACAATGTCAAATAGGGGTCAAAATACCGAGAACGAAAACGCCTTTTCTCAAAATGCCATTTGGAGATCAATTGACACTTTCACATATCATCAGACGAGGATAAAACTGTTGTTTAATATTTCAAAAGTTATGAGGATCTATACAAAGTAGATTGTGAAAATTGGGCAGACTTTAAAAGAGCTCACCTACTGCTCCGAAAGTTAGGGACCACCGAACATACACAATTAGTAGACTATATTTTACCTCGGAAAATCAGCAACTTGACTTTTACTGAAGCTGTTACACCTTTAACATAATTATTTACCCCGAAAACGTCCTTGTTCAACAAACGGTGGAAGTGCATGAACTTAATCAGAAAAGAAAACGAAGACTCCTCGACTTTCGCGTCAATCGTTAATAAACAATGTGACGATATCAAACTAACTGAACTTAGCATGGATACATTTAAATGCTTAATATTCGTGCAAGGACTTGTATCAGCCAAAGACGCAGAAATCAGATGTAGTCATAAACAAATTAGAAAGTGAACCAAATTTAACATTACAAAAATTAGCCTAAGACTGCCAGAGATTTGTAAGTGTTAAACAAGATTTTAGAGATATTGAAGAGTCAGGCATTGCTCACATAAATAAAATACGACAGAAATCACATTTCAACTCTCCTTCAAAAACAAGTCGAACCAAAGAGAAATATTTTTTCACGCTCCTACAAAAACAAGCCACCTAAATAAAGACATGAAAAATTACCGCTCGCCCTTGTTTCTGTTGTAAAT
The DNA here is from genome assembly GCA_963556195.1 of Sepiola atlantica. Classification (NCBI taxonomy): domain Eukaryota; kingdom Metazoa; phylum Mollusca; class Cephalopoda; order Sepiida; family Sepiolidae; genus Sepiola; species Sepiola atlantica. The sequence continues at coordinate 144,519,379 of OY744516.1, forward strand.
CTCTTCATTGAATTATGGATTGCCCATGCCGTTTTAAAACCTAATTTGTAATAAAGTCGGACACATGAGTTTACAATGCAGAACTAATAAAGGAAATAAAACCCGGGTTAAATCCACAAAAACAAACGAACAGGATGGCATAAATATAAGAAAGTATGTATAGCTAAAATCCTGAATAAAAATGTCAAGTTCCAATTAGAGCTTTGTTCAGACGTGTCGATAATAAACCTGCATACATAGAAAAGGTTGGATAAACAAACCATGCTAAAACTAGAAACTAACGAAATTGCCAGAACGGTGACTGGGACAAAATGAAATTCGAGAGTAAAATTATTTCCACGTTACCTTAAATGGAACTATCCAAAAAATTAAAATATTCGTATTAACAAACACCAATAGTTTATTTAGCACAGACTGGATGCAATATTTCTTGACAGAAAATAGAACATCTAACAACTGAGTCAGAAAAACTAAAGAAGGAATTAAAACAAAACCTTTCCCAAAGTTTTTTCGTGCGGTCTATATCGATGTACAAAGATGTCAGCAATAATTAAACTGAAGAAGAACATTCAACTTGTATTTAAAAAAAAGAAATGTGTCTTTTGCCTCGTTAGAAAAAGTAGACGAGGAATTAGACAAATTAGTAAATACCGGCATTTCATCTCAAGTGGAGTATAGCCAATTGGCAGCACCTACTGTCTATGTAAAATAAAATCTTAAGAAATCAGCGTGTTTGTCGATTTTTCGACAGGACTAAATGCAGCACTCAAGGACGACGATTATCGCCTTCCAAGTACAGAAGTTTTTTACAAAACTAAATGGAGGTAAATTCTTCTCTAAAATCGATATTTTATTAAATAATATAAATATGGAACAACACTGAGAACACGTTCACAAAGTGTTTTCACAAATCCAGAACTATGGCTTAAAAATAAAAGAATTGGAAATATGGTTCACACAATCCAGTTCTCTCGCAAGAGACACCTAAATCAAATAAAGAAACGACTGTTGGATGACACCGACAGCACTCCAAAGGAAGAAGTTATGGATACTATGTACGACACTTTCGACATATAGATACCTCAAGCAGACGCATAACAGCAAAAATCACGAAGGAAACGGAAGTCTCGGGATCATATTGTTATGAATCCAAAAAGGAAACGATACTGATACTCCTGCAGAGGTAATGCTTTGGAGGGGGGGGGTTATGGTACCTTACCTGAGGGACTACATGAACTGTTCCGTTTCACTATGAATTGGAACTACCTCAGTCTAATACTGGCAGTCAAACAGACGTTTGTTGCAGGACCGAGCGACTGGCCGACCGACCGTTGGATCAGGAGAGACTGGAAAGACTGGAGTGGCGTCTCTGGTGACAGCAAAACTGGAACGGCAGGAGTGGCGTCGTTGCAGAAGAAGGCTGGGTAGCTGTCTACGGATGTTGGCAAGGTACCCGTGCTGTCGCTGGCTGGCAAAAATTATTGTGAGTAGTAGCCCTGACAAGGGCTGTTGGAAAAATTTCAGTAGTTTGAGTGAGTAGTAGTAGTAGCAGTAGTAGTAGTAGTAGCCCTGATAAGGTCTGTTGGAAAAGGGAGCCGCTGGTGCAGGAGTGGCGCAGGAGAGCGCTGGGGCAGGAGCTCGGGACTGCAGGGTGCTGGAGCAGGAGTGTGCTGGTGCAGGAACTCGGGACTGCAGGAGAGTGCTGGTGCAGGAGAGTGGAGCTGCAGGGTGTTGATGCAGGAGTCGGAGCTGCAGGGTGCTGGTGCAGGAGTTCGGACTGCGAGTGCCGGAACTCAGGACTGCGGGGCGTTCAGACTGCTGAAGAGCAGGAACTCACAGACTGCTGGGGAGCAGGAACTCAGAACTGCAGATGCAGGACTTCGGAACTGCCGACGTGGGGTGCAGGAGTTGCGACCGCTGTGTGCAGGAACTCAGACTGCCGACCACGTGGACCAAGTCGGACGTGGGAGCCTCCTGACCCTCTGGCTGAACCGGTTTTTTTAGTCGAAACGGGAGATCTCTTGAAACAAGTGCCAAGTTACTTTCGTCGGTCCTGTAAAAGGGATTAATTTCGATAAATAAATACCGAAGATATCTTTCGTTGTACTACATTGCCGACGGGTGCCTTGGATGTATTAGTCAGGTTATCGGCACAATCGGCGAAACGAATTTGTATTCCTTAAAGGAGAAATAAGGAATATATTCGCTGGCCGTTTTTTTTGCTGAGTCATGGTGAACAAAAATGGCGATTAAGCAGCTGCTGATTTCCGCTGGCTGATTTTTGCTAAGTCATTGTAAACAATGGCGGTTGAGCTGCTGCTGTTTTGCTCAGGAGTGGCAAACAGGGAAACGCGACTGCTGCTGCTTACGGTTTTTTAAGATGGTGTCTTTTTCAAATGTCGCGGTGTGTCGGACCCCGACACGTTCAACCACTCTTTTTATATGCTGTATTTATACTTTCTTCAATATACTTTGTTTTACTTAATCCCGAGTTCGGGTCTTCTTTCTTGACCCTTTACAGGTCCACAACAGTTTTGAATAAGAAAAACGTTACTTGGGTCAGAAATAAATATTATACAGGTAAACAAGGCATCAACTCCCTGACAATCACTGTTTGAAATCTCAAAGATTCCAATACACAATACGAAATTAAAGATTGTGCAAGTCTCTTTAAAAAAACGTAAAACATCGACTATTTATTTTTCGAAGAATTTCTCTGCCTGCAATTAAATTACATTTCTTTTTTCTTTTATTATTATTATTATTATTATTATTATTATTATTATTATTATTATTATTATTATTATTATTATTATTATTCACTAGGAGTTCTCACACAAGTTATCGTCAGTGATTGCTCACCGACAACAACAAGCAGTGTTTCCCGGAGTCTGAGTGATCATAAGCCTACCTAGAGTTCCAGCACTCTCCACCTCCCTCGACCACCACTGCAAATGACCTCTTGGTATCGCAACAGTCGCCTACCATTGATTATTTGCTTGCAACAATTATCGGTTTCCAGTGGAGGTCTGGTTGTGCTGTCTTCATTTTATTCTATTTTTTTGGGGGGTGGGGAGCAGCTTATTATATTTCTTGCAGTTTTTTGTCCCTTGGCTCATGTTCTTGATGTTGTTTTGTTTTCTTCCTGTTGTAACTGCCATGTGACTGGTTACCATTCGTAACTTATGCAGGTTAGTTTCCGAATTCGAGGATTTTCCTTAAGATTGAAGCTGTTTTGATCATTGCCTTCCTTTGTATGGTATCAGTGACTCCCAGTCTTTTCTCCAGGATTCTTGGGACTATCCTAGTGCTCCTACGATTATTGGTATATTATATTGACTTTCTTCATGCTCCATATTCCTTTCAGTTCTCTGACAAGTTCTGTGTATTTGCTTCATTTTTCCATTTCCTTGATCTTTACTTTGGTCTGCTGGAACCACAAAGTGAACGATTTGGCAAGATTTTCCCTTCCTGTCGATTATTATAACATCCGGTCACCTTGCTAGTATGAGTGTATCTTTTTCTACATCCATATCCCAGAGGATTTTGTGTTTTTCGTTTTCCAGTACTGTCTCTGGTTTATGTTTGCATTATTTGGCTGCATATTTGAAATTCAATCGTTTTCACAGTTCCCAGTGTACTGCTATCCCAACACAGTCGTGTCTGTTCTTGTATTCTTTTAGGGCTAGTTTGCTGCAGTCACTTATTATATGATTTACTGTTTCGTCTCTTTGTCCACACAGTCTGCATTGTTCTATGCAGCCATCAATAAAAATTTCTACATTTGTATAGTCCAACGACCATTCGACTAAAACTTAAGAGTTATAGAAAGAAAATGAATTATATTTTTTTAAAAATCGACTAAAACCTTAACATCAAGACGCTTTTCGTTGTCAGTTTATGTAAGCCCATACATTTTGGTTCGTTGTGAGCCCATAGGGCGGATCCTGTCCTAAGTAGCTTTACTCAGAAATGTCTTTGTATATATATATATATATATACATATATGATGGACTCTCCCGTCGATTTCGACGTATGAGTGCCCCACTAGGGGCTGCCTGCGCGTGAATTTGTAATTGCAAGGGTTCGCAATAACTAACAACCGCTCTCCTGAGTCGGCATTGCTTGATTCCAATGGCAAGTATTAATTCAGGACGACTGGAAACAATGCCGAGATAAACAGAGAGCACATACAGCACCTGGTATTCCCAAATGGTCACATTTAGTACTGGCCAGGCTCGACGTCGCTTAACTTCGGTGATCTAATGGGAACCGGTGTGTCAACGTGATTGTGCCATATATTGTCAACGTGATTGTGCCGTATATATATATATATATATATATATATATATATATATATACATATATATACATATATATATATACATATATATATATACATATATACATATATATATACATATATATATATATATATATACACATATATATATATACATATATATACATATATATATACATATATATATATATACATATATATATACATATATACATATATATATACATATATATATATACATATATATATACATATATATATATATATACATATATATATATATATGTATATATATATATATATATATATATATATATATATATATATATAATTGCATTTTAGTGGACTTTTGTGTTTGAATTGGCAGTACTGTTATTAAATTAAATGGTTAAATTATCTACAGGGCTGAGAACATAACAAATCTAGAAAGAGAAAGATGAGATTTGTACAGGATTTGAACCTTGAACAAGACATTCCTAAAGTTTGTCGCTTCTGCCGCTTGTGTAAAACAAAAATAGTGAATTGAAATTAGAATTTGTATGCAACATTCTGCTTTTTATCATTGTGGATTTTCTATGTTTCCAGCCCCGTAGATAAATGCACTGTTACATTTAATAATGTTACTTTTTGTTGACTAATGAGTCACCAATTATCAAGGCCAAAATTCACTTGAGGATAAAGGTTAATGAGATGGATAGATTGTCAATTGAATAATAAATAGTATTATAACAGGAAACACATCTCAAATTCAGAACAACCTAATATGGCCATTCGATATTCTGCACATTCTCATACAGCTTCCTAATACTTTATTTTTTTATTTAACTAGTCAATATTTTTGTGTATCATATTGTATGTGTCCTTCACTGCATTCAAGTTGACCGGCATTATATTGCAGCAGATTTATGCGATTCATGCGATTCATGCGATTCTGACAATAAATAGCTTTCAATTCCTATAAAGCTGTAATGTTTTGTAAGTTTAATTTAAGCTGGCTGTTTCTATAACCCGTGAACATCCAGGTAAGATTGATTTAATAAATGCATTAAAACTTTTATTCACTTATACGATAACATTTAGCGATAAATCAAACGTTAAAATCAAATGGATGCTAAAGGTTTTAATTGCATGTTTCGCTTGCGAACATGAATCAAGGTTACCGAGATACTAATGCAAGCGATTTCCTTATTTTTCAACTTGGCAACCCTGATTGAAAAATCACAAATTTTCGTTAGTTTTAAAGCTGCTTACATTGCACGTTTGCATTTGAAGTCATCCTAAAAAGCGTAATGGCAGACAGAACATCCGTGCATTTTAAAAGTGGCGCAAATAAGAAACAGTCTCGTTTATGAATTTACAATCACGTAGCAGAGGAAGGCATGGGTGTACCAAATCATGTGACCATAGCATCATCTAATGCTGAAACCAACTAGCTCCAAGACCACAATCAAATGTGGCACATGTGTGCAACTCTCTAAATTCACAACCGTGAGTTGGCAATCTTTTATACAATCAAGCAAAATTTTAAAACATTAATTTTCGGAAGATAAATATTCAAAACATTTTTTTCAACTTTCAGAATCCATGTTAAGCTGATATCATTATCAATATTCATATACAATTCTGTGATTTGTAAGAACATATTCCACGTTCTACTTTTAAAAAAAGAATGCCAACAACACGCCTATGCAATATAATCTATACAAAAATAGTCAATGTGTATGCGTTTGTGTGTTCACAACCATTCTGACGAACTAGCAGTAGCGAATATGACATGGGATAGAAATATTATTACATTTATTTTATAATATGTAGATCTATGTGTGTAAATATAGAGTTTGTATGGTAAATTCCCACTTAAAGTTAAAAATAAGGTAGAATGGAATTTTCCAAATAGAATTCGAGTATGGCTATGTGTCCCGGCAGTTATGTCACGGACACAAGAAGCCACCACTCTTATGTAGTGAATAAGCAGGAAATATCTTTCTCTTGCTACTGAATCCCCAGAGAGAGATAGGGAGAGGGGTTGGATTTGGATAGCTACACCAACGTGCAGGTGTTTTATGTGTATACATGGATATTATATAAAAAAAGAAAACCCTTTAAAGATTGTTCAAACCCAATTAAATTTTGCTGTACTTTTTAAAATAACATTTATGAGACCTGTTAGTAAAAGGAGTAAGAAGACGTTTGCAACAACAAGAAGAAGAGAAGATAGAAACTCTGGCTGCCACCTCACCACTGCAACTGCAGAAATTCGATCAGTTGATTCTGCCGATAAAGTGGATGCAACTGTAAGGATTGAAGATAAAAACAAACTACACTATATTATGATGTCGGTGATGACCCCTATGTTATGCCAATAGTGTCCACCATGTCAGTACCATCTATCTGCTTGCATTGTGGTGTATTGTCGTCTCTATTCTTGTAGTCGGCTATATTTTTTTTGCTACCCATGTCAGTTTGGGATACAAGAACTACTATAGTTCTGTTCTTTGTAATCTTTAGCTGAGGTTAGAGAACACATTATGCTGAGACCGTGGTATACATTGTCCATATATGTATATATACCTAAATCCCACCTGGGATGAGTGAATAGAGGATCACTTATTGAAGTTACTGCTTAGTATTTCTTGTAATGTTGAAGTCAAGCCGGAAGAGAGAAGGCAAGCATGTTTCAGTTGTCACACATGACATCACTGTAATGCATGCCCCCATTGAGTTATGTATACCTACATCCAGTGACATGCAGAGGTAGAGGAGCGACGGTGTGTTAGCCACAGGCATCCAAATTGGGAAGTATCTAATGATATTCAAACTATCTCTCTTTCTCATAATATTACTGAGTACTAGGACTTATATGTAAGCTTTGGGGCATACAATCAAGGAGTTGACCTCACTAGGGCATCACCATACTTCTGTACACCACTGCACCTATGCTAAGGCACAGAAACTCTTTAATATATAACAAATTATTACGCACTTTTGTATAAAAGCATATTACTATTAGATATAAAATCAGCGACCGTCTAAAGTCGATGTGATTGCAAGATCAGCGATCGACTGTCTAAAGTCGAAGATCTACCATACTATTGTGAGACTTGTTTCTACAGCTCCGAGTGCTTACCGACAATAAGGAAGGCAGAGAAAAGAATCGCCATTATAGAAAAGAAAGTGTTCTGCTGGATCTCAGCGTTACCACATCTGTAATGACGACATCCAAAGGCGCTACAGCATCATGTGAATCGAGAGTAAGATGAGGGAATAGCAGCTCGGATGTTTTGGACACATACTGAGAGTCGACGTCGACACCGTTGAGAAGCTTGCTTTTACATAAGATGTCGCCAAGAAGAGAGCGAGAGGAAGGCCGATGATTAGAGGGGTAGACGTCCTTCATAATAATCCATGTAAAACCGGTCTTCACAAACAAAGAGACAAAAAGATCTCGCAGTAGTTTTAGATTAAAGAAAAAAAAAATAAGACTATAATTTATATGTAACACAAAATAAAAAAAATTTCTAACAATATTTAAAAAATATTTGCTATTTTTATCTAAATGAACATTAATCATCATTTCCGTCGGTGTTTATCCCTTGAAATTAGGCTCACTCGGGATTTATCCTTTTACCATACACGGTTTAACGCTTGGTCAGGGTGTCTTGAAATGTTGTTGTAGGGTATGCAACCACATTTTTTTCAGCTGTCCTCTCGGTCTTTTCACAGGGATTTTTACCTTGAATCCAATTTTCTTGGTGGCGTTGTTTCCATTTAATTACCTCCCCACGAGGGCAGAGTTAGACACAAATTCGGATTTTTAAAAGGGCCGCTCTGGATTGGGACAAAAATTTTAATTGTCTCAGTCGAGAAGGATTTCTCCTTCACTGACCGAGGGCAGAAAAGATAGAGTGTAATATTAGAACAGATACTACAGTTTGCTCCTCGCCAAAAAGTTTATGGTGTTATCATTTGCGTGCAATATATGTCTGTACCAGAGCAGACGACTTTCCCACATTTTATCTTTGATTGAATAACATCGTAATGGTTGCGAATACTGACATTTTTGACATGATCGAGACTGATTACACCTGAAATCCAAAGCAACGTCTTCATCTCCATGTCCAATAATCTTTCTGCCTCCTTCCTCGACGGCCAGCACTCAGAGCTGTACAAAGCAATAGGCCGTACTACAGTTCGGTAGATCTTTAAGTTGAGTTGATCACTGATCAGTTGCAGTAAGTCATTTCAGCCATACAACGTTGACCGATAATTTCAGCAAGGATACTGCATTCTCTTCTGATAGTTAAACCAAAGTATTTAAAACCACTTATCTTGGGAAGATCTTGATCATAAAACTGAGGTGGTCCCTTGCTTATCTTTATTGGTAGTCAAGTCTCCCTGGTGTTTAGTTTCAAGTCGAACCGGATTGCAGTTGTCATTGCAGTTTTTTCTTGGAAACATTTGTCTTTATATTAATGAACACCAATGTTTCTCATTATTCCTTTCATCAGGTAGATATGTGAAAACAATGGCATCATCATATGAAGAGAGGCATTATCATTATCAAAGCCGGCACTGCCTATGAAGGTGAAGGAGAAAGGTGCAGCCTGCTAGCAGAGGCTGGCAGAATGGATTGTCTCTTAGTTTTACTTTTCCCTCGCTTACTTAAAATATTATCGAAAAAATCATATAGTCGTTTTTAACAGTAACAAGATATTAAAAAATGTTACTGTAAATATGGCCTAAAGTAAAAACCCATAAAACATTCACCATTTTCAAAATTTCTATGATGTTAAATTTTAAAACTTGTATTCCTTATAAAATATATAAATGATTGAATAAATAATGTAGTGAAATACGTTGTTATAGAGTCAACAATACGAAATGGAAATTCACTAGTCAGAATCAAAGTTTTATATGTCAGCTTAAATGCTATTTAAGCTGGAGACTTGAACAAAATACTCGGTTTGCAAACTTAAATTTCTTAAGAAGTAAATAGACCCTGCCTATGGCCCGGTCTTTGTACTCCTTCTTTATCTATTAGATAGGTGCAGAAGTACCATCAAAGACACCCAGTGTTTGGCCTTGTTTCTTGACTAGAACAATAAACGCTACCCTACCATCTCTTTATCTCTATCTGGGATACTTGGGAACACTTGCTTGTTACTTAGTTTCACATGATTATTTGGGATCGTTGGATTATTTTTGAAATGTTGAGGGTACAAGTTTGACAGCTTGTCTGGCTACTTTTTCCGACTGGTAGTGCAGGAGTCCTTACTCTTGGGATGCGCTAATAGCGACTGCTCTATCAACAGATGATATTTAAGTCCATTTTTTTATCTCATGAGATATAAGTTATCGAATAAAAACTAAAAATTTCATTATAATTGGATAATTGTTTAGTTTTTGGTGATTAAAAATAGTAACACATTAGATTGTTTATAAAGATTGGAGTGAGGTTTCCTGAGGCGGTTTCTGGGGAGGTCATGGGGGTGGTCCTGGGTGAAGGGAGAGGGTCCTATGAGATTTTAGCGCTGGCACTGGGAAAAGGAAACTTAAAATTCATCCGAATGCTGGTACCTATTGAAACAACAAAGGAATAATAATAATACTATTAATTGGAAAGAGGAAATCTTAATCTATTGTCGAAGAAACCTTAGTTAAGTTCTCTAACAACATCTTAACTACATCTTCACTGGAAAATGCCCAGATTACTGATTGGAATTTTTTTTTTAATTATTCACTCCAAAAAAAGCATATCGCCACTGAGACGTAAGGGGATACTTGATAGGGGCCAGATTTATATGGGGCAATCTAAGTCGGGAGTTGGGCAGTGTGATGTTTGTTCACATTACATTTAAATTTCTGCATGTTCGTACTGTCGGGAAAATAGGGAGCAGGAAGGGGATTCAAAAGGCAAGCTGTCCAAGGAAAGAAGCTATTAGAGTAGTAGGTTTTCCGGCATCTAATGGACCTCTATAGTAGAGGGGGTAGGATTTTGCTGCTAATCAGGGAAGTGAGAGTTCATCGGAGCACATTCTGTAGAAATACTTATAAAATAAGCATAGAGAGGGAACATGGGGCTTTGGGAGAAAATCCTGAATCATTTAACTAATTCCTCAAATGTTTAATTAGATAAATAAACATATTGGTCTGTTTAAAACGAGTAGTCTCCTAACTGTATAATTCCTTTTTGTAGAGATTTAAGTTATGAGTCCCTAACGTCAGCATTAATGCTCATCTAAAAAATTCCGAAACACAATTCCGGTCTATCTCAATTTTGGTTGACTGCAATGTTTACTTTCAAAGGATTCTCATCTAACTCTGAAGATCTTCCAGAGTGACAGAGTTCTCATCGTGTGCATTGTATTTCTTCAGACTGTTGTCCTCCCCGTTGCTACTTCTGTTTATTTTCTGTCTAAGTTCCAGCTAATGTGCCTTCCAGCATTTTCCAGATGTATTGTTCATCCATCGTGAGATCTTTTTTCATTATACAAATATGACTGTTGTTGATTAGGTGCATATTTTGTAAGCTGATGTTTCCTACATACTTACATTCGATGGACTGCTTCTTTTTTTTTTGTTCATTTTAATTTCATGAACAGCCAGGTAAAAACGTGAGATCAATATGAACGTTTTTATGACCCATTGCATTTAAAATATTTTCTTTTATCCATTATGTTATTTTTTAATGAGTTAATTCGAAAACATCAACATATAATCAACAACATTCATATTTGAATATGAGAAAAATATCACTGTGGATTAACAATATATATATATATATATATATATATATATATATATATATATATATATATATACACATATTATTATTATTATTATTATTATTATTATTATTATTATTATTATTATTATTATTATTATTATTATTTTAGTTTTCGTCTTCTTGTCTCGTGCTTCAGGTTAGACGTTCCGTGAATGACTTTTAACTTTTTTCTGTTTGTTGCTATTTCGCTTGTGCCGCCTGCACAAGCAATCTCTCTCTTCCTTATATATATATATATATATATATATATATATATATATATATATATATATATATATATACGTCTCTCTCTATATATATATATATGTATATATATATATATACATATATATACGTCTCTCTCTATATATATATATATGTATATATATATATATATATATATATATATATATATATATATATATATATATATATGATAAAGAATGGGAAAAGTGTTCCGACGTAATAGAAATTGAAAAGGAAAACCCCAAAAATGTATTTATGCATTCATCAACGTTTCGTCTTTATTTCAAGACTTCCTCAGGATGATTGTCTGTATTTTTTGTTTTATCTTCAGACAATCTTCCTGGGGAAGCTTTAAAATAAAGACGAAACGTTGATGAATAGATAAATATTTTTTTTTTTTCCTTTTTCAATTTCAATATATATATATATATATTTCTTTTTAAGATCCCTTAAGCTTAAGCCTAAAATGTTATACATTTTCTAGAATAAAAATCATGTAATAGATCTTAATATATATATATATATATATATATATATATATATATATATATAGTGTCGTATGATAACGCAGGGGGAGGATCGCCGACTCTCAGCTCGACGGTTGAGTTTCAATCCCGGCTTGAGACACTACATGGTCTATCTGCGCTGAAGAGCTATGATACAGCGAAACTGTCTGTATGAGGATGACTATATATATATAATATATATTGGTACAAGACAGATAAAATTAAAATTTCTTCCTCAAACGGAACAGTTTAACACAACTTTGATGCTCCCCTATAATAATACTAAACACTATGTCTAGAATCTTTATTCCAATTTTTCATTAAGATCTATTACATGATTTCTATTCTAGAAAATGTATAACATTTTAGGCTTAAGCTTAAGGGATCTTAAAAAGAAATTGAAATTCAGGAAACCTTACTTAATTGGTGTCTAATGACTATGAATCAAATCTAATAGAGATTTTATATATTTGAATTTTCATGTAGGAGGTTGTGCTTATATTATGTCCTCTAAAAAACAAAGAAACTGAAATTTGGGGAACATTTGTTGATTAATGTCTCATTACCTTTAGATAAAATTTCACAAAAATCCGAGGTATCTGAATTTTCACAAAGGATTCCAGTCCCTCTTTGCCCCCTTTGTATAAAGCTAAATTAAACTAAACATAGCCCACATTACACACTCTTATAGCTAGTAGCTGTGTTCCGATATTTATAACTATAAGTTATTTGGTGTAGTACTGGATCTTATACATCGCATATATAAACACTAGGGGAATGTTTTCCTAGGACAGGTAAAATTAATTCACCGAACAGAACAGGTTTGCACCACTTGTATGTCCCCTTACAAAGATTAACATCAAAAGATTTTGATACTAAATCTTATGTTTATAATACTTATTCCAATATTACTTAAAACACATTACATGATTTTGATTCTTGAAAATGTCTAAACTTTAAGGCTTTAGCTTACAGGGTCTTAAAAAGAAATTGAAATTCAAGGAATAATGACTATGGATCAAATTCAATGCAAATTTGAAATATTTGAATTCTAAAATGGGAGATTGTTCCCATATTATACATTTTAAAAACATTTTAAAATACTCCAAAGAAACTGACATTTGGAAAATATTTATTAATTGATGTCTAATACCTATTGTTAAAATTTCACAAAAAATCGGAGGTATCTGAATTTTCAGGAAGGGCTTCCATATCCTGTTTACCCCCTTTGCATAAAACTAAATTACTCACCTTTACCCCTAACAGATGTGTTCTAAAATTCATAATGTTCGGTTAATTAGTTTAGGAGTGAATCGTGTGCATACAAATATATAAACATATACACATACCTAACTTAATATAAATAGATATAAACATAACTAAGTTTAGATAAATAGAGATATAACTGAAAAAGGACACATCGGTTGATTGATAATAAAACTATGCATGGTAAAATTTTACTATATTTGTGATGTCTATATCTGTCTGTCTGTCTGTCTGTCTTGGGATATCATTGAAAGCAAAGCCCTATACCATGATAAAAGAACATTTCTATGATTGTATTAATTTTGAATTAAGAGTTTTGCAATAATACTAGAAAAAAACGTGACCCGCTTGGTCATTCACTGAGCTTGGATTAGATTGTTTGAATCAGGAAAAAGTGAGATGGCAAAGCCAGTTTAATTAAAAAAATAAAAATATGAATTCAGTAGTACTCTTTCTGTTTGCTATATCTTCCTCTCTCTCTCTCTTTCACTCTCTTTCTTTATTTTTTTGTTTCCCTTAAACTACAGGTTAAATAGTATTAATACTATTCTATAATACAATATTTCCTATTGTTTATAATGGGCTATTCCAATCTTCTGTTTTATAATTAGTTTTATTTCTTTTGACTGTTAATGAACAGAGAGAGAGAGAGAGAGAGAGAGAGAGAGAGAGAGAGAGAGAGAGAGAGAGAGAGAGGGGGTGAGTAATGAGAGCAAGAGTACAAGAGACTCTATAAAAATAGCAGGGTGGGGTAAAAAAACATACAGTGAGAGAGGGTGAGAGTAATAGACAGAAACTTAGTAAGATATTGGTCACTTGATGAGTAAATTGAAAATGACGGCTTATTAGAACAATTAAAATGGTCTGTTTAAAATATAATTCAATCCCGAAACCAAAGAATATTATAGCATGTGTTTTGTTGGTCATCCTTGGTCTAAAGTAATAAAAATGTCTATCCTACTCTTAACTAGAATCATCTCAGTCACCACAATACCACATTTGCTCTAGGGCCCGTCCTACTTAGACTATTATCAAATTAGCACTTTGATCTTAGCCAAACGGCCAAGGAGACATAAAAATGATTTTTTTGCGACTAGACATTTTTAAACGAATGAAAAAAATTATAAGTGTAGTATCGGTTTTGTTGTCATAAGACCGTCTTTCCAGGAATTACCTCCTCCGTTTCTAAGGGGGTGTGGATGAATCCTCCCATGTATTACATCCTCCTTTATATTTAAAACTAAAAAAAGCAAACCTTTCAAATTACTAAATAGTTAAAATTAAAAACTGAGGGTACAAAATAGACATTTTTATTCGGCGTTCAATTGTACTATTGAGATTATTTGAATACCTTGCTTATTTCATTTGATTTTCGCACACATTTTGGATGACATTTGTTAATTAGTCTTAAATTGTATTTTTTATCTCAAAATAAAATTCTACTTTTTTTTAAAGACTTGAAACTAGAAATTTTATGTAATGTCTTAATCGCTGGCGGTCATGTTGTACTTTCCTATAATTTTCTTTCACGCTTGACATCTATAAAAAGTAAATACGTTTGACTTAATTTTATTTATAAAAACAATTGTGGTGTCTGCGTTGATTTTCACATCTATAAAAAGAAAATAGGTTTAAGTTATTTTATCTATAAAAATATTGTGGGGTTTGCATTGACGCTTGACATCCATAAATAAGGTAGTTTACTTCTATTTTGTTTATAAAAATAATATTGTGGTGTATAAAAAAGCAATTTATTTTGCTTTAACTACAAATTCTATGAAGTTCTGTTACAATTATATAATACTAACAAAAATATGCGACCAGAAAGAGCATATATTTGCTAGTTATATAAATTAAAGAATAATAAAAATTGTAACATGGTGTTCTGGGCTGGGAGCAGTAATACATAGGTGTCCTCATTCATTTCCCGGTAAATACCTGGACCGGGCTATTAAAAATAAATGACAACACTGAAAACTATGCTCCGAATAAAACAAGGCAAATACTGAAATTCCTATATCTCAATTTAAAAAGTAATTCTCATAATATAAAAAAGAAAAAGTGTGCTGTTTCTTTATCTTTACAAGATATTTACTATTATCATTATTGATGCAAGTACAGGATGTGCTCAATATTGGCTTAAAGGTTTTCAACATAAAATTGCTTTACTTGACATTATACAAGAAGCCAAAGTGAAGAATCAGCCATTGCCTGAATACATAGATATTCAGTAAGAAAACTTTTATGGCTCATGAAAATCTCACCTATAACATTTGTACCCATCCTGACAGAGAAACTATATATCTTGTAATCTATTACCGCCGCGATCGAGTAATAGCGTCAGTGATCAGAATTAAACTGCTGCATCAAATCAGATTACAAATCTGTACAGGAATTGGCAACGAGATCTTTATCGCTATTGCTTGTTCCTTTTAATTTGTTTTTTCTTTATTGTAGTATTAATTTTCTTCTCTGAAAAGGGGTACTAAAACAGGAATAAATGTGCGGAAGAAGACATGTGTTGTTCCTGTGTTCTGATTATTTATTAAAATCCTTGTCAGGCAGTAATTGTATTTTCATTTACCATCTTATTCCGGGCTGCAGCTTGCTGCTAGGACACTGCTTGTTCGCAGATTCACGTGTGGAAACTTCGACGACATTTTGACTATGTTGTGTTTTGTAAAAGCAAGGAAGTATGTTCGTTTTATGGGAGAATATGAAAAATTCATGCTACATTTTATGGTTGGCAAAAAAGCCGATTAGATCTTTGCTTGTGATCAGTTTCTTTACTGTAATAAACGCAAAACCAAATTGGTTTCATCATCATCATCATCATCATCATCATCAGCAGCAGCAGCAGCAGCAGCAGCAGCAGAATCTTCATCGTGGTAGGGGCGGTGGCAACGTGGTAGTGTAAGAGTTATCCGGCTAACAGGGCTCTGGTGAAAATCTAGGAGGAGTCGTCTTTGGCTCTGCATTTGGTAAGGAAAGACGTGTCTGGCGCGGAACTACAAATCAAGGAAGTGAGGATGACACCCTTGCTTTTATGGCATTCCTTTGTGTGTTTTGGGCTTAACCTTCCCCGACTTCGCATGCGACCGCTTAACTTTGCTGTTTTCGGTGTCGGGAATAAACACCTGCAAAACATGTAGGTTAATGAATAGTTAGGACCAATGAGGAAAACTTCATGCAAATTAGCCAATCCTAAAACACGAACTTTGTGAGTTCTGTCCAGAAGTCAAACATGCTTAACAACAAACCCTAACCCTCCTACTCCTCCTCCTCCTCCCCCTCCTCATTTGCTGCAATCTCAGTCTCCAAGCTTGGCGGTCTTAAGGATTGATTCCATTCAAATTTCACTGGCTTAAGTCTTTGTTGATGGTTTTCATCAAAGTTTTCCTGGCTTGTCTAACTTTACTCCGGCGTTTCACCTCAAGGTCTCCACGTTTTCTTTTCCAAGAGTCGCACCTCTCCACGTTGCCAAACTAAGATAGCGATTGGTCATCAGAAGTTCATCAAGTTTTGGTATATCCAGTCCCGCCAAAAGGGTATCAGAGCTGATAAATCGGGTCTGATCTAACCCGATATTGCATATTCTCCTGATCATTGCTTTGTAATTACGCTGAAGTACGACAAATGAAGACTGGTGCGGTTTCAGCACTCATACGGCATCACACACCTAACACAGCTGTTATATACTCCTATCCTAGTATTGCAATGTCACGACGGACAACAGTTTATGGAACTTACTCCATGCCAATCTTGCACTAATGGTAGAGCTCAACACACAACCATTTATATCTATGTAGATATATATCTGTACTAATAAAAGAGGCGTGTGAGTTTTTGTCTGTTTCTGTGTATCTCCACTAACGACTTTTAAGCTAAAAGATATAGGAAATTGAAATTTAGTAAGAATAATTCCTTATGCAATCAAGGGATTTAATTTTTAATAAATTCAAAATGTATGAAGTTAAAGAAAGTAAATAATATCACTTTTTTTTAAAGTCACTTTTATAAACTGCATTAAAAAATTCATAATAGATAAAAAGTTAAAATGAGATTCGATTTATCATGGCGTTCACAATAGAAAAAAAAACAATGGTTTTATATAAGAAAGAAAAGTTTTAAGACTTATTTTTAACAGAAAATTGATGTTATTTACTTTCTCTATAAACATACAAATACACAGAAAGAAAGATTCAAACCTCTGTATTTGTATGTTCTCAGCCTCGTAGATAAATTAACCATACACTAATCGTCTGACTTATCCAAATATGTCTGCCCGCAAAAAAGCAACATTATACATAATATATCTTCGGAAATATATTTTATTGTTTACTTATTTATAAAGCTTAACATTTTAAAAACTTACATTATCTCAAGAACAATTTTTTTGTAGGTGCTCTACAAAAAACACAAATCAAAAACAGTTGTGTTAAAAAGTTACTAATTTCACCAGAAACAAAACAAAAGTCACAAAAAATATCCATTGTCAAATACAAAAAAAAAGAGAGGAAATTTATAGTAATATATTTGTAGAGACTTCTAAAAAAAACAAACTTTGCCTATTACGTCCCTATATTCCTTTTCGGTTTATAATGGTGATATTCAATCTCCCTGTTTTTTTCTCCCCACGTTATTCTTTTCCCCGTTTTTAAGCGATATTCGCCGACGCTTCCCTTTAAAATGTGTCGGTTGAAAAGTACCTTGGGATTTAGTTTGGTAATTTTAGTCGATCTTTTTTATTCTTTTAAAAAGATTTTAATCGAATGTCTTCCGACGATTAAATATATTACTATAAATTTCCACTCTTTTTTTCTTGTGATATTGTTCTCGACTCGCTATGACTCCGTTCATCCTATTTAAAACCTTGATAAAATTCTGTACCACAAAAAATTTGTTCATGTATATATATATATATATATATATATATATATATATATATATATATATATATATATATAAATGAAGGAGAATGGAAAGGAATTAGAGAAAGCAAAAGCCAAATCAAAATTCAATTCAAAAGTTCAAAGCAAGGTATATTCCGCAAAAAGGCAATTTATTCAAGTTAAATTTTCCTTGCTCTATCCTGGATATTAAGCTGTATACTCTTCACAATAGGGTTTTACCTTTCCTAAAAGTTCGCTTTTAGTACACCTCTTTATATATATATATATGGGAAATGAAAAAGGAAAACCAAAAAGGATGTTTTTTTATATATTCATCAACGTTTCGTCTTTATTTGTAAGACTTCCTCAGGATGATAATTTTAAGAAAAATATCATGCAAGTACGTGAGAATATTGGGTTGACATGATGGGTTGAAGAAAAAAAGTAGTAGCCACTACTGGGTGCACATGGACCGGGGTCCGAGCTTAGTGAAGTCAGTAGCATAAAATGAAATAAATGAGGATGGGTCTGAGTGAAAAAGTGGAGGGTGTGGTAAACGGAAATAATGTGGATGGCAGTTAGTGAAGAAGTGGAGGGGTGAGGAAAGAGGAGGGGGAGGCTCTGTGATTTTGGTATGTGGGTAAAAAAACATCGTTTTTAATTTTCCTTTTTCATTTCCCATTACGTCCGATTTCCTTCATCCTTCCTCTCATATATATATATATATATATATATATATATATATTTATATATATATATATATATATATATATATATATATATACTGAAATTACATGCCATTGGAGAAACTCAGCAGTAAGTACATAGTTGTGAACACAAGACTAACCCCACCTGATGATAATTTGTAAATCAAATCGAAAGTTCTATTGAAAAAAAAAAGAACAAGAACCTCACAGAACTTACATACACTAATTTGACCGAAATACTAAATGGAATATTCGAAAAATCAAAAAAGAAAGAAAAAGCTTCGTCAGACAAAAACACTGTTTTATTTAATAACGTCTGCCTAAATAATATCTATTCCTTTCTGTTGAACACTGTTATGACGCAAAGACGAAACGTATACGGATGTTGATAATAATTAACTATTTATTATTAAATAATTATTTCAAGCACACTTGCGTCCCGGCCCTTTAATGAGAAATAATACAAGCCGTCTGATCTAAGCTATAAATGCAAGTACTTTTCTGTTGAACACTGTCATAACGGCAGACTAGGGTTTCTGCCTGCTTGTCATAAAGAAGATTAATTTCTCATAGAATTAGTCTCATTGGTTGGAGCGTTCGGAATTGGAATTAAAGGTTATTGTTGTCCCGGAGTTCGAATCGTGCAACTGGCTTGAACAGCTATCTCTAAACTGATGACTCAGCAAGGATAAAACATATATATATATATATATATATATATATATATATATATATATATATAGTAATGTGTGTGTTTTTCGTTCAAGTTTTAAAGTATTGCATGGAAAGTTAATAAAATGGAAATAAAAGCCAAATTAGCAATACAAGATTAATTAATTAATTTTTTTTTTCTTACATTTATCCTATCGATTACGGAATAACATTCCTTCTTTCAGGGGTGACCAGTATTGAGTCATTTTTTTTTTTCATCAAAAAACAAGAATAAAGAAACTTATTTCTTTGTTAATTTGATAAACGTCTTTGATGGTACGACGTCATCGCCTTGCTGTTATGAAATGGCGGGTAGGATTCAAAAACCGGCGTCGAACGAGGGATGCGTTAGCACGCGCTGTCGAGTAATGTGTGTGTTTTTCGTTCAAGTTTTAAAGTATTGCATGAAAAGTTAATAAAATTGAAATAAAAGCCAAATTAGCAATACAAGATTAATTTTTATTTTTTATTTTCTTACATTAATCCTATCGATTACGGAATAAAATTCCTTCTTCAGGGGTGACCAGTATTGAGTCATTTTTTTTTCCATCAAAAAACAAGAATAAAGAAACTTATTTCTTTGTTAATTTGATAAACGTCTTTGATGGTACGACGTCATCGCCTTGCTGTTATGAAATGGCGGGTAGGATTCAAAAACCGGTGTCGAACGAGGGATGCGTTGGCACGCGCTGTCGAGAAATGTGTGTGTTTTTCGTTCAAGTTTTAAAGGATTCATGCTTCTAATAGATAATCGCCTGATGTTGTTTCTGTTGTAGTTTAGTTATAAAAATGAGCAATAAACCACAATGGAAGTGATGCCCGACGATTGTCTTTTTAGGACATGAAACCCAGTGTCATGTTGGGATCTTTGTGTCCAAATTTTAGAATTTTATCAGCTCTGTTATACAGTTTAAAAATTATAACATTCAACACTCATAATATTTAAAAATACAATTTCATTGTTTTTTTTAAATGTAAGTTTCCTAATCACATTGTGAGCATTTTCACACACACACACACACACACACACACACACACACACACATATGCGACACAACGGAGTGTGTAAATATCTTCACTCGACTATTTGTAAAAAGTTGAATATCCAGTGTAGCAGCAATTCCTGGGAGCATATACCAAAAAGAACAATTGCAAATAATTTATACACCATCTATTATAACGATGCAATCCCTACAGCTACATATCTAGAAAACGGAGCTGTTAAACCTGACATAGTAATATAGGACAAAAGGGAGAAAGTAGCAACCCTAGTTGAAGTCAGTCTTCCTAATGATGCAGGATTAAACAAAGCTGAAAGAGAAAATATTACGAAATACCAAGGTCTTATGTACGACATGAAAAGAAACTGGAATCTTTGGAAAATCTCCATCCTACCAGTAATTATAGAAGCAACAGGACTAATGAAAAATAATTTTTAAAACTATCTGGCGAGTATACCCGGTGAACGGAGTGCAAGAGAAATACAAACAATTGCACTTAAACGTGCGGTTAGAATCTTAAAAAGATCTCTAGGCTAGAGTGTCTAAAATAGCCGGTGAATGTCTGGTTCCGGTAGGATGCCCCATCTCCAGCAAACACGTAAAGATAAGAAAAATAAATAAAATAAATATATAGATAAATAGTCGAATAGATTGATAGATAGATAAACAGTATGTGATAAAAAAATGTGTAGAATATAATAGATGGATGAACAAGATGTGACAGATGAATGTGAAGAATGAAATAGATAGAGAGATAGCTAGATAAAAAGGATATGATAGACAGATTAATATGAAGAATGAAATAGATAGAGAGATAGCTAGATGAAAAGGATATGATAGACAGATTAATGTGAAGAATGAAATAGATAGAGAGATAGCTAGATGAAAAGGATATGATAGACAGATTAATGTGAAGAATGAAATAGATAAGGAGATAGCTAGATGAAAAGGATATGATAGACAGATTAATGTGAAGAATGAAATAGATAGAGAGATAGCTTGATGAGGGGGATATGATAGACAGATTAATGTGAAGAATGAAATAGATATAGAGATAGATAGATGAAGATGATATGATAGACAGATTAATGTGAAGAACGAAATAGATAGAGAGATAGCTAGATGAGAAAGATATGATAGACAGATTGATGTGAAGAACGAAATAGATAGAGAGATAGCTAGATGAGAAAGATATGATAGACAGATTAATGTGGAGAATGAAATAGTGTGATTGCTAGATGCAGAGGATAGGATAGACAGATTAATGCGAAGAATGAAATAGATAGAGAGATAGCTAGATTCAGAGGATATGATAGACAGATTAATGTGAAGAATGAAATAGATAGAGAGATAGCTAGATGAAGAGGATATGATTGACAGATTAATGTGAAGAATGAAATAGATAGAAAGATAGCTAGATTCAGAGGATATGATAGACAGATTAATGTGAAGAATGAAATAGATAGAGAGATAGCTAGATGAAGAGGATATGAAAGACAGATTAATGTGAAGAATGAAATAGATGTAGAGATAGCTTGATGCAATGGATATGAAAGACATATTTATGTGAAGAATGAAATAGATAGAGATAGCTAGATGAAGAGGATATGATAGACAGATTAATGTGAAGAAGTAATAAATAGATAAACGGGATCTGATAAATAAATGTGAAGAATTTAATAGATAGATGAACAGGATGTGACAGACAGATAAATGTGAAGTATATAATAGATAGATAGATAGATAGATGAAGAGGATATAATAGATAGATACCTGGTTTAACAGACTTCTGCTTTACGAATTACTGCTCGGCATGATTAGTTCAAAAAGGTGAAGAGTTCCCGTATTCATGACATGTTCACATCATAGTCTCTCTCGTTCCCAAAATAGATTTAGAATTTTGGGACACTGCTTCAAATGATTTTGGCATGGTTGGTGTCCACTTGTACGCTAAAGTAATGATTCCTGAACGAGGCCAATTTTCTAAATACAACCACGTTTTTCATCTTGGAAGTCTTCGTAGAACTTGTGAGACTGCCTGAAACGACAACAATGGGAAAATGTCTGCCCCATTACAATCTGTGAGATTATGAATTCAAACCATGTCTGATTATTTCCCTTGGTAACTATGCAGTTTTGTGAGTGCAGCCAGCGGCTGAAATAACATTTCAAATTCACAGCAACTTCAAATAACTATCCAAACTGTAATTCTGTTAGTCAACTCTTGTGATTTCAAATTCTTGTTTATATATATATATATATATATATATATATATATATATATATATATATATATATATATATATATATATATATATATATATATATATATATATACTTGAGGAATATACGTCCCATGACGGTTAAAATTACTTTCTCGTGCAGAAAACTTTTTCGACAGTTTCATGTCCCTTTACAAAAATTAAAATCAAGATATAATGCTACTAAACCGTATGTCTAGACTCCTTATTCCAATTTTATCAAAATCCATTGCATTATTTTGATTATGGAAAATGTCTACAGTTTAAGTGGGGTATTGAGAATAAATTAAAATTAAGGGAATGTTGCTTGGACCAAATTTAATGCAAATCTGAAATATTTGAATTTTAAAATTAAGATCGTGCCGTCACACCCCATAAAAAACCTTTTAAATAACTGCAAAGAAACTGAAATTTGGGGAATGTTATTAATTGATGTCTACTGCCTATTGTAAAAATTTAACAAAATCTGGCGTATCTGAATTTTTATGAAGGGCTTCCATCCCTATTTGCCCCCTTTGAATAAAATTAACTCAAACTAAATGTAACCCACAATGTGACGCCTTACGCATCGCATAAAATTTACAAAATTCGTAATGATCGGTCAATTAGTTTAATAATCAATTGTGTGCATAGAAATAATAAACATATATATACGTAACTTTATATAAATAGAGATTTAGAAAACTTTTGATGAGATGACATTGCATGTTTAAAGATTTAATTATATGAGCTGGTATTTTTCAGTGGAAATGTTCATTAACCTGTGTTCTTTCAATCTCTCTTCCTTTTTCATCGATTTATTTTCTTGCTCGATGTATATCCTCCAACTTCCTCTTCTCCATGCCAATTCTACTCTTCCTCCTACTAACTCTTAAACCGGATGCTTGCTCCTACTACTTTCTCGTCTCCATAACAAGTCTCCTACTCTCCCTACAACTATTAAAGCATGACACAAAAGAAAGGCACAAACGCAGTAGCATATTAATATTAGAATATTAATCTGAATGACATAAGAAAAAAATTACTGTTTTTTTTTCTTTTCTAAAACACTTCACATATACTTATTTCACATATAAAATTATGTATATATTTATAATTTCTATCACCGTCCTTAAGTTTTCATGAAAAATTTTCTTTATTTTTATTTTTTAAATTTGGTAAAAATAGTTTGAACTGAAGATGAAAGAGAATTTATTTGATCTCAAATTATTTTTAAAGAAAAAATAAGTTTATTTGCATTTCCTTCTTCAATAATTTTAAGCATTAACACAAAAATACAAACATAGATTCATCATTATTGTAGAGTTTTCCTTTACTGACCTCAAGAGCTCTTCAGGCATATAAAAAAACGTATTCATTCAATATATACAGTTAGCGACGAAAATGTTATTTAAAACTGAAGCATGACTAACTTTTATGGTGATCTACCATATTTCGTTACTACATGGATTCTTCTGACACTATGAATAGTGATAACGGCGGTAACAGAAAGAGTGATTCAATCCAGAAGCTACACATTACTTCTGTATTTTCTGTAACTACAAACTACCTTCTTGTTGTCTTATTTCTTTTTGACTCTTTCAGGCTACAAAACTAATAAAAATGTGTATAATCCCTTTTTATTTACTTTTTAATGTCCGGTCACCAGAAAGAACTCACTTACAGAATATAAAAATATGTCTGACTCTCTGCTTGGAATTGCAAAACAATAGGATTATATGCAGGTCAGAATTGTCAACTTTCTAGTAAAAGAAAGTTTCCTGAAACTGTCCATCATAAATGAGCACGAATTCTTTTAATAATACATCCAGTTTATTTGTATCAATAAATGATGAAAAGCTGAAACAGATGAAATGCAAAATTAATCATATGAATGTCAGAAAGTTTAAACATAAAACATTGTATAATCTCACAAAACGATATATGATCCCCTAATTTTAAATTTAAGTATAACAAATCAACAAAAATGCTTTTTTAAACTTAAGCATGACAGACCAACAAAAATACTATTTGAAACTTAAGGATAACGGACCAATAAAAATTACATCAGATTTTAATGAAATTTAAACTATAATTAAAGAACAGAAAATTAAACTGATTCTCAAAATTAAAAAAAAAATCATTTTAAGATCCTTCTAATGATGACGTAACTCTAAAAATTAAAATTTTTCTGTTTTCACTTTTATTTTCACAAATATTTTCTCTTCCTTTGTTTCTCTCCTCTTCATTCTCTCCTCTTCCTCCTTCTTTAATTGCTCCTGTTTTCCTTTCTTTCTATTCCTTCTTTATTCCTTCACAACCTTCCTTCTCGCTGCCATTAACTGACTTTCTTTTTGAGATTGCTATTTTTTCCTTAACTCTCCAACCACTTCCCACAATGCATTTCACTTCTCCTCAACACCCAATAAACGCTTCCCTTCCTCCATACTATTGATTTTTGCCATTCCAGCATGACACCAGGATAAATTCAATTTTCCTTTTCAATACATTATTATAAGTCCATCATTTTATATAGATTCTATATAAACATAGTTTTTCACTGTAAAAGCATGTCTTCAATTGATTTGAATTATCTGAGGACCTGATTTCCTTCACATTTAAGGGTGTCCTTAGTGAAGCATGTAACTTCTTTCCACACTAAAATTTCTTCTCAGGTACAATAAATGCATCATGAATTTCAGAGTATGGCATTTTTCCTAGAGAAACAAAATTATTACCTAAATATTTAAAAATTGTATTAACAGCAATTTTTAGAGATGTATAGTGGGTTAGGGGGGGCTAAGGAGGGGGAGATGATGAATACTAAGGCATGATTGGCCAAATATATCACATGTACTTATTTACTTGCCCTCTCTCCCCACGAGGGAAGAGTTAGACACAAGATCGGTTTTTAATATGGGGAAAATCCAGCTTCCCTAAAGAGGCACTCTGGATTGGGACAAAAATAAATAATTGCCTCAGTATAGAAGGATTTCTTCTTCACTGACCGAGGGGAGAAAATATGAAGTGTAATATCAGAACATATACTACACTTTGCTCCTAACCCAAAAGGCCAAGATTAGAGATAGGATATTTTTTAATAGTTTTGAAATCTGAAATAGATCTGTAATCAAAGGTCTGTGTCTGGTCGGCACAAGTTACCAAGAACAGCCTAGGACTGTTTGTTAGTGTTGCATATTGGTAACCAGTCCTCAGTTTAAGAACAACTAGAACACGCTTTTACATATAGAACCTAGTATTCTAAAATGATAACCCATCTAAGTACTGATCTGGTTCAACACCATCTATGGGAACCTGTTTCAATGTTATATAGCTGTTTACATCTTATATATAAAATAAAGTGAACTTTTCATCTATTTAATCGACAGCAATTCCTCTCTTAACAAAAGCTGCATATGCAAATCTGTTTTGAAAGCCAATTAGACATATTTCTAGCTGCATATTTTCGGAAAATATGCCTTAATTCCATTCACGTATGACATTTGCAAATCGCATAACCCTGTTGTGTAATTGGTTAAAAATCTACTTTCTAGTAAGTAATAGTTTTGGAATGAAAAAGACCACATGATATAAGGTGGTAGCAGTGGTAATAGATCTGAGTGTGAAAGTGAAAATACATTCGACTTCCTGTAGGAATGACTGTTAGATGTTTTCTGGCTGGAAAAATGTAAGAATTATTGAAAGTGAATGAAAGGAAGGCATATTTTCCGAAATACCTAAAGTTTGTTTTTACGTATCCGGTGGTTGTTTTACATTAATATTGGGTGGTTTGCATTCAAGCCGTCAACCATAAGCAGTAAATAATTCAATAGTTCAATGTCGGGGAAAAGAAATTTCCTCTATTCATCCGGGCAACGCCGAGGCACAGGTCTGCTAGTAATACCTAAATTAATTCATTTAAAAAACACAATGAACACTTTGTTTTATTATTGAAATGTATCAAGATTCCTAGAGTCCACGACCGCTGGAGCACCACACTCCAAAAATTGTGCTATTCAAACAGAAATGGTGTGATTATAAAATGTTACCCAATTTTTTCCTCAATCGAATTATACGCTTTGCTCTTCAGCTAATAAGTCGTATAAATTAATAGAAAACCAAAAGGGCCAAGAAAAGAAGACACTTTAATATTTACTTAAATAAAGGCAAAAGCAAGAATTTTCATAGGTTGGTATTTTATGCACGTTTTCGACGAATTCTTTATTATTAAATAAACTGGCACACGAAGAAAAACACGAAACAAGAATATTCACTTTCTCAAATACCAAAACACAAAGACAGTTTGTCATCAAAAAAGGTTCACAAAAACATCCGAAATCCATCAATATAACATGTCCAGCCAACAGAAGTAAGCAAACGGAAAAAAGTCACAAGCATATTTTGAAAGGAATCCATAAAACAGACGGTCCTGCTTTAAAATGAATTCAATGCAAATCTGTATGTTATAATACAAACACGGCTACTTCTGTGAATGAAGAGTTCTAATTAAAGGGATTACTGAAAATTGCCAGATCCTTTTTAAAATTTGATTTCCAGTCAAGGGAAGATAACTCCGGGTTTACCTTAAGGTTTATAATCTCATAATTTTGAAAAGAATCCTGTAATTGCCAGCCGTTTTGAAAGGATGTGAAGATATGTGATAAGTGTGGTCATATTGTTAGTTTGTTAGTATCATATGTAGGGACACAACACATGTTAGTTCAATGCCATGTTTTTTAGAAGTAACACAAACGTTCTATGCGCGTTTCTCTGCCGTCTTTTTAAAAGTCTCTTCTTTCTCCAGCTTTTTTGTTCAGTTGCTTTTGAGATCTGAGGATGATTCGACGAAGAATCGAAAACATTCGTGAAACCGGTGAAACCTATCGAACATTTATTAATCTGTTTTATTTTAATACAAAAAAGACCACCGGAAAAAAGTTTTTTTAAATAAAATACGGCATAATTAAACAGACGAATTCTGTTATTTAACAATGTTTACATATATATATATATATATATATATATATATATATATATATATATATATATAAGGTTAATCCAACAAAAGATATGAGAGGAAACTAATATCTTTAATTAGTGAACATCCGGATAAAAATAAAGCTCAATATACTGGATAGAGCATTAATAGCAATAGATCAAGTGAAAGAATATAATAAGGTGCGAATCAAATTTTATTACAATTCAATGTTCAGGCAAAGTTCTTTAAAGTCCTTAACTCATGAGTGTTCAAAGAAAATTCTTCTCCTCAGAGGACCATTACCGCAATGACATTACTGCAGGTAATAAAAATTAAACTTTGAAAATATATAAAAAAATATATATAAAATACATAAAGGTATATAAAACATAAAATTTATCGGCCGAAAACATACTTTTTAGTAAAACTATACAGTTCATCCAAGTCAACAGGTCCAAAATAGCTCCAGGCAAGATATCAAAGAGGTTGATTAAAAAATAATCCAAGTGATGAATGGTGATCCAAAAACGAAAAAAGTTATCCAGGCGGGAAGTTCGTTTGCTATCGATGCAGTAGATAACAGTGAAAATTGTATTTAAGGTGTATGCAAATTAATAGAACGATAAAAAAAACGATAGTAAAAACAAATCATATTAAAAGTTCAGAAAACTCACTTGGTGTTGAATATTATAATGTCCAAATTCAGAGTCTCCAAGAGCTGATAGGAATAATGCAAACCATACAATGAACCCTAGAGATCACATAAATGCAGACCCTAATCAAACTCCACAACTGAGCATCATAACTAGTTTACACCATAATGCTACACATAATAATTCCACTATCCATCCTCCACCTCAGCAAGCAATGATTTAGATAACCGCTGTATATAATGTGTATTTAATACTAAAACTGATAATTTTGTTTGCCCGGTTGCTTGTTTGCACTTTGGATGTTTTAGATAATGAAAGGAAGGTCGAGTTAGACGAGAAATGGTAGGAGGAACAGAATAAAGGAAGTAGTAGTTGAAGCAGCAACACAAGAGAAGAAGAGTAAGAGGATGACGCAAATACATAAATTATATAAATAAATGCTTTAAATCTATTACAAGTTCTATAAACTACAAAATAAATTTGTGCAATGTACCAACGTTAACCCAACGGTTTACCGGTCGTCTCGTATGTACTACAATGGAACATTAAAACATTTTATTTAGGGGTTTATCATTCAATGGTGTAAATTTAATATTTTTCTGGTTGAGAGAAATGTAGTAAATTAAAAAAATTTCCCCCCAAATTGTAAAACCAATATTTACACATAACTATTTAACATGGAACCCCCCCGCCCTTCATCAGGTATTTTCAATATATGCATTGGTATGGCTTTCTAAAACATATAATTTATATATCAACAATGCTTCTAAGAGACCATAATATTTTATTACCTATATACTTAATCAAGGCTGGCCCATGTTTGCTGCTGTCTTTGGGGAATTGTTCCTGAGACGGAGGTGGGGAAGTGTCAATCTTTAAAGTGCAGAATTCTTAGCAATAATATAGAAACGCTAGATATGAAGAAAGTGACAAAAAGATTTTGCCCTCACTTATTTGATAATGGAGTATTACTCCGAAATATTGTTTTAAATAGTCACCCATTTCGGATTGAACAGGCTCAACATCGCTTAAATTCGATGATCTAATGGAAACCGATGTGTCAACGTGATGATGCTGTATATGTTTGCTGTATGTGCTCTCTACTTATATCGTCATTGTTTCCAGTAATCCTGAACTTCTGCTTGCCACTGGATTCAAGCAGTGTCTATTCAGGAGAGGTGTGGTTTGGGATTGCGCACCACTTGCTTCACACGTGCAGCCACCCTTACAGGGGGTATTAATTGTCTCTCAAGACTGAAGCGAGGCCATGATTGTTTTTAAAAAAATGATAAAACCTCTTAACATTTTGTTACTAGGTTTTATTTTCAAAATATGCATTGATATGGCTTTCTAAAAATGTATAATTCATATTCTTACAATACGTCTAACAGACTATAACATTTTATACACTTAACCAAGACTGGTCTACTTTGTCTTCAAGAAATAGTTCCTGCGATGGATAAAGTTCAGCTTTTGGAAAGCAAAATTCTTACTGGAAACAATAGATACAAAACAACGAACCAAAAAAGTGATAAAAAGATATTTTCCTCACTAACTTGATGATGGGTATTGACCCCGAAATATTGGTTAAAAAAATATAATGACCTCTTAACATTTTTTTACAGGGTTTACTTTTCAATATATGAATCATATGGCATTCTAGAAACATATATAATAGAAATATTTTTTTTCCTTACTGTGTTAATAATTTATGCTTGCCCAACAAAAGTTTTTTTTATTTATTTGAATTATTATTCATTATTTATGATTGTAATTTTTTTAGCATATGGTCATATGTGTTTTTGCGAGCAATGAAATACGGAGCAGGCATACATTAGTAACACACATGATAGATGGTATATTTGCATGCACAGAGAAGGACAAAGAGTTGAGTGACTAAAATATGGCATCAATAAAAGAGAAAGAAAAACCGGCAAAAACCAATTCTGAGAAATGATGACTCATCTGAAAATTACGTTGTAGCTGTTCTTTGCGCGTAATTTATTCACGGGTTTGTCATACCCGATAACCTCTGCGGCACAGTCTCTAGAATGAAAGATAAAAGATAATTGAAGATGGATTTATAAAAATGACTTGGCTTTATTTCACTCGTTTGTTTGTATACTACTTCCCCCCTCCCCTCAACCGGACAGTGTTTAATCATCATGATCGTATACTCATCACATTCGGTTTAACGTCTGTTTTACATGCTGCCATGCATTGGATGGCTTTCAGAAATTTACTTCCAAAGTAACCTATCTCAGGTCATTATTTATCCTTCTTTCCTTAAGGTCCATTTTTATCACTTCTTCCCATGTTTTCCTTGATCTTTCTCTCTGAACTGAACCTACTACAAATTACAGATACGTTTCTGCACCTTATTAAGAACCCTCAAATGGGACAGATATTCACCAGCCCAAATATCTCAGGTCATTATTTATCCTTCTTTCCTTAAGGTCCATCTTTATCACTTCTTCCCATGTTTTCCTTGATCTTTCTCTCTGAACTGAACCTACTACATCAACTGTTCTACATCTACACACACAAGAACTTTCATCCATTCTTTCAGTGTGGCCATACAATTAAAGTCTACTCTTCTGCACACATCTCTCTATGCTGTCCAGATTTAATCTTCCTCTGAACTCATCAAAACTGAGCCTGTCTTTAAAACTCACATTATACATCCATCGTATCATTCTTATATCATGTCTCTCCATACAATTTTAGCAGTGTTCTGGAGGCCTCCTGAGCTTTATTTTTTATAATTCTATTAAGATATTTTATTATTTGCGTTATTCGGACTACTATTATCATCTTGGTTGTTTTTTGTTTTGTTTTTTAAAATGAGAATAGCTCCAAACAAGGCATGAAGCCACTTAATGTAAGGAGCAAACAAGAATAAATATGATTATCGCAAAGACAGGAGATACCTATTAACCATAATCTTGAAAAGACCAACATTATAGGTAGGAGGGGAACAGTCAGCAGTAAGAGAGTGTTCCACAAGCCTGTGGTTCTTGGAAATAAGCTACTGGAATAGGAAGCTGTATTACAATGCGGTATATAAACAGCGAATTGATGGAGACCACTAGACCAACAAGTCAAACGAGCTGAAACAAAGAAGCGTAGAATAGATCACATAATTCTGAAGAACACATACCATAATAGTATTTATAGAAAAGACTGAGACTAGCTACATCACGTCTGTGAGAGAGGGGGAGTAGAGAAGAAGAAATAGTAGGGCCAATCAAATTACAGATACGTTTCTGCACCTTATTAAGAACCCTCAAATGGGACAGATATTCACCAGGTCAAATATGACAACAGTACTCCATACATGGTCTGATTGTGGATTTGTAGAGATTTGTGAGAAAGTGTTTGGAGCGATAGAGAGAACCAACTTTACAAGAAGCAGAAAAGCAATGGATCTAATGTATGAACTCCAAGAAAAATTTGATGAGAGAGAAAGACCAAGAAGTTTCAGAGTCAATTCCTCCTCAAGAGCAGAGCCATCCATGAGAATCTCAAGAAGAAAATGAACACGCCTACGATTGAAAAACACAAGCTGAGTGTTAACTGGATTAAATGAAACAAGCCATTTCATAACCCAATCCACAACTGAACCCAGGTTAACTTCTAGATCAGCTGCATATTTCGACTGATCCTAGGGAGATGGGCGAGAAGCAACACCAGAATAAAGAGTGGTATCATCAGCATAGATGTTAATTTTCTGAACAATATTCTCTGGAAGATCATTTATATAGAGAAAGAAACAGTGTTGGGCCTAGAATAGACACCTGAAGAACACCAGCATTGATAGGAAAAGAGAAAGAAGAACGTCTCGGCAGGTACATTTCCTTGAACTTGGACACCTCCTTTGGAATCTTTATGTCAAACTCGGGAACCTGATGTTGTCTAAAAACCTATATAAAGATGCTTTCAGCATTTAACAACTTAACAGAAAAATCATTTTTATAGGCACATTCCTAATGTATTTTCAATTTAAAATATTTTCTAATAGTTAAAATACTACTAAAGGAAAGAAAATAGACGTGCTTAACATTTGTCTTCTTGTTAAGCTCAGTGGGACCGGAAGTTATTTGAAAATATCTTCTATTAAGTTTTAGAAGCATACATGTCTCAGAACCGGTAAATTTAATTCGCTGAACAGAACAGTTCTGCACCACTTTTATGTCCCCTCACGAAGGTTAAAAATCAAGATATAATGGTATTTAAGCTTATGTCTAGAATCCTTATTCCAATTTTGATCAAATCAATTATATGATTTTAATTCTAGAAAATATCTAAGATTTAAGGTTTAATAAGGGGTCTTATGAAGAAGCTGAAATTCAAGGAATCTTGCTTAATTGGTGTTTAATGACTATGTATAAAATTCAATGCAAATCGAAAATATTTGAATTTTCAAATGGGAGATTATGTCCATATTATGCCTCTAAAACCTCTTTAAAATACTCCAAAGAAAGTGAAATTTGTGGAATATTGATTAATTGACATCTAATCCCTATTGTTAAAATTTCATAAACATCGAAGGTATCTAAATTTTCATGAAACGCTTTCATCTTTGCCCCCTTTGCATAAAACTAAATATGTTAAATAGTAAAGAGTATGTTTGTTAGTATTTATCTCATGATTTCGCTTCGCAAGATGGTTTTCACTTGTACACAGGAAACCAGGTTCACTCAAATATCACCTCAACCTGCTGTGGCTGGACGTGACATCATATGTCTCAAAGAGAGAGTAGGCGAGATAGGTAAGTCAGTTCTTTGGGAAGCTTTGCGGCGAACAGACGTTTAAAGAATGACAAGATCTATATAAACTAAGTGGCCAATGTCCACAGACTTCCACTGCTAGCAGAAGAGATGGCAACGTCAACATCTTTAGAAATAGTCCTTCTTCAAATTCAGCATATTCTCTTTCCTTTGGTTGTTGTGAGACGTTAATTCAGAGCAAGAATTAATCTCCTGGAAAGCAGTACAAACACAATGTGTTATACAGACGAGAAGTCCTTGTGAAAAAGCTCTGTTTGTGGAAGTTTTGCCTGATGCTAAACACATGGGG
The DNA here is from genome assembly GCA_963556195.1 of Sepiola atlantica. NCBI lineage: Eukaryota > Metazoa > Mollusca > Cephalopoda > Sepiida > Sepiolidae > Sepiola > Sepiola atlantica. Next base: position 144,552,727 of record OY744516.1, read on the forward strand.
GGGAGTTTTTTTTTGTTGTGGTAGAAATCGAGTTCTTACAGTGAATGTATTACAAGAAGAAAGCAGAAATAGAAGCGCAGTCGAGCACCTTTCATATAACTAACGATGGAGTAGAGAGAGACTAACAACATCTCTTCTGTGAGAAATAGGGCTGTAAGGATTAGATCATTCCCCACTAGAATTTGATTGGCAACGAAGAGTACTCCTACAGATTCAGGAGCAGTACTCCATCTTAGGGTATATATAACAAAACAGACGATTTTTGTTGGGGCGGGGTGGGGGACGCTATTGTCGTATTTTTGTCTGTGTCTTTCTTAGTTATAAAACCGATCACTTACTGACCAGCCTGTGAATCTGATCGATGTAGAAAACACCGTAGAATTTCTATAAGGTCTCGCTAGTCAAATGAATTATCGAATGTAAATGTTAAAACATGCAAAATCTATGTTTTAAAACAAATTATTGATTCTTAAAAAATCAGATAATAAACCAAACACTTCTCATAGAAATCAGACGAAAATTATTTATAATTCTTTTAGTTGTACAAGATGTATCTTTGTATTTTAACTTGACTCATATTTCTTTTCAAAATATATACCACAACTTTGTTTTTTTGTTGTTTGATTGAAACTTAATCAAACACTTTCATCAACAGACAATTTTTAATCAAATTAAACATCAACTTTAAATGCTATATTTTAACGTTAACTATTTTTAGTGATTACAATTATCTTTCGTTTAAAACTACCGCAAATAATGTTTGCTGAAAAAAAGAACGATAAAGAATTGTCAAAAAGAAAATAATGAACTGAAAAAGAACCGTTTTTACATTTTTCTATTCTTTCCTGTTGATGTCTACTTTTGAGTTCGAGTTAAATTAAAAACAAAACACGAATTTTAGCATCACGATACGATGGAAGAATTCTTGCAAAGTTCTTCCATACAAAATCAATAATAAATACTTGTAAAAAAGAAAAACACAAAAGAAACAGAGTAAAAGTAAATAAAATTTGCTTTAAATAATTGCAATTTTATTTTGGCATTAAACTTTTATTCTTCAAAGTTAATGATCAAAAATGATTGGAATAAACTATTGAAAGATTTAAATGAAGATATAATTTCAAAATGGCGCTAAAAATTATGTTGCATTTTACGATAATGTTAAGTAAGTTTTTCGAAAAAGAAACACGTGGTGAAACTGATAAAAGCATCGAGTGACAATCAGTTCTTCTGGAGGTTGAAGGTTCAACCCTCACTACAAGCGATACTAACTATGAATGAAATACAAATTACTTAACATTTTTAGCTGGGCGTGGCTGATGAAACGAGAACGATCTCCCCCCATGAATTAAATAATGGGTTAAATTCGAAACTGCCTATGGATTCCCGCATTCAACATAAAGATTCCTGGGTTCGACAAGAAGAAGATCGGAGGCTATACCAGCCGAAACGTTGCATAAATAACCTCTTAAATGAGGATAGTAGTCCGAATAATCCAAATAAAATGAATAAATAAATAATCACAGTCACTTTTGTTTCACGTTTGAAAATTTGAGTTGAACGAAATAGTTAAACTTGAGAAGAGGGATCTTTCTCAAAACATTGTAATATACGGGCTTCCTACGTACATCTCCAGTGAACGAAATGAAACTGAAAGAAGGTAAGATTTATAAAAATAAAACAAATAAACTTATTTTCACTTCATCTTCATCTTGTTTTCAATTCTCTTTCTAAAAAACCCAGCATATTCCTTCATTGCTAATAGCTTTCTATAAATTATCTATTTCTCTCTCTCTCTCTCTCTCTCTCTCTCTCTCTATATATATATATATATATATATATATATATATATATATATATATATATATAAAATAAAATATGAAACTAAAAGTATACTTTTAGAGTATATAACCTATAATGAAATAGTTTAAGCTCAATATACGAGATAGAGCCATTATAAAGATAAATGAAAGAAGAGAGATAAATATGTACGAATGGCAAATCTATTTCAACTCTGATTGTTCAATGCAAGGTGTACTCGGTAAAAACATGTTTATTTTTCTTTCCTTAAGCCAAGGTTTTTCAAAGATTAAAATCTTATCATCAGACGAATTACATAGATATATAAGTTGGTAGTTGAAAAGCCAAAATTCAAAATTTAAAAAAAATATAAAGTAATGGAAAGTAAGAGTGTGCGTGTGAAAATATGGAGTCTGTCCAGTTGGTGAATGTCCGTTGATAAAGTATCCGGTGAAAGGAGATTTAAAGATGGAAAAAAGGGTTTCCTGAAGGCAGCGTCGAAAAAGTTAAAAATAATGTAAATCCAATAGAAAGATGTTCAGTTCAATCGTAAATGGAACACACTTATTCAGATGAAATTTTGAGAATTAGGGCTATTTTAAAATACTTCCGTGGGGCGAGAATGAAAGTGGTTTTTCAGGAGTTGAGAATGAGCTGTGTATATTAAACGCAGGCAGTCGGGAATTTAAGTAGTGACTTCGATCGAGTCTAAGAAAAAGTGGCAGCTCTGGTTAGAAACAAAGCCAAGTGAATGAGTGGGGGAAAGGGATAAAGATAAAAGATAAGAAAGGTGGGTGATAGGGTTTGTTAAACCAACTATGACTGATGCTGGGAGAGGAGAAGGGGGAGGATTTGTTTGGTTACTGTTCATTGCTAGTAAGCAATAAACCAGGTGCGAGTTGGGGTGGGGTTATCATAAGTTAAAAACAGAAGTGAATTCAGGCCAGTAAGTAGATAATTCTGAAAGGGGGGATCCAGTAATTAAAAAGGATTTTTATACAAACTTATATATAATTCAGAAAATTTAAAAGGGTTCTTATTGGGAAATTAGGGTTCAGATGAATGGAAATCTGGAATTTACGTGTTTAATATGTGATAATTCGGACAACCAACTAGTATTTCAGAGTTTAATGTATAAAGGCTTTAAAGAATTCCCAGTTAGTAAACTATTAAATGCATGACTACCGAGTACACTTTGCATTGAACAATCGAAGTTGAAATAGATTTGTCATTCGTACACATTTATATCTCTTCTTTCATTTATCTTCATATATATATATATATATATATATATATATATATATATATATATATATATATATATATATATATATATAGCATAATATAAAATGAAGTAATAAAATAAGGTGCGAGTCAAATTTTATTAGAATTCAATGTTCAGGCAAAGTACCTTAAAGTCCTTAACTCATGAGTTTTCAAAGAAAATTCTTCTCCTCAGAGGACCATTACCGCAATACATCAGGTCGTTTTAATTTTATTCGAATTGGATTTACCGGAGTTTTTATTTTACCAGGGAGTTATGGTTTACACTATTCGATCACCCCATAAGAACTGTGAATCTTGAACATTATAATTATTCAAAACCAAGTGAGTTTTCTGAACTTTTCATGTTTTGGTTTCTTTATCGTTTTATTGATTTGCAAACACGTTGGATACATTTATTGCATCGATTGCAAGCGGGTTTCCCACTTGGATAACTTTTTCGTTTTTGGACTACCATTCACCACCTGGATCACTTTTCAATCAACATCTTGGGTGTCTTTCCTGAATATGTTTTAAATTGTATGATATATTTGATGTTTTATATACTTTTATGTATTTTTATATATATTTTTTATATATTTTTGAAGTTTAATTTTATTATCTGCAGTGATGTCATTGCGGTAATGGTCCTCTGAGGAGAAGAATATTCTTTGAAAACTCATGAGTTAAGGACTTTACAGAACTTTGCCTGAACATTGAATTGTAATAAAATTTGACTCGCACCTTATTTTATTACTTCATTTCATATTATGCTATTAATGCTCTATCCAGTATATTGAGCTTCAGTTTTATCCGGATGTTCACTAATTAAAGATATTAGTTTCCTCTTATATCTTTTGTTGGATTAACTTTATATATATATATATATATATATATATATATATATATATATATATATATATATATATATAGAGAGAGAGAGAGAGAGAGAGAGAGAGAGAGAGAGAGAGAGAGAATATTAGGCTAAATTCCAGTGACCAGTCGGCTATGGGCGAAACGGTCTGTAATAAATGTATCGACATTTTGAATAGAAAATAATGAACAGTAACATTAATAAAATCATTGTCACTGGAACTTAGCTTATTATTGTCCGTCTGTCTGTCTGTCTGTCTATCTCTCTCTATATATATATATATATATGTATATATATATATATATATATATATATGTCATCTTTTCACACACACATATATATATATATATATATATATATATATATATATATATATATATATATGTATTATACACACAATGCTTCAAGCAAACGACATGAAAAATAATCGTTGTAGGTTTTTATTTCTGTCCAGTCTGAAAAGAATGACATATCGAATTAAATTATGAAATCGATTAATTTTTTTCTTCGTTGTATTGCATTTCTTTTTTTCAAAATTTTCACATATTGATAAGTAAATGTTGAATATTTGACTTAGAGACATACAGACAGGCAGACAGACAGAGGCAAAGAGAGAAGATTTAGTGTAAAAGATGAATATACTAAAATAATTTAAATTAGGGTTATAGGGGAACACACTGATAAGTTATGCCCCTTGGTTAGACCCAGTAAGAGAAAAGAGAGAGATTCTAGTTCCCTACGGCTGGACGTAATTTTATGTGGTTCTTAATATAAAGAACTTATTTTATGTTCTTTTATGTTGCGTTATTTGTCCATTTGCACTTGTCAAAATTTAAATAAATGTGTAAAATTGTACTTGGTTGAATTTCTCCTTCTCTATGCTCAATTGTATTCTGCTTAGTATATATATGTTCTTTCATACGGAGTTGTGACATTAACGTGTATAATTACTAACAAGGCGAATGACGTAAATAATTAAAAGAGAAAAAGAAAAGAGAGGTGACGGAGTAAAAAAGGTAGAGAAGGAGAACACAGAAAATAACAGCAAGACAGTTAGGAGAAAGGAAAGGAGAGTGAAAGAGAGGTAAAGGGGAGAGAGCCGATAATTATCAAGAAAGTAATAAACATATTTAATTGAAAATGGATGATGTCATAAAATATTGTTTATTTTGTAAATAATATATATATAACAATTTCTAGCCCAATGAATCACATGTAGTCTAGTATAATACTAAAACTCTGATGATATGACTTGTTTTTGTACATTGAATATTTTAGACGGTCGGAGGAGAGACGATTGAAATGAGAAATGGTAGAATGGGAGAAATAGGGGGAAAATGGAGCGGCAGGATGAGAAGAGAGGGAGTAGAATTAGTAGCAGCGACAGCAGAATGAGTGCACAGTCAGATGAAAACGTAAATAAATAAATAACATAAATAAAGAACAAAGAAGAATAAAGTAGTAGTAGCATCAGCAAAACATTCCGAAATATGATTTTTCTTAGTTTTATTATTTTACATAAAAAACCTGGCATTTTAATAGGACTGTGTAAACGTTTTACCCACTGTATTTCATGTGGGTTAATATGTTTTTGACACTGAAATATCTCTTAAATCTAACAGGACATGCTTTTATACTAATTTTTTGGCTAACATTTTACCCTTAAGATTTATAAATTATTTATAAATTATTTAAATTTTTGAAAGTACAGTAGAAAGTGGATTTTCGGTTTAATTTCGGCAGCTTTATAACTCTTTCTTTGCCTTTATTTTGTCCTTTAGTGTTCCTATTCCAAGAGCGATGTGTTTGACAAAGGGGGAATAATTGCCGTTTCCTGAGTCGACTGTTGCTTAGAGTTGGATCGTATGTAGAGATTTTCAATCCTAACATAGTATTCATCATCATTTAGCTGTCAATCCGTCTCATTAACTCTTATCCTCGAATCATTTTAACGTTGATAAGTGGTGACTCATTTGTAAAAAAAGTTTTAGAACTTTTATACTTTCTCTTCATAATGCTCAGTGTCATTTGGCCTATAAATAGATATTCTGACAAAGGGTGTATAATTTATGTTCCTTGACTTACAATAATGCGCTTTTCTGTCAATCCTAATTTGGACCAGTTAATATAACATTTTTGGAGACTCACTCATCCACAACTGCAACACTGATTCCGGGATTTAGCCTAAGCACTCAATGAAGTCAAGCCCCCTATGAGACGTGGCTTCCAGACATTTTATTATTTATTTAGCGACTGATGTATTTACGTCTGCTGTGTTTGCATGTGATCTTTGCTACATCAAATCACCGGCCTGGTATTATAGTACCCTAGCTGTTTTGCAAGTTCTTCTCATCTATGAAACACATTACGCAGAACTGATTCTCTGCTGATTACAACTGGGTCGTCTTCAAATCCAATATCAACATTTTTTTGTCGTAAACTGCCTAATAAGTAATCACATTCATGTTCCTACCATTAATCAAGATTAGTACCTCTATTGTGTTCCGCATCTTTCGGTTAGCAATCATTTCTGTTTCATTAACCCTCATCCTCAAATAGATCTTGGTCTTGATAAATGGTGACTGAATAGTAAAAAGAAATGTCTTGAGGATGGCACCCTATGCCTGTTCAGCGGTGTTTACTTTTAAACGAAGTGAAGTAGGGGTTTCGGGTTTTTAAGTCAAATTAAGTGCCCTGTGATTGGTCAACATGAAAAAGGTCTGGCTGGAGGGCACTTACTTACGCTATGTAGAAGACAAGGGAGGTAATCAATTAACATATTATACTATTTCCATACGAATCATATAACTTGCCATTTGTGGAATACGATGAGGTATTCCTGGATCCCCACGATGCGTTCTCCTCGATCACTGATCTGGTTTTGGTGCTGGTGTATCATGTAAAGTTTTGCATTTCCTGTTCTCTTCGTCGCTCTCTTCTTCATCATAATAACCACTTTTACGAACGTTATTACAAAAGAAGCATAAACATCTACAATTGGGTTTTACAAATAGTTTGGTGGGTTTTATTTGTTCTTTCAGAGCACACATGTTCACGCATAAAACAACCCCCTGGAGGAGGAGGAAGCATCTATCTGGTGGCACAGACGAAAAGAGACCGATTCGCCACATCCACTTACTGTCAAATTGATGTCACAACAATGGAAAATTCCACTCTACGTTATTCTTAACCCTATGTGGAAATTTACTAATCTTATTATTACACACTCGTCTCCAATATTGCTACATTTGTGCTTATTACAATTCAGAAAACCAGGCAGCCATTTCTGTAAGAAGGAATAACTATACAACAGTATACAAGACAAGTTGATTTTTTAACTGATTATCAACTTTTGTGAAAATTGTAGTTGGTGTCTGTGCAATCATGGTAATTAACTAACAAATAAAAACACATAGATATAATAAACAATGTGACACAATGATGCAGACAATAGTTGTGAATATAAAAACAAGTTTTATTTTCGTATAATTTCTACTAGCACTGATAACATTCAACATTTTAAAAGTAACAGAATGTTTCATTATCTTTAAATGTCAAAAGATTATAATAAAAGAATGTAAACGTATTACGTCTGAATGATTATCTGATTATCTTAGTGTTGTTGTGTTGCTGTATTTTGTATTGTTTTTTGCTTCACACCAGTGTTTCTCATCAAGTATTGCTGAAGGCCAACATTTTGATAACAACTTTAACACGTTCGTCATTATATATCTGTCGTTCAATTGTTTAAATCGACTTTCAGATTTGTATCTGGTTTAGAGACCTTTCTGACTTGTATTCCAATGTTTCGAAAATTTTTGTTTCAATTTCCTGTGTCTGGCATTAATTATATAATTGTAGACATGCAAGTTAACCCTTAAATGATTTATCCTTTTATATTGGTTTTAAAAAAGATGAAACACGTTTCATAAGGGTAATATAAAGTAGTATAAATGAGTTTTAGAAAAAAATATGTATTTATTGAATCAACATAAATGATGTTGCAAATGTGTAACAAATGGCATACAATTTTACATGTATAACAAAACACTACAATATATGCATCTAAATAATCATAATACACTAGAGAATCATAAAATAATTTTTATTTACTATTATAATGACCAGATTTAAAAGTTTAGGATCTTGAATTAGGCAGATGACACACTGATAACACTAGCCTGTGACATCGAAGATACTGATTACCTCACGCTTGCAAACAGACTCGTTGCAGATGTGAAACAAGTTGCAGTTTGATACATTTTCGTTGCATATCATATTAAATAGGCATTTTGTTGAAATGTGTCATATTTGAAACAAAAAAGCATTTAAGGGTATAGTTTTGTCAGTAGCTTTCTGAGATTGCCTATTTGTGGCATCCTCAAATGGTCTCCATGCATTCATACAGCCTCTCTGTAGTTAATTACCCTTCATGCATGGTGAAGAGCCACATTTTTCATGAGGTGATCCTGTTATTACCCATGGACATAGACAGATCTAATCTAGAGAAGTAAACCATAATCAAAAATGAGGATCGTTCTTAACAACAGAAAGGTGCACTGTCTATATGAGCAAAGAACTGTGAAAGTGTACAGGTTTTTGTGAGCCATATAGTTATCCAACCCTCAAGATGCCCTTAGAAAATATTTCAATATAACCTACTGCATCACACATGCGCTTATAAAAGAAAACACCTGACCCCTGGGCAGAGTTTTGTTATCTAGCATGTACGGAAGCTCTCCGGAGTATGCACATTGATGATGATGAATGAATATATGCAAAACGAGATACGTGCCATTTAAAAAATTGTTAAGTTATCACTACAAAAATGTTTGCATTTCATCATTCTACCAACACAACCCAATATCATGTTTTGCATAATGTTATAGCTGTCTATTTTTCTTGCTTTCAATTAAAATAAAAGATTACTGTCTCAATTTACTTGTGTCTCCACGAGGGAAGAGTAAGGCAACAGGCCGGTTTTTAGTGTGTGAAAAATCCAGCTTCTCAAAAAGAGGCACTATAGATTGGGACAAAAATTTAAATTGCCCCAGTCAAGAAGAACATCTCCTTCACTGACTGGGGACACAAAAGAGAAAGTGCAGTATCAGAACAGATACCGAACTTTGCTCCAAGCCAAAAGGCAAAGATTCTAGATTTTAAATGTTCATCTTTTTCTGAATTTTATAGAAATAAAGATTGTGTGTACCTTCCGTAAGTCACAATTTTTTTAACGTAAAAAATACATTGTAGAATTTGTCTTATTTCGAAATATAAAAGATTTTAACTACTTTTAGATATAAAGAATATTGCAATAACGCTAAATACTGAATTCATAACAAATAAAGAGGATGCCATAACCGGAAATCAAAACAGAAACCTTGAAATCTTAAGTCTGACGTCCTATTAACTGACCAAGTTGTACTTTCTTATCAATTAGAGCTCTAAAACATTATCATAACAAAATAAGTATAGTTTGGGCGTGACGTCATAGATTTATGATTTACGTCATGTTTCAAAACATGAATTAAAACTGTAACCCGGTAATGAATTTAAAGCAACTTTTCAATTCTAATCTGAATATCAATATCCCTGTTCACTTGTTCATTCTCTGCTGTCACTAATCGAACTGGTGTCTTCCCAATACGCTCCTTATTAAAGCAGTCGCTCTCCTCATATGCAAATGAATGCCACCTATGAAAAATCTACCATAGACACTAGTTCTCTTTTTAACTGAATTTCGAGTGCCCTTAATGCGAAACGGTCAATACACTTCAAAGCAGGTAACTCTTCATTTTTTATTCCATTTTTACTGTAGGCAACATTAATTCCCTTGTTTCTTAAATAACAAAATAAATAAATGAATGAGTAAATATTATCAATAGCGTTGGAAATTATTTTAATAGTCAAAAACAATTTATTTTGCTCTAACTACGTATTGGCGTTAACACAATTTAATATTTAATATATACTACAATTTGAGGCCGTAGGGCCCATAATTCTGGTTTTAAAGAATTGGATTTATTGCGTTTTGCATTAAAATTCTTTTATATAGTTGTTTGCATGCGTCTGCCTAAAGAAACAATGGATGCCTTCTGAAAGAGTATCTGTGCAATAAGGAGTTTATTAAGAAGCAATGGTTGCGCAATTCCAAACCGCATTTCTCTTGAGACAGCATTGATTAAATCCGGTGACTAAGAAATATTCAAAATAAACAGAAGCGATGTTGAGATAAGCAAAGAAGAATTGGTGTTATTTCTGAGTTTTCTTCTCTTACACTATTTTTATTACTGATGGGGTCCGAAGGCCACTCGGGGATAATGGTTAAGGAGATGGAATGATAGCGAGTTGAAAGGTGAAGAACCTCATGAGAGGATTGAGGATAATTAATGGAATAAACTAGGTTTGGTTACTTGTAGAGACGGTATATGGTAGGAATCTGTTGACATTGGATTTGAAAGCGACTATGTCGTAATATGCAGAGAAGCAGTCCTGCAACAATGTGTTCCACAAATAGGAAGCCTTTGCGAGGAAGGTCTGTTCATGGAAATTTTGCCTGAGGTTAAACACATGAAGAAGAAAAAGGAAAGTTATTTTTCACTGCGAGTTCTTACTGTGAGTGTTTTTTTTTCAAACGGGGGACCAGAGATTGGAGCTCAGTCGAGCACTTTTATGATGTAACGATAGAGTAGAGAGAGACTAGCGATGTCTCATTTGTGAGAAAGATGCTGTAGGAATGGAAGAGATCATCCACAACTAGATTTAGTTGCTGAACGAAGGCTTGCGTGCAATGTTAATAAGAGTATATGGAACAACTAAAATAAACCATGGTAGATTTTAGGTAACATTTAAAGAGTTTGAATAGAATACGCGATAAATCCAATGTCCCAAAATTGAGAAATAAAACAATAACAGGACGAACATATCAAATCTTGACGTTGACTACAAGTTTATTTTAATTGACCCCCTTCCCCTCCCAGAAAAAATTATGCTGATATCACATTATGTAAAACATCGTTTATTTCAACTGCATGAAGCTAGTTCTTCACACCAAAACTACAATTTAAAAAGTATGAAAATTATCCGGGGCTTTCAAACCGTCATCACTAGTTTATGGAAGACGGGGTGGGGGGCAGGTTGCTTTGAACTTTTAGGTCAGAATTTCATTCTTTCTCTCATAAATTATCTGTTCTTATTTTTCTTTTCTCATCCTTTTCTTTTATTGGAACGTTTTCTGTTGAATTTGAAGTGGTCAATAATTCACAGGTATGTACAAAAAAACAAGAGGAAGATTAGTACACATATCTTCACACAAATGCTGTTCGTAAGTGTATTGACTGATAGAGTAAAGGCAACACACTTACACATATTCATTCATTGACACTGGTTCTCGTTAGATTAATGAAGTTAACTGATGTTCAGCCTGGTCAGTAGCAGATGGCTGACCATCTGACGACACCAGGTATTCTATGTGGGAAGACTGCGATACTTCCCTGCAAAAAAACTGCAAAAGCTAATGTCGTCAAAATCATCTTCCATGTATGCGACTGGCGAGTGCTTGTGAATCTAATATTCCTTAGAAACATCTTCTTTGGAAGAAAGCCAGCGCAACATGCCCAGTGAATGCGGCACCAGGTTAGGTGAAATTAGTGTCTTGATCAAAAGAAGTCGCTTAATGCTGTGAAATAAATTATTATCTAAAAACTACCATTTTTTATTTAGTTTTTCCATATTCTCTCTCTCTCTCTCTCTCTATATATATATATATTCATTATTGTGATCCATCGACACGTGTTTCTGGCTCACATTCGCCATCAGCATGGCTAACTTAGACAAGGATCGAACTTTCGATATTGATGTCTATAGCCCAGCGTTTTACCATCGGACCAAGACGCCCTGTCTAGAAATATATACGATTTTTATCACCTAAATATTTTAATGTATTTTTATGTAATTATTTTTATTGGTGATTGCAGCGTTCGTTGTTTTTTTTTTGCTAACTACTACTTCAATTGTCTCACTTCCGAAGTGATTAAGATGCAGAAAATTGTCTAAGTTAGCCATGCTGATAACAGCTGAGAGCCAGAAACACGTGTCTATAGATAACTTTTATGTACGTATAAAATAAATAAAAATGTATATATTTACGAAAAATACGTCCTATAAAGTTAAGGGCGACTAATAATGCAATGTTCCACATCTTAATCACTTAGGAAGTGAGACAATCGAAGTAGTAGTGGGCAAAGAAACAAAAACAACGAACGCTGCAATCACCAATAAAATACTTTAAATATATATATATATATATATATATATATATATATATATATATATATATATATTACAATTTTATGTATCCACATAAAATTTTATAAGGAGATATAATGTTCATATATCAATTTTCAGTATTTACTTCAACAGTGCTCGGTACGTAAGTAGAGCTAGGTAGTAAGTTATGAAAATATATTTATGGCAATTGAGCTACACAGAGGCTCCCGCGTTTCATCCCCAGGGGGAATCGTCAGGCTAAAATGCATGGAGTTAGTGATGCCGGGTGTTTTTATATAGACGACTAGCTAGTTAACCAATCAGATTCTTTGTTGTTCTCTTAGCCAATCGTTGGGATTCTCACGAACAAAGGTTTGGTGTATTTCATTTCTTATTTCCTATTCTATTGTTCTGTTTTCTATATGATGATTCATCCCGGTTTCTTTGTTGTTGTCTTAGCCAATCGTTAGCCAAAGGTTCGGTTGATTTTATTTCCTATTTTCTATTCTATTGTTCTGTTTTCCATAACGTGGCCTATCACTGTTTCTTTATTGTGTCAATATAATGGGTGACCTTATTTTAATACCTGGTTTCTTTGTATTTCTTTTTTAAGTCTTAGTTTTTATGTTTTAGTTCATGTAGTTTTTTTACTTATTTATTTATTTATTTATTTATGTATTGTTAGCCTAAGCTAAATTTTATTCTGTGCAGGCAGCTGTTTGCTATCTCACTTCTACAGTTTAATAGATTTTTTCGAGTCTTTAAAGTTTAGGATTTCAAATTTCGCATTCAGACATGATCTACACGGGTCGTCTAAATTTCTACATGCACTAGTCTGTCGTATTATTTTCCATTCAATTGTTGGTGAGCGTCCATTTGCTTTGAGCTTCCGATAATGGTTAGCTAGTGCTGTTTTAATTCGACGTTCTTTGTTTTTAAATGTGCTTTTGTGGTCGTAATATGTTGTTTTAAAATCTAGGGAGGTCATACCCACGTAGTACTTCTTGTTATTCGGTATATATATATATATATATATATATATATATATTAGCAAGACCTGTGTCTCGGCGTTGCCCGAGAAAAATATAGCAGATTGATTTTAATTTAAAATAATGTTTGTGATCTGTATTAATTGACCAAATGAAAGTGGTCATTTATTACTATTTTAGTTACGTAAATTCTATTTTCGTATGGAGCTTGAAAAAGAAAACAAATCTGATGTGTTGGTCAGTAAATAGTATTTTAGTCAAGTATCAGTGTTAAAAGATGAAACTATGATCATTTGGTATGAGCCACGTGTATGATATCAATTAAGAAAAGTGTTCAATGAGAAATAGTACTTTCGCTAAATCGTTGTAATACTACGGTTGTGGTTATTAATTAATGTATTAAGTCACAACTACGAATGTGTTGCCTGTTAATGGGAAAATCTGTAAGGAATATACAATTATCAATCATTTTAAAACATCAAAATTACTTACGATTGAAATAATGATGGTCTGTGTAAAGTGCCAACGTGTTCGTTTATAATTCTAGCGATCTTGAAACAGTAACGAAAACCAACACATAACGTGTAGAATATTTAATACGGTATTCTGAAATCATTGAATAAGCGTGAAATAGATGTTTGTTAAAGAAATCTATTTTTAATATTGACGAATGAAAAATGTATTACATGGTTAGAATAAAAATATTCTTGTTGTGTTATGTTTATTTTTAATGTTATAAAATTCAGAAGTGTACTTACTACACGTCGAAGTGGTTTTGTTATGCTGCGTGTGATGTGTTTGTTTTAATGTAAACCGTTATTCTGTAATGTTCGGAAAAGTGGAATGATATTCCCGTAATCTGTACTTGGCAGTGTTTCTGTTTAACAGTTCCTAATGAATAAAAGTATGCAGTGTTATGAGTGGCAGATACAGTAGATAATTTGCAGTGAGTAAGTATAGTGACCACTTTCTATGTGGATGTTGTAGTTGAGAGGGTGATTGATCTAGGAATAAATATAATAATTATTAAATTTTGATGAAATTATGCAAAAGTTTCTGCAAACACACTTAAGTGAATAAGAGCATAGCACTGGGTATTTTAGTAGTGTATGATACATGTGTTTTTTCTTTCTCTCCCCAAAGGCACAAGGGAAAATCCAGTCCACTTTGTATAGTAGACTAGAATAATACCAATCCCAGGACGGGTAAAATTAATTCTCTGAAAAGAATAGTTTTGCAACACTTTGCATACGAAGATAAAAATACGAAGATAAAAATCAAGATGTAATGCTACTAAAGCTTATCTCTAGAATCCTTATTCCAATTTTGATCAAAATCTATTACATGATTTTGATCTTTGAAAATGTCTAAAATTTAAGGGGTCTTAAGAAGAAATTGAAATTAAGAGAATCTTATTGAATAGGTGTCTAATGAATCAAATTAGATGTAAATCTGAAATATTTGAATTTGCATGTGGTAAGTATTAAATAAACTGAAATTCGGATGATATTTATTAATTCGTGTCAATTTTTAAATTTTCACTAAAATCGAAGATATCTGTATTTTCACGAAAGGCTTCTACCCCTTTTTACCCCTCTTTGCAATTATAATAACTAAATAACATACCTTTACGTATATCAGCTGTGTTCCGAAATTCATAATGGTCGGTTGATTAGTTTGGGAGTGAATCCTGTACATACAAATATATAAAAATATACACATACCTAACTTTATATGTAGAGAGATATATTATATGCATGACACTGCTTTTTGGTGAGAGATAAATATGTGTGAGCATTTGCTTCACCAACCAAATACAGAACGTTATTTTGGTCCAGTGGATCTGCCACATAATTAGGAAATATTCGCTGAATCTAATTATTTGGTTGGTTGAAAACAATTCTGAGACATGAATGGAAAATATTTCCGAGTGGTAAAAATTCAAGTTTACGGCTGGATTGGGATTGAATCAATAAGCACAAAAAAGGGGAACTTTGAAGAGAAAAGATTTGGAATAAATTGAAAGATCCCCCCAAAAATATGATGGATGGAAAGGGTTCCAAATGGAACATTTCATATGGATGTTAGAAGAGGAAAGTTAGAAAGCAAAGTAATAAAATCCCGCAAGATACAGGGTGGGGCATAAAGATCTTCTAGAATTTAGAGTTAGCACTAAGTAGTAAATGTGTGGCACATCTTAATCTGTAGGCTAGGCGCTATTATTTTCATTTTCTGCATTACTTATTATATTTTTGATTGGAGAGTTCTTAGTCAAGGGAGATAATCTCCAACAACGGAAGTAACTCATGAGATTACCTCATTACAACTCGGAATCCAATTTCAATGTCTTCAGCATTTAGTATAACAAGGTTTCTATCTTTTTCATTTTCTCTAGCAATGATCATGGAGGAAAATGTTTAAAGGAGGGAAGAGTGATGTAACTTAGGAAGTTAAAAAAAATTTTTTTTAACATAGTTCACCCCAAACAAGGCAGTCCGCCACTGTAGACGTAAGGGGCTAATGAGAATTAGGGTATAGGTTTTGGGGGTCATACTAATTTTGGAGCTGTGCAGCTTAGAATAGTTTAGTATACATAGATAAACATTTATAGTTGAAGATTACTTAGGGGGCATCATTTTTGACAGGAGAGTCTTAATCAAGTCCAACAAGAGAAGTAACTCATGACATTAACCTATTACAATAAAAAGCTAACGTCATTGATAATTGTATATATCTACTTTCAATTTGTTAAACTATTATACTGTAATATTTAATTTGTTGCATACAGCAAATATTCACATAATAAAAAATGTTGCATAAATATCTCACAGTTCGAATGGGCACTCTGTGTGTGTGTGCTGTAGCAGCAGTAGACATGTGGAACATATCTAAATCGGTATGTAAGGCTCTATAATTTTCATTTTCTTCATCAATTATTATAACGATTTCCCTTTCTTGTTCATTTTATCTATCAATTATAATGGACTGTTGATAAAAATATTTCGTAGACATTTTATCTGCTTAATAAGAGAGATCTGGTGACAGACAACGTTACCAGAGATGATTTTGTCTTTTGGAAAGACCAAAATTTAAATGGTTTTCCAACATAGTCCTTGAACTATTTAGAATATAAATGAAAGTATCATAGAGGAAATCAATGCAATTTCACCTGGAATGACACAGAGGCATTGGCCTTTTAGCTAAGTGTGGCACAAGGAAATTAGAAGCGCTCCTTAATGGCAGCTTTGGGGCAATATTGGAGCTAGGGGAGATAGCACGATTTTTACAACGCCCAAAATAATCTTCTTATACCCGATTTAAAGGGCTCCCACAACTGCTGCATAGTAACTGTCAATCATAACTTCCCCACATCTTGTTCATAGAGAAGGGGCAATCATGTTTTTCTAAATAATCCAGGTCATAGAGTACAAAAAGCTAAAGGTCAAGCCACCTACTGGCTGACAACCAATGATGACCAGCACCTATGACCGACTGGAAGGGGTGGGCAGTAAGTAACCCGCCACAGGAGACTTTTGCTCTTTCTCTTTTTCTTTTTGTTGTTATATCTTTTAGTTTGGTTAAAATCGGCATAAGAAACAGGCGCATGTTGAGAGCGCCGGCGATTTGTGAGTTTTAGTTAAAAATGTCAATAAAAAATAATTTCCATTTTTTATAAAAACAGACAAAAGGATGTTTTGTTCAATTTTTTTATCAAGCATTCCATTTTTCAACTGCCATGATTCCTAGTCCTCGAAGTCATGATGATTAATTCTCTGCTGAGAATTTATGATTAATACCTAATGCGATCAGTTACGCCCCAGTTCGGACATAGGCAGAAAACTGCAAGTTCTTGAGAATGTTAATCACAATGTGGGCTCAAGACAAAAAACAGACGCTGCTCTGAAAAGGAAATGTGATTATCAACGTCTAGTATCTTGTGGTGCCGTGCCAGGACAATAAGATTCCACACCAAGATAAACTCCTTAGGCTACGATAGTATCACACAGGAACAAAGTGTAGTATCTGTTCTGATACTACACATAATCTTTTCTGTCTCAGTGAGTGAAGGAGAAATCCTTCTGGAGTGAGGCACTTTTAATTTTGTCCCAATCCAGAGAGCCCGTTTTTCAGGAGCTGGGTTTTCCCTAAATTAAAAACCGACCTTGTGTCTTACTCTGCCCTCGTGGAGAGGCAAGTAAATAGGGACATGAAGAGTAATGAGAAACTATTTGTAAAGACTCGATCAGTTTAATGCCTTATATCATTTTTGAAACCTATTAGAACAAAAATATTCTTTTTTTAGATAGATAAAAATGGCCTAATATGAATATCAATATGCAATACCTATTAAAAGTACAGTTATTGTATATATAGGCGTAAAAATGCAGCAAAAGGGAAAATATTGGTGTATTTGGTTTTGGCTTCAAACTTATTCATATATAGTAATGGTCAGCTTTTAAACAAATCTCTAAAATGCAGATTTGTATCTGCATGTTTTAATGAAAGCTCAGAATCTGTTTTATAATTGCAAATTTGCCCTCTGTCTGTTGGTCACCTACATGCTCCAAATCTTACTTAACAGAATTGCACTAAATGTTGCATGAAATATAGAGTCATAGAAAATAAAAGTATCAATACTACTACTACTACTACTACTACTACTACTACTACTACTACTACTGCTGCTGGAGAAAGAAGAGAATTTTAAAAAGACAGCGGAGAAACGCGCATAGAACGGTTTTCGCATTGTTCTAGGAAGTCGTTGACAATTTAAATTCAGCAACGCTGGATGGCATCACAGAACAAAATCGCATTACGTTAAGCATTTTAAAATGTACTCACTGGTTTCATATGTGATGTTGTTAATTTCACATATGACAGAGCAGAGTCTAAAACACATTTATAAAGCCATTGCTTTGCATGAACAGTAGTTTTCTCATCAACGCACAAAATTCAGATTTTTCCATTGTTTTGAAAATTTGCAACAGTATCTTCACTTAAATAACTTTAATTTGTAAACTAAAAATCTAATTGAGCTCACATTTTGACACACGCCATTTGAAGGTTCGTACATTATTAACAAAAATGGATTGCTTTATTAGTGGCGCTATACATATGTCAGGTCCGGGACTTATTGAATGATGTGTTAGAAACAAATATTTGATTTAAAAAAATATATATGCATATACAGAGTGGCCAAGAAGTCACTGAGGGATCACTGAGGGGATTTAGCTTGAATAGATTCTTTATTTCTTATAGTATCTTATTGGAATTTTAACATAATATGATGAAGACAATGGAGATTTGTTTGCAAAGGAAAAATGAAAAATCATTTATTCATGAAAAATAACATCTTTTAAATGGTTTCCATTTTCAGCTTCACAAATTCGTACCTTTTTCCAAAACATTATCCATGACGGATTGCAGGATCACTCGATTACAATTAAATTCCCTGACTCTATTCCTGATGTTCTCCTTCAATTCCTGTAGAGTTTCAGGTTGGTTGATGTAAACATTTTCTTTGAGATACTCCCACAATAAAAAGTCAGGATTAGTCAAATGTAAGGAACGTGAAAGCCGGTTGACATTGCCAACTTTTTCATTCTTGTTTTTTTATTGTAAACAAATCTCCATTGTCTTCGTCATGTAAGGAGAGTAGAAAGTTGACCATAGGTTTACTTTCGGCAGTCTCGTAACTCTCGCTTCCCTTATTTTGTCTTTTAGTCCTCACATTCCATGAGCGATGTTTCTGAAAAAATGGGAAGAATAACTGTTTTCTGGGTCGAAATTTATCCACCTAACATTTATCGTTGGCTGGTTTTTGACCTTGAAGTAGTATTTTTTTACCTCCTTACATCCTTGTCTGGAACGATTTCCATAAATATCTTTTTTAAATATTATGTTAAAATTCCATTAAGGTACCATAAAAGGTAAAGATTGTATTCAAGTTAAAAATACCTCAGTGATCCCTCAGTGACTTCCTAACCACTCTGTATGAAGCCCAAAGATTATAAAATAGCTCTCAGGAGGTCCACAAGCAAATAAAGTCAAGAATCCCTGCTTCAAACTGATGGACAGAGCGTCTTGTAAAGGTGTTTCGATGCAGCTAAAAAAGAAAATTTAATACATAATCACCACTTATGTATGGGACTTTGCTTCTCATTCGCTTGACAAAACAAATTGGGATCTTCCTCTTCTCTGCATCATTTCTCCTGCATCCCCTCCAATTCTACACATCTCCTCATTCATTTGTTCCAAAAGGGAGCATCTTCCCTTTCTCCTTTGACATGTTTATTGGTTACTGCACAGTGCCGGCCACAATATGCCTTCCCCCTTTTTCAATTGTTGAGAGCTAGCACCCGCACAAATTGCAACCCCTGCCCCCAAACAAAGCCTTCGCCTGTAATGATACGGAATCAATAATGTTTATTTTAATGCAACATTATTGCGACATTCTAACAAGGTGTAAGGAACATTTATTTAGCATGATAAAAGCTTAGCGATTTGTGGAAGGCCTTTCACTAGTTTTTGAATAAAACGCCATTTTAGCAGTATTTACTATGCGCCATTAAATGTATCAAAGAGAAGATAATCTAATCATTGAGATTTTGTATTCTGTTTTTTTGTTTTGTTTTTTTAGTCTTAGTTTCCTGCAATGATATGACACGTATAATACCCATGAAAAAATGATGGCATTCTTTCGATTTGAATCATCACTTCTCAGATCAGAATCTTAATATTCTCTTCATTCAATAAAAACCTCAGTGTTGTTATAATACAGATGTCGTGTATGTCTGTAACCGAAATGACGTCACATTTCTGAAAGGTTTTTTCATCAAATCAAAGCTATTATATTAAACTAGTGTACACTCTCTGTCACAAATTAAACGAAATAAAATTATGCTTGGCCAATGTTCGCACTAATATTCATATAAAATCACAGAATCACATCAGTAATTTTTCATGATTATGATAATAATAATTTTTCATAATGATTTTTCATAATGATTTTTCTTAATGATTATGATAGTAATAATAATTTATAAATCATTATCATCATTTCTGATGAGAAAAAGAAAAAGAACACCTACCATTAAATTTTTCTTTCTGAAATTATTCGATGTTGGTTGTCTAACTAGCATTTGCTTTCCAATGTAAGTCTTTTAAATACTTTTGTTTTTTATTTCGATAAGATAGGACTGAACTATTGCAAGTTAAAAAGAAAACGCTAGTCATTTTTGATGACCTAAAGAAAAAAAACACCAACCGTTGACTTTGCTTTTCAATCTTATACCTATACTTATTAGGAGGTAGAGAATGAGCTAGGCGATAGACATTAACAAAATCACGCCTGATGTTAAAAATATGTTTAACGTTAGCGGTTAAAAATTGAATTAAAGACAACAATCGTTGCTCACTTCTATTCTGTTTCTTTATGTTTTCTTTTTTTTCTGGTTTCTACGTTTCCTGCAATTATATGACATGTATAATACCCATGAAAGAATGATAGGATGCTTTCGATTTGAATCATCACTTCTCAGATCAGAATCTTAATATTGTCTACATTCAATAAAAACATCAGTTTAACTCTTCAAGATTTATTCTTGTGGAGATTAATGCATATTTTTCTGAAAATTTCATTTCATATTTACTCCGTCATTTTTAGTAAACAGATAGAAAGTGCACAGCGTATGTTTCAAAGTTATAGTTAAAATAAGCTCGTTTATTAATAGGTTATATCAACTATGGTTTTCATATCATTATTGTGTAGATTTCAAAATTTCAAAAGATATAAAAATATAATTACAAATATATGAATCATGCTCCAGAAATAAATATTCAACAATGTCACTTCATATGTAAACGTGTTTCTTAAAACCACTTTTATTAGCAATTGAAAGACAACAATTGTTGCTCACTTAAAGAAATTTAAAAAATCAAGAAAACGTCCCAAACTGGAAAGTTTAAAATCGAAAACAGGAAAGTAAAAAACCGTATATATCGGTATAGAAAGCAGATAGCAAAAAAGAAAGAAAACGTCTGATTATGGAAATAGATTTGTGTTCTTCCTACGTATGTCCGACTTTTGTGTGACTTGGCATATATATATATATATATATATATATATAGATATATATATATATATATAGATATGTACGTACGTATGTATGTATGTATGTATGCATGTATGCATGCATGTATGTATGTGTGTATGTATGTATGTATGTATATATGCGTGTGTGCATAAATCTACGTGCAGGCATACCGGTTTTATATTTGTTTCTGTGTGAACCTACCTAGACTTAAGTTTTGCATTTATAAATATATGCTTTTTTTTTAGGATTTATACTGTCGAATATTTATGCACCTATCAAGAAGCATGTATCTATGTGTGAAATTTGTGTGCGTGTTAATCGTTTCCTGTATGTGTATGTACAAGTTCAGACGAAGTTGTGTAGGTGTAGGTGTGTTTGTGTGTATTTATATGTGTGTGTATATATATATATATATATATATATATATATATATATATATATATATATATATATATATATATGTGTGTGTGTGTGTGTACATATATATATATATGTATGTGTGTGCATGTGATATATATATTTATGTTTGTAGATCAGCATATTCTGTGTATGTACATGTGTGTATATATATGTGTGTATATATATATGTGTGTACATATATAGAAGTATGTGTATATTGGTATATATATATTCATGTTTGCCATTTTGCATATTCTGTGTATGCATATGTGTGTATATACATACTCGTATGCGTCTCTGTGTGATGTTCTATGAAGTTGTGTTTACTCTTATTGGTTTTAAATTTGTGTAATATATTTTGAATTTTATATCTTAACTTTCATTTTGTTATTAATGTTATCTTTATCTGAGTTGTAATATATATTTATGCGTGCATTTCTGACGCCCAAAAGGTGATTAAGATATGTTATTTCAAGTCTTTTATATATTTTATTTATTTTTATTAATATTATTACGCTTTGCTTTTTATATATTCTATTTAATATTTTTTATTTATTATATTTGATCTACATATGTGCATTTGTGAAGCCTTAGAAGTAATTAAGATATGTTATTCCAAAAGAAAAAAATACTTTATTTTATTTATTTTCTTTCTATATATATATAATAAAGTAACGTCAATTTCCCCTTATTTTATTGGCTATTATAGATTGAGAACCAAAAGCTTTATATGTTTCGCCAGCCACTTAGGCCAATTCCTGATGCACGTTTTCAGAAAATATGCATTCGTTTCGTTTTCTATCAAATCTTTTTACATTTCTTTCGGCTAAGCAGACTCTCCGAAAACATTCATTTGCAGAGAATGTCAGAGGTATTTTCACTCTCACACTAATATCTAGTCCCATAGTCCTCAATGTAACCGAAAACTGGTCTTAATATCGTAGCCTTACACCGCCATTGTTTCATTTGGACGCTATTTTTACTGTCAATTAACTACACTACATCTTCAACCTTAAATAATGGCCGCTCCCTTCTACTATTTCTTTTTTCCAATAATTCCAAAGTTCCAAATACTGTCATCATACTTCCGAATGACAGAATAAAAGAAATAGCAGCTCGGTTGTCAACAGGAAAAAAACGTTCTTTAAAATTCCATAATGTATTAACAAATTATTCAGTCCCAGGTCATGCATGCTACTTACTTACCTTTTCTTCTTTTCACTCCCTTTTTTTCTTTTTTAGCTATTGCTTGCACAATACTTTTGAATAGTCACTTATTGCATTTTCTTTCGCATTCTCACATCCAGGAATAGCGGTTTATTGGTTTATCCTTTTCGAACAGAGAAGATACATCCTGTTACATCAAAAGTTCAAGAAGGCAACATGTCTTGGCAAAGCAACGACTTATATATTTTTTTTAATTCTAAAAGCGGAATCATAATAAAGTTCCTGTGTTAGATAAAATAAAAATAGCGTGTAAAGGGGACCAACTCTTTGCCCTTTGTTATCTCCCTTGATCAAAAACAGCAATTTGGAAAGCAGAGTTATCTGCCTTTACATTCTTTCGCTATTAATGGGAAAAACATTTTCAATAGACGTTCACTCAGTGATTACACTTAAATACGTCCTAATTTCATAGTAATTTCTTTGGAGTTGAATTTATATAAATAATTATTATTGTTGATATACATAGCATCGTTTTCATCAAAATTATCTCTTCATAAAAGACCACTTTATTTCACCCTGGAAAAGGTCAAAGTTTTAATACATCAGAACTAAGACAAGTGAAGATAAAACAAGTGGAAGCGTAGAGAGGAGCTGACAAGAAAATTCAAGTGTATCAAATTTGCATTGAAATTTATCCATAGTCATTAGAAACCAATTAAGTAAGATTCCCTGAATGGGAGGTTGTGCCATACTCCCCCTAAAACCTCTTTAAAAGTAACTAAAATTTGGGAAATATATATTAATTGATGTCTAATACCTATTGTTAAAATTTAAAAAAAGTCAGAGGTATCTGAATTTTTAGGGAGGGCTTCCAGCTCTTTTTTGCCACATTTGCATAAAACTAGATGAAACTAAATATAGCTCACATTTCTCTCCCTTGCACTTTGCATAATGATCGGTAAATTAGTTTAAGCATGAACCCTGTACACACAAATATATAAAAATATGCACCTACCTAACTGAATATGCTACTAGAAAGATACACGTCCCAGGAGTGGTAAAATTAATTCTCGGAACAGAACATTTTTCACCACTTGTATGTCCCATTACGAAGATATAATGCTACTAAACCTTATGTCTAGATTCCTTACAGGATTTTTATCCTAGAACATGTCTAAAATTTAAGGATTAACCATTAAATGTTTTTGTTTCAAATATGACACATTCCAACAAAATGCCTATTTAATATTATTCACAAATGTATCAAACTGCGACTTGTTTCACATCTGCAGCGAGCCTGGTGGCAAGTGTCAGTAGGTATTAGTATGATGTTGCATCAGAACACCCGCTAAATAGGTAATCAGCATATTCGATGATAAACTAATATAAAAAATAAAGTATTTAAGGGTTAATATTAAGGGGTCTTAATAAAAATTGAAATTCAGTGAATCTTGCTTCATTGGTATTTAATAACTATGGATCAAATTCAATGCAAATCTGAAATATTTGAATTTTAAATATGGGAGGTTGTGCCTCATATTTTAAAATGATAAAATTTCAAACAAATTGGAGTTATCTAAATTTTCAGGAAGGGGGTCCACCTTCTTTTTACCACCTTTAGACGAAACTAGATTGAACTAAATATATCCCACATTACGACTCTTTATGTCTAGCAGATGTGTTCCAAATTTCAAAAGAATCGGTTGATCAGCTTAGGAGTGAATCCTGCATATACAAATATATAAACATATACACATACATAACTTTATATAAATACATGCCTAATTTTATATATATATATATATATATATATATATATATATATATATATATATATATATATATATATATATATATATATTAAGCATCTTTGCATTTCAATGTTGCCTATATGACAAGTCGTTTCGAAAGTTTTTCTTTACTGTTTTTCATTGCAACGGCCCAGGAAAGTTGAACATGACATAGAAAAACTCGGCCAACGTATTTATTATTATTAATGTGTTCTATAGAAAACCTGGCAGTAACCTTTGGTCCGTGAACACATTTCTACTGCTCCATGTCGTCATGTGAGTTCCAGCATCCACTTAATGTCGTTCCCATTATATTGCTGGCAGTAACCTCTGCTTTAACTTACACAACTTCCATTGAACAAAATGAAAGACGAAGAAGGCAAAAAAAGAAAGCAATAAGATATCTTCTGATATGGCCTCCATTAAGGACAGTCAGTGGTTTTCGTCTGTGACTAAAAACGTAGCACTTTGGACAAACTTGGGTTGACTGTCAGCCGAAGAAAGACAAGCGAGACGTAAGCAACCATACAGCGCCCGTCGTGAGGGCGTTCAAAGCAAACTGTTTAATCAACTCTTTTAGTTTCATTTCTTTCTAGTCGAAATGTTGATTTTTGCTGTTTGGGAGCAAATGCAAATGTTATGTTTTCTTGCAAAATCCATCATGATCATCATCACCATCATCATCATCATCATCATCTTCTTCTTCTTCTTCTTCTTCTTCTGTTTAACGTCTGTTTTACATACTGACATCTGTTGGACGTCTTTTAGAAATTGACTTCCAAACTAACGTATCTTTGGACGTCATTTTCCATAATTGAAGCAAGATTTTTATAGGCCGTATGCCCTTCTTGACGCTAACCCAGCGAGATAATTGAGACCAGTGTTTATACCGAGACATCATGTCTAGGTTAAAGAGTGCTTCACCTGCCCTACAGTAATATATATTTTAATATAATTTTTTTCACTTGTACTTTTTTAATATATATATTTTAAAATTTACTAACAAGTCACAGCTCAAGGCCGAAAGGCCACTTAAGGATAAGGGTCAATTGGTTTGTGTCAGGTCAATGGTGAGACAAAAACCTTGAGGATTGCAGACGATGGTTGGATCTGGCCAGAATCGGATTATTTAATAATTTTTTAGCATTGGACTTGAAAACGACCTGATGTAAAAAAAATCATACAATTACAAAAGATCGAAAATGTAGAATAAACCGAACCCTCAAAAATAAATACACCCACCAAGGCCAGAGTTAAAAAAGGTATTAATACATGTTTGTAACCCTTATCAATGCACATTTTGAAATAAAATAAAATAACTAAGATGTCAATATTTATTATTATATTTCCCGATTATATTCGAGAAAAATTACCTTATACAAATAGAATTGAAAACAGTCTTTTGCTTATATTAAGGTTACATCGACCGAAACGTTGTGAGGATAACATCCAAGTTGGACATAGTAGTCAGAATAATACAAAACATACAAATTATTTAAGTTGACGCATGTTCCCTGAAGACAGAAAGTTTGACTGTAAATAGAATAGGACTAGTGTCAGATTTATGCTTTGTTTATTTGTTATGAATTTTAAGTAAAACAATAAACGTTTTTGATGCGTATAAATCAACAATCATATATTAGACTAACTTGATTCTGTTTGGGTAGCTTTAATACACCCAATGTAATCATGAAACTATGAGAATTTAGCCAGAATCCCAAAGGAAAATGGTGCTATTGAACTGACAGAACCTAAACAGGAATGCCGAGTGGTCAGTCCATGCTAGTATCTAATTCACAACCGTCACTTCCCTGTCAGAGGTAACAATATTGATTAGCATGCCCGCCATGAGAATTCTGTGAATACTTACCTACTGTTTTTTTCTGTTTTTCATACTGTAAAAATAAGTGTAAGCTAAATATTCTTTAATAAAACAAATGTTACATTTAAGTCGACTACAGCGACATAATTCTATTTATGACATCTTATTCTATTTTTAAACAATTTATTTAGAATAAGTAAAATCTTAATTTTTGGCATCCAATAACACCAGATATTTCTAAGTTACATTTTTGCCTTTCATTTTTTGGCGATTGGACGATGTCATTTTTAAAAATGGGCGTGGAAAGTGATAATGCAGGTAAAAATGTATTATTTTATAGACTAATAGGACCTGTGGAAATTCCACAGTTGTATCCTTCATCTGTTGTATATAGCTGCCATGCTTATGAGCATCTATCTCCAAAACCCTAGTAGGCGTTTGTGGCGGATTTTTATTCTATGAACGTCTGGTGTGAACGCAGACCCCACGATATTATTGTATCACTTTTGTTCAATCTGAAACATACTTATCTTAATACTCTGTGTGTAATGTAGTTTCAGAATATATCTAGCTATGAGGGTCTATCTACAAAACACTTATAGGAGTTTGTGACATATTTCCATTCTATTTACGTCTGGCATAAACGCAGAGCCACAATAATTTTGTACCATCTTTGGACAGAACGGATACTACCCTTTGATACTAGCTCAAAGTTAATTTTAGTTCGAGTTTCTCGTTCGATACAACAGCAACAGCAGATGAAATTTATTAAAATTACTCTTTTTGCTTGCATTTTCGGCGATCGGTGATCTCCTCTTTTAAAAAAAGAGTGGAAGGTGATAACGTACGAACATGAAATTGGCTGACTGTCTAACTTTTGCAAAGTGGAGTAAAGTTTAAAACAAAATAGAAGTTAGTAAAACTGAAGAATGTGGTAACTAAATCTAAGTTTCAACATAAGAAACCCAAAAAAACGACAAGGAGGTGCGTCAGATTGGTGTATTTGGTGTTCGACACTGACATTCTATATTAAATAATCCTTATTTTGTTTCGAAAGGTATTGAAAAGCCATCAATCAAATGCGGGGTTGATGACCGAGTCTGAGATGTTTTCTCTTGTTCCCTAGATCAGACAAACGAGGATGCACGCCTGGCAAAGAATGATACAGATGATTCTATACAAGAGTTGCAATAAAAAAGAAATATATGCTGACATGGAACATAATATCAAGATTATTAAAATATTATCCGTGTTTGGCCTCATTGTCTCTGCTTTACTGCTCTCAGCTCCAAAACGATCCCATTCTTAGATTCTTAGAGTAATCTGAGACCTTGACCGTAAAATGATGAGAACAATTCATCATGATTTTTTCAAACTGAATTAAATTCAAATTTTGGTCAAAGTACTTTCTTTTGAGTATATGTATCTATAGTGTTTGTAGGGTTGTTAGTTCATAGGTGTTAATCCCTTGATGATACGGTGTTTATAAGATAGTGCTCAATAACAAGTAGAGCTGTATTTTAGTATAAATTTTCATTTATACAAAATGTTGGCTACATATGTGCATACATGTTTTAGCTACGACCTTATTACACCTGCATTAAATTTATTCTTCGATTCAGAATCTTCTCTCTCAGTGGCCTGAAGAAGCTAAACTTTGAATAAGGTCATAGCTGAAACATGTGTGCACATATGTCGCCAAACATGTTTGTAGAAATAAAAATTCATACTATATATATATATATATATATATATATATATATATTTATAGGTTCATATATATGTATGGATATGATTCATTCCTAAACTAATTAACCGATTATTATGAATAGTTTGGCTGTACGAAGCCAGCAATTGTACTATTATAACTGAACAGCCACGATTATATTGCAATCTTTACAAGTAGTTTTATATATAAACATCATCATCGTACACATCAACCAGCCACATAGGAGGAACACCAATCAACAGCATCATCAACTTGATAAAAAACATTTGGCATGAAAACAAGTGAGCAATGGAGTAGAAAAACTAAACTTCTACCTCTGATTTACTCACACATATGTCTCACTACTCAACAAACATTTTGCTTACATAAAGTGAGCACAAGAAATATTGTTGGATAATGGCTCTGTGGGGCGGGACGCGTGTTGCGTTGACATATGTGTGGGGGATCGTTTGGTTTGGCTTGCACGATTTAGTGCAGGTGGACCTGTATAGTCGAGTGCAAAATAAAACTGGTTCTCACAGTTAGAGCTCACAAACGTTGACAGGCCACCATGTTGATGAGACCTTTTAGGTCGAGGTTCAAGGGAGTCAGGCTGTGACGAATGCACCTGTGCATAGGGGTTCTGTGACATCGCCGGCTCTTGTGTGGGAAACTGAGTTTTGCCAGTCTTGTTTTTGGAAGCAAGCTGAACAGACGGATTTTCTCCATGTAGTTCGCAAATGAAAAGGGAAATTTATTTCCCTAAAACCATACAGACGTTATAAAATTCCCCCCTCCTCGAATGACTAAGGACTTAATGGACCATAATACTTAGGAATAAACTACAATAAAAGTAGTGAATTGATCCTTCTCTTCGTTAGTAAAACATCTCTAAGAACGACAGAAACTTGACGCCTAAATAATAGTAATCACATTTAGAAGAGAGAGTATGCCTTGTTTTTCGCTGTGCATGAGAATCTTTGTATAACGAAGCTACATTGAAGGTTTCTTTTCAGGTTTCCCTTTTAAGAGGGAAAACTGCTGCCATGATTAGGTGCCATTTTCTTGCCTTGATAGAGAACAAAATTTACTTTTAAATCTAGTTTGTGATGACCTCTTCTGTTCTTTAAATCTCCTTTTCCACAGAAAAGAAGTTGCTAGTCGTTCTATACTTATTTGCATGGAAGGTGCTCGACTGAGCTCCAATCTCTACTTCATCTTTGTAAGACAGTCACAGCAAGAACCCATCTTACAACTTACAATTTCCTTTCTGCCTGTATGTGGCTAACGTCACGCAGAATTTCGATTAACAAAATTTCTTTCTAAGAACACATTACCACAGAACTGCTTCCTTGCAAACTACACGATAGTTGTCTTCAAATCTAATGTCAACAAATACTTGTCATAAACCATATGTAATCAAACTTTCTTCATTCCATTAATCATTTTCAGTCCTCTCATAATATTGTTCATCATTCCACTGCCCATCCATTCATCATATTGACCATTATCTGCAAGTGGCTTTTGGCCTTAATAAGTGGTGACTCATTAGTAAAAAAAATATAATTATAGGCCTGTAGAATGATCAAGGATTCAACGAAACAAGATTTCTAACAATAAGAACATATTTAGACATTAACCAATACTTTAAGTGTTGACTCATTATAGAAATATAACTGACGATATACAAAATAGAAAACAATTAACAATTTGAGTTGTCGGTCTGAAACCGAAACTATACTATTTAAGACTATTGTACTTTTGTAGAATAGTCTGAAATAGTATCCGGAGTGAGCTAGTGTAGTATAGCATATGGGGGAAGTACTGTAGTTTGTGCTCTGTTGTCATGAGACCATCCTCCTAGGCATTACCGCCTCCTTTTCTTTTTTTTGTTGGGGTCCCCAGGCATTACCACCTTTATTAGTATATGTTCGTTCGTCATGATACCATCCTCCCAGTCATTACCTCATCGTTTGAGGGTGGAAATGTAGTATACATTCGTACCTCATATATACTATAAAAAATATGCGACCCCCGAGGGAGGCATATTATTGCTTGTTAAAATAATAAAGAGCATTTCCATATTACCTTTTAACTAAAAAATGCTGTTTTAATAATAGCATTTTAATCAAATTTTATATTCCATATCAAAATCTTTAAAAAAATGCGATTCCTCCGAGTAGATTAAGACTTGTTCGGACATTGTTTCTTTTTTTCTTTTAATAGCAAAGTCATAAAATAATGAGCCGGTCATAAAATAAATGCTGATTGGTGCCTTGAGCATCTCGATGCGGTTCTTTGACTTTAAGCTTAGCTCAAGCGAAAACACATTGATTATTATCATCTAAAATTTGGATCAAGCTAATCCCCATTAAATATTACAGAATTCTCCGAGGCAGTATTGCTCTCTTCTCGTCCCAATTTATTTTCAGGCACCAACAATAATCTTTTAATTTCACAGTAGAATAGACTTCCATTAATCATCCTTCAGGTATCGACTTTTACTTTTAGATATATGCAAATACATTGAACACAATAACTAAAGAAGAGGGAAGAATTTTCCGAGGTGATCTTTTCTCATTCGATCTCCTTATATTTTCAGTCTATATAAGAAATCTGTTTGTTTGTCCATCCTGTTTGTTACTGCTGTCAACTAAACAAAAGATCTATCAGGAATGTGTACACAGTGTGATGATGTATGTAAGTGAAACCTGGCTAGTGATGGTTGAGGACATACGTTGCATGGAGAAAAATGATATGAGAAAAATTGGAGAATGATACGATCGATGTGTAATGTAAATTTTAAAGACAGGCTTAGATGTGATGACCTCAGAGGAAGATTAAATCTTGTAAGTATAGGGAGATGTGTGCAGAACAGGAGACTTCGTTTGTAAGGTTATTAGAACTTGAACAGTAGGTTCAGTTCACAGGGAAAACATGGGAGGAAATGAAAAGAATGGAATTAAGAGAAAGAGGGAAAAATGAATAAAGATCTGGCCAGAGATAGGTTGGTTTGGAAGTAAAATTTATGAAACCCGTTCAACGCATGACAGCGTGAAAACCGGGCGTTAAACTGATGATGATGATGATCCCTCCCTTAGTTATCACGACTCTAATCCACCAAATATGTAATATAATTCATCTAAACTTGACGTAGCTGTAGTATAAATACAGCTTTATTTTTATATGCAAACAAGAAGCAGATGACAACTGATTTTTAAAATTTAATTTAATTATAAATATTTTAGCAAAGAAATTTATTTACCAAAATGTGTAGAAGAAAAATGTGTAAAAGCAAGAATAGAATATAAATTCAACAAATTTTGTTTTTATTGAATAGAATATTTTTTTATTGCCAAATGCATTTACAAATAACTTTATTAAAAATAAATCCAAAAATGAATATCTTACTTATATGTTTATGATAAAAATGAAACTATCATCTAAAATTCATACATTTCGTAGAATTTTGGCTTTTCAAAAAATGTAATTTCAATGAAGAAATAAAGCATGGAATTAATTTACAGGATGTTCTGCTGTTGCATTTCTTCTGTGCTTAACAGTACAATGACAAAACTGATGTATAAAAATATAATGATATCTAGACTTTAACTATAACATGAAACTATCATCTAAAATTCATATATTTCATAAAATTTTGACCTTTTAAAAAAGCTAATTTCAATAAAGAAAGCAACTGTGGAATTTATATGGGGTTCAGCTAGTTTAATTAATTAAATAATTGATCCAATCTAAAAAAAATATTTCAAAGAATACAATCATATTTTAACACAGGGTGCCTCCCCCGGCCCAAATGTGGGCCAACTTTCGATGGACATCATTTCTTAATTTCCTGCAAGAATTAAATGAAACTTTGATGATGGCTAGTTTATGTGTTATAGAGTCTTTGGAATATTTTTCTATGTTTGAGATGACTTCAATTTAACTCTGTGCATTTCTTTACGATATCCTTACAAAGTGACTGAGGGATAGTCCTGTCTTGCTAATTGGTGGCTTTTTTGAGTTCCGTAATGTATCTGGGTCTCCCTGCATAGCGATATCTTTGAGATAGCTCCAGAGAAAAAATCTACTGGGACCTAATCAGTTTCGAGACAGGTCATATAACCTCCAATATTCTTTTTCAGCCAACTCTGGGACAGATTTGAGGTGCGAAAGCTTTCGCCATCTTCCTCGAACTAGAACTTTATAATAAATGACAGGTAAAATGTATGCAACTCATTTTTGTGCACAGAGTGTTTCAGACTGCTGAGCAGGCTTCCTCACAATATCGATTAGATCAGTTCAACGCCACTTGTTTGGCGTCCAGAATTAGTTGGACGGTTGTCACTGACTACATTA
The DNA here is from genome assembly GCA_963556195.1 of Sepiola atlantica. NCBI lineage: Eukaryota > Metazoa > Mollusca > Cephalopoda > Sepiida > Sepiolidae > Sepiola > Sepiola atlantica. The sequence continues at coordinate 144,585,262 of OY744516.1, forward strand.
AGGTCTACTATTGTCATATAGTTCCTAGAGTGGTCCACCCAGGTCGGAATCCTGCTCTTGAAGAGGCTTTTTTACATGTGAACGGATACACAAAGTGTCCTGCACTTTCGTGCATCAGTTTATCTTGTAGTAATGTTTGACACAATATACTCTTTGTTGGAGATCCCATCAAGATCTAACCATGTTCACAAATGTTGTCTCTGCCATGTTCTGAAGAATAAGGGCGATTGGTGAATTAATGAAGGATATATGACGAAAATTGTGTGCAGGACCCGTTTTTCTGGGGTCACCCTGTAATAGTTTATTAACTCAATTTGCTGTTTTGTCCATAACTGGGGAAATATTTTGAATTCTTAACTTTTCCAACAGTATAAGGGTATTATTCAGGAATTTCCAACTGGGGTCCACATGGATTCAGATGTGGAGGCACAGAAGCTTTAAGACACAACAAAAAACTTTTCTATTTATTTTGCTTTGTTTACTATGAGATGTACGTGGGTTTATTGAAATTTTCAAGATTTGGATTTGGATTTTATCTTATGAATATATAACGAAATTGATTCATTGTTACTTTTTACTTACCTAGAAACAAATATTTAAACTTTTAAAAGTTATATATAGAGTCCACAGATGATAAAATAAATCTCAGGAAGCCCACAAGCAACATAAAATTTGGCCAGAGATAGGTTACTTTGGAAGTCAATTTCTTAAAGCTGCCCAACGCACGCCAGCAGGTAAAACGCATGATGATGGTGAAAATGATGATGATGATGATGATATATATATATATATATATATATATATATATATATATATATATATATATATATTGTAATAGAATATCCTAAACCCTTTTTCCCTATATGGATTTAATATATATAGAGAAAGTGAACATGGATTGACAAATGTCTTGCTTCTGAAATTAGTAATGTCTTACTAATATCGGTCTCTCCATTATTGTGCTCTCTATTTCAATAAACCTTTATTTCTTCATCATACTAACGTGTTGGTTCTTCTTTCCACTCGGTAACAACCTTTTCTATTGTACCCCATTTATCAAAGATACAACAATATATATGGGCGAGGAAGAAAGATTAGTGTCTTACCATTCAGCCCATTATGATAATGTCTACTTGTACCCAAAATTGAAAACTTTAATCTTAAGTTAAATAGCTTTTTTATCAAGTCTGGTTACATAGAACATTATATAATCTCTATATTTGAACATAATTATTCAAATTTGACTGTAAATATAGGGAATTTAATCTACAGAATGGAATAACTGAGAAAAAACTCACATTGCAAAATTCTTCCAACACTTTTTAGTCTTTTTCATTTACTAATGACTCTCCACTTATCAAGGCTAAAGCCTACTTGTGGATAAGGGTTAAAGGTTAATATGTTAGATATTGGAACGACGACTTCATACACGTCGAATTACATATGTTGTGTTGTCATCTTCTTGCTGCTAGCATGTCGGTCGGCCATTTTTTATTTGTGTTGGAACCTGGTATGCATCACTGGGGACAAAATTAATGACAGGATTAGATTAAGTTTTTATGTCTTTTACTTCTTCTGCTCTGAGGGCATTTGCATTGATTGAAATGATCATTCTCTGACATCTATTTATATACCCCCATCATTGGGTAAGGGTGATTTGTTAAGGAGCGATCATCTTACACATCTGGTCCTGTAAACGGCAGAAACAAAAAGATGAAGAGACTGTCTCATGTCTCATACATGTGATGTCACAGTTACACGTGATCTCATCAAGTCTTGTTATCTCCTGGTTCCATCTAATAAAATAGCACATATAATGAATAAATATGTGACATTGCATTTTGAATTTCTATTTTCTGGACCAACAGTACAATTTTATTATTCATACAGCATGTTTAAAACTATTCTACACATTACATAAACTTCAATAACTCAAAACATCCTGGATCAATCTTTATCAAATGTAAACTAATCCCTTTTCTCCGGTCAATAACCCAATAACATGTCTAACTACATTTTTAACTTATTTTAACTGGTAATATTTGAGATATCTGCAAGTTATTATAGAGATTTATTACTAACAAAAATTGGATATCTGTCTGCCTGAAGGCGAAACTATACTATTGTTTCTCTATCTGAAGGCAAATATTCCTAATAAAGATTTCGTATCTGTCTATCTGAAGCCGAACTTATACTATCGCTTCTATTAATGTACTATTGTCATTCTATTACTAATGTGCATTTGGTATCTGTCTGTCTGAGGCCGCACCTATACTAGTATTTCTATATCTGAAGCCGAACCTAACTATTACTATCTTGTCATGCTCAATTCAGTTTATTATACTATTTGTCTTTCAGTGCTCAATTAGGGAGAGCGGGTAGTGCATTATCTATTTTGTTGGCATGATACCATCCTCCCAGGAATTACCTCTTTCTTTTTTCTGGGGTAGAGGAGGTAGTGTATTATTTGTTCTGTTGTCATGAGACGGCATAATCACATTGATACACTGGTTCCCGTTAGATCACCGAAGTTTAGTGACATTGAGCCTGGTCAGTACTAAAATGGGTGACCTTTTGAGAATAGCAGATGCTGTATGTGTTCTCCGCTTATCTTGGCATTGTTTCCAGTCGTCTGGCACTTCTCCTTGCCACTGCAATCAAGCACTGCTGATTCAGGAGAGATGTTATTAGTGATTGTGCACCCCTTGCTTCACAGTTACATGCAAAGGCACCCTTACAGGGGATATCCATTGACCCTCAAGACTTAACAGACCTTTCTATGTGATGAGACAATCGTCACATTACCAACTACTTTGTAGGGTAATATAGTATATGTTTGTTCATCATGATACCATCCACCCATGCATGACCTTCTCCTTTGAGGGGCCGTGTAGTATATGTGCGTTCGTCATATATAATAGCCAAAATATACAACCGAAGGGAACATATTATTACTAGTAAATATTCTTATTTAACTAATAGATATCATCTTTTTTTTCAGAATATACATATATATTAAAAACTGAGTCATGGAAAAAATACTGGAAAACATAAAATAAAAAAATTATTGAATGAGGAAATGTCCACTTGGGGGATATCAAAAGCGATTCACAGAAATCATCAAACGATTACAAGCACTGTTGAATATTTAGATAAGTGGAGATCGAGAAGCAAAGGAAAGAACTTTTAAGAACTTGCCTACTCGAAATGGACGTAAACTAAAGTGAATTATAGCGAAATAACCACTTTTGATCATATCTTCGAATAGGTTAAAATTAAGGCCACATGGAAGGACAGAATGTGTAGAATATTTCGCAAATTAAGATCTGCCAAGAAATCTCCCCTAGCAAACTCAGTAAACCAAATGTTTTAAGACATCAACATTGTGTTAAGAAATGCATGAAAGTTAACTTTTTTAAAGCCATTTTCGTGAATGAATCTTCTTTTTATTTTTGAGAAACAAGTCACCGTTTATCAAGGCGCAAAGGCCATTCAAGGATAAGGGTTAATGAGTTTGTCAGGTGGACGGTGAGACAACATCGTGAGGATTAGTAACAATGGTTGTAACTGGTCAGAATGTTATTATTATTTAAGAGGAGGGCTCAAAAATAATTTGTTTACATTGGACTTGAACCCGACTATGTTGTAGTCGGATGGGAAGCAGCGCCGTGGTACTGTGTTCCCCAGACGAGTAGTTTTAGTGAAGAAAATTTCTTCGTGGAAGTTTTGTTTAATTCTAAGTACACAGCGGGAGAATCTGAAATTATTGACAGTGGATGTAGCTAGACGAGTTTTTGTTGTGAATGTTTTACAGGGAGGGGGGCAACGATTGAAGGTTAGTTAAGCATCTACCATGAAAATAACGATAGAGCAGAGAAATCTTCAGTGACACATGTGAGTATGACCATCTTAGGACAATCCACATTGCTATGTTATGAAATATAAAATGGATTTTACTATTGTAATTATTCTAAAATAAAGTTTTAAAAAATGTATACATAAAAGGATAATTTAGGAGTAAAACAATCACAACGCATTCGGCACCAATAAAAAATAAAATGATTTATTAAAATAAATTAATTATCACAGAAGAAGAGGAAAAAATAGAAAAATATGTAAACAGAAGGGGAAAAATATGAATATAGGGAAATAAAGTTTTTTAAATAAATGACAATTTTACACTGGGTAAAATTCAGCAATTTGTTTGAAAAAAGTTCCCAGTGCAGTGTCCTTTCGGAATTTTTGTTTCCACATGAATTCAGCTAGGTACGATTCCACCATTTGCATGTGGGTGCCACGTTTAACTTTGTTCTTTTTCTTTGCCTCATTCCACATTCGTTCTACGTGGTTGGTCGTGGCACCTGTGAGTGGATCAACAAAATTGTATTTGTGATTAAAATACAAATGATGGAATCCTGCGGCACCTAGTCGATCGTACGCTCGCCAACAATTAGACACAATCGTTATACTTGGTCTCACATATTTTTGGATAAAAAGAATTAACGTTGCTGCATCTCCAGCCGGCACGGTAACCAAAAAAAAACGCACCTGAAATTAATATGTTCGCTTGCAAGAAGTCTGTTAGTTTGGTATTATCTCTGGTTAAATATATAATATCTTGCAAGTTCAGAGTGTTAAAATCCATTTTAAGATAAAGCTTGATTGAAACTTGAAATTAGAGTTATCTCCCCCTTATTTGACTCCCCTAAAGTTAAAAATAACATTTTATTTTACGGCCCTATAGTAAACATGCAGCAAATATAGATTACAAGACTGAGGTTATGATCTTAGAAAAATCTTTGAACAAAAATAATTTTGAGGTGGTAAGCTCCCTAATGGGAGTGTAGTAAGAATGAAAACAATATTTTAAATCAATGAAATTATCTGTCGGTTACGACTTATTAAAACCAGAAATAAAATAGATAAACATGTTCATGTTTCGGAATTTTTTGGAGATGAGGATTGATTATTTGGATTATTTGGATTATCCGGAATACTGTCATCAGTTTAGCCCATCAACAAAGAAATAAACCTCCTCAACAACAAAAATAAGAGAAATAAAAAAAATGATTCACTTGAAGAAAATTATTAAACCCATTCTTAACACAGAGGGCGGGAAGGAAATTGACCCTAAGCTTAATTCGAGAAATCAAAATGAAAAAGTTATTTCATTTCATGTCGATACTAATTAACTGTCTTGAGACAACTCGGGCATTTTGTCTGTTCTGTAAATCGCAATAGGAAACATTCGGGCTGATATGGATCTCGAGTTATAGAAGTACCTATTTTGATATTAACAAAGAGATTTTTTTCAATAATTTTTTCGACTCTGTGTTAAGAATGGGTTTAATAATTTATTTCAAAGCATTAAGTGAATCAACTTAATTTGTTTTTTTTTAATTTTGTTGTTGAGGAAGTTTTTTCAATTTTGTTTCTTTTTCTGAGTGGCTAAAATTCATTTTAACCCTAACCCTAAACCCTACCATAACCCTAACCTAACTCTAACCCTAACCAAAAGGGTGTATTTCTGTTTGTATTTGCTGCAATTCGAGATTTTTTTGCAGAATGCGCTTAGTTTTTCAGGAGACTAAAAAGCTGCTGTCACAACAGTTAACTTCATTCTATTTTTTTATATTTTATTTTCGCGGCTTTCAAATCGTAAACTGCTTTAGCCATTTACGGTTTGTTCTGTAAATCACAATCGAAAAGATTCGAGCTGATATATTTTTGTTTCATTTGTTTTCTTCTTTTATTACCGCCAACCAAAGAAGGCGTATTGCTACTGAAACAAAAGGGGATACTGTGATAGAAGTGGGGAGGAGGGTAACTTGGGTGGGGAGCTGGGTATGTAATGTTCACATTATATTTAAATTCTTGCATATTTGTAAGGTCTGTGAAACAGGGAGTAAGTAAGAAATTCCAAATGCAAGCGGTCCGAGGAAAAAAGAGTAGAACATCATCTGGCATTTAGGGACTTTTATGGTGAAGAGGTATGATTTTGTTATGAGTCGGTTGGATCACTAGTATTTACCCGGGAAGTACAAATGCAGTAAGTTCACCAGAGTACATTTCGTGGAAGTACTTGTAAAACAAGCAATGGGATTCAACTCTGCAGCAATACAACAGGGCCTGGAGATTAACAGACAGTGCGGGACCTATTTGGTTACACTCTTACCAAAAGGGAGAGACTTATGGTTGGTGAACCAGCCTAGATGTGTGAAAGGAAGAAACACACAAAAAAGTCCGGGACAATCTTTTAACTGGCTGCAGATACTCGGTAAACACTGTTTTTTCAATTCAATTTCTTTCATAAACTAACAATAAACCGTCATCAATATTATCACTTCTCGGCCTTTTGGCTAAGATCAAAGTGGAGTATCTGTTCCGATGTATACTACACCCTATAGACCGGTATCGTCTTGACCTTTGGGTCTTGATTCCGCCGGTCTGTGGGTTTGTCCTGTGCAGTTCTAGGAGGTCCACCCTCCCAGGCCTTGTCTCCCCTCTTTGGGGTGGAGTAAGTTTATCACTTACTGCCTGAGGCGCCCTGACCACGGAATGCCGACGGGGCTGCCCAGGCTATTTTTGCTAGGTCAGAATGCTCCTTCTTTAGGGGCGCTGGCTTGACTCTTCCCCACTTTCCGGCCTTGTGTCAAATATTCCTGCGGTGGGATGGAATTAAATACCTATCGCTTCTCTCACCGTCTAGTTCGTTCTACCACATGCCTGAACACTCCCTGCTTTTATCAGTTCGCCTGGCCGTTATGCAAATTACCTTCCAGGCTTTCATGCATGGCACAGGCTATCCTTTGTCGCTTACGTTAGGATGATTAGCCCTGTCCTTTATAATGTAGTAACAATACTCCGTGAACGGACGAGTGGTAGCTTTACAGAGATATAGGATACTGGCAGGTGTGAGAAGTTTTCTAGCCTTGTAAAGGGAGACTACCTTCTTTGCAGAAAACTTAGCAACATCTTCTATGTCCCTTTTCACCTAAAAATATTCTATCATGACATATAAAATAGAAAGAGAGAAATGATGTTTGTTTCAATTGTAAGTTAAATTATGTGTGAAACACAATAAGATAAAGAAAATTCTTTTTATTATTTTTCAATTTAAAATTCAGTTTCTTTCTTTGTTTGGTTTTCCTTTCTATAAAACAATTAATTAAATACTTGCCAAATTTGACGTATTAAATATTTTTAGTGATAAAGGGTGGAAGATATCTTTGGACTCAATATAATGCTTTTGGTGTGTAAGAAAGAATAAAGATGATGGGGGAGGGATAGTATAAAAGTTTAAAAGATATATACAAATAAACAAATAAAAATATAAATACAAAAAAACAAACGAAATGATAATTAAAGAGGAATCACATAATAACTGCAGCTGCAACATCGGAAGCAGAAGGAAAATATATGCCCCAAAAAACCCGACCAGTTTGGAAACAAATAAACAAAAATAAAAAATAAATAATAAAAATTTAAAAAAAATAACAGGGGAAGAATTCACCCACTGCAGCAAGGAAGTAAGATTTGTTCTCCGGCTGCGGGTGAGTCAGGGACTGCCTGCATAAATGGAATGAGGAAATAAAGTAGGTGGAAGAACATCCGTGACTGGCTAGGGGTTGGGGTAAGGGTGTTTAGAGTTGGGGGTCGGTTTGTGGGGTAAGACTGATCATCCACCCTGCACCCTGCCTCCCAACGGACGAATCTGAACAGTTGACTCACCAAGCATCACCTTGTCAGATATGCTTGCAGTTTCGATTCCTGAAAGCCAGTGGCTTCTTTTTTTTCTTCTCCTTCTCTCTCTCTCTCTCTCTCTCTCTCTATCTATCTATCTATCAGAGGGACGTCACCAGATTTTTGCTGGGCTTTGGGAGGGGAGCATGAGGAAAGACGGATGGGTTGGTCGGGAATTCGTACTGACAGCGCTGGACAGCCATGGAGATCAGGCAGATGGAGAAGGGACAATAGTAATGGAGGGTTGCAGGGTTGCTTAACAGAAGTCAGGGAACATGTTTATGGATGTCTTATGCAGTGGCAAAAAAACAACGAATAACAATAAAAAAGAGAAGTGCTGTGATGCTAGCATGTGGTCAAAGAAATCAGTAGGGCTCATTTCAGACAATACCAATTTTCTTGCAGGACATTCCATCGTTTTTCATAAGAAAGACATGACAGCTATAATGTTCGGTCATGAAAGACATTGTGCTATCTGCATATCATCACATGTTCACCTATGTTTGCATGTATGCATGTAAATCAATCTATAACTACATATCTATTCATCTATCTACGTCCATCTATTATTATACTAAAGCTGAGTTAATCAAAGTTTGTTACCCTAAGGATATTTTCCTACATATTTTAATCACACAAAATAAATGTTAAAATATTCCTTGGTATTGGGATTGGGTTATGTTTGAAAAAAATCCATTTTAATTGTTTCAATTAGTCGTAATTTGTAATTTAATAAAAAACATCACAAGTTTCTGTCTATTACCTTCTCTTATTCTATGTTGTCTGACCCCTTGCTCTTTTTTAACACTTTCTATCACTTCTGCTTCCGTTACTCTCTCTTTCTCTCTCTCTCTCTCTCTCTCTCTCTCTCTCTCTCTGGGTATGTTTATTAACATTCAAAGGTAATAAAACTAACTATAAAATGGAAGATTAAAATAGTCCATTATGTATTATAGGGAATATCACAAGCAATAATACTACTTTACCTGTAGTTTGAAATGAAAAACAAGAGAGAGAGACAGAGAGACAGAGAGAGAAAGAGAGAGAAGGCAAGAGAAAGATATATAGCGAGCAGAAAGGGGTAAATTTTGAATTTTGTCTTTTTATTTTTTACATTTAACTGACTTTGCAAACTCACATTTTCCGATTCAAACAATCTAACCTGAGTGGAATAGGTTACTGAACGGGTCACATTTTCTTCTAGTATATACATCTAGTCACATTAAAAAGCTGTGATACAGTTATAAACTCTATCTATGGATGACTACATGCCTCCCACCACTTCGTGGTAAGTGAAATCGCCAGAAGCTATCACCGATTATGCAAATATCTTCATAAACAAATAGAGCACTTTTCGACAGTTGATAATGTTTATATAAACAGTAAGATTTTTTTTGTTTTGTGGCTTTTGCTGATTGTACAGTAGAAAAGAAACTCTGACTGTCAAAGAGAGTTGAGTTTTAAACTCAGTTTGAAGCATTTGCCTGTCTCGCCACAATAAAGAACTGTGATACAGTGAAACAGTCTGTGGATGACTATATATATATATATATATATATATCAGTAGACAAGCAATTTCACTGATCATAGCTCTTCAGTGTGACTAAACAAGCTAGTGTTTCATGCTGAGACTGAAAAACGACCGTTCTGCCAATAGTCGAACTTCTTACCCACTATGCTATCAATACAAGCTATGAAGTAAAGAAATGTTAATGCTTATATAAGCTGCCGAGAGTACTCTATTCTTTCTACATCATCGATTATCGTTAATAGCAGCCGATGAATGCATCCACAGTCAGACTGTTTCAAAGCTTATCTCTATATAAAATTAGGTATGTGCATATGTTTATATATTTCTATGTATGGGATTCATCCTTTAAACTAATTAACCGATCATTATGAATTTAGGAACAGCTGCTGGGATAAGTATGCATAATGTAGGATATATATAATTTAATGTCGTTTCATGCAAGAAAAAAAGATGTGAAAACTCTTCCTAAAAATTCAGATAACTTCGATTTTTGTGCAATTTTAACAATAGGTAATTGACATTAATTAATAAATATTCCCCAAATTTCAGATTCTGTGGAGAATTTTACAAGGTTTTTAAGGAGCATACTATTTGCACGATTAAAATATTTCAAATATGCATTAAGTTTGATCCATAGCCATTAGACACAATTAAGCAAGATTCGTTGAATTTAAATTTCTTCTTAAGACCCCCTTAAACCGAAGCTTTAGATTTTAGACATTTTCTTGAATAAAAATCATGTAATATATTTTGATCAAAATTCGAATAAGGATTCTAGACATAATGTTTAGTGTATTTATATGTTGACTTTTGTCTTTCGAATGGGGGCATAGGAGACATTAATTTTACCCTAACTAGTATACTTCTAGTAATAATATATATGTTATTCTGCTGAATTTATTTGTTTATATTTTATAAAAACCTCAACAACTGAAAATAATCTTGTCTAGTTACACTGCAGTGATACAGTGAAATAGTCTGTCTTATTATTGAAATTAAAAAGTAAGTCCAGAATGGTGGAATTCATAAATATTACAGAATTAATAAGCAAAATTGTTAAAAGTATATTGAAATCTTTGAAAATATGTTTAAATTCGAAACAACCGATTGGGCTTTTCTTGTTATCGATTGGATACATTTAATTTAATTTTTGAAATCACGTTCAAGTTCAAGTTTAAAACTATAGAATGGCTTCGTAATTTTAAAGCATTTAAAAAAAATAAAACTTGAAAAAAATGTGAAAAAAAAAACCGCTATGTACAACATTCTTTGTTAATACTCTGTGTTGCCTTGACAGAATTCAGAATTGAATTCGAAATCTAGTGAGGTATGATCTCTTCGGTTCCTTACAGCCCCTTTCTCACAGAAAAGACGTTGTTAGTCTCTCTCTACTCTATAGTTATTTCCATGGAAGGTGCTCAACTGAGCTCACATCTATGGTCCCTCTTTTTAAGACATTCACAGCAAGAACGTATTATTCTGCCACAAGAAAGAAAAAGTTTCCTTTCTTCCTCGGTGTGCTGGTCGTCAAGTTGAATTTCAATGAACAGAGTTTCGTTGCAAGGGCTTCTAATCTATGGAACACATTGCCACAGACTACTTCTCTGCAGACTACAAGTTGGTTGTCTTCAAATCTACTGTCAACAGATTCCTATCTCGAACCGACCCCACAAGTATTCACACTTGGTCCTGACAATCATCCCGTCTCACTAAGCTTATCCTTGAGTGGCATATGGTCTTGATGACTGGTAACCATTTAGTAAAAAAAAAATGATGCAAACTATTATGCATATTTTTATTTCAGAACATACATCTTAATATAAACTTAACCATCAATATATATAGCATATGTTACCTGCTTTGATGCATAAAATATCTTTCTCAAATTTCAGAAGAATTGGTCCAGTGATCAGTGGTCTACATCAAATATATATATATATATATATATATATATATATATATATATATATATATATATACATAGCGTGCCAGAATTATATGCAAATCGATTTTTTTTCTAACTCCGCTAGTTTTTAATAAAAATTAGTGAAACTTGGCACGTTATATGACAACACTGACACATGCGCAAATCTAAAATTCTAAGCTAATCTGCACAATAATAAACAAACGGCAGCTATTTTGGTGACTTGCAGCCTGTGACTTGAATTTAGATCCAGGTTAGCTATTTTACATCACATTCCCAACAAAACTTTGCACATCATATCGATAATAAAAAAATAAAAAAGTAATAATAATAATAATAATAATAATAATAATAATAATAATAATAATAATAATAATAATAATAATAATAACTAGTTGGACCCGTGTAAATTACACGAAATTATATTTTTAATACTAATTATCTTGTTCCTAACCTATACATGTTTGAATAAAATATGCTAAGATTTGGACTTGTATATTTATTTTTAAAAAATGAACAATACATGAAACAATTTACAAAACTTCATTATATACAATATTTCTAGTGAAGATAATATTTCGACGACTAAACCTTACTTTGTAAATGTTTTCGATTGAATTAAATTTGCCTCCAATTCATGAATATTTATTTACTCCTCTCCAGGAGTTAGGCACAAGGCCAGTTTTATCTTACTCCCACAAGTAAGATGTGACCCAAGGTCGGGTCGGGAAAATGGGGTTTGAAAAGCCAGCGCTCGAGAAGATGAGCACTCTGGCCATTAAAAATTGCCTGGGCAGCCCCGTTGGCATTCCCCGGTAGGGGCGCCCCAGGCAGTAAGCAATAAACTTACTCCTCTCCAAAGAGGGGAGGCGAAGCCTGGGAGGGTGGACCTCCTAGAACTGTACAGGACAGACCCATAGACCGGCGTAAATCAAGCCTTGAAGGCCAAGACAATACCAGTCTATGGAGTGCAGCATCCATCAGAATAGATACTACACTTTGATCTTAGCCAAAAGGTCAAGCCAATTCAATAGTAGCATACAAAGATTCGGAAGGTCGTTACTTTTGATGTAAGCATGACACACAAAATCACACATGCTATTGTATTAATATGTGTCTTTCCGGTCGTCTCCTTCCTACCTCTCTTCCCCTTCCCCTCGAAATATAGAAACATGTTTTTAGAGGTTGGTTGGGATCGAACTATAAACCAGTTGGGCCGAAGTCAAAAATACTACGTCGCTAACCGTTGCACCAAAGGGAAATACTTGAAAATATTTCGAAAATTAGGCGAATTGAATGTTTTTCAAAATCTGTATGTATAAATATATATATAATTATTCAATAATAAATATTTAATTATTATGCATGTACGTATACGTTACATCTTAACGGAATTTTCAGTGTGGAGATAACTCTTCAAACCTGTTGCATAACTCGAACCCCAAAACACAAGTCACCTTTAACTCAAATCCGAACGTTCCAACTGACGAGACATATTCAAACGTATATGTGACAAATAGAGAAATAAACCCCGTGTATGTCAAATCAAGCGGACAACATAGTCAGCCGTTGTAACAGTATTCACCAAATCAGGTAGATAGGGACTTGCATTTTAGTCTAGATTAGACGGGTTATATGATGTCTCTTAAAGGGGCTGGCCGAAAGCTGGCTATAAATAATTATTTAATAATAGATATTTAATTATTATCCACACACACACACACACACATACATACACCCCCCACACACACACATATATATATATATATATATATATATATATATATATATATATATATATATATATATATATATGTATATAGTAATAAGTAATAATAATACACATTTAAACAAGATTAGTTTTAAAGCTCCCAAAATGTATACTAAAATAATCTACATGGATCCATAGTGCAATCAATTCTAAGTCTTCTAAAGGTTGAAGGTTCAATCCTTACTACAGTCGATAATAACTGAGAATAACATAATAATTAATTAACACTTCTACTCGGTCATGGCTGATCGAATGAGAACAACCTAGTCCTGTGGATTAAATAAAGGGTTCAGTTAGAACATCTGTATTCTTTGTTTGACACAACAGTTCCCAAGTTCGGAGAGGTGCACCTGAAGAAGGTCGGGGTAACATCGGCGGAAACGTTTTGAAAATAACAACCAAGTATTTCGAATAATCCTAACGTACGGTTCAGCTAGATAGGGACGCACGAACATTTATTTAGGTAGCGAAACACAAAATGTTTTGTTGACATTTGGATGTTTTGTGATCCTCATTTTTGTGTAAACTCAGTTTCTGACAAGAATGTCATATGTTATAATGTCACATCGTTTGAGGTGTGTATGATCTCATTATACACACCATGGCTGCCACACCTTTATTGTTGGCACTATCGTCTTGATCAATTCACACAAGCACATGAGGTTTCTTTTCAATGGAGGATTTGTTAGTTTTAAGACAGTGTGACAATATTGTTACAAATATCAGAGAGAGAGAGAGAGAGAGAGAGAGAGAAAGAGAGAGAGAGACAGACAAAGAGAGAGACAGAGAGACAGAGAGACAGAGAGTGAGATGCGTTAAAAGATTGTTCCTGTGTCAAAGAGGTTTGAGGCATTAGTTATTCAAGCTAACATTGAGGTTTTCGAGATAAGCAGAGTTTTTGTGACTGCTTCACTCGAGGGACCGGTAGGAAAGAGACCAGAATTCACCTTTTCAGAAATTACTTCAAACTCTTAACTTCTGCTTACCCGGCGATGTTATCTGTTTTGATTCTTGATCCATCAATCATTCCACCCACTCTATCACCAAGTGGAGTTCTGGAGTGCTTTATCTCCTGCTTGATCTATCATGACAATTTTGTGTGGTAGAAATAGAGGCTGGTGCCACCATTCTTCTTCTTCTTCTTCTTCTTCTTCTTCATCATCATCATCATCATCATCATCATCATCATCATCACCACCACCACCACCACCACCACCACCACCACCATCACCACCACCATGTCATGTCTGTTCTTGTATTCCCTTTGTGCTAGCTTGCTGCATTCACTTATTATATGATTTATCGTTTCGTCTCTTTGTCCACACAATCTGCATTTGCTGTTTTCCTGGGTTTTATCTATCTTTGCTTTAATAAAGTTTGTCCTAATCGCATTGTTCTGTGCGGCCGTCAGCAGAGATTCCGTTTCTCTGTTCAGGTTTCCTTTTCTTAGCCATGCCCAGCTGTTTTCATTGGCTTCATCGCTTGTGAGTCTTATAAAGCGTCCATGTAGTTGTTTTTCTTCCCACTTTTCCTTTCTTGTCTTTTTGTTTCTGGGTTCAGTGCTTCCGGGGTTGTTTGTTGGGCTGGTGTCTCTTGCTGTGGTGATCAGTCTTTCCGTGTTCTGGGTTACATATTTCTCCAGCTCTTTTTTGGTGTCTTCCACACAGTCTTCTATACTTACCAGTCCTCTACCTCCTTCATTTCTTTTCACGTAGAGTCTTTCCGTGTCGTCTTTTGGGTGCAGTGCATTGTGCATAGTCATTAGTTTTCTAGTTCTTTGGTCAAGGTGCCTGAGTTCTTCTTTGGTCCAGCCTATGAATGGTCCAGAGTATCTTATTAGTGATACAGCCCATGTGTTTATCCCTTTTACTAGGTTTCTGCTATATAGTTTAGTTTCTAAGAGTTTCCTTGTTCTTCGTAGATATTCTTTTCCAATCTTCTCTTTCATTTCTGTATATTTGATTGTGTCTGCTTCCAGAACTCCCAGGTATTTATAACTATCTTGTTCTCCTAGCGCCCTCATCTCCTCTTGGTTGGGGAGTTCTATACCTTCTGTCTTTTCCAGTTTTCCTCTTTTGATCTCTAGCAGTGCACATTTTTCTATTCCAAACTCCATTTGGATATCCTGGCTGAATATCCTAGTTGTGTTTATCAGCTTTTCCAGTTCTGTTTTGTTTTTTGCAAACAGTTTATAGTCATCCATGTACATCAGGTGGTTTATTCTTTGTTCTGTATCCGTAAACCTGTATCCGGCATCACACTTTCTGAGTATGTAGTTGAGTGGCATCATGGCTATTATAAACAGTAGTGGTGATAGAGAGTCTCCTTGAAAAATGCCTCTCTGTATTTTTATCTCAGACAGGTATTGTCCTCCGGCTGTCAGTTTTAGTCTCCATGTTTCCATTGCTTTCTGGATGAGATTAATAATCCTGTCTGGTATCTTGTATATTTTTAAGCATTCAATTATCCATGTTTGGGGGATTCTGTCGTAGGCTTTCTTGTAGTCAATCCATGCCATGGTTATGTTCTTTTGTCTGCTCTTCACCTCCTTCAGAGTCTTT
Organism: Sepiola atlantica; assembly: GCA_963556195.1. Taxonomy (NCBI): domain Eukaryota; kingdom Metazoa; phylum Mollusca; class Cephalopoda; order Sepiida; family Sepiolidae; genus Sepiola; species Sepiola atlantica. Next base: position 144,600,792 of record OY744516.1, read on the forward strand.
TGATCAATGTATAGTAGATCATGTGCACCTCTTTGTCCTTTCCGGCATCCTTTTTGTTCCTCGGGGAGCAGTCCACGTTTGTCCAGGGATTGGTAGATTTGTTCTCTCAGTTGTGCTGTGAGAATTTTCCACATTATTGGTAGACATGTTATCGGTCTGTAGTTGCTGGGGGTCGTTCCCTTTTTGGGGTCTTTTTGTATTAGTGTTGTTCTTCCTTCCGTCATCCATTCTGGTATGTCTGTTTTGCGGATACATCCGCTCAGTTTCTGCGCTATTCTTTCATGCAGGGTCGTGAATTTTTTAAACCAGTATGCATGTATTCCATCGTTGCCTGGTGCTCTCCAGTTTGCCATTTTTCTTAGGGTTTTCTTGATCGTTTCTTTGTTGATTTCTGTTTCGGTTCCTTCTTCGATTTCTTGCAGTTCATCTTTCATGTTTTTCAACCATTGGGCATTCTTGTTGTGCTTTTTTGGTTCTTCCCATATCTTGCTCCAGAATTGTTTTGTTTCTGTTATTATTATTATTATTATCATTATTATTGTTTCTGTTATTATTATTATTATTATTATTATTATTATTATTATTATTATTATTATTATTATTATTATTATTATTATTATTATTATTATCATTATTATTATTATCATTATTATTATTATTATTATTATTATTATTATTATTATTATTATCATTATTATTATTATTATCATTATTATTATTATTATTATTATTATTATTATTATTATTATGATGATGATTATGATTATGATTATGATTATTATTATTATTATTATGATGATGATTATGATGATGATGATGATGATGATGATGATGATGATGATGATGATGATGATGATGATGATGATGATGATGATGATGATGATGACTTGTGTATCCATGGCAAACAGCATTTGAGTTCATTATCTTTATGTTTAAATTAGATTGTTATATTATTGCGTGTACAAAATGTTTGATTCTAACTAGCTGACTTGCTCAGGTCTCAAATATTTTGAATATAAATTATATATATATATATATATATATATATATATATATATAGTAAGCTATGAAAATATATTTATGGCAATTAAGCTACACAGAGGTTCCTGCGTTTCATCTTCAGGCTCTCCCCCCCTGGGATGAAACGCGGGAGCCTCTGTGTAGTTTAATTGCCATAAATAATATATTTTCATAACTTACTACCTTGCTCTACTTACGTATCGAGCACTGTTGAAGTAAATACTGAAAATTGATACATAAAAAATGATATCTCCTCATAAAATTTTATGTGGATACATGAAATACTAATATATATATATATATATATATATATATATATATATATATATATATATATATATATATAAATATATATATATATATAAATATAATTATTTAATAATGAATATTTAATTATTATCCACATACGTATACGTTTCATACTACTGGAATCATCAGTGTGGAAGATTACTGTTATGCCCATCGCACTATTCGACCCCTGGGCACGAGTCACCTTTAACTCATTTTCCATATCGTGTTCCTATTTACTAGCCTCCATATGGAGGTAGAGTTAGACACAAGATCGGTTTTTAATGTGGGAAAAATCTAGCTGCACAAAAAGGAACATTGGATTGGAACAAAAATTGCTTCAGTCAAAAAAGATTTCTCATTCACTGACTGAGAACAGAAAAAATGAATATAGAATCAGAACAGATATACAAATTTGGTTATCGTTTTATGTTTAAATAGACTTTTTTAAAAAACATAGTTCACCCCAAACAAGGCAGGCCGCCACTGTAGATGTAAGGGGCTACTGAGAAAAAAGGGTGAATGTTTAGGGGGGGTCAACCTAAATTAGGAGCTGCACAAGGAGATGTCTGTTTACATTAGTTTTAAATTTCTGCATGTCAGTAACGTCAGAAAAGCAGGGAGCAGGGAGGGAGTTCCAGATTCCAGCAGCACGAGGAAAGAAGCTTTTGGAGTAGAAAGCTCTTCGGCATCTGGGTACCTCCACAGTGTATGGATAGGATTTGGCAGATTGTCAGGTTGGTCTAGTGAATTTACGTTTTGGGGGTACCAGAGCAGCAAGACTTCCATTTTAATTGTTCTAATTAGCCATAATTTGCATTTAACACGACAAGCCTGCAATCTCTTGCTACGTTGCTATCTATTACTCTCACCCTCTCTCACTGTATGTGATTTCACCCTCCTCCCACTCTTATTTTATATCTTCTCTATGAGTCTTGTTTTAGTGTCTTGCTCTCACTGTTTATTTATTGTCTATTATTATGCTAAATGTGAGTTAATCAACGTTTGTTTACCTACGGCTTTTTCTAATATATTTTAGTTCAACAAAATACATATTAAAATATTCCTCAGTGTTGGTATCGAATTATGTTTAAATAGACTTACATTTTAATTGTTCTAATTAGCCGTAATTTACAATTAACTCACCAAGTGACTCATCTTTACTAACGTTTCGTCTATAACTATCATCCTCACTCACTGTTTATTGTTGGGTGCGCCACTCTAATTTTATATGCTGTCTATCAAAATTGCATCTGTCACTCTCTTTATCTGTTTATTAAGTCAAAGGTATTAAAACAAACTATAAAACACTAGATTGCAATAGTCCATTATAAATAAAAGGAAATATCACCACTGTAGTAATACTATTTAACCTGTACCTGGAGAGGGAAAGAGAAAGAGAGAGATAGAAAGAAGAGAGAGGGAGGGATATGGCGAGTAGAAAGAGACTAATTTAGGATTTTGTCTTTTTAATTTGAAAATTTAACTATCTTTGCAAAATCACTGTTTCTTGATTCACACAATCTAACCCGAGCTCAATGGATGACCCAACGGCTCTCAGATTTTCTAGTGAGCTTAAAAATGAAAAAAGAAAAAAGAATTTTAAATCAGAAATTATATTTTATCAGTATTTTTTGGTGTCTCTGTTGGATCACTATAGAAGAAATTAAAAATTCCACAAATTGAGCACAAGTAAAATTACGATTAATTGAAAAAAATAAAAAGATAGCGGTTACCGAACATTTTTATTATGTTTTTATTTTCACTGCTGCATAAATGTCAGAAAATTAACAGAGGATTATGTGTTTCCCTGGGTAACCTCCTGGATCCGTCCATCACAATATTATAATCCATTCTTATGTATTATTAATATATACATTTGAGAAATTTTGAAAAAAGAGTTGAACTCTGGCTTTCTGTTGATTTATTTTTTCTTAAGAGTAAGTAGTTCTTCTGCAATGCGTCTCTCATTCACATTCCTATTATTCACAAAAGGACAAATACACACGAATAAATACAGATATATACATTTTATATACACATTTTATGTTAATATAAGGAGCCTATTTATTTTGTACATGTATAGTTTTCACTTTTTGCTTTCCACAAAAAGGGAAGTGAATTTCTATCTGTCAGTGTGATCCTGATTCAATTTGTATCTGGCTCAAAGTACAGACCTTAGCAAGGACGATGTAGGGCAGATAAGATGGTTAGAATGTCTGTGGATGGCCTCTCTTGAGTGCTTGCATTAGAAAAAAATAAACATTAGAGGAAACTGAGATAGGATTTGACATTACTTGTCTTTCCCAACATCTTTCGAGTAATAAGTTTGGCATATGTGGGGACAGACAGGCTAATTTCTACAAAAAACAATCAGTACATAAAAAGTAGCCATTTTGAAAAAAAAAATAAAATAAAATAAATAGCTGATTCAGAAGTTACTTGATCCCTGACATTGTGAGCCATGCCAGTAGAATAATCTTGAATGATCCACATAAATAATCAGTGATATCTTCTCAATATTAAAATTGGACAAATGTTGATTTATATGGTTTAATTAATGTTTCATATTTCTATTTCTATCTAGGCATAAAGAAAAAGTGTAAGGGAGAGAGAAAAGAGGCAACATTTTGGTGTGGCTAATATTCTCTGTTTTCACTTTTTTTTTCTCTTTGTTTTTGCTGGGGATGGGGCATCCTAGTGGATGCTAGACATTCACCCGCTATTTCAAAGACTCCTAGAGACATTTTTAAGATTCAAACTGTCCCTTTAAGTGCAATTGTATGGATCTCTCTTGCACTTATTTCACCGGGTCTATTTGCTAGGTAGTTTTTAAGATTCTTTTTCATGGGGCCAGTGGATCCTATGATTACTGGCATGATTGAAATCTTACTAATGTTCCACTTTCTTTTCATGTCGTACATAAGACCTTAGTATTTAGTTTTCTCCTCCCTCTCAGCTCTATTTAGTCCAGCATCATTGTAGACACTGACTTCAACTATAGTTGCTACTCTCTCTGTCTTGTTCCATATCACTATGTCAGCTTCAACACGTCCGTTTTCTAAGTATGTAGCTGTAGGGATTGCATAGTCATAGTGGATGGTGTATGACTTATTTCCAACACTTGTTTCTGGTATATTTTCCCCAAATTTGCTACTACACTGGATGGTCAATTTTCTTTTCAATTTTCAAATTGAACATTTGTGTTTGCTTTCAGACTTCGTTTATTGAGTCAGAAAGAAAAATCAAGCTCATTTTGTTGCATCATCCATTTTCAAGTAAATATATATATTTCTTAATCATTCATTTTTATCCACTCGTCCCTTCTTTTTCTCTCACACTTTCATTCTTTCTCAATCTCACTCTCTCTTTTTCTTCCCCTGTATTTCTCCCTTTGAATTATTTTCATCATTCGCTTCCTACCATTACTTCGTTTATCATTCACCCTTTATTTATGGCATTCGCCATCTAAAACATTCATGTACTGATGAAAATTGTGCACAAAAAATAATGGAGACTTAGCTCAGCCTCTCCCTATCTCTCAGAAACTTCCAGGAGGTGACGATGGTTAAGTGGATATCGACACGGACTGAAGACCTGAATGTTCCAAGTTCGAATCCAGTCGGTTCCACAGTACCACTTTCACTTAAGGATGTTGGAAACCTTCTTGTGGTCCTTCCTGTAAGTACCCGATGTCTTTCCAGAAAGATTTCTAACTAGAAAAACACCAGAATCATCTGATTCAAACGAAAGAAGAAGAAGAAACTTCAAAATCTGTTGACCTTGGCTGATAACTCAATAAAAGACTTAGGCAACTAATCTGCAACAGGTTAGCTTTAAGAAGGGCCACAAGCTAGAAAATATTTCTTCAATTCTCACTATGACTGTTCTAGGGGTATTTTTCCATGATAACTGGAATTTAATGGTGAAATTCAGTTCATATAACCATGGCCAACGTGCAACTCACGTCTGATGTGAAAAAATTACAAAAATGATGTGAAAAGAAGTTGTCACTTCCTATTCTTCCATTAAACAGAAGTTAATGAGGTGATAAAAAGAGTAGCAAAGTGCACAATTTTTCTGCTCCTTGAGTAAAATAATTAATCTTCTCAGATAGCTGTTCTGTCTAGATAAAAATAGATTCTATCTGCTGTAAAATGGAGCATATTCCAGAAGCATTCTTCCATTCTTTCATTCAATAAACTCATCCCCATAAAAGGTATTAATGTAATTTGTTTTATTTAGCTTACTTATATCTAATAAATATATCTATGACACTTTGTTCATTAGCCGTAGGAAAATTGCCAGTTAACAAATTGCTAGCCAGAAGATTACTAAATAAAATATTTACTGTTGGAAAATTACCATTTAGACAATTGTCAGTGCGGAATATAGCCATTGACAGATTAAAAGATTGATCTCAGATAATCAGGTGTAAATGAAGATAATTTCCGTTTAAAAATAAATTCTTCTTTTCATAATTATTATTCATTTGGACCAAACCTATCATTTCTTTTTTTGTAAGTGCTTATTTTATTATTCGAAGTGTAATTGGAACTAAGCTAAAATCGCAATTATTTACTGACAATGTTCTCAATGACAATTCTTCTTTACAGGCAATTTTCTGCCTGGCAATTATATAAGTGGGAATTGTTATCCATTAGTCATCCTTCGATCAATTTTTGCTCATTTAAAACACTACCTATTTACAACACTTTACCGGTGAAGTACTAAAAATGTATTAGCGTGAAAAGAAAACGTAATGTAAATTTTTTTAATCGAATGTTTTTTATCAAAATATTTTTTTTAGAAATTAATCTTTAACATTTATCTTCAAAAAAGTATAAAATTAAACGATTTTTGGTGTGGATAAATGTATTTTATATAATTGTTAAAAAAAGCAAATATAATTATTTAGTTTTTACACTTAAAAAATATTTGTTAATAAGTTTTGTTTAAATAATAATAATAATAATAATAATAATAATAATAATTTTGTACAAAAGTAATTGTCAATAAATTAGAAAAACATCATTCATTATATTTATTCATTCAGCAATAAAAAATACTTGTCATAAATAAGAAAACCGTTCAAATGCATAAAAAATGACTTCAAAACTTTCCACAGTTACTTGACGTCTATGAAGCAACTTTTTCTAGACTGTTTCCTGTCTTCTAAGAAAAATGGCTCATAAGAAATGTAGCACCTAGCTAACAAACTATGATTGCTTCTATACAAAAATCTGTGAAGTTAAACTTTATTCAGTTTTCATGTCTAATTTTCATGTGTAACTCTCTCTCACTCTCACTCTCACTCTCTCTTTCTCTTTCTCTTTCTATTCCCCCCTCTCTCTCGCTCATAAACCTTTACCAGAGTTATCTAAAATAAAATCAAAAAGTTTAACTCAAACTTTATTTCATTTTCATTTTTATTGTTTAATGTTTTAAAAGAAATGTAATTCTTTTTAGTCCCAAAAGGAGTTGCTTATGCTCCACTCCCACTCCGGTTGAATATAAAAAGAACCCTTGCATCTTATTGGAAGTCTCCTTAAAGCCTTGCATGTTTCTATGGCCCTCTTTACATTTGTTTTCGACAAACTCTTTATCCGAGAATAAATGTGTATCTAGGTGAATCGAACTGTTTCTGCATCATTGTCTTTTTTTCTTTTGACCATAGATAGCACAAACTGGCGACCACCTAGATGGAAAAGATATCCTTGAACACGTGATCACTAAACACGTAAAAGATAGGATATTCGTTAGTTTTACACGTTCTATGCATTTGTTTATATTATTAAATGATATCAATATTTTAGATCAGTGTTTTCCAACCTATATTCCGTGGGACACTGGCATTCTACAGAAACTCAATAGGTGTTCTGCGATAACTTGATTTCTTTTTTCTAAGTATAAGTACTTCTTCTGCAATGTATCTTTCATTTACATTCCTATTATACACAAAAGGACAAATATAAATAAAAAATATATACATTTTATATACACATTCTATGTTTATATAAGAAGCCTCCTTATTTTGTGCACTTAAAGTTTTTAAATTTTGCTTTCCATGAAAGGGAAGTGAATTTCCATCTGTCAGTGTGATCCTGATTTAATTTGCATCTGGCTCAAAGTACCGACCTTAGCAAGGACGATGTAGGTCAGATATTATTTGAGATCAATGTTTCCTAACCTATGTTCCGTTGGACAATGGTGTTTTGCGAAAACCTGGTTTATTTATTACATGTTATTACCCACCCTACAATATAAACAGGTGTTCTGTTAAAATTTAAAGATTTATTGACTTTTCCATCGCAGGAAAAGTTTGGGAATCCCTGTTTTAGACAATCCTAAATTTACTACTTATTTTTGATGATATTGGGTTGAGGTGTAATTCTGTTAAGTCCTAGGTGATCCATGATCCCAGGCTTTATGTTTTCTCTGAGAAGGGGTTTGTTTATTGTAAATCGCCTGAGGCGCTCCTAATATCGAATTCGGATAGGGATCCTCAGGCATTTTTGTTGTAGGTCAGAGTACACTTCACCTAGTGTGCTGGCTTTTCAAAACTCCACCTGACTTTGTGTCTAATCTCTCCTGGAGAGGAGGTAAATAAACATGAGTGGGGTAATTTCTTACTTTTGTCAACCCATCAAAAATCAGATTTGGCTTGGATAGAAGAGAGATATCTGTTCAGCCTCGGGAGAGAATGGATAAAACCTGTAAGAGTACCGGGAATAGTCACCCATTTAGTACTGACCAGGCTCAACGTCACTTAACTTTTGTGATATAAAAAGAACCTGTGTATCAACGTGATTGTGTTATATGCTTGTATACTATATGGCAAAAAATGTCTATCTATCTGTCTAAACAGTAAATGTTTGATTTGGAATTGGAACTGGCACTGCAAGAATAGGAAGGAGATGGTTCAATAAATTCCAGTCTGGAGACATGTATCTGAATAATGAGCATCGTAGAAGCCCTCGGTCTGTGGTCAATGATAAAACACTGAAACATACTACTCTTTGCACTTTTGCCAATAATTATCTATGTCAATGCATCGCGGTTTAAGGGTCATGTTTTTACTTTGAGGAACTAAATAGAAGATTCAATTTGTCTCATCTTGTCTTCTCTGTTTCTCCTTCTTTTACTTTCTCTTTCTCTCTCTTTTTCTTTCTCTTTCTCTCTCTTTCACTTTCTCTTTCTCTCTTTTTCACTTTCTCCCTCTCTCTTTCTTTCTCTTTCCTTTTCTTTATCTGCACATTTAATCATATTTATCTATTCTTGTTTTTTATTTGGAAAATACTTTCTTTTTTACTATCGAGTACACTATTTTTCAAGCCAAGAGCAACTCGAGGATAAGGATTAATGAGACAGGAATTATCGTCAGCATAAAGATGAGGAACACTATGGGAGTATTAACATTGATCAATGGTATGAATTGCGTTTGATTAATTATGGGGCGGTTTATTACAATGATTTGCTGACATTTGATTTGAAGATGACAATGTTGTAATCAGCAGGGAAACAGCCCCATGTCAATGTGTTCCATAGGTGGAATTCCCGTCTGATGCTAGGCACATGCAGGGAGAAAGGAAAGTCGTTTACCGTTTTACTAAGAAGAAGAGTTCTTGCTTTTATCGTTATTTCCATGGAAGGTGCTCGACTTCGCTCCAATCTTTGATTTCTCCTTTTAAGACATTCACATCAAGAACTTGTTTTGCTACAACAATGAAAGAACACTTTCCTTTCTTCCTCCATGTGCCAAGTGCTAGGTTGAATTTCCATGGACAGAGCTTCTTTGCAAGGGCTTCCCACTTGTTGAACACATGACTGCAGGACTGCTTCCCTACTGATTACAACGTCGTCGTCTTCAGATCCAATGTCAACAAGTTTAGTCATTTTTATTTTTATATTCTTTTGGGTCAGTTTGCTGTATTCACTTATAATGTAGTTCATTCTTTCGTCTCTTTGTCAGCAGAGTCTACATTTACTATTTTTCTGGCTCTTGTCTATCTTGGCTTTTATATAATTCAATTTATTTAGTTTGTCTAACAGATAATCCATGTAATTGCTTCTGTTCCCAATTTTCTTTTCTTGCCTTTTTGTTTCCCAGTTCACTGTTCTCTATATAGTTACCCATGACTCTATTTACGTGGTAATTAATCTTTCTGTATGTTGTGTTACATATTTCTGTATGTATTTTGTTAATACTTATCAGTCCTCTTTACACTTCTTTCCTTTTTACATAGAGTTGATCTACATCAATCGCTGGATCTAGTCCTTTGTGCATAGTCATTAGTTTCCTGTTTCTTTGATCCACGCACCTTAGTTCTTCTTTTGTCCAGTTTATTAAGAGTCCTGTGTATCCTATGAGAGGTACGGCACAGGTATTTATTCATTGTATTACGTTTTAAATTACTATTATTATTATTTTACACACTGGGAGTTCTCACACGGGTTATTACCAATGATCATTCACTGGCAACAACAGGTAATGTTCCCTGGAGTCCGAGTGACAACAAATATCACCAGATTTCCCTACTTGTTTTGGTAGCCATTGCAAATCACTTTACGTTCTCGCAGCATACGCTTACCATTGATTTATTACTGATACTGGCCGTTTGTTTACTTTAGAGTCTAAGTGACAATAAACTTCCTAAGAACTCAGAATTCCAGTATTCTCCATACCCTTCCAGTGGAGGTCTACTGGTGCCACTGCGTTTTTTTTTTGAGGGGGGGGGGTATAGGGGCAGATTATGTGATTGTTCTAATTTACTCTGGTAGTTTCGGTTTGTTTGCTTTGTGTAATGTTCTTTCAATTTTTCTAGCTGTGTTTTTGTAATGCTATTCTATTTCAGTTTATTTCAGTGATTAGTTGGCGTTATCTTGTTCTGTCTTTTTCCATACTTTTCAGAACTTTCTTCATTGTTTGAAAAGTCTACAACACCTGGTTACACTTTCTCCCCTAGCATTATCTTGTAAGTGCATACAATTTACGAACAATGCAGATGTATCACTTTTTCTTCTCGATTTGTCAACAGGGAAGCAAATAAATAAAACTCTAATTCATAAAATCTGGGAAAATAAACAGAAAAAGTATATTTCCTCTATAACGATGAATGCAATTAAATATTCTCTCGAAAACTTTTGGTTTGTTAACATAATTTATAATTTGAAGGATTTTATGATCTCTGTTTTTGCAATGTTAGTTTTCGAAATGATTTTAAGAGTGTCGATATATTCATCTTTATTCTGATAATATATTACACATTTTGATTCTATTGCTTTACCATGTTAACAATAAAACCTGTGTTTAAAAGTCTGCTCCTATTATTATTGGTATTTCATTGGTCTTCTGCATATTACTTATACTTTTTAGTTCTCTGGTAATCTCCATGTATTGGCTTACTGGGTACTGGTACAGTTAGTGACCCATGCTAAAACCAACTTTTTGTCGGCTCTTCCAGCAGTTTACGTAAACAGCTGGAAGCTGATTAAACACTTAGCCAATCATATTCTGAGACAGTAGGTAACAATTTTCAATTGTGACTTGAGTAAATCATAAAATTTGCCTGCGCTAACGCAAACATAAAATCTGCAAAATTTTAGAAAATGAAGACAAAAATTTCTCGAAAACACTAACCCTAAAAAAATGTAAGAAACTGTTGTTTTTCTCACCCTAACCCTAACCCTAAACTCTACCCATCCAAAAAAAATGTAAAGAACTGTTGTTCTATTCACCCTAACCTTAACCTTAAAAAAAAGGTAAAAAACTGTTCTATTTTTTCAGCCTACCCTAACCTAACTCTAACTTAGTCGGTCTTGTTCAAAAGTTGTACCAGTCCAAAAAAACAATTTATCTAAAAAAAAATACCCTAATAATTAAAAAAAAACTCAATGTTCTCATGAAATAAACTTTCTTGTAAAAAAAAAATTACAACAGTTATTTCATTATATGTTCTTTGTCAAAAACTAAATATAGTTTCATAAAATTTTACATATCTAACTGTGTTTTTCTTGCTTTAAAGATTGTTTCATTATTTGTTCCTGTTTGATAACGTCGCCTCGTTTTAATTTTCATTCGGCATCTTCTACGTAAACAGCCGGAAGATGCTGAGGAAAAGTTGATTTTAGCATGGGTCACAACCTGTACCAGTACTGAAAAAACAAAGACAGGAAACGGCTCAAACTGTACCAGTACCGCTTAGTTTTTCTGCCTTCTTGAATTTCAAGATGTGAATTGCTGGAAGGGCGAAATCTTCTATTTTGCATGTTTTTCCTTTTTGTTGACTATTATCACGTATGGATTTCTTTGCCTGAATGATTTTGTTCTTTTATATTTCCATGTGTCATGCCCTTTCATGTTTTTCATTTTGCAATACTGGTTTTTGATGCACCATTTGTAAGGATGTTCAAAGTGCATTCGCTTGCAGAGTTCTCAATAGACCACCTCTCCAACCCAGTCATTTGTTTTGTATTCCTTTAGGGCTAGTTTACTGCATTAACTTATAATGCAGTTTACCGTTTCATCTCTTTGTCTACAATGTTTACGTTTATTGTTTTCCTGGGTTTTGTCTATCTTAGCTTTTATATAATTTGTTCTGATCGCATTGTTTTGTGCGACTCTCAGTAACGATTCAGTGTCTCTGTTCAAGTGTCCTCTTCGTAGCCATGCCCATGTGCTTTTCTGTGCAATTTCTTTGGTCAGTCTTATAAATCGTCCATGTAATTACTTATCTTTTTGTTTTGATTTCTCCCTTTTGCTTTACCATTTTACTGCTCTTTGTACTATTCATTTTGCCGGTGCTTTTGTACTGTGTATTTTTCTACTTTTTTATAGTATCGTTCCATATATTCTTCTTTACTTACAAGTACACTTTTTCCCTTCTATCTATCATCGCTTTCTATCACCTTTTAATGTAGTGCATTGTGCATGGCAATTAGTTTCCTAGCGCTTTGGTCCTGGAACCCGACTACTTTTATCTAGCCTATGAATAGTCCAGAGTAATTTACTAAGGATGCTGCCCAATAGTTATTCATTTTATTAGGTTTTTACTATATGATTTAGTTTCAAGGAGCTTTCTTGTTCTTTTCAGTTATTCTGTTTAATAGGCGATTTTGTAGTTTTTCACTCTCATGCCCCTATGCTGAATTCGTGGCCATAGGCCGGCATCAATAGACTGCCTCTCTTGTAGCAAGCGGTGAAAATTAACACAAAAAGTCACATAAAATCTTTTTCAAGGAAAAATTGATAATTAAAATTTATTAAAATTTGCTGGAATAATTTTTTAAATGAAAATTAAATATTAAGGAAAAATTAAATTTTTACTTGATTACTGAAAACCATCCAATAATTTGAATTAAAAAAAACAAAACTTTTTTCTATAATTTAATTATTTTTAGTGTGTAATCATTTATATCGGTTCGAGGCCGTCTAAATAAATCTTAAAACGTCGTTTATGACCATTTGGTACGAGAGTAACAGTCTACTGATAGCGGTTCATAGTCACAGAATTTGGAATAGAAGCTAGAAGCGAAAAACTACAAAATAGCCTTCTAATCTCCTCTTTTCTTGATTCGATGGTGTCCACTTCCAGAACTCCCAGATATTTATAGGTATGATGTGCACTGAACGTGCTCACAACATCTAGATTGGGTAGGTCTATGCCCCTTGCTGTTTCAAGTTTCCCCTTCTTTCTCCTAAATAGTGCACAGTTTTCCATTCAGAATTCAATCTGAACTTTCTAACTAAAGTTTCTGGTTGTGTTTATTAGGAGGAGTTCTGTGAAAATTTACTATTATTAATAACAAAATGCTGATATCCATTCTTACATAACGAAAGCCGGACGTGTAAAATACGCCGTCCCTGATTCGAACACCATGTAGTTAGATGTAATGAGACAAGCTATCTGTCTGTTTGTCTATCCATCTCTCTTTCTCTTTCTCGCGCACGCAGTAGCCTGTCACTTTAAAGTATTAATGTCACTTTGGTTTTCTCTTTCTTTTGTGTTTAATAAAGTTATATATAAAATGAATTGTGGCTGTTGTTTAAAATACATGAGAAGGTGATTAAACCTGCGTTCCTGACGACAACAATGTATAATCGTTTATAAATGCTAGAGACAACCGAAATTGTTACACTATCATATAATTCAAAATGTGAGGTTGTTTCGACTAGGATTGAACTCAAACGTCCTAAAGTCCATCAATGCACACTTTCTGATGTAGATGTGATTATTTACCCATTTTGAGCATCTGTTCTTTGTCTAGAGTTGCTGATTCATAAGTTGAAACCCTTTGTGATCCATAAAACGACATTTACATTGTTGCATGCTTTACGACCTTTGTGCCCTTCATCATGTCAACAACGTTTTATGATTCCCCCAACTCCATTATGGATCCTGGCATTAGATTCATAGACCTGATATCTTGCCACAAATATCTCTGTATACCAACTTTTTCCATTTTTGATGGGCCAATAAATGTATAATAAGCGTATATAAAATAAGTTTGCTTGTCCATGGCTCCTCTTTGATAAATAAATCGTGAGTGCGTAGGGGAGGAGTAGTTGGTCAATTGCATGTATCCCCCCCCCCGTTCCAGACTCCACAGAGTTGCTCTTTTACATTTTTCCCAACCCTGCTTCACACATCACTCAGTTACAGGCAAGATCATAAAAACCTTGGTGTTACAAACTTCTAAAATAAACACTATTGGTAGAGTAGTTCAACTTCTTGTAAAACACTGAAAAAAAATGTTTACATCTACTCAGAAAAATGAAGAAAAATAAGAGAGGTGGTTTAAAGGGGTATAATGGATACCAAACAGAATGTGGAATCTGCAAAATTAGTTTAAATTTCGTCATATCTATTCCATTCGTTTATGTATTAATGTCATTGATAAATGCATGGACTCATTATTTTACTACAGCTATGGGTAAAAAAGCTAATCATATTCAATGAAAACATAGATAAAAGTTGACTAAACTTCAGGAATAAAAGGTGAAGCCAAAAATTATACCAATATATATATATATATATATATATATATATATATATATATATATATATATATATATAAATAATATGAATTATTTACAATAATAATGAGCAATTAGAACACCATACAATGCATTTTAGTTTAATTAACTTTTTTTTTTCTTTTCATTAAATTTTCGAAGATATACTTCATCATCAGAATTTAAAATAAAGATATATTAAAATAATTTTCTTTTTTTTCATCTCGTTTTTTTGTATTATCAATTCTGTGTTGCTGAAACGAATCCGTGATGGGAGACTGTTTTGTTGAAGACGGCATGTGGCAGTTCAAATTGACATAAGAAGTGTTGTTTTTGTTTTAGAAAGCATTGTTTATATGGTAATATGAATTATTAAAAATAATAATGAGCAATTAGAACGCCATACAATACATCTTAGTTTAATTAACTTTTTTTTCTTTTCAATTTAATTTTCGAAGATATACTTCATCATTCGAATTTCAAATAAAGATATATTAAAATACCTTTTTTTTTCTTTTCATCATCTCGTTTTTTGTGTTATCAATTTTGGTGTTGCCAAAAACGAGATGACGAAAATTAAATAAAAAAAAATGTTAATAGAACTAAAATGCAATGTATGGCGTTCTAATTGCTCATTATTATTTTTAATAATTCATATACCATATAAACAATAATTTCTAAAATAAGGACAGCACTTCTTATATATATATATATATATATATATATATATATATATATATATATATTTAAGCAAACATTGTTTAACATAACAGAATTCTTCTATTTAATTATACATATTTTTATTTTTCCAATTTTTTACTATTTTTTTGTATTTAAATAAAAAAAGTTAATGTATGTTTTATATGTATTCCGAACGTTTTAGATTCTTTTGTCAAATCATCATCAGGTGAAGAAGATAACCTTTTTATGGAAATCGCTCCAGACAAGGCATGAAGCCACTTGATGTAAGGAGTTAACAAGAACAAATATGATTATTGCAAATACAGGAGATGCCATTTGGCCATAGTCTTGAAAAGACTAAGGCTATAGGTAAGAGGAAAACAGTCAGCAGGAAGAGAGTTTCACAAGCCTGAACATCTTGGAAAGAATCTACTGGAATAAGAAGCTGTATTACAATGAGGTATCAAAACAGCGAATTGAACAAAAAAAACTGTAGAAAAGAAGAGAATTTCAAAAGATAGCTGAGAAACGGACACGAGAAGTCAGTTATATGCCAAGTTAACTTTATTTTTAACAATGTTTGCTTAAATGAAAATATGCTGGTTATATACACACATTAAATATATATTGCACCCTGCGATAAAGCAAAGTTCTACTCACGCATAGAACACTAGTGACATCATGATGCTTATCCCCACCTCCTGAGTAAGTGTATCTTAATTTCAATTATTGTCTGTGATGAGTTTCTGTTGTCTGGGTGTTAGGCCCGTAATTCTAGGATGAATCTGTGAACTGCGTTCGAGCCAATACGACCGCTTGAAAACACCATTTCCTGCACTGATGAGTGTAAGCCCGAAACGAAGTCCTCTGTAGGTATAACACTTTTTAATATTTAATTAAAAAAATATTTATAGTATATATATATATATATATACATATATATATATATATATGTAAAGAGTACTAATCTAGTCGCTTTGGGTTTAGTTTTCGTTAATTACCTATGAAATAAACCCTTTTTAACTCCGCCAAGGAGGTTATTTTATGATCAGGTTTGTTGGTCACAATGTCTGTTAGTTTGTGTACAATTGCATCTATATTGCCAATCTTGGCCAAAGCATCGGCCATCGTCTAACTTAGGACTGATGTAGTTCGGGATTATCTAAATCAAATCTAAAGGTCACAGTCACGAAAAAACAAAAGTCAAACATTTGGCGATAACTTTGGTTCTGTAAATCGTAGAATCTTGCTAAATGTTCGATATTGTAGCCAATCAAGTTCTGCATCTTATATAACATAGATATAAACCTTAACCTTGAAAAGTTTGTTCCAGGTTGAAATTTTGAGGGAATTTCAACTTCCGATTTTTCCAAATTTGATGCATGGATCTGATGCTATTTAATAACAATTTTCTGCCTGATCAAAAGAAAAGTTTTTTTAGTCATCAATGTTTTCATGGCATAACTTTGGGAATACTTCATACAATATGGAGAAGTTAGGCCCAAGTTAGATTTAGGTCAATCTTTACCTTGTCAGTCAGCGGTATACAGTCTCACGACTGACATATTCTTGTTTCTTAATGAAAAAGATTACTTGTTATTCCCTAGACTAGTCAGTTCGTCCTGGAGTGGGAAACTCTTGACAGACAGATTGTCTGCAACGAATGGGTAACCTTCACTGAACATACCATATTGTCAGCAATTGTGTTGTTGGAGTTAGTTTACTTTGATTCTTTTTAGAATCAGGTACTCACAGGTGGAACCATGTGAAAGTTGCCAACATGCTTAGTAAAAGTGATGCTATGGATGTGATAGGACCCGACATGACATGACGAGTCATCAGCCCATGCCGGTCCCCCACTTCACCACCACCATCACCACCTCCTTATCTATGCATGCATATAAATGATGAATTCTAATTGTCCATACACCTAGATGTTTAGACATCGATATGCTAACAGTTAGAAAATCTAAATTAGTTTCAATAATCATAAAATTTTCCAGGAATTTAAGGACACTATTCAACTTTTCCTCCTCTTCAATCTAGTTTCACAACAGTCTAATTAATGATTTCAATTATCGCTTACAGGGAATGTAACTGAAAACAAAGAGCTATACGAAGATTAAACACACATTTTCTAGGAGTTTTATCAGGAATACGATTTTATATTAGGGTTTTTACAAAAATATCGTGTTTTTTTTGACGCGCCGGGAAAACAACAAAGACAATGTCTAGTTTTATTAAAAAAAATAAAAAATAAGATATCAATGGTAATATGGAGTGTTGTGATCATGGGTGCACAGGGTTCTCATTGTTTACCGGGCAACGCCGGGTGATTCTGCTAATAATAGGATGAGAATTGATTATAATATGTCGAAAGGAAACAGTTAAAATTAAAAGAGAAAAGTTAGTAAGAAACGTTTGCGAAACTAAAGAAGAGACAATCGTTTGTATTCCTTATAAACGTCACACAAAATCAGATGGAATTTTCTAAGTCTAAAAATTTAACAAGACTATAGATTGAGTATTATTATGCTAAAAAATGCCTAGTAATCTCCATTAAAATAACATGCCATATATCGACCGGTTAAAAAGTTGTGTCATATTTTGAACGGTTAATAAACCCTCAACGGTCAAATCTAAGAACTTAAATAATCCCAGCTTCTTTGTACAGGAGTTTAAAAAATTAACTGCAAAATGCCAGCCTGTGATTGGCCAATTCCCAAGGAAGACTTTTTACACATCTAGCGTCAAGTTACACTTGATAATATGATATATTTATTGCACACATATTAGATTTAGACACGTTTTACCAATTTCGTAGTCTCTGTGAACAACTATTTGGCCACCTGCATTTCTTCATTATCTCAGAAGTTGTCATGGCGTTCAAAAGACATTTGCAGGAATAATAGAAAATGTTTATTTTTGCATGCACCAAATGACTCATTGAAGAATCGAAAAACAGAAGCCAAATTGTAAATAGAAGTTGGCACTAACAACGAAAATATCTACAAATATGTTTATTTACAGAATGTTTACTAAGAGGGCAACCAAGTACATTTGCTGGATATCTCTAACATGTGTTCATCAGAACATCATATTTATTTGTAAGCATTACTAATCTGCAGAGCATTACAACTGTCAACTGATGGCAGAGTCTATCAGGCATGTGTACACAATGTGATGATTATGGAAGTGAAAGCTGGCAAATGAGGGTTGAGAATATGCGTCGAACAGAGTAGAAATTATATGAATTATACGATGGATATGTAATGTGAGTCTTAGACAAGATTAGATCAGATGATCTCAGAAGAAGATTAAATCTGGACGACAGGGAGATGTGCGCAGAACAGGAGATTTATTTGGTTTGGTCACATTAAAAGAATAGATGCAAGTTCTTAAATTAGCAGATTAAGACCTATTGAGGGAGTAAAGTCAGTTAACATGAGAAGCAAAATGAAAAACATGGGAAGAAGTTGTAAGTAGTGATTTAAGAGAAATGGGAATAAATAAATATCTGGCTAGAGAGAGGTAAACTTCGAAGTCAATTTCTAAAAGTCGTCCAACACATGCCAACATGTAAAAGAGACGTTAAACCGAAATGCGCTTATAAGCTAGGAATATTTACAAAACAACAATACAGATGGCAGTTCAATTTCTTTATTTATTCCCTTGTCAGAGATTCGTGAGCTGTTTTATTTATTATATACTCGATAGTAGATATGTATGCCGTCTATCTCTAAGGGACACAGGGGTAATAATGTGGTTTAACTATTATTTTCTTGTACAAATTCTTAGACACTCATAGAATAAAACTGACAGAGACAATGTCTTAACGTAATATATATTTTAGTACACTTAACTATACATACATTTTATTATCTATGAGTTGCTTCCAGCTCTCTTTAGAATAACACAGAGCATCTAAGTTCCCCTATCTATCTAAAAATTACATGATGACTGTTCTTACTATTTGTGTCTTTTCAATTGTGTATACGTAAATTCTTTTTTCTCTGTTGATACTTTTTTTACTCTAAACTTCAAACCCCATTTGATTGTATAGTCACTGGAGATGAAACGGCTGTAAAATTGAATAAAAGGTTTACTGACATCTTTTTTTTGGTCTGGTTGGAATCGAAATTAATTTATTTTTGCTCGAGAGGCATTTATTAGTATCTTTAAATTTCAATAGCCGAAAGGCTATTGAGCTAAGCATCTGAAAGTTTGTCTTGGTTGAATTCTTACTAAACAATATATATATATACATATATATATATATATATATATATATATATATATATATATATATATATATATATTGAAAAAAAACAACAAAACGAAAAAAAAAAAAGAATAAGTCTCGCTTCTAAAAAAGATGCATTCATCGAAAGTATTAGCAAAAAATAAATAAATCATTTTATCATTTAAAATCGCACAATTTTTTTTCAAATTTCAATATAAATATTCAGACACGTCGTGCTTCAAAGATGTCTTCAATTTCCTTACACACACATATATATATATATACATATGTATATATATGTGTGTGTGTGTGTGTGTGTGTATGAAAGATGATGACAAAATAGATACAATTTATATAGTTCAGAATGATTCACGAAGGGATCGAATTACAGTTACCAAAGATAAGCTAAATATTTAGCATTATATATAGATATATAAGTATAGTAAACAAAAATGATGTTTGTTTACTATCAAAAAATCTCTGCGTTCTTGAATAATCTTGGTCTTTCTCCATCAGACAAGAAAAAATACATAAAGAAAATACAAGACAAGACTCTATCTGGACCAACATGAATATGGCAATCCCATAGAGTAACGACAATCGAACAAAGTCTGGTAGTATCGTGAGATATTGCTGGGGTGCTCTGGATTAGTGGTATTGGTGCTTCGACCCCCAAACCATGCCTGAGCCCAGAGTCATCATCTGATGAAGGTTTTATTGGAAGCATTGCTGCTGTACAAGCAACAGGTATTGTATAAAGATAAAATACACACACACACACACACACACACACACACATATATATATATATATATATATATAATATTAATTTTAAATAAAAAATATTGAATTATTTTTTCCTACATATATATATATATATATATATATATATATATATATATATATATATATATATATATTAAAGAAAGTCAAGATCAAAGATTATAACTTTAGCTGTATCACAAGGAGACAAAAACATTAATTCAATTATATACATATAAAAGATGAAGCATTTCAAATCTCTGTGATATAGGTGAAATTTAGCTCAAAGGTTAGCACATTAAGTACAAACAAACTTAAACGGTCTACATACTTTGAAGAATAAATTCATTTTTCTTTTTATAAATACATTGGACTTTTGAATCTAATTAGTATAGCATGCCATAAAAAAGGGAAACGTATAAAAAAAGAAAATAAGGTTTCTGGATTTTATTAGTAATTTTTATTTAATGTGTTTGTGACAAGTAGATACATAATACAGGCCTGTACACATGCGACTGGCGTTCACGACTGGGGTCGGACATGTGAAGACCAAATTTACTACTAAATAATAATTACAGAGAAATGTTTTAGTAAGAAATGTCTTAGTAATGTCCAATAATTAGCAACTATACATATTATTAGGAAGCAGCTTATGATAATTGATTTATTTCCATCAAATCAAATGTAAAAAGTACAAAAATATAAAAGAACTACATTCACAGAAATCACTTTATTCACCATGAATTAGACACATTTTTTATGTTTAAAAAATATGAGTCAATTTGTTTATATTGACTACTTGATTACAAAAAATATAGTTAAATAATACAACCAGAAAGCAAATCCAACCTTTTACAAAATCAAATATTTATGAACAAAATAATATTTGGAAAAACAATTTTGATAAGTTTTACAAAATTTGTTATGTTTGTTACATATACAATTTGTTGTCACCGAAGATGAAGAAAATGCTTATTTCTTCATGATATACGGTCTTAATAATAAAATCAACTTATATTAACAGCTAGATTAATTGCTGCCAGGAGGGGGGTATTTTTGCTAGTCTATATAAAATGCAAAGCTCTTTCTAAATAAACAAATCGAACACTGTCTGACCATGTAGATATAAAAGCATTAAGATATCACTTGCCAAATGTGCTCGCCTTGTAGTAAAGTGGTTAGAATCGCCAACTATTAACTAGATGGTCGTAGGTTCGATCCAGGCTTGGGGTGTGCGGTAGCTTAGCCACACTGAAAAGCTGTGATACAAAGAAACAGTCTGTCTGTGAAATACTATATATATATATATATATATATATATATTATAAATTTCTTTAGGTTTACAAAAAGGTTTATATAGTAGCTCAATAGGGTATAATACAACTAGAGCTCTTAATTTAACATGATATAATCCTAGAAACTTCAAAACTTTATTAACAAACATTTGTTCTTGCTCATTTCGAAAATATGCATATGTATGGTGAATGTTTGGTATATTTTGTATATCATAAATATGTATAATTTTGAAATGAGCAGAAACAATTGTTTGTTAATAAAGTGTTTTTAGATGCAATATGTTATGTTTTTTCTGAATAACTAGGATTATATCATATTTTATATATATATATATATATATATATATATATATAATTATAAAAAGAAAAACTATACACACATTAAGGTTGTCCACATAATAACTTATTTCGACCCCTTTAATTAGGTCTCCTCATATGTATAGACAACCATGTCAAAAAAAAACGAATAATGAGAGAAATTGATCGTCTTAAAAAGATAAATTCACCTTTGTGATTGGTCTATGTAAAAAGGAGGTAAATGTTAAAATAATCGAGGAGGGGTGACAGAAGTAAGATTAATTTTTTTTTAATATATGCAGAAATATAAAAATATAAAAATATATATAAAAGAATTCTTTTTTGCTATTTAAACAAATAAATCATCTCATTTAAAATTTCGAATGTGAGCTTTTATGGGTAAAAATATATGATGAAATATTCGAGCGTTCACGATTAAAAACTACGTTTAATTATTTACGATTAAAAATTAGAAGATGAAAATGTAGGACGAAGATTTCGGTTTAGATTAGAACATATTAAAAATTTAAGTTGTATAGCGTCAAGATTCGAGATGATTTACACTATGGAATTAAAGTTTAGCGACAATTTAAAAACGGTTTATTTACAAAATTAGTAAAGATTCGGGCGTTCACGATTAATTATTTATGATTAGAAATAAAAAGACGAAAATTCAGGACGAAGATTTCGATTTATATAGGAAATTATAAGAAAACTTAATTGGTTATAACGTCAATACGGAATTAAAGTTTGGCGACATTTAAGCACGATTAATTTACAAACTAGAGTTTTACTAAAAAAAAAATTAAAAAAAAAAAAAAAAGTTACTAATTTGTTAACATTTACCTTTACAGTTATAACTCTTATTGTAACTATACTTAAAAAGAATTGTTATTTTCAAAGAACTTTAAAACGTACTGTTGATTTTAAACCTGTACCTGTGTCTACATTTAGCCATCAGTTCGTCTCGTCTATTTAAAATGTTCTTATCTTCATATTTTAGTATTCTAATTTTTTCCTCTAGGCACAAATTGCATCTATGTCTAAATCCTTTAGGAGTGTTCGAATGACATAGTATGGACCACGAAATAGTTGGTGATAATTTGTTATTTTTTAAAAACCACCAGTGTTTGGCTAATTCCGTCTTATTAGTGACGTTCGGGTTTAAAAATGAGTGTTTGTGTACGTAGAATCTTTGTTTCCAACTCCCGGCGGATATTCCTATGTATACTTTTTTATTGTTAGTATTTTCTTTAGGATAAATCGTAGCCTTATATACAACGCTTTCGACGTTACAGTTACCCTTAGAATATAAAAAGCTAATTATAGATAAAATATCCAATACTTATAAAAAATACATTTTAGACATAGAGGCTACAATTAACAAGGAAACTAGAGAATTTACCTCAAAATTGAGAATTGAAGACAGAGTAGGAAGATTAGATATGAAAAATGCTTACATCCTTATAAAGGACCATAAAAAGAATTTCCAAAATAATAAGCAATCCAGACTTATCAATACAACGAAAACAGAATTGGGACATGTATCCAAAAAGATACTACAGAACATAATCAACGAGACTCTAACAGCGACACAGTTAAATCTATGGAAAGATTCTGCTGACGCAATTAAATGGTTTAGGGAAATAGAACATAAAAAAGAGCCTCTTTTATCCAATTCGATATAATGGAGTTTTACCCTTCCATTTCGAAGGAATTGCTAATTAACAGCATAAACTATGCCAAAAATTTCGTTGACATTTCAGACGAACAAATCAACATTATTTTGGCCTGTCGGAGGTCCATTTTGGCAAACGATGGGGATAATTGGATTAAAAAAGATAGTACAGACTTTGATGTCCCGATGGGGGCCTTTGATTCAGCTCAAATAGCAGATTTGGTGGGAATATATATAATATATATAATCAGTCGAATTGTAACCCCCAACCAAATTGGCCTATATAGAGATGACGGACTGATCATCGTACCTAATAGCAACGGTCCTCTAATATCTAGGATGCATAAAAAACTAAATAAGGCTTTTAAATATTTAGGTTTGAAGATTGAAGTGACCCCCAATTGCAACGAGGTAAATTTCCTAGACATTACGCTAAACTTAAACGAGGGAACTTTTCAACCTTTCCATAAAGATAATCATACCCCATTATACATTAACACTAAATCCAATCACCCCAAATGTATTATAAAACAAATTCCTACAACTATTAACACCAGAATTAACAAACTCTCATCAAATAAAAATATCTTTGAGACTAGCAAACACATATACGATAACGCATTAAGTAATAGTGGGTACAACGAAAAACTAATATATACGGAAAATATAAAGAAAAATAAACCCAAAAACAGAGGACGCAAAATTATTTGGTTCAACCCACCATATTGCCAGCTTTCTAGTCTTAATATCGGGAGAATATTTTTAAACCTAATAGATAAACATTTTAAAACGACTAATCCATTAAGCAAAATTTTCAATAGGAAAACGGTGAAAATTAGTTATTCTTGCACCAAAAATATGGAGAACATTATTAATACACATAACAAAAAAATATTGAGCACACCGAGTAAGAAAACTAAAAAGGGGGAAAAAAATGTAATTGTCAAATTAAAAATAACTGCCCCCTCAAAGGTAACTGTAACGTCGAAAGCGTTGTATATAAGGCTACGATTTATCCTAAAGAAAATACTAACAATAAAAAAGTATACATAGGAATATCCGCCGGGAGTTAGAAACAAAGATTCTACGTACACAAACACTCATTTTTAAACCCGAACGTCACTAATAAGACGGAATTAGCCAAACACTGGTGGTTTTTAAAAAATAACAAATTATCACCAACTATTTCGTGGTCCATACTATGTCATTCGAACACTCCTAAAGGATTTAGACATAGATGCAATTTGTGCCTAGAGGAAAAAATTAGAATACTAAAATATGAAGATAAGAACATTTTAAATAGACGAGACGAACTGATGGCTAAATGTAGACACAGGCACAGGTTTAAAATCAACAGTACGTTTTATAGTTCCTTGAAAATAACAATTCTTTTTAAGTATAGTTACAATAAGAGTTATAACTGTAAAGGTAAATGTTAACAAATTAGTAACTTTTTTTTTTTTTAGTAAAACTCTAGTTTGTAAATTAATCGTGCTTAAATGTCGCCAAACTTTAATTCCGTATTGACGTTATAACCAATTAAGTTTTCTTATAATTTCCTATATAAATCGAAATCTTCGTCCTGAATTTTCGTCTTTTTATTTCTAATCATAAATAATTAATCGTGAACGCCCGAATCTTTACTAATTTTGTAAATAAACCGTTTTTAAATTGTCGCTAAACTTTAATTCCATAGTGTAAATCATCTCGAATCTTGACGCTATACAACTTAAATTTTTAATATGTTCTAATCTAAACCGAAATCTTCGTCCTACATTTTCATCTTCTAATTTTTAATCGTAAATAATTAAACGTAGTTTTTAATCGTGAACGCTCGAATATTTCATCATATATTTTTACCCATAAAAGCTCACATTCGAAATTTTAAATGAGATGATTTATTTGTTTAAATAGCAAAAAAGAATTCTTTTATATATATTTTTATATTTTTATATTTCTGCATATATTAAAAAAAAATTAATCTTACTTCTGTCACCCCTCCTCGATTATTTTAACATTTACCTCCTTTTTACATAGACCAATCACAAAGGTGAATTTATCTTTTTAAGACGATCAATTTCTCTCATTATTCGTTTTTTTTTGACATGGTTGTCTATACATATGAGGAGACCTAATTAAAGGGGTCGAAATAAGTTATTATGTGGACAACCTTAATGTGTGTATAGTTTTTCTTTTTATAATTCTGTTTTACTCTGTTCAAATTACATTGAGCTCTGTTATTCAAATTCTCTACACAAAATTGAAATCTACACACTATATATATATATATATATATATATATATATATATATATATATATATATATATATATATATATAGTTAAAAGAAGGAAAACATCACACAAACATTTTTAAGCCTTAGCACAATAATTTAATTCGCCCGGACAGGCTTCGTTATGTGCTAAAGCTTGCTTTACACTTTTTACTGAGAGGGTGAGAATACTTACTTGGAATATCGAGAGGGAAGAGGGAGGGGAAAGGGGAAAGAAAATGTTTACAATTCTGATAGTTCAAGGAGGCAGCAATAGGAGACCACCAGTATCCAATCTAACTTCTAGTGACATATTATCTCCCATCCTCTTGTCTTAAGGGTTGACCTGGCTTAAAACCTGTTTCCTCTCATACCCATGACAGCGCTGAAGTCTGAGCTTGTGAATTTGGTTATCATCAAAATATTAAACAGTCAAGATGGGAATAGAGCCTAAAAGAATTTAAAATCTAAATGCGGACTTAGTAATATTGTCGAATTATAATGACACACCCATTCACAAATTATGGTAAATCTATAAATTAAATATTATAACTATAAACCAATTAGATATTAAAATAATTTAAGTATAAAATTACAGTATGATAATAAAAAATCCATAACTCATAATAATACATCTATTTAAACTCTATAACAATTTTATTTATTTAGCTCTGGTGATATTTTCCATTAAAGCATTGGGACATGGGGTAAATATGTCTTGTATATCTTTGTGTGGAGAGGGGAAGTTCAATTCCAAAGGAAGTACATCAAGTAGAAGCCGATGGTTGAGGTCAAGATAGGAAGGTGTTAGGGGGATATCATCACTACCACAAATAACAGTATATATATATATATATATATATATATATATATAATGGTGTGGTGGAGTTGTTATCCACAGGTCTGTGTGATGCGTCTAGTGCTACAGCGGAGCGTACTTGTACTTGCATGGGCTTCCTACTCTTGCTATTCGCTTAGCCGCCAGATAGCCAACTAGTTGTGCGAAAAGGGAGCCGAGTGAGTAAGTCTCCCCTGCTGGTATATAGCCTATCCCCAGACAAGACTCTAGTCTGACCTCCTCGTGGTACACTATGGTAACTGGGTGCTTTGCGGCCCCAGGCTAATAGACTAGAGATCTCGGAGTAGGTTAGAACTCCAGAGGTGCAGTGTGCAGGGCCTGCTGGCATGCAGATATGTCCCGGCGCTCACCAATCTAACCCCCTGACACTGGGTAGTGGTCTGTCTCAACCCCTCTCTCTCTCTCTCTCTCTCTCTCTGTATATGTACATGTGTGTATATATGTATATGTATATGGCGCCGGATCAGGGAAATTTCCAGTTTGGTATCTGGGGGCGCGTTTAACCCACTAGGAGAGATGCCCCCTAAGCCTTTGTTAAGGCAGGTGTCTAGGAGATGGAAAACTCTGATGTATAACCTGAGGGTTGTTGCTTACTTTTTCTGTGGCACTCATTTGCACCGATCTTGTGCAATCAACAATTCCAAAAAGTGCGGATGGTCCTACACAAGCCTTCACCACTCAAATCAAATCATTCGTGTGGGTTTTCTAGCAGCTTTTCTAAAATCGACATGAGTATTTCTGGGTCCACTGGCGAGAGAGTAAAGGCGACGGGGACAGGCAAAGGATATTGCTGGAAGTCTCTAGCTGGCACTCTACACAGTGGCGGCTGGTGGGTGATGGCCGTTTGGTACAAACCTTTGGGCAATTGTGCCGTTCGTGTCCTCCACCAGTGACAAAGCAGGCCTATCTAGGATCAGCACTGCTTTCCCTATTTCAGGGAGGGGGCGATAAAAGGAGCCCTAAACATTGCATGCCCTTCTTTGACTTGTCAGCCTACTGCAGCTGTCTAGTTATCCAATACAGCAGTCAGAAAACAAAGAAATTTATGAAGCTAAACATTGGATCTTGGAATGTGCGCACATTGCAGGATAGTGATGCGTCACTAGAAAGGAAAACGGCCCTCGTATCAATGGAATTAAGGAAACATGATGTAGATATTGCTGCCCTTAGTGAGACGCGTCTGCCTGGTCACTCACAGCTGTGTGAGGTAAAAGGTGGATACACGTTTTTCTGGGCTGGTAAACCAGAAAACGAACCACGTCAATCTGGCGTAGGGTTTGCAGTGAAGACGGAAATTGCTAGATCACTTCCAACACTCCCAGTAAGTCATTCAGATCGTATTATGACCCTAAGACTTCCACTAAAAAACAACACATTCGCAACACTTATCAGCTGTTATGCCCCTACTATGAATAGTTCAGATCAATGCAAAGCTGATCTTTACAATGATTTGCGTGGCTTAATCTCAAAAATTCAGCATAAGGATAAGGTTGCTTTGATGGGAGACTTCAATGCTCGAGTGGGGCTCAACTTTCAAACATGGGCTGGTGTTCTGGGTCACCATGGTGTTGGAAAAATGAATTCAAATGGATTGCGACTCCTGACGTTATGCAAAGAATTTAACTTCAGTGTGACAAACACGTACTTCCAACAAAAGCATTGTCGAAAAACATCATGGATGCACCCCCGATCAAAAGATTGGCATCTCATTGACTACATAATTACCAGAAAGCGCGACCTCAGAGATTTTAAGATAACACGCTCTTTCCATAGTAGCTGTTGTTTATCAGATCATGCGCTTATAGTCGGCAAGACCATCTTCCATTTAGACAAGAGGAGAGTGAAAAAGTCTTCTGTTCCAAAACGCCTAAATGTTCTGCCTCTAAAACAGGCAGATACACAAAATGAGCTGAAGGAAAAAGTTACGGCCGCTATAGCTTCTGTAGAGGTAAATAGTGACGTTTCAAGTTCTTGGGATTCATTGCGCAATGCTGTTTATGACTCGTCTGCTGAGGTTTTGGGCTTCCCTTTACGGAAACATCAAGACTGGTTTGATGAAAACAACACTGAAGTGCAGAAGCTTATCGACCAAATGCATGTTTGCCACAAAACATGGCTCGAGGACAAAAATTCCACAGTGAAAAAGAAGGCGTATAGAGCTCACAAAGCACAAGTTCAGAAGGCACTTAGGGCATTGAAAGAGGCTTGGTGGTCATCCAAAGCTGCGGAACTTCAGGACGCAGCCGACAGGAAGGATTCTAAGTCATTTTACTCTGGCCTGAAAGAGGTGTTTGGTCCTCAAATGAATGGCTCTGCCCCAGTTTTTGCTGAGGATGGAGAAACACTGCTAACTGACAAATCTGCTATCCTTAAGCGCTGGAAGCAGCACTTTGAAACTGTCCTTAACTCTGCATCGGTGACTGACGAAAACATCATTTCCTCTCTTCCGCAGCATCCCGAAATTCCGGAGCTGTCTTTTCCACCTACAGTTCAGGAAGTATCTCAAGCTAAAAAACAGCTATCGTCAGGGGCACCGGGCAGAGATTGCATCCCCATTGAGGTGTACAAACATGGCGGAAGAGCACTCGAGGAAAAACTGACCATCTTGTTTGTGGAGATATGGAAAGTTGGTGGAGTCCCACAGGACTTTAAGGATAGTAATGTCAAGCATCTTTATAAGAGCAAGGGAAGCAGGAATTCTTGCGATAATCATCGCGGGATATCTCTGCTTTCTGTTGCAGGTAAAATTCTTGCAAGGTTGATTCTGAACAGGATCATCAGACATCTTATTGATGAGATTTACCCAGAGTCCCAATGTGGTTTTCGCTCTGGTCGAGGTACAATCGACATGGTATTTGCCCTTCGTCAAGTTGCTGAAAAAGTTCGTGAAAAAAATCGGGAACTGTACATGGTTTTTATTGATTTGACAAAAGCATTCGATACGGTCAGTCGCGTAGCACTTTGGAAAGTTCTTCATAAGCTTGGAATCCCCAACAACATGCTTGATGTCATAATCTCCTTTCATGAAGGGATGAAAGCACAGGTCGTTTCCAATGGGGAAACCTCAGAGCCTTTTGAAGTTACCAACGGTACGAAACAGGGTTGTGTGATGGCACCTGTGCTGTTTGCATTGTTCTTCTCGGTGATGCTTCGGCACGCATTCGCTGATGAAAGCACAGGTGTTAAGTTTCAATTCCGAACCACAGGTGGGCTCTTTAACCATCAGCGTTTTAAAGCCAAAACCTTGGTTCGAGAAGCCATCATTCGGGACCTTCTCTTTGCAGATGATGCTGCCCTGGTCGCGACTTCTTTTGAAGAAGCTCAGAATCTTTTGACAAAATTTTCAGGTGCATGTAGGGCCTTTGGTTTAACAATCAGTTTAAAGAAGACTGAGGTGGTCCATCAACCATGCCCTACCCCTAAACAAGTTCAAGGAGTGAAACAAAATCAGCCTGTCCATGAATTTCCATTAGAAAAACTCAAAGTGGATGGCAGACCAATGAACTATGTCAAAAACTTTACCTACCTAGGTAGCAAAGTTAATTCTGCTGCTTCACTTGATGATGAAATCATAAACCGAATTGCAAAAGCGGCAAATGCCTTCGGAAAGCTGAAACATCGTCTTTGGAGTAGCAGAGGCATTAAGTTGAAGACAAAAATCAATGTGTATAGGGCTGTAATATTGACAGGTCTTCTCTATGGATGTGAGGCGTGGACGCCTTACCGGCATCACATTCGCCAATTGGATGTGTTCCACAGGAGCTGCCTTAGGACCATATGTGGACTTAGTTTGAAGGACAAAGTCGCTAACATCGATCTTTACAACAGATGCCATATTGGTGGAATTGAAAGTTTCCTGTTGCAGTCTCAATTGCGATGGGCTGGTCATGTAGCAAGAATGGACGAAGGGAGGATACCTAAAGCACTGATGTACAGTCAGTTAGCTTGTGGTAACAGGAATGTTGGTCGGCCCTTGCTGAGGTACAAGGATAAATTGAAAGATGCGCTGACGGCAATTGGAGTACCCCCCAAAAACTTTGAAGACTGTACAAAAGACAGGAAGACATGGCGAGCAGCTTGTTGCATTGGACTGGAGAGATTCAACGAGACCTGTGTGGATAATATGAGAACTGCCAGAGTTAGGCGAAAAGCTAGAGAGAGTGCTCCACACCTGGCATCCGATTACTCACACTCTTGCACTGTCTGCGGCTTTCCTTGCAGGTCTCTTGCCGGACTCATGTGTCATGAACGATCTAAACACAAATGAAAGTTGTTGGAACCTCATACGTCGCAATCGACGGGAGAGTCCATCATATATATATATATACATATATATATATATATATATATATATATATATATATATATATATATATATATATATATGTAGAGAGAGAGAGAGAGAGGGAGAAGGAGAGAGAAATACTACCTGTACCACTCTAATGAACATGGGGAGAGAGGATAGAGATATCAGATTTAGGGTAGTATATACACACCATATGCTTACAAACACACACACACACACACACACACATATATATATATATATATATATATATATATATATATATGTATGTATATATATATATATAGTATCAAATATGAGACTAAAAGTAAACTTTTAGTAGATAGAACCTATAATGAAATGGTTTAAGCTCAATATACGATGGAGCAACTTTTTCTTCTCCATCTAAAGCTCCTTGCATTGGACACCTTATCAACGGACAATTACCATCATGACAAACCCCATATCTTTTTTACACAAACTTATTTTCACTCTCCATTTCTTAATAATATTTTTTCAAATGTTGAATTTTGGCTTTTCCACTACCAACTTAACTATCTGTATAATTCCTTTGATGATAAGATTTCGATCTTTGAAAAGCCTTGGCTTGAGGAAAAAATAATAAACATAATTTTATTACAGAATATACCTTGCATTGAACAATCGAAGTTTGCAATAAATCTGGAGATTCGTACAAGTTTATCATTTTTCTTTCTTCTATCTTTATATATATATATATATATATATATATATATATATATATGTATATATATATATATATAGGAAATGAAAAAGGAGAAACCAAAAGATAGTTGTTTATGTATTCATCAACGTTTCATATTTATTGTAAGACGTCCCCAGGATGATAGTGTGAAGAAAAATGTCATGCAAGTACATAAAAGTTTGGGGTTGACATGGTGTTCAGATGAAGGGATATATCAGCCGTGGCTACTATTAAACCCAGAGAATCCGAAACGTGAAAGTCAATTGGCCGAGAAAGATTAAAATGAATATAAAAAACTTTAAGTGGACAAGATTGAGACAGCTATGAAATGGAGAGGGGTGAGAATATATTTAAAATGGCTTTAGGGTGAGAGAGGTGAAAGGGGGGGCTGAGCTTTTTTTGCGGTGAGATGTGGCATGGATTTTGAGAGGCTAGAGAAAGAAGAAGGAGGGGGGAACTGTGTGTCAAAAATGTGGGTAGTATTATGGTTGATGAGAATAAGATTCGAAAAGGTAAATACAACTTTTAAAATAGGGGGGTTGAATATAATTGAAATGGCCAAAGGATGGGAGAGGTAAAAAGGGGGGGGGGGAGATTTTTGTTGTGGTGAAGTGTGACATTTTTTTAGGACCAAGGAAAGGACGAGGAGGGGGAAGGGGACTGACTAGGTGGCTACATCAGGAATGTGTGCGCAGATATGTGTTTGAAAGAATGTGTAGAAGTGTGCTAGAGACGAGAGGAAAGAAAAGAACTTAAATTTACGGGGAGAGATATGTAAAATGTGGTTTCGTTCAGGATTGTGTTGATGGTTTGAGACTAAATTGGAAGAAAAGGGGTTGAAATATCTATATTTTCTATGGATGTGTAAATTATGTTTATTTGTTAAAATGTTTATTTGTGGTTGAATAGTTGTAATCTGTAGTAGGTGATTCATGAGTACGTGAGTAAATATAAATTTGAAGAAGAAGTCAACACATAAGTGTATATGCGGGGAGTTGCATATATGTGAAGTGTGAACGATAAAAGGAATGTTAGCCGTGGTATAGGTTTAATTTTTGTTCGGCAAGGATAAGTTTGTTTATTAGGGGGGATAGGTTGTAGAAACCATTTCGTTGTTTGATGGTGTTAGAGTCTTTGATAAGTGTTGTTTCAAGTAGTCTTTGCTGAGCTTTGTTAGAAATATGTTTGATAAATTTGGCCTGTTCATATATATATATATATATATATATATATATATATATATATATATGTACATATATATATATATATATATATATATATATATATATATATATATATATATATATATATATATATATACCTAACAACGATGTCTATATTAGGAGGGTTTTGATATTAGTACTACAGCTAACGGTAAAAATAGCTAGCAGCAACACTTTGATTCAATAAAATAATGTAGAAGTTGGTATAACAATTTGGGTGATAAATATTGGGAGGATGCATCTAGGTTAACCAATGGTAATTATTCTGGGGGTAAACGAAAATCCTGGAACCATCGTATTATCCACATTCAACTACTTATATTATAGGTTGTAATTCTAGGTTTTATACAATATGTCGAATGTGTTTAAATTAATGGTTATGAAGTCCGAGGCGACCTCATAGGCTGGCTATCTTAAATTTATGTCTATGTTTACATCTTACCATTAACTCGTTTGTCTTATTCAATATATTATTATATTCGTATTTAAGTATCCTATTGTTTCCTCTAACCATAAATTACATCTATAGGAATGTTGGAATTGCATAAAATTTACCAGGATCCCACTGATGTTAAGTTCTCATTCTTCAGTAGTCATCAGTGCTTAGCAAATGCAGTTATCACTAGCAATGGATTTAAGTAGGAGTGTCTATGGGTGTTGAGCCGTTTTTTCAACTTCCTGCGGATATGCAAATGTACATTTCATAATCTTATTGTTCTCCTTTGGCTTAATTGTTTCCATGTACATGACATACCTTTTAGTAGGCATTCACTTTTTACTTGGCAGTTATATTTCTTATCGTTAGTATTTCTTATTGTTGTGTTTAGTTGTTTTCATTATGTGCGTTGATTATACTGGCTATGTTCTTATCGCATGAATAGCTGATTTTAACTGTTTTTCTATTAAATAATTTGATTAGAGCTGTTAATATTATGTGTCTATAAGCTTCAGGAAACCACGATCGATGTCAATGCTGGATAGCTAGCAATATAGTGGATTAAACTAGAATATATTTTTACCTCTATTTTTGGGTTTACTTTTAATGCTATGCTCAATATATTTCAGCCTTTCGGTGTAACCACTTTTAATCAGTGCTTCTTCAGATGCGTATTTACTGACATCGAATAGTTCCTTATTGGTTAAGAGCTTACTTATGCTAGTGGTTATAGTTTTCGTTATTTTCTGTTATGCCTTTAAAGTAGTTAGATTTAGTATTGATGTATGTGGATGCATGGTAATCTTTATTAAATGGTTTATATGTCTTATTTCTCAGGTTCAATGGTATGTCGAAATAATTAACTTCATTACAGTTAGGGGTCCACTGCTGTTAGGTACGGTTATTAACACATCACCTCTACTAGGTTGGCATCTACTATTCTGTTAAGTGTGTATAGTATGTATATCCACACCAGGTCTGCGATATATGCGACAGATGACATGTCACTAGAGGTTAGATCGGATACTAGTTGACTCCCTTGTGTTGCCTCCTTCAACTTACTCTTCCCTTTCGGAATTGTAAACATTCTCTTTGTTCTTCCCTTCTCCTCCTCCAAATATATTCCCAACGTGATGTAAGTATTCTCATCTTCTCAGTATAGCACGAAACATGTCCGAGCAAAATAAATTATTGTGCAAATGTTTAAATATGTTGGTTTGCGTTTTTCTTTTTTAAACTTATTCTTGCTCTGCATGTGCATTGAACTCTAGTAATGAAACCTTTTATTCATAACACATAATCTTTCACATATATATATATATATATATATATATATATATATATATATATAATATTTGTTAATGTTTATTATCTATGTACATATACGTTTCATCCTTTTTAAATCGGGACTCATCAGCATAGAGATATGACTATTCACTACCGGTCATGCGATTCGAAACCGCGGACTACAAGTATTTTTCAACTCAAATCCGACGTCTTTAACCGCTCGGCCAGTTTTAAACAGCGAATGAACGATGATAATTTTTAACAATTTATCGGCGGGCTTAACGTCTAAGCATTCTACTTCTTTTAAGGGAAGGAACGATGCATTATAAAGCAAGTGACGTCATGCTGTGTTAATACTGCCATTACAGTGCTCTACTTTTTCGAGGAGAGACAAATATATATATATACATATATATATATATATATATATATATATATATATATATATATACATATATATATATATATATATATATATATATATGTATATATATATATATATGTACATTCATATATGTGTATAAAAAGTAATGTAAACTATATATAGTTTATATATATTTTTCATTTAATTCCTTATTTATTGACGAATACGAATACGAAATGTCTTTAAAACATAGATTTCACAGCCGCTTCTTGCGACCTGTTGGGCTTTGAAAAAAATGTAACTACTGTTCGGCTTTCTTGGAACTAGTTTTTACACATCTCATCTGTCATGGCTGTTTCTGATCTAAGTAACAAACAGGTAAAAGTTTACTTCAAAAGAAAAATATACTTTTAAGTTTAAACGACGGTCTTTTTCAATCAGACAAACAGTGACCTGGAAGCAACACCCCGTCTCTTCGACCGCCTTCCCCCTTCTTTCCTCCCTGTCCATCAGTATATCTCTCCCTTCACCTCCCTCCCTACCCCCTTGTCTATCTATCTCATAAAAACACAGTAAAATTGAGATACAAAACTGATTGCTGATAATGTTAAAATGCCTTTGAAGTTGGAAGGTTTGCACTATGCAAGGGATAATTACTTCATGACAACTCAATTTCAACTAAATTTCTAGCCAGATATGGGGACGTTTCTATTTCCTTTTCCTCTCCCTTTTATTCTTGTATTTCTTGTTTTGACAAAAACTTTCTTTTACAGTATATATATATATATATATATATAAATGTATGCATTATATGTATATGTGGATATATGTATAAATATTTGTATATACATATATCTATAAACATGTATGCATATATATATATATGTATATATATATATATATGTATATATATATACATAAGTGCATTCATATATAGAGAGAGAAATGTAGATATATTTGTATTTATCTATTTACTTAGATAAATTTGTATATATATATATTCATATATATATTATATGTATATATATATATATTAATATATTTAGTGCTATATACGTTTATCAATATAAACATATATACAAATGTACATATACATATTTATTGCCACAAAAATATGTCTATTCATATGCACATCTCTCTCTCTCTCTCTCTCTCTCTCTCTCTCTCTATATATATATATATATATATATATATATATTCACACACACACACACACACACATATATATATATATATATATATATATATATATATATATATATATATATATATATATATATATATATATATATGGATGAAAAGAAAGGCAAGATCTCGAATACTGATCCAAGACTGCGAGTTAACTCCATTAAAGAAAAAGATGAGTCTCAAAGAATTGCCGCTAAGTATTATGGTCTTAAATCTTATATCAATCATAAGAAGATGTTTTTTTCTTTAATGACTTCTGTATGTGATGTTGTAGAGGGCGATGATGAAGAGACGGTTTAGAGGTAATATAAAGTATAATACAAAATGAAAATAAATTCAAAATTGTCTTGGAAACGATCGTACGCCAAATAATTGTTGTGTTTGAATTATTGGAACTAATATAAAGTTATAATTGTGTTGATCTCAACTCACTTCATGTATGTATGTATGTATGTATGTATGTATGTATGTATCTATCTATCTATCTATCTATCTATCTATCTATCTATCTATCTATCTCTCTCTATATATATATATATATACATATATATATATATATATATATATATATATATATATATATATTATTACCTTATATATGTCTACACAAAATTTTAAAATATGACATTAGTATATGTATATGTATTTATTTTAAAATAGCTCAATACAAAAGTTGAGCATTATAATAATATTAAAAAATATTTTTGTGGGCAGACAAAGACAATCCCGTTTCTATCCCAGATCTCACCTGACAAGATCTGGAATCGACACGTGATTCAATTTTTGTAGCCATTGAAAACTTTCTTCTTATATATATATATATATATATATATATGTATATATATATATATATATATATATATATATATATATATATATATATATAATCTACTTACACAGATGTAAATCTTCAGACATTAAAAAAATCGCAAGAAAAGAGAATTATATCGAAACATGGATGGCGGGGTTGGGATGAAAGCAATTCTCTAAGTTCCTCCTCTAACTGGATCATCTTGACAAATTCACTTCAGTTGACTAGTTCTATCCAGCGGAGAGGAGAAGTGGACGAAAAAAGGTAAAATGGTGTTAAAATAGAGTTTCAGTAATTCAGACAATGTGTTATTATCCGAAATTGAAATGCGAAAAAAAGAGAGAAATCATGTCGGCTTGACTAGGCAACACTTATTACGATGGTCACCAAAGTCCTGTTTTGTAAATAACAAAAGACTTGGACTTTTCGTCAAAACATTTCTACAACGAATAGCAAGTAACTAAACGTACAAGTTTCTTTATACTTTGAGTTGTTTGGGTTTAGTTTATCTGTTTTACGGCACATCAACCCTCTATTTATACCATTCAATGTCAAAACACAATACATCATTAGGATAAGGAAACAAAGAGAGAAAAGAAAAGCCCTTTTGGCAATATTCCTCTTCTTTTTCGTATTAATCAGCATGTTAAGTATTCTTTTAACCTGCTTCACTCTGTTGTTTGCCTTGGTTTCCCCGATTCTTGTTTTGGAATTATGTGCCCACAGGAAGAACCCCTTGACACTTGCCAACATTCATAGTAAATGTCGTCCTTTATTGACAAAAATATGTGTGCATCTATATACCGCCTGAAAGTTTCTTCGATGCGACTTAGAACCTGGATATGTTAAGCATCGTTACTACCTCCTCTGGCAGGCTGTTCTATGGAGCAGAAACACGGACAGATAATGCTGCGTTTTTTCTATTGAGATAAAATTGCCTAAGGTACATCTTTATCTGGATTCTGTGGAGAACACTACTTAGCACTGGGGTGAAAACTCATCAAAAGATAGATTTAAATTCCCGTTGATGATATTGTATGGTAAAATCGCACCCCACTCGCTGCTGAAGTTATGGTTAATCATTCAAAGATAATTAGTGAATTAAAAAACCAGCAGTAATTTGTCTCATAAGCTTTTAAAAACGCGCAAAAATTTGGCTATACTTATTACTAGATGCACACAGTTCTATAAAATCAATGAAAGTAACTGCTATGTTTTACAGTAGAATTAATCTTGGACAAATTCTTGGACTAACATTCCTGTTGTACTTTTTTTTCCTAAAATCAGTTAATTTTAAAGTGCATTTTCTCTTTTATTATATTTAGGGGTTTGATACACCATAATTGGCCATTGCAGATCGATAAGGATTTATTTTGATAGTGTTTTAAAGCTACATTGAGATGCTTGAAACAGTTGTCATGCTCTGGATAGAATGTGTAAGCAAGGAAAGGCCTGTGGTAGAGGTTTTGAGCCATAACTTAGATCGGGTGGTTGAAATAGTTTTGACTTACCCTATAACTGCCAAAACTGGATCGTCTCTTCTTGGGGTGCAGAACCTTGATATGAGAAAGAACAAGTGCACGTCGGTACATGAGTATTTATGTGCATCGACCACATGTGACCGTCGTATTTTGCCACCCATAAAAGACGAGCCTAATGAAGTTTTCAGTGGCGTTTTATCACTCAAAAGGCTAAGAACATTAAGCAATTGAGATAAGTATTGAAAACGGTGTTGTTGAGGAAAAGTATACTATGTAATGAAGTTCTGGTAATGAGCGCATAGGTCCCAAGATCGGTATCGAAAATAGTATTGTTGGCGAAAACATTGTTCCTGGGATCGGTACTCAAAACGGTGTTGTTAGAAACAAGTACATCACATAACGAAGTTCCAGTGGGAAGCACATTGTTCCCGAGTTCAGTATTGAAAACGATGTTGTTGGAGAAAAGCTTACTACATGATGGAGACCTAGTGTCAAACACGTTGTTGTAGTGACTACGGTGTCACCGTAGAAAAGTATACGACGTAAAAAGGTTCTATTGGCGAGCACGTTGCTCCCACTAACAGATGCTATCTTTTCTTCTTTCCAAGTTCTACATGTTTCGACAGGTCTCAATACCATCTCACAAACCACAAGACATCCAAGAATGCACCGAGGATTATCTTCACAAGCATCTCACATTTTACCTCCAAACAAGTTAGATGTATTCCTTTGACTATTTTGTGTGGAGTATTGATGTAAGGTAGACTAGTAAGCAATGTCTGATATAAATACGGACGACTTGATCCTCACATGTCAACACTTCTGGTCGTGGATAGACACATATTAACCCATAAAGGACAATTTTACAATCATCTTACCATCATCATCTAACCTGAAAAAATAGTCAGATTTATATTCCTTGGACTATTATGTGTATAGCATTTATGAAAGGAAGACTAGTCCTCACATTCTGTTTATTTACATTATTTTATATTCACTGATATAATTGAAATAACGTTTTAAATGCTGACTAAATCAGGACGCTTGAAACCGTTGTTATGCTCTGGATAGACTGTGTAAGCAATGGAAGATTATACGTGTTTCGATGGGTCTTGCCACTTTCTCACCAACGTGAGGACACCTAAGAATAAATAGATGATACTAGTACCAATAATCTAACGCCGAACACTTGACCTCCAAAACTATATTCGAAATGAAATCTGAAACTACTGCATTAATACTTTCTAAAATTTGAAAAATAGATTTTATACATTGAGTAACATGAGTGTGATAGCATTGATTAATGGAGTCGGCCAACAATAATACACAACAGCAGCAAACAGTTCTAACTTAACAAGATCAAAAAGCAAAACTATCTTCAACAATCAGGATCTCAAATTCAGCTTTACACTAGCGTACTCTCACCCTACAAATCAAAAATCGCACTGACTTTTAATTAAAAAAAAACGCAGGTTTTTATTTCCAAAA
This sequence comes from Sepiola atlantica, assembly GCA_963556195.1. Lineage (NCBI taxonomy): Eukaryota > Metazoa > Mollusca > Cephalopoda > Sepiida > Sepiolidae > Sepiola > Sepiola atlantica. The sequence goes on from OY744516.1 coordinate 144,640,488, forward strand.
CGAGACTTCCCATTGGTCATAATAACCAGGGGATAAAAAATAACATATTAAACGATACTTAAGATGGCAAGTATCTTGAACTTATTTTTTCCACGTTTATCAATTTATCAAACTAAAATAGACTATTTTGATTATAGGTGACGGTTTGAAATGTTATTTCAAATTTCGGGATCAAGGTTCTTTTTTGAGGGGAGCGGGAGCTAGATTTTGGTCACAATTTTTCAAGTGGGTTTTTTCATGTATTTTGGTTTGCCGTTACTTTTGACAAGACTTTTTCTTAAACTTTTTCCTTCTTCCTTTCTCCTGTTTTTTGGATAATATGTTTTCCTATTACCATTACATGAACTATTGCTCTGATGATCAGCACAGTTTAACTAAAAACTATATCTCTCTCTTGACTTTGCTGTGAAATGCACATAAAACAGTATCAAATTTGGAAGAAAATAAATTTAAAATTTGTCTTTTGCTGAAATATGAAAATTAAGAAATTGAAACAATAAATAAAAAATTATGGTTTGGGATTAATTTTTCCTATGGTTATTGGGATGCAACTATAAAGTATATATGCTCTTAAGCTTGTAATACAACCTCATTGAGCTTGCAATTTGAAACATTTTCGGATATAATAAGGAGTATATACTTAAATATATATTTTTACAACACACACACACACACACACACACACATATATATATATATATATATATATATATATATGAAATTGAATGAAAATTTAAAAATAAATATACTGGATAGAGCAATAAATCAAGAAAACAAATGATGAAAATAAAAGTTTTATTAATTGATCAAAAGTTCAAAACAAGGAATACTCTCATGATTCTTAACCCATGTATTTTCAAAGAGAAATTCTTTTCATCAGAGGACAAAAAAAGCAGTAATGTATGTATTACTGGTAAATATAACTTTTAAAATTTATTTATATAGAAAAAACATTTTTGTTGGATAAAAGCATTCTTATTTTGGCAAACAACCCCATTACAAATAATGTTACAATAGAATGTGGAAATACTCAAATGTTCAAATGTAATCCATAAAGTTCAAGTATTCCAAGCAGTAGCAATTAGAGAAATCCATATAGTCCGAATGTGTAGATATCCGTGGAAAATTGAAAAACAAAAGATTAAGTCCGGAAAATCCAAATTGAATGTAAAAAGTACCAAATTTGGACCTTTTAACATTTAATTTGGATTTTCCTCCTTGTGCCATGTTCTTTGCACCAATATATAATATGTTTCATCTGTTTTCAAAACGATTTTTAGAATAGAGGCAGCTTTCGTTTATTACGTAAATAGCTCCAACTCTAGGGGGTAGTGTAGTATCAGTTTGTTCCTCAGACATTACGTTTTCCTGTGGGGGTAGTGTAACATGTTAGTTCGCCATGATCCCATCCTCCCATACGTTATCTCCTCCGTTTTCTCGGCTTGTTTGGGGGTAGTATAGTATTTATTGTGTTGTCATGAGACTATTCTCCCAGGTATTATCTCTTCCTTTGGGGGGGGGTGATTGTGTATTACATGTTCGTTTGTCATGACACAATCCTCTGAGGCATTAACCTTCTCAGGAGGCAGTGTAGCATATGCGCGTTCGTTATAATATAATCTTCCCAGGCTAAAAAATATGCTATCGGAGGGAGCATATATTTGTTTCTGCTACTACTACTACTACTACTACTACTACTACTACTACTAAAAATAATAATAATAATGATAATGATAATGATAATAATAGTAGAAACATTAAAAAGACATTACACAAAACCAAGGGAAACCAGGATAAATATAAAACAACACACACTTGCTTGCGCCAGCATTAGTTGATGCCTCAGAAAATCGATGTAATGAGTCAAGAATGATGGAAAGACCGAGGAAGGTGAACACAATCCTCACCTCCACTGGAAGTACATGTAAAGTATTGAAATCCTGAGAGTGTTTATTGCCCCTCAAATTGTTAATTTACAAAATTAATAAAAAAGAAATTTCCACATTGTTCTTCCTATTTCAGTTAAACCATTATATTTATTTAATACATATTAACCTACTTTTTTCTTATAATTACTTAATATCACAATAGTGTGTAAACTCATTTGACTTATAACACCTACTTAAAATGCTGTCTTCCCCAATATTATAAACAGCCTTTCGTGTTCATCTTATACTTAATAAACCTGCATACTGAATTCATCTTGTGGTAATTCTAAGTACAAACATAGCCATTACCGTTCTCTTGCATACAAAACCACTTACATTTGAAACTAAAACTACACTTTCTTTCTTCGGTTACATAATATGCACTGCGATAACAAAATAAAACAAAAAACGTTCATATAAACATATTTAAAAGAAATGTTCCATTTTTATTTACATAAACGGGATAGTTTTACAAATTAAAACGAAAGACAAACATGAAAAAATATTTAATTCTTGTGAGAAACTATACTTATATATATATATATATATATATATATATATATATATATATATATATATATATATATATATATATTTACACTAGAAATATATCCGCTCTTTAGTGGATATAGTTCTGAATGAATTCCCTGAGCAGAACAGTTTTGCACTACTTTTATGTCCCTTTACAAAGATTGCAATAAAGATATAATAAAAATTATTCCAATTTTCAATTGTGTCCATATTAAAAACCCTTTAAAATACTACAAAGAAACTGAAATTTGTGGAAAAGTTATCAATTGATGTCTAATAACTATTGTTAAGATTTTACAAAAAATTATATTAATATTATATTAATTCTCACAAAAGGGTTTCTTTTTATCTCCTTTGAATAAAACTTAATTGAACTAAATATAGCTCATATTCCACATCCTTACGCCATGCAACTGTTAAAAATTCATAATGATCGGTTAATTAGTTTAGGAGTAAATCTTTTACATACAAATATATAAACATATACACATACCAAATTTATATAAATAGATATATATAAATAATACAAAACATGTTTTATATCATCAAGATACTAAAAAAAATGGAGGAAGATATTATTTGAACTGGTTTATTGGAAATAAAAAAAGAAAAGAAAACAAAATAAATTAAATTTGATTTTTTTTTGTAAATATACATTTTACTCTGAACGTATATCTCAAAAGTAAAGAAGATAATAAACTTGTGAAAAAAAAGACTTACATTATTGTTTTACATATATCTATTTACTTCTTCACTTTTATCTTTTTTTAACAACTATCTTCCTTGTCGTTGCTCTCAACCCAATTTTCTGTCATCTAATTTCCAGTTCAGCCGAGGAAAAGAAAGGAAACTATAATAAAGTAATCGCAGAGAATTAAGTACATTTCTAAAAAAAAGAACCCTGGCAGACCAGAAATATGAAGTTATTGTAAATCAAGAGATGTGTCTGAGAATTCTTTAATTCAAATTACTTTCTGGATTATTCATGCTCGGAGAATCACAGACAAAGTTTTTTTTATACAATTCTACAAAGATATCTTGGATTAAAAATTATTGCTATTCTTACTGCATCATTCATTTTCCTTAGATTAAAAGAAATCATATTAATAAGAAATTATATTTATTTATATCCTCTGCAGGAGGTTAAACACAAGGTCAGGTCGCTTTTGAAAAGCCAACTCACTAGGCAAAGTGTGCACTGGCCTAGAGAAAATGCCGGAGCATTCACGTCGGCATTCCTCAGTAGGGGCACCTGAGGCAATTAACAATAAGCTAACCCCTTCTCAGCGAGAAGATTAAACTTGGGAAGGTTGACCGCTTCGGACGGAACAGAACCATACCTCAGCAACAAAGCCACTGGCGGACTGATTATCAAGGACGTATCCCTGACTGGTATGAATTGGTGCAGGATAAGTATCTATTCACCCCCCTCCCCAACCACAGGAACATTTGACACAGGAAGGTGGGGATTGAAAGGCAGTGCACGGTGAAGAGATGAACACTGCCCCACAGAAAATGCTTGAGCAGCCTCGTCAGTATTCCCCGGTAGTGGCAAGAAACTAAAACCTTCTTCACAAGAGAAGATAAAGCTAGGTATTATTTTCACACTACTCAAGAACTTTCTGTTTTTTTTCCTTACCAATAGATAATCTATGTGAGTCCTTGCTGTTCCAGATTCATACATAAGGAGATGACTTTCCCTTTTATGAAAAACAGTATTTGCAATCCATATTTCCACAGCAAGAATACATTCTAAGATTCTTTCTCCTTTTGTATAACCATGCCCACCACGAACACTCTCATAACCAATCAAGGTATTGCCAATATGACCATCCAAATCTCCTGTCTCGGTAAATACTTCCTCTTCACCAATATTACTAGCTACTTTAATAAGCCTGTCATAAAACTCATCATTCGCATTTTCACTCAAGCCACATTTTGGTGCATAAACAGTAATATTTTTAATGGAAATCACTCCAGACAAGGCATGAAGCTACTTGATGTAAGGGGCTAAAAAACTATTTCAAAGTCAAAAACTAGCCAACGATAAATATTAGAAAAATAGATTTCGACCCAGAAAACAGCAATTCTTCCCCCTTTGTCAGAAACAATGCTCATGGAATGTGAGGACTAAAGGACAAAATAAGGGAAGCGAAAGTTACGAGGCTGCCGAAAGTAAACCCAAGGTCCACTTTCTACTCTCCTGAGGACCACTTTCAACTCTCCTACTGTTATTGTCTCGAAATGTAGATTCCGTTCAGGTATTCGAAGGAATTTGACTGAAACCTGAGGGCGTGCAAGGCACGGATTAAACTCATCTTTTGTAGAAAGTGTTAGTAACCCATTAAACAGACTAAAAACTACAAAAGTTAAACAAAATCACTGACACATTATGAATGATATCAAATTGAATTCTACCATTCAAAATCACCTTCACAAAAAGAAACATCATGACTTTTGTGGTTGATCTTCTAATATATAAAGTAAAATCAGTCTGTTTCCGGTTTGTCATTGATAGTTTTCTTCCTATAAAAATACTTGTTTCTAATTCGTCAGTTCTTTAGTGCATCGTTGTAGCATGTTGTTAAACACAATACTATATAATTCGATTAAATTCTTTTCAGAAAATACTTTGACTGGGTCGGAATTATTTAAAAGAAAACATAAAAAAATCGTATGAATCAACATGATACAACGTTGTTGATCGAATTGATTCTGGTGTCGGCATTCTTGCAGGAGGGACCACATAATAGTTACCAACATCCCTAAGTGAAAGTAGTACTATGGAATCGACTGGATTCGGACTTGGCACACCCAGGTCGTCAGTCCGTGTCGTCATCCACCTAATCATGGCCACCTCCCTGAAAAAAAGACATAACACTGTATTTTTCAATACAGAGTTACCTACTTTTGTTTGGAACAAAATATAATATTTTGAAAAAAATAGACAGATATTACAAAAGATAAAACAAAAAAACAAATTGCAAGAAAAACACTACCGAGTAACTCCGGGTACTCATAGCCACGGCTGTACCCGCTCTACTAAGTTGGGAGTGGCTCCCGCTCCCGCTACCACTCCTAAGTAAAAGGAGACGTTCCCTTCCTCATTCCATCTGTACTTTAAATAACCTGTTGAAAAATTCAACACATTTCCAACATTCTTTTCAAATAAGTCCCTATTTACTTGCCTCTCTACTGCTGAATAGAAAATGAGCTCTCTATTCCTTGGCTGTGTACAGCTAGTAGACAATAAACCCACACTTCAAGAATTCTCTTTGTTTTAAGTTTCTTAATGGCTTTTTCGGTTGCATCTATTTTCCCAGCTAGTGTGATAAGACTGTTCAGCCTATATTCTCTTGAGTGAATCCTCACAAATGTTAAGTTATGAAAATTTTTGTCTTATGTTGCTCAATACAATCAGGGTTGTACTATTTAAAAGACACATTTGTCTGCATGTTGTCATATCCTATTCATCAAAGGGTCTATTTTTTTTACTCTCTTGCTGTAGAATTCATAATGTGGTAGTGATTCTGTTTTTTAATCATTGGCATTAGTGTCCTTATTTACTTGCCCGCCATTCAAGGGCAGAGTTAGACATAAGGTCGGTTTTAATGTAGAGAAAATTCAGCTCTAAAAAGAGGGGCACTTTAGATTGAGACAAAAATTTAAATTGCCTTAGTGTAGAAAGATTTCTCTTTCACTGACCAAGGAAAGAAAGATGAAGTGTAGTATCAGAACAGATAATATACTCTGATTTCAACCAAAATGCTAAAGCGAAATCATGTTAATTCTAAGTCTTGATTGAATTCTGTTTTAATTTTCTTCTTGAAAGAAATGCATTCTAAAAGACTATTCTTTATATTGTTCCCATTCACAAGAGTTAGTTTGTAGTTTGCTCTTATTAACCTGACTTTATACCACATTTCCCACATCTTTATCTAACTGACACAAAGCCAGGTAGACATTTGCCTTATTGTCAATGTAATAAAATATAGACATTATTGTCGCCCTGTGGAATCTCATCCTCGTCGCCAGTTAATATAATAATAAGAATCCATGTATAATGTTTTAAGTATCTTTATTCTTAGAGTTCTACATATTCAGTGGCTATCTTAGATTACACTCATCTCCTCTTTTACCTCTATTTGTTATGTTAGGGAAGATTACTCTTATATATTTAGGCCATACACACAAACAAAACCATAGGAAAAGCTCAAGCCTCAAGAGTATTTAGAACGTCTATATTTTCTTCTTCGTTTTTAATTATATATTTTTGTTTACAATACTTAATGTAAACGAAACACTCACAGAAAATTAATCCCATTTCGTAAATTGGAAATCTAGCAGAACAGAAATATGTATTTTTGTATATGAAAATATTTTTCTGAGAATTCTTTCATTCAAATTACTTTTCGGATAATTCATGTTTGGAAAATCACAGAGCCCCGGTTATTTACACAATTCTTTGTAGATCACTTGAATATGGAATAAGTGTTAATTTACTCCACCATTCATTTTTCTTGGATTAAAAGAAATTTTAGTAACAAGATTATAAATAAGTAATTAGATATTTCTGAAAATTAATAGATGATAGAAAAAAAAACAATAATTGGATGGAGCATAATAAAAAAAGCAAAGACATGTAAATCACGCAACTAACCCTGTCTCTTAGAGAAACTAGAAATTGTAAGATTTAAAGACAGGGAAAGATTACTCTACGTCAGACAGGAACCCACTTTAAATTGCAAACATTTCAAGGAATACACACTAAGCAGACTTGGAATGAAAAAAGAATGATGCCCAATAACGACTATTATGGTAGATTTGATTTGACTCTTAGTTTGACTTTATTGACTTTTACTTCATTGCATGTTTATATATTATTTAGTGACATGAAGATACGAATGTTTGTAAGTATTAGTAGGAATGAATGATGTAAACACTTAGGTGTGGTTATAGAAATATAAGTATATATAGGTATATATGTTTGTATGTGTGTGTAAAGGTATGCAAATATGATATAAATGTGTCTAGATGTATGCGTACGTGTGTACATGCTTATAAAGATAATTCTTTTTTGTACGTGTATATTTATGCATATGTAAAAACTTTATATTTTATATATATATCATGAATGCATATGTTCATAAGTATATGTATGCATATATTCATACGCATATTTACATGTCACTGTATAAAGTTATATATATATATATATAAATATATATATATATATATATATATATATGTATGTATGTATACGGGTAGATGTTTATATATCTTTGTGTGTATCTAGTATGCGTATATAAGTAATAAATGTGGTTGTGTGTATATATACATAGTTATTCATATGCGCAAATACGTGTTTATAGTGAATTAACTCAGTAACTTTAAAATATTATAGAGAATGAGGTAAATATATTTATATATATAGAATACATTATACTGTGCCAACTAGTAGAAAAAGAGATGTATCCGTTGGTAATATGTATATATATAAGAGCGGGTACGGATATGTTGGTTTATATGTTGATATGTGTGTATGTATGTGTGTAAGTATGGGTATGTACTTGATATATGCAGATATACGCGTCGATATGTATAAGTGATTATTTGTATATGTGTGTATATATATATATATATATATATATATGGTGAAATATTGATACATTAACTTGTATGTAGGGAAGTTATGGCTTTATATGTTGAATACAGCTAGCAACTAAGCTACCCAGAGTAGATAAAAAAAATTAAAAATATAAAAGTAAGGGGAAAAAGATACGAAATGGTCATAAATGCGAGTCAAGCCAAACAATAATAAAAAAATAGAGAAATCGAAACGAATTAAAAATTTCAACGAGTAAAAAAACGAAATTTGATACTAAGCTTGACCGTGGAATTATAAACACATCCCAACCTAGAAAATATACTAAAAAAATAAAGATTTCTTATCTCATTTCAATTCCTCGTTTTGGTCTGATGATGTTGGCTCTTCATGAAGAGTACACTCGAAACATGCATGCACATATACAACCAACAATGTTTTATATGAATAAGAAGTTATACTAAAGAACAGCTCTTATGTTATTGAGCACTTTTTATAAACACATGGGTTTCAACGGTTTAACATCTACAGAAATTATTATAATATATGTAGCACACACACATATATATATATATATATATATATATATATATATATATATATTAAATATAGCTTTGTTAGCTAATTTAAAAAAACATAGCAAAAGTTATTTTACAATTGTTTAAAAGCCAATTTATTCAACAAAATTATTATAAACAAAACACTATTTTATTTATCATATCTTCTTTTTTCGTACGAAAGCTAAAACAATAAAATTAAAATAAATTGAAAAATTCTCATCAGAAATTCATGAAAATATGTCAAATAGGATTATTTGGTTTTTTTTTAAAGTTTATATATACACATGTAAGTCAACTTCTCAAAACCGAGTCGAATCAAGGCAGCAGAACTTGGACACAGAAAAGGTTTGGTATCTTTTTAGATCGAGGTTTTAAATCTTTATAAATGCTAAACGTAACCTATCTTAACACGTTACTGTATTTTCATGGTTCATCTAATTCTCTGAAGATTATTAATAAAATTCATGAAGTCTTTATAAATTTGAATACATTTGAATACAAATTTAAATTTTATATTCAAATGTATAAAATTTTGCAAAGTTTTTTTAATACCTTTTAGAGGATTGAATGAACCGTGGGACTTCACTAGAATGTTAGGCTAGGCTTATATATATATATATATATATATATATATATATATATATATATATATATATATATATATATATATATATATATATATATATATTGTCACACACAGCCTTCATCGGGATCACGGCGGCGAGCACGTGACAATGATAAATGAAAGAAAAGGTAAATATGTACGGAAATGGCTCGTAGATCCCTAGGGCGCTATATTAATAATAGAATACAGGGGAAGGATATTCTCTAGTTCAAGACATCACATAGAAATAAAGAATAACAACGAACAAATAAGAGACAACTCGAACAACAAGTTAAATTTAAAAAAATAGTTATTCATATAAAGAAAAAAGGTCAAGCATGCATGAAACAAAACAAGAAAAAGAACAATGTAATATTTTTGGGGAAAATGGATGATATCTAATGTAATCTAGCAGCGAGCAGAATGTATGAACAAAATCATGTTCAGACAATTCAAGAAAGAAAGGGAGCGAAAAAGTTCAGCAGTGATGAATGGTACAAGACACCCTACGGGAGCTGAAAAGTTCAACAGTGATGAGTGGTACAAGACTCCCCACGGGTACTAAAAAATGCAACAGCCCAAAATTCACACTAATCTTTGGATATCAAAAGTCAAAGGCAGATATCAAAGTATATGTCCAACAGTAATCAGGTACATGGGTGAGGGTTGGAGTCTCGGTTAGCGCTACCTAATCCTAAAATAGGATATGTAAACATAATTTCTCGGCGATGATGTAAAATGTTCCAATCAGTGACAGGTTTGATGGAGTCGTCTCAAAAGCCTTTTTTTAAAAATAAACTTTCGGCTTCTTATCAACATAGAAGAAATATCAGGACCACTCGCCGGGCTATAGAGTCAGTTTCTTCTTCTTCTTCTTCTTCTTCTTCTTCTTCTCTTCTTCTTCTTCTTCTTTCTTCGCAGCGACGATCGACGAGAGTTGTCTCCGGCTGACAGCAACTAACTCAACCTGCCGACTCACTTTTTATATATTCTCGGCCTGTAAGAGCTGGCGGTTTTGATGTAGGCGTTTCTGGCGGGGTCTCTAGATTACCTTGCGAAGGTGACATGTACTTCACTTAAGGTCAGGACATACGTAAGCCTTAAGATTGGGAAGGAGGGTTGGTTTACAGGAAATAGCGTGTAACTGCCACTTGAGTAAGAGTTAATTAAAGGAGAGTGGAGAGCGGTTGAGAAGAAATAGGGTTTAATTTCCTTTCAAGGTTGTCCGGGGTAAAAGTGAAAAGGAAAATATATGACAAAATTGAGTCTGCTAGCTTTGGTAATTATAATGAAATATAATTATTTTTCTTATAATTTTAATTCAACTACACTTTCTATATGACGATATATATATATATATATATATATATATATATATATATATATATATATGTGTGTGTGTGTGTGTGTGTATACATATATATATGTGTGTGTGTATACATATATATATATATATATATATATAACTTTATAAACTTACACTATTTCACTTATTTGAAGAATGAATCAATTTTTGTTTTGAAATATGTACATTTGACTTTTGAATCGTCAACGGGAAAATTAAAAGAAAGATAATAAGGTTTCTGGATTTTTTTATGTGATGCTGAAGATATTTACGAACAATAATTTTCTGAAACATATGTACATAAGGATAAATAATATTTGTTAGCGTTGAATGTTTCAGTGCATGATTTCAAAATATTGATCATATCATAAATTGTGTATTCTACTGAGTTATAATATCTGAGCTCTGTTAGTCTTAAAGTCCTAATCATTGAGCTGAATCCCACCTGCATTATTTACTTGTATCATGGAGATTTCGAATATTTCATTTTTTATATTCATATAATAAATCGATTTTTGTCTCCTTGTGATGTAACTAAACTTATAATCGTTGAATTTTACCTTTTTAAACATATGTATGCTGCCTTAGGCTGTAACCCCAAGACAGCTAGCAATAACTCCTTTCGAAGAAACAGGACTCTGAGCCATAGAATATTTTAATGTGAGGTTTTATTGTCCCTCGAAAAGGTAAAAATACTGAAAAGAAATAAAAACATTGTTCAGAAATGTGAATACAATAAATGACGACGAAACAGGAACGAGGAGTCTACAAATTTAAAAAACTGTTAATAGGAAGTATTTTTAGGGTGAAGGATACTAAGAAGTACACATGTCACGAGCGATCGACAAGGAGATACGCACATGGGATGAGAAGGGAGAATAAAGTTCATTTAAATTAGAGAAATAACGGGCACGATATTCGATTCTGTTTGAGGAAGGAGAAGGGATAATGTCTCTTACCGAAGATGGCCAAAAAGTCAGAATCTGTGAGGAGCTTGAATTTCCACGATGCGGTTTTGTCCGTTACATAGCGGCAGCGAGAATTCAGAAACAGAGCACCGGCAGCTGCTTGCCGGTCGATGTCTGGGATAAAAAAGTCCCTAACGAATTAGGGGCCGGGAAAGGGAGATAACTCTAAGGGACTTATTCTAGGCTAGACAGAACACTCCTCGCCTGGCGTCTTCGACGTCATGAAATTGCACTAGTCCTTGACACAAAGAACGAGTCTGAGGAGTTGCTGCAAAAAAGAGTTGGAGGCCGCTGGAAGAAGCATGAGCAGCTGAAACGAGTGGGAGGCTGGAGCAGGTGCTGCATGGAGTGAGCTGGGGAGATAGGCTGGACCAAGGGTTGTGGTGCTACCCTTTCGCTTTGGTGTTGTTGAAGATACTGTGTGATGGCTGACCGTATTATGTTCTTCTGTGAATTCGGAGGCGAATGGTTTCTTGACAGCTATAGCCGTGATGGCTGAAGATGCATTCCCTCTAAGGAGTGATTGTCTTTGTTCTTGTTTATCTTTATGGTTATTGGCAGGATTAACCTCTAGTTTTGGTAGTGGTTCGGGCGGTGGCCTGTCTACACCAGCGAATTTACAATACTGTTCGGTCTTCTCAAGAATACTCTGGATTCTGTCGTCATTAGCTGCGTTCGTAGTTGTGGTCATCCTTAGTAAGGCTAACCTGGCTGGTAGGTCGTTTTTTAAAGTGGTGTTTGTTTTTGACCGAACAAAACATGTCGCCTGAAGTGAAGATGTATCAGATGTAATCTTAGAGATGCTTAATTTAGCAGGTGAGGCAGAAGATTTAGAAAAAGAAGAAAATCTGTAGGGAGATTCAGGTGGAGGAGCTGCTTCGGTGGCTTGAACATATCGAAAAGTGTCGGCGATATGTATGAAGTTGGGTGAAGCCTTGGTTATTGACGACCAAGTTGAGAGCTTCTCAAAATGTAGGGATCCGAGCAATATGTTTGAAGAAGATGTGGTTAATATAGACACTTGCAGACAGACTGTCTCTGCGTGGCCCTTGCATCCCGGTAAGGGAAATACAGGACTGTTAAGCCGAGTGATTCTCTGGAGACGATACACAGGTATAGAGCGGGTGCTAAGTTGAGTATGGTTTTGATCGGTGTGTACGTATTTCAACTGTTTAGGATGAGAAGGTCTACGTATACGCAACACACGATTGCTGAGGTAATGTAGAAACGTCTTGTCTCGATTTGGATGTACCCTAAGACTACCTCATTGTGCGTGTACGGGGTAGTGGAGTGAACCTGCAAGTTCGTCTCAGAAGAGATCGGTCCGCCCGCCAGGAGGACAGCACAAAGCTCCGGTCTGGAGACAAAATGTTCGGGTCGTGGGGTAAGTTTCACTTTCCCCGTGATAAAACTGATTTGACAATTTGCTTCTTTGTCGGTGACTTTGATGTACGCTACTGCGACAATGATTTTGGTGGGGTCATTGTAGATGAACCAAAGGAATATCAGAAAGTTCCTGTATTCGTCTTTCGCGGGGAAACGGTATAACGTCCCTTCAGTGTTCGCGGTAACGACTTCGTTGAGGAAACTGGTGAGAACGCCAACCAGATTGTTGTTTAGGTCGGGTCCACTTATTGGCACTTTGTTCAGGGATGCTCCGTCATGTTTGGTACTGGAGTCAAAGACCACCCGGGATTTTCCTTTTTGTGTGAGGTGGCATGGGATAGATCTGGAAAGTAGTGGAGCGATCCAACTGTTGTTTATGTCCTTCTCAGCTCCCAGTTCCATGATGTTTGGTAAAGCAATATCCTCAATAGGAGGCACTGCCTTGTCGTCGTCCTCCTCGGTTTGTTGGAGCACGTTTTTTTAGCGGTTGCCATCACAAACCTGTGTCCGCTGTGAAAACACTCCAGTTGCTGTTAGGAGGTTACCCTCCCCGCCGTGCTTGGGGGAGGATCTAGCGTGTACAGTTCGAGCTAGTGTCGGTCCAGCTGTCTCTCGTAGGGGTTGACTTGCCAGGTCAGCTGGCATATAGCCAATTTTTGTTGAGTAGCAATAGCTAGACCGTTTGTTGTACTTGTTGGCGGCTTCCCTCAAAACCTTTCCTTCGGTCACGGCAGCGGCCGCCTCCCTTTCGAGCTTTAATCTCTCCAACTTTCCCTTTATTACCAGTTCCCTGTCAACGAAGGCTAGATGTGTCTTGGCAGCCTCAGCCTTTGCTCGGGCAGTAGCAGCAGCACTCGTGGATGTCCTCCTCGAGGAGCGAGAGTTGCGTGAGGCATGAGGCCATGGCCGGTTAGACACATTGTGATTCATCGTCGAAAGGATAAAAATAGGGGTGACTGGTTGTGAGACCGAAGCTGAAAAGGTAGCTGAAAAAGAACAAACTGTATGGGCACTACTGTTGTTGAAGTAGCGTCCGTAGTTCAGATGGATTCTTTTTTTGCTCGTCTTCATGGAATGACCGCATTCTTAACGGTTGGTGTAGAACGTGTATTCCAGTCATTAGGAGGCCGTCCGTTTCTATCATGCCTGAGTCCGACCATTTGGGAGGCATCTTCGTTTTTTTACTATGACCGCATCCGACCATTGGGAGGCATCTTCGTTTTTTTACTAGATGCCTGAGTCCGACCATTGGGAGCCATCTTCGTTTTTTTACTATGCTGCCTTAGGCTTTAACCCTCAAGACAGCTAGCAATAACTCCTTTCGAAGAAACAGGACTCTGAGCCATAGAATATTTTAATGTGAGGTTTTATTGTCCCTCGAAAAGGTAAAAATACTGAAAAGAAATAAAAACATTGTTCAGAAATGTGAATACAATAAATGACGACGAAACAGGAACGAGGAGTCTACAAATCTAAAAAACTGTTAATAGGAAGTATTTTTAGGGTGAAGGATACTAAGAAGTACACATGTCACGAGCGATCGACAAGGAGATACGCACATGGGATGAGAAGGGAGAATAAAGTTCATTTAAATTAGAGAAATAACGGGCACGATATTCGATTCTGTTTGAGGAAGGAGAAGGGATAATGTCTCTTACCGAAGATGGCCAAAAAGTCAGAATTTGTGAGGAGATTGAATTTCCACGATGCGGTTTTGTCCGTTACATAGCGGCAGCGAGAATTCAGAAACAGAGCACCGACAGCTGCATGCCGGCCGGTGTCTGGGATAAAAAAGTCCCTAACGAATTAGGGGCCGGGAAAGGGAGATAGCTCTAAGGGACTTATTCTAGGCTAGACAGAACAATATGTATATCATGTATATATTTGTGTATATATTTTGGTTGTGTAATCAAATTCAAGGTACTAAGCTCAATAGATCATAGGGTTCAAATATGTAATTCCTAAGCAATTATAGATTGAAAAAAATTCTGGCGACAAGAAAATGTTTTATCAAGCAAATTGGTTTTAATTTTAAAATCGAAGCTGTTTCCCCATCACTAAACATTCAAATCATTGGTAATCACAAATCTGGCAGATTCTAGAGTTCTTTTAACACGTGTATTTAAAGATACAGGTTTTTTTGTTTTTTCTACATTTCTGATAAAACATCTTGTTTACAAAATTCACGCTTTGTGATTATCAATGTTTTGATTGTGTAGTGATGAGGAAACAGCTGGTAATTCTTAATGAAACCCAATTTGCTTGATAAAAGATTTTGTTGTAAGAATCTGTTTCAATCTTTCCTTCTCTCTCTCTCTCTCTCAACATGTGTATATATATATATATAAGACAATTTTATATACTTCACGTCGATTCCAATAGGAATACGTTTCCAAATGCGATAGTAAAGCTCAATATTTAAATTATTCAGTAGCGCATATAATAAATAAAGTATTAAATTCAAATTATACCACTCTATGAATGAATAACACTTTCAGAAGAGAAAAACACTTTTACACATTTTTCTAGAGGAGTCGGAGGCAAACATAGATACTCAAAGCTGTTTACTTCAACAATCCTCCTTCAGCGTTTTTACTTGTAAAAAGATTTCCGGAAAAGAAGGAAAACATGTAAAATTGTATAATTTCCAGATTTGAAAATGCTGAAATAAATTCATCATCTAGTATCTAAGGGATTAGTCTATTAGGTATGTGCATGCAGTTAAGGTAGCAGGTTCAGTTCTCAGGGGAACCCCAAAGGAAAACATGGAAAAAAGTGATTACCATGGACTTGAGAGAAAGAGGGGTAAATAAAGACTGGACAAAGATAGTTTAGTTTGGAAGTCAATTTTTTGAAGCCGTCCAACATATGATAGTATGTAAAACCGAATATGCTGCTACTGCTGATGATGATTTGTTGAGAAAACAAGTCAGTGAGTATCTCTCTCCAATAAGGTTTTGCAACTATTTTTTATATCGTGGATAAAAGCATTTTAGGTGAAAAGAAGCCTTCCAGTCCTTTCTGATCAATTTTTTCTAGAGGTTGTGTACTTGGTTTTCTCAAATTTTCCAAGCAATGCCAGAACACAGGCCCTGCTAGCATGACGAAATAATTATGCTTAGCCAGTGTTCGCACTAATATTCATATAAAATCATAGAATTACGTCAGTATTGTAATTTTTATAACGAAATTATTATCATTTCTGATGACCTAAAAAAACAACACCTACCGTGGAATTTTTATTTATAGTGGAGAATCTCTTTACAAAGTCATTTCAGAAGCGGGGGTAAGTTCTACTTGCTATTTGCTTTCCAATATAAGTCTTTCCAAGGCTTTATAAAAAAAATCAATAGGATAGGACTGAACTATCGCAAGTTGAAAAAATAAAACGCAAATCATTTTGTAAAACTTAAAGAAGAAAAAATAATCACCTAACTTGACGTTGCTTATTTTTATTTTATTCCTTTATCTTTGTTCCTTTGATTGTTGGAAGTTAGACAAAAAACTGATATTAGCGGAAAATAAAAAAATAAAATTCAAAGAAGAAAATCGTCGCTCACATGAACAAGTAAGAAAGAAAACACCCTAAACTACACAGGTAAAAAAGGAAAGAAAAAACGTACAAATCGGTATAGAAAGCAGAAAGAAAAAAAGTCTGATTATAGAAATAGATTTGCATACTCCACCCACTTATTCATCTGTCAGATTTTGTGTCAAGGGACAGATATATATTTACAAATAAATACACGTTGCTCTTTATTATAAAGTTGAAGATTTTTATATATATATATATATATATATATATATATATATATATATATATATATATATATATATATATATACATATATCGAATCGCATGACCGGTAGTGAATAGTCATATCTCTATACTGATGAGTCCCGATTATTAAGGACGAAAGGTATATGTACGTAGATAATAAACAATAACAAATATTTATTATTATTTGTCGCTACTAGAAAAAGTAGAGCACTGTAAGTGTAATATTAACACAGCATGACGCCACTAGCTTTAAATGCATCGTTCCTTTTATTAAAAAAGTAGAACGCTCTCAGACGTTAAGCCGCCGATAAAGTGTTAAAATTATCACAGTTTATTCGCTGTTCAAAAATTGGCCGAGTGGTTAAGGCGTCGGATTTGAGTTGCAAAATACTCGTAATCCGGGGTTTCGAATCGCATGATTGTGAATAGTCATATCTCTATGCTGATGAGTCCCGATTATTAAGGACGAAACGTATACGTACATAGATAATACACAATACACAATATCAAATATATATATATATATGTATATATATATATATACATATTAATATTTATAAATAAATATTAATTGCTTATTACCTACAGACATCGTTGTTTCATGCTAACGCTATCTTCACTGCAGGAAGTTAATTCTTAACGGTCGGCGAGCTCGAACTCCAATCACAAATTGCCACTGATTCGCAGTCAAGAGCGTTAACTCCATAGGGAATTAGCTAATAATTAAAAAGGAGTTTAACTTTGTAAATAGCGAGTCGGCGGCTAATTTACACGAGCAGTTATATATATATATATATATATATATATATATATATATATATATATATATATATATATATATAACTGCTCGTGTAAATTAGCCGCCGACTATATATATATATATATATATATATAATTTTCAATCTACATATTTTTATATCTATATACCTGTCTTATTTTGTGGCTGGCTGTATATCTATACATCTAATTAAATCCCCACAAAGAGAATTGCAACCCTATCAAATAATAGGTCCATTGAGATGAATTTTCTTTTTCAATTATTTCTTTTAAATTATTGAAATATATTTGATAAAAGATGAGTTTTATCCGTTTGACGTCCTCCTATGTTAGGTATCGGTTAGATTCCTGTAAATACCTAAAGGGAATCTGCAACACCTATATTAAGTTTTTTTTTTTTTCATTTCTTCTTTTTTTTTTGCTTACAATATTTAATGAAATTTGAATATAAAAGCTTACCTATTTTTCTTTTCTTGATAAGACATTAGGTTATTGTAGTGAGAAGAGAAGGTAGACAATATAAGGCTTTCTGCTTCGTGTTCCAAATTTGATTTTGGTAAATTTTGTTTCTTTTTTTTCTTCTCTCCTAACAGAATATATGCAAATCAAACATTCAGCCATTGTTGAAAATGCTGGAGACCTGCAATGTTCACAATAAATTGATTCAAAAAAATGAAATAATGACAGAATAGAGAAAAAGAAATCATGATGGCTGCAAGCAAATTCGCTTACCATGAATCAAATTTAATTTAAAATCGCTCTTCATAAATATGTGACCCTATATGTTAATATTACTTCCACTATAAATATTCACACAGTTACAAACACATACACACACATATATATATATATATATAATATTTATAAAAAAATATTAAATTATTAATATCTGCGGACTTTAGCTTTTAAGTTTATTGCTCTCAACAGTGCAGGAAAGTAACAATTTTAAACGGTCGGGAGGTGCGAAACCGGTTTACAGTCAGCCTAAAATCTGCAATCAATCGCCATATGCACTTGGCCACCGGAAACTGTCACGCAATTAAGGGAAATTAAGATCTATATGTACCTAATAGCAGGGACAGATAGAAGACAAGTCAATAGTGTTCGACGAACGTATTCGGAACTTTGCATTAGAGCTTACTATTACAGAAATTCAGATCAACATGTTACTTTAGGTTTCAAACTGGGAAAGCTGACTCAGGCAAAATATTATAGGTTTTAATTATAATTCAAATCAGATCACTGGCTTTCTTCAATATTTAGTAGATCTAATATGGCTGAAGAGAGTCAGTTAGCGGTTTATAGTTATAATAAAAACTCAAGAAAAAAACAGTATTTTTTTTCGCCTAGGTCCGCCCTCTCAGCTTGAAGACTAAGGTACCATGTTGATCTGAACTTCTGTAATATAAAAATAAATATTACGCTTTTATTATAAAATAATCATGCCCTGTGGGATTTTTTCTATGAAATGAAACCAAGAATATATATATATATATATATATATATATATATATATATATATATATATATATATATATATATATATATATATATATATATATATATTATTAGTAAATAAATATTTTTATATTAATAGACATATATCTGTTTCGCGGTTTTTTAAAAAATTTTACACTTATCTGTATGGAATTATGTAACCACATCACCAGTCAAACGATTCCAACCCTTGTATCGTAATTATTAAACCACCAGTCCGATCATGCTCTGCACACGAGAGAAATACCTCGTATTAATGTAAGCACAAGTAGTGTGATTCTAAATAGGATTCTGTATCCCAGTGGAGAGAATGATAAAACGTAACTAATTTTTATGAATTATCAGTTTATTTAGACTCAAAACGGCTCAACGTAATTGGGTATTAATAATTATTAATTAATGTATACACACACACACACGCATATATATATATATATATATATATATATATATATATATATATATATATATATATATATATTACTAAAATTATCAAAATTACCAACATCCCAATTGGAATAGAAAAAGAAACAAAAACTATATATTTAACAATATATAAACCATACTTCTAATAAAAGTTTAAAAAATAACCGACGGATTTATAATGAACAAAACGTTGAGTTACAGCGATCTGTAATTAATTTGTTTGCGTTATTTATTTCCTACAATAATACCTATATATAAAACATAAAAACACATACATATATTTAAATATATATTTAAATATATTTAAATATTTATTTACACATCAACACAATCATATGCATATTTTATAAGAAAAATATTTACTCGTTCCCATAGATAGAGTACGACAATGTAAGGGAGGTAATTCAACTCCCTCATAGCATTCAGGTAAATGTTCTTCGTAGATACGTAAACCTTGTCTCTATCGCCAAAACAATAACAGATAAAAATGAATGTCTGTAAACAAATATATATATATATATATATATATAAATAAATATTAATTAGTTATTACCTACAGACATCGATGTTTCATGCTTACACAATCTTCAGTGCAGAAAGCTAATTCCCGACGGTACGCGGGCACAAACTCCGATCACAATTCTTCACTGATTCACAGTCAAGAGACTTACTAGTTGGCCACCAAAAATTAGCTTGGAATTTAGGAGGAATTTAACTTTGTAAATACTAAGTCGGTGGGTATTCACAGCAAGTGGCAAAGAGTGATCAATAACAACAACAAATCGTGTTGGATCTTGCAATATATATATATATTTTTTCTTTTCTTATCTTTCCGTTCTTGTTGGAGATGGGGCATTGATGCCAGACATTTACCGGCTATTTCAGACACTCCAGCCTAGAGATCTTTTTTAGATTCTAATCGTCCGTTTAAGTGAAATTGTTTGTATTTCTCTTTCACTCAGTTCACCGGATATACTCGCCAGATAGCTTTTGAAATTCTTTTTCATTAGTCCTGTTGCTCCTATAATTACTGGTATGATAGAGATTTTCTTAAGATTTCAGTTTCTTTTCATGTCGTACATAAGACCTTGGTCTTTCGTAATCTTTTCCCTTTCAGCTCAGTTTAATCCTGCATCATTAGGGACTTCAACTAGGGTTCCTACTTTCTCCCTTTTGTCCTATATTACGATCGATGTCAGGTTTAACAGCTCCGTTTTCTAGATATGTAGCTGTAGGGACTGCATAGTCATAGTGGATGGTGTATACATTATATATATATATATATATATATATATATATATATATGTGTGTGTGTGTGTGATTGTGTGTGTGTGTGTGTGTAAATGGCATGGTGGAATGGTTATAGGCGCGGTCTTTGGGCTCAGCATGTCGAGTTTGAGATTTTCTCAGGGTTGCTTCATTAATTTTACTATTAATACCCATGGCAAATATATAAATGCACATATACTTAATCCAGTTAGGATTAAATATGAGAGTTGATTAGACTCACATGCTTTGATTGTGCAAATACTCTAGAAGAAACAATCCGAAATTACACCAGAGATTCTCTTCTGATCCCGGCATGGTTTCTATTAATAGACTCTTATACAAACTATAACTTTACACAAATCATATTTGTATAAATCAATCATTTTTTATTTTATTTCAGATGATTGTTTTTTACTGACTTTTCTCCTTTGAAATATTGTCTATTTTATTAATTTTTATTAACTTTTAACTCACGATGTTAAGATATCATCTCACCTAGAGTATGTGTACCTACGTCTAATTACAGACAAACACCTGAATTAGTGATCTAGCCCTGCAACAAAACTATGTTTGAAAAGTAACGGACTGGTGTCGAAATGGTTTGGATCTGGTCTAGTTGGTAATAACACTATCTCAGCCATTTTGGATTTTCTCTATTTTTTAACACTACGGCCCACTCGAAGTAACTTTTATCGAGTTAGTACTCGCTTGTAACAGGTGTTAAAATTTCAATTGATTTCAATTCCAAACAGCAGACTGCATGAGGTTACTCTTTCAAGGAATACCCTTCTCGAGTATCTAATGCACTTTTCCATCTTTCTCTACAACGTTGCTAGGCACTGCTGGCAAGAACCTTCCACATACTAAACATTTTATTTTGTCTGAAATTTCATTTCATGTTTTCGTCTCCCTCATATGTGTGTACTTACATCTCCTAGATATATATTTACACCAGGAGAGATAGATATAATTGTCATAAACTATTTGGAACTTTCAATTTTCTCTGATTTGAAAGTAAATCATCCTTGCAAATTGATTCTTTTATGTAAAAATGATATTTTTCTGCAGCAAATTTACTTTGGATTGGATTCAATTCAGTTATTCTTTTATACGTTTTCCTAATCGAATCAAGATTGTAATCGAATTTAGTGCAGAGAGATTTAAAGTATATTTTGTGACAGCAAACTCTCCTTGATACTCTGTGATAGTTTTCTTACAAACCAGCATCCTATGGTTGTATATTATTTAACTGAATAATAGGTTCATACTAGTATAAATAGAAATACTGACATACCCGTAATTCTATTTCATTTGACTAGTGTAGAAACAAAGTGATGCTCAGGTAAATAATCTGTTTGCCCTAGTTCCAGTGTTCTGATTGAATCAATTACCAGTAAGCATAAAAGGAAGTAACCTTTTCTCTGATGATTCCACATGCACTAATTAGGTCTATCATAACCGCTAATGAACAAATATTATGATATATTTACAATAACCAGCTCGGTGACATACTGAATCAGAATATGAAAGGTTTATAAGTTATACTTAGTAGTTTCTGAGGTTTAGAAATACTCCCAGGGAGAGACAGAAATGCGACTTTCCTTTATGTAGTAGAATGATGAGAGTCTCTTTTATTGGAGCTGGGTTTCCCCCCACATAAAAAGCCTTTTACTTGACAATTTTAGCGCTAGTGAGGAGGCAGGTCAAATCGAGACAATTTTTCTGCATTGACCATTGTGCCAGCCGACTTCAACTCGGGATTGTTATGTCAATAAAGCTAAGGTTGAGGGGGGCTGTCGGGTAAAGGTCAAATCAACTGTTGATTGAGCTAAGAACAATCAACGACTTTAGGCTTTTTCTCTCTGTCTCTTTCTCTTTGATGTGTAGTCTTGTCTTTTACTTCCCTTGAAGACGTTGACTCTCTCTCTTTCGCTTTTGCCTCCATGAGGAATGATTGGCAGTTGAGATTTCTACTTCATACGAGACAGATGCCCGACACCAACTCTGCTGAATCTAGAGTTTTTATATTTTTTCGGAAGCTGAAATGAATTAATCAGAGGTTATATATATTATATGAAATGTTGTTCATTCCTTTTATACAAGCGTTCAAATTTCAGCAAGACGGTTCCCCCAGACAGATTAATTCTCTCGAGAGAATTAATGATGCCAGAATTATTAACGCCAAATCCTGTTACATCTAACGACGGGATTAACCCCTTCATCGAAGAGAAATGTGACTATTGTTTCTGTGGGAGCTGGTGTGGTGACGTGGTAGGACGATAAAATCTCTTCCAGAGACGTCCCCACGGCGCAGACATACCAAGTTATACTCCGAAGCTAATGATAATGTGACATATATAATAGATTACCACAACTGTTAGGACGTAATTGACTATGCTAGTTACTTGGCCTTTTGCCTAGTGTTGTATCTGTTCTGATACTACACTTTATCTGTTCTGTCCTCGGTTAGTAAATGAACAATTCTTTTAGATTGAAACACTTTATATTTGTCAATCCAGCATGCCCTTTTTCAGGTGAACTGGATTTTCCCCACATTAAAACCCGACTTTGTGTCTAAATTTGCCCTCGTGGGAAGGCAAATGAATAAGGCCTATCAGATATATTTTTTGGTTTTGAACAGTGTAAAATGTATTGGAACTACATATGTCAGACTTCTGACATTTATTATCAGATGAACTGTGTTGGTATTCACTTATATTTGCGTTATATAACTATCTGCATGAGTTGTACTCATTTCGAGAATAGGAAGGCAAATAAAGTACACATACATGACCTAACCATGTCTACGGAGATATCTATGAAAGCACCGTTTTGCAGAGCAATATATCTAAACGGCCACACAAAACTCCGACACGCTTGACTGGAATTTTTGCACCACAAACAAAAACACCCAAAGAAAAGCCATTAGGCATTTTCTTCCATCTATCCAGAAGAATGTGCTATCATATCAAACTACGAAAGCCTACGAAATTAAATAGCTTTGTTCCCTCTCTCTCTCTATCTTTTTTTTTCTCTCTCTCTCTTTCTCTCTTACTTAACAAAGTCACGAAATCATTATTATGTTATACTCATGTAAGTTTTACCTATCACTATTTCAACTTATTCTCGTGCATATATCACTCATAAATATTACAACAACTGTTAACAATAACATTATTATCTTCTACTGACTGACTTCCCTTTGACAGCACATCCAGATTAAATATCAACTGCAATGCATGCACTACAAGCAATAACATTTTCCAATACCTTTTTTTTTTGGAAAAATGGTGATTGTTATTTTAGTTGGTGACCATTGTCCCATCTTTCGTGATGTGAACTATTTAAACAGGGTTATATATATATATATATATATATATATATATATATATACATATATATATATATATATATATATATATATATATATATATATATATCGTCGTCTGTAAATATAAAACACTTTAATATTTTTTCAAAATACTTATAGTTAATGCTACTTTAAGATTTAATAGTCTTTATAGTAGAGTCCTGTTTGAAATTACAAGATTGTTGTCATTCTGCGATAACCAAGTTCCGCTCAAGCGTTGAACACTATCGACAACATAACGCTTGCCCACCCCCCCACGTAAGTGTACATAAATTTCAATTACTGTCAGTGGTGATTTCTCGCGGCCGTGTCGGTTTGGGCGCCAGGCTCGTAATTCTAGGCTGAATCTATGAACTGCAAGCCCATACGACCGCTTGCAAACACCACTCCTACATTAATGAGAGTAGAAAACCCGAAACGACGTCGTCTGTAGGCATAAAACACTTTAATATTTTAATATAAAATATATATATATATATATATATATATATATATATATATATAACGATATTTTTAATAAATAAATATTCATTATTGTTTTATCTACATACACTAGTGTTTCTTTCTTTCACAGTTATCAGTGAATAAGAGATGATAATTACTGTTAGTCGAAAGATTCGATCCCGGTCACAAAGTTACCACTGATTCTACAGCCCAGCATCTTTCCCCAAGGCCACCAATAATCTCCACGATAAATGAAAGAGAATTAAAATCGATATTGTCAAAAAAGCGAACGAACATAGAAAGCACGTCATATAGTGTTCAACTCACGACGTTGGAACATTGCATTACACTAAAGTTAACGGCTTATTTAATTCTCTTAAATGGAACTAAATCCTATTTTTACTGACAAGGACTTATGACAATATTTTTAATAAATAAATATATATATATATATATATTAATCTTTAATTTAAAAAAAATTATATTTTTATCTTTTACACACACACACACACACATATATATATATTGTCTCGGAAGTTTCTCAACCATTAAAACAATATAAAAAAAAACTAAAAAAAAATATATATATATAAAAAAAAAACTTATAGTCTCAAGTCTTCCAGTGGAAAATCACTCATGTAAGTCAATTTATTTTTTACAGTTATTATATTAATTAGTTTCTAACACTATTTTAAGGGATCATCAGTTGTTTACCATGAAAAACTGTTTCGGGAATTTAAAAACAAGACAGTATTTAATTTCATGGCTTCCCAGCAGAGTTGATCAGACCCCACTTCCCTTAAAAGACAAAAACATAAACGTTCCTTATACTAAATCTACGTTTTGTTCCATATAAATGTTTTGCTAACTTATATTAGTTATTTAAGACACAAAAAAAATATATATATATATATATAATTATTTAATAATAAATATTTAATTATCATCCACATATGTATACGTTTTATTCTAATAGAACTATCAGTGTGGAAGTCCAGCCGGTTGCACGATATGAACTTAGAACTCAAGTAACGTTTGACTCATTTTCCGGCACGCTATCTAAACGGCCAATTCAAGAGCTATGTGACAAGCCGAGAAATAAATACTATTTTATATCATGACGTGGACAATATAGTCATTTGTTTGTGTGTGTGTGTGTTGTATTAGCCGATGTAAGGATGAGATAAATGAGGGCCGTTTATGTTTGCGATCATCACTAATGCTAAGATGTAACATAACAAGGTTAAAAGCAGAATTAATGAAATGCAATATATTTATATATTTACATGGTTACAACGTATGAAATTTGTTTGCATGAATACATTTTGCATTTGTGTGTGTAAGTTCAAACAGTTAAATTATGTATCTGTGTTTGCAAAATGGAGAAAAGAAATTGCCCTATCTAAGAAGTTTAGTCTTAATTTGTCAGTGTGTGAGTATGTGTGGAATCTATGTAAGGAGGTTGATAGTTTCCTACCCCCAGCAATTAGCTGTGGGAATAATAATGCTAGTACAAATACTCCAGTGAAACGCCGGGTGGGGACAGTTAGTATATATACATTTTTTCTTTTATGGCCACCTACAAGGTCTATAATATGTCGTCCTTTACTCTTGGCTGTATTCTATTGCATGGTAATAAAGCTGGGTATTTTTGAAATCCAAACAATATATGAGTATATTGCACACACACACGTTTCCTTTTATTTATTACATTATTTCTTCTACATTATACATCGATTATATTTCTAAAATGTAACCATGTGTAAGCGAAAGTGTTGCCATTTTGTTTCTGGTCAGTGTATACATAATCTGAAAATGTTAGTACATATTCTATTATTATGGAAAGATTGAATAGGCTATTGTGTCCGAAAATGCCTCACCATTATGATCTCATAGAATTTCAAATGATGGGAGCAACCTTCATTGGCCCAAGGTTACAAGATGCCATGTTATGATGCCAAATCTATTGTTATAGAAGACGAAGCAGGGAAGTCACGATATTGTCCGGAGTAGTTTCTTCTATTGATAGCTGATGCCAAAATATTCGTGGATGAATGGCACAAGAGAAGAAATTGTTTTTAAATGATTTAAAGAATTAAGTGTTCAATAGCTGATCTTCGTGTAGGGTGAAAGAATCACATTATTACGAAAATAAACTGATTTATCTCCAGTGACTCTGGAAAGTGTATCTCCATTGGTCTGTAGAGCTTCACCGTCTATAATGATAACTAGGCGAAATATCCGTCAAAGCCAGGTTTATCAACCCTTTCTCTTCTGCAAGTTAGTTGAAATGAAAAAAAGTTTTTGTTAATTAATTATTTTAACTTTAAATCACAATACAATAACAAAAAACAATAAACACGTTGAAAAGGGAACGCTAAAAATGGCGGAACATTTGTTTCTAATAACATTTTATGTTATTTCAATTTTGAATAATGAATTTTCACCAACGTTAAGAACTGACATCGATAAGAAGTGCTGATTCCAAATCTGCAGTCAGTTTGGCTCTTAGATCAAACATTTAACTGTAATTCCATGACACGAATGCATGTGATATAAGGATGGGCTCCCTTTTGAGCTGGATTTCCCAACATTGGGGAGGCAAGTAAATCGATACAATTGTGCTGTTGCATTAACGGAAGTGTGATGACACTCCACTACAAATTTCAGCCTCTCGTCAGAGGGCCAAGTGGTTTATATAAGCATCGACGATGCCAAAGTAATCGATGTTGACCGGTGAATCGGATGGGACAAGGTCAAACAACTGTTGGTTAGTGCCAAGGGATTCTGAATACAATACAACCAGTCAGTGAATCTAGTCTTTCTATCTCTCTTTTTTCAGCATGTGCATTTTTGTCTCTTTCTTTCTCTTGTAGGACATATACCCACCTCTCTCTCCACTGTTGACTTCAATTTAGCAGTTGGTATTTTTTCTTCATACGGAACGGTCACATTGCGAACAAGCTCTTGAGCTTGTATATGGATTTGAAGATAATCACAGAGAAGCAATCCTGTGGTATTATGTTCCACAGATGGCAAGTTCTTGGAAAGAAATGATGTTCATTAAAATTCTGTTTGATGTTTGGCACATGGAGAAATAAATCAAAGTTCTTTGCAATTGTGGTAGGAAAACAAGTTCTTGCTGTGAATGCCTTGCAAGGAAGAATCAGAGATTAAAGCTCACTCGAACACCTTCCATAGAAATAACGATAAAGAAGAGAAAAACAAGAAACGTCTCTTCTGGGCGAAGGGCATGTAAAGAACAGAAGAGATCATCCCCCACTAGATTGTGAAATCGATTTATTCCTACGTTCTATCAAGCGACTACAAAAAAATCTTGCTTTTTATTATTTATTATGTTCATTGAGGAGACCTATGTATTTTAGTTGACTTACCTGACTTATGTACATACTCCAGCGAGCTTCGCTACATGCTTGAAAACAAAGTTCCACTACTTATCACAGTTTGGTGCCAGTCTTTCAACTGTCAGGAGCAGCATGACTTCACAACCCTTATCTGGTTAGCCCATATCCTTGGTAGTCGTCTTCTAGATCTTTTTCGAATTAAATGTTTTTGATAAGATATCTTTACGTAGCTGGAGTCTGGGAGCCGGAAAACATATCTAAACTATAGTAATCTATTTTTTACGAATAACTTTGGTGATAGATCTGTTAATATTAAGCCTCGTTTTGACATCTGCATTTCTTAGTCTATTTCGCATAGTAACTCCAAATATCTTTAACATTTCATTCTAAATACATTGAGCTGTCTCTCATGCTTTGCCAGTATAGTCCATGTTTCACTTGCCTATACAGCAACATAAACTATCAATGCATTGTAAAGTCTTAACTTCAGAGACGTTGATATGTTCTTCCTGCTTTATATATTTTCTTTTAGACGTCGACATGCAGAAGTTGCTATTTTTATTCTTCTGTTAATATAAGATTAGGATCCTTGAACCAGGAGCCAAGAAACACAACATCTTGCATACGCCAATATTGTTTAAAATGAAATAAGAATAAATATGTTTAATGGTAATTTACAAAAATGATATTCTCCAATTTCCTTTGTGTACTTTATGTATTACATATCTTTTTAATGTTTGTCCCAGACAGATTAAGTAAAATAAATGTTATATGTAAACAAACTGTTCCCTTCTATCTTTCTTTCCAACATGCATGTCGTGTTTCTTGATGCAACAAAAAGACACATACACATTGTTGCCACGTGCATAGAGAATACTTATATATTCCACGTACCTATTTAGCTAAAAAGATTAAATTAAATATATAAATCTTCTTCTCTTCTCTTGATTCATCCATCAACAGAGGGTAAAACATTCATGAAGTTCCTGTGCCATGATGCTATCTCCCTCATTGCGACCAAGAGCTCAGTGTCCTTCTCCAGCAGTGTCTTGATTGTAATATGAGGCGTTCCAGCCTCTTGCTTGACGTCTAAGGAGCACTTTTCCATCTAGGTAAAAGGTTTACGGAGGGTAGTATATTTTTGAGTTGGCCAACAGAGGTGCCCTCGGCTGGTCTCCATACATCTTAGCACTATGCGATGCACGAAATATAGCCTCTCTATAGTGAATGACCGTTTGTGCATGGTGATGAGCTACATCCTTTTCGAGTTTACCCTCTTAATATACATGAGCATAGATAGAATACAGCGGATCCAGACAAATAAACTATAGTTAGAAATCCTGCTATTCCACAGGTAGCAGTAGTTCCAGTTGCACTCATCAACAAACTTATTATCAGGATCTAAGAACAGTATGACTTCACATGTGATCATATATATTTAACAACGATAAAGCATAACAACTCCAATTAATTGAGTACCATTGACTATATGCAGGTTTGGCGTGCTGCATATACAATCAGCCACTAGATAAAACCTTAAAAAATATATACAAAAAGTCAACACATATTTAACCATTATGTAAGTATTATTTGTTTCAGAGATTGAATAAAACAAAAAGGGTTGATATGCCATGATGAGTGTTTATTGTGTGTTGGCAAATGAATAGCAAAGTTAACAAAGATATAATTTTCCAACAGAAAAATATTTTTAAAAAATGTTACATTATTTATCCGTCTGTCCATCCATACAACTAAATTCTCTGAAAATGCCATTGTTTTCTGCGGCCTTTCTTTCCAGAATTGAGAAAAAAAATTATCTTTGGAAATTCTCTTTCTTCTAAGACAATACTTTCCATCAACATTGTTTTTTCGAAATGGTTAATTTTTCTGTTTTTCTGCAAACACAAACAATCGCATTTAACTCATCCAAGAATTCAACATTCAGTTTTAATGTTTATATATCTTCAATTCCTTTCTCTTCTCGTTGCACAATTGAAAAGAAATGTTCTTTTTCCTTTAAATTTCAATTCATGAAATTTTCTAATATTTCATGATAATATTTCATGAAAAGACGAAAGCTATTCTTGTCATTTTTTTTGTTTTCAATCTGAAAATCATGATTTAATCTTCCCATCCAAAACAGCACTTGTACTCAAATTTCTTGAATATGAGTCCGTCAGTCTGTGACCTTTCAGTTTAGAAATCGGATTTTTATCACTCAACACACAGATTGAATAGACGCCTCTTATTTTAGATACGTCCACCTTCTTTTATCTTATGCTTTGTCATGCTTAAGGTGAACGGAACGTTTGTGTTGCTCTGTCACGCTGCAGTTTGAAATAGAATTTTCGTTTATCTATCATGCTTAAGTTTGAAATACAATTTCTGTTGCTTTAAAATATTCTTTTCGTTGAATTATCTCACTTAAGTTTAAAATAGATTTTTCTTCGTTCAGTCATGCTTAGGTTTGAAATAGTCATTTACCAATTTGTCATGCTTAAGGTGAACTAGCATGTTCATTATTTTGAACGCTTAAGTTTGAAATAGTGTTTAAGTTAATCTGCCACACATAATAGTATTTTCGTTGATTTGCCCTGATCCCCTATGATACCATTTAAGTTTTAAATACAATTTTCTTTCTTCTGTAATGCTTTAGGTTGAAATAGTATTTCCCTCGGTTTGTGATAAAGTTTTAAACAGGCTTTACGATGATCTGTGCCGGTAAGTTTGAAATAAAATTTGCTGTTGCTTATTCATGCTTAAGTTTGGAATAGTCTTTGTGTTGATCTGCCCTGATAAAGTTTGGAATAGTTTTATTGTAGATCTGCTCTGATTAAGTTTAGAATAATCGCTTAGAAGCTCCAAAATTATGTTGCGAATAATTTCTTCGCTCTTTTTGATTTTAATCAATCTGGCAGCAGAGTACCTAGTCGATGTATCAATTAGGTGCAGAATCCAGCATTGTTTATGTTGATGTTCCTTTAAAACATACAGTGTCATTAAACCTGTTACCAAGAGTCAATCCTACAACTGGTCGAGGAGAGGGACTTCTAAACCTCTGACAAACCGAACAATAATCACAAACATTATTGATCTGATTCAGAAATTCCTGCATGAGCAAACTGTCTGTGTAATTTCTCAATCTTTCTCCTTTTTTCCACTCTGGAGAATCCTCTTAAATTCTTACAATGCAACACTATTCTCAGTGCATTTTTAACCTCCAAAAGCATATTAATTAGTAGCAGACTATAATGTCCAGAAGTCATGATTTGCAAATGTATATATCTTCCAAAAGTTCGACAACTGACATTTTTTAAATTTACCAGTATTCCTGCAGTTTTCGGAGATTTAGGACTTAATAACAGAGGTAAATTATTTTTTTACGATGCCAGCCTCAATATAATCCCTGACACATTTTATGCCTCCTATTGTTGCAGGAAATTCAACTGTTTTAATGGCTTTCACCTTCACTCCATCTCCAAAACAGAATGTTCTGTTAGACCTAACAGTTTCCACTAATTGCTTATCTCGGTCATTTAATGTATCAAAGAATATGTTAAACCAAAGTTCTCCAACAACAGTTTGTGAACAAGCAGAGTCCAACACTGTCAACCCCAATGACTCTTTCACAAGATTGGACAATTTTACATTAGAATAAGAATCATTTATCAATGTTCGATAACATGAATCAACATTAAACAAAGTAAAGTTCACCTGGTCTGAATCCACAACAGTGTTGATATTGTTTCTAGAATTGAAGCTCGTACAATTGCGGGCAAAATGCTTAGTCGAATTACATTTAAAACAACGTATTATCTTACCTTGTCTGTCTGTTAGATTTGTATTATAATCCCGGTAATTATTTTTCTTTGATACTAATGTATCTATTGTAATTGACTGTTTCAATTTCTTCTTTGATAGTATGAACCGTTTTACATTCCGTTGATGAAATATCAGAAACACTTTCTTCAATGTATCTTTCATCGTTGCATATGTCAAGCTAGAACATGTGATCATTGCTTATTTTTCATTTTCCTCGGATACATTTGCTGCATTCAAAACAAAAAGGCTTGGACTCTTTCTGGCAGAGTAATTCCAAATTTCTTTAATTTTTGGTATAAAAATTCATATCGTACCAGAAATTCATTTATATAAACTCTTGCCGCCATTTTGTATGAATAAAATTCCTTAAATGACATATATGTCATTGTGTTCTCATCCAGTAAGTAAATTTCGTCCAATTTGTCCATAATTATAGTCAGTCCATTTGTTCCACCGATATCCGTTGTTGCCAAATATCGAACACATTCTCTTATATTTTGTAGCAGTGACAAAAATACTGCTGGGCCCTTTATCTCTTTAGACAAATCCGTAAATAAAGATCATATGCCGATATCTTGCTTCCATTCTGCATTAGAATCCTGATTTATTAAAATGGATGGGCTTTTACTACACGAAACCATCATTTTTTAATTGTGTTTCAACGTTTGCTAAACAAGATAACTTCTTATAACACAAAGAAGACAGCTTCTGCTACTAATGTTCATATGTGTCACTTCTTCATTCCAATGGAAACCCTTTACTGTTCGTGCACGTCGCCATATTGTCTTCCAACAAATACTAAGTCACTCTCAATACTTTACACTAAATGAAGGAGATGACTCAGAGACAACTCAAAGGGAGATAACTCAGACCGAACTTAAACAGTCTGACCTGATTAAGTTTAGAATACTCTTTGTGTTAGTCTGTCCCGATATAGTTTTGAATAGTCTTTTTATTGATCTAGGCTAATTAAGTTTGGAATACTCTTTGTGTTGATCCCTCTCTCGATTAAGTTTTGAATAGTCTTTGTATTGACTTGACCTAGTTAAGTTTAAAATACTTTTGTGTTGATCTGACCATATTAATTTTAAAATACTCTTCGTGTTGATCTGTCTCTATTTAGTTTGTAATAATCTTTGTGTTGATCTGTCCTGATTAAGTTTGGAATAGTCTTTTCATAGATCTGACTTGATTTAGTTTGGAATAATTTTTGTGGTGACCTGCCCTGATTAAGTTTTGAATACTCTTTGTGTTGATCTATACAGATAAAGTTTAGAATAGTCTTTTTGTTAATCTGGCCAGATTACAGAGGGAATACTCTTTGTGTTGATCTGTCCCAATTAAGTTTGGAATAGTCTTTCTGTTGATCTGTCATGATGAGGTTTAGAATACACTTTGTATTTATCTGTCCCGATTTAGTTTGAAATTCTCTTTGTGTTGATCTGTCGTGATACGGTTTGTAATAGTATTTATGTTGAGCTCTCCTGATAAAGTTTTGAATAGTCTTTTTGTAGATCTGTACTGATTTAGTTTGCAATAGTCTTTGTGTTGATTTGTTCTGATTAAGTTTGGGATAACCTTTGTGTTAATCAGTAGTGATGAACTTCGGAATAGGCTTTTCATAGATCTGCTCTCATTAAGTTTAGAATACGATTTGTGTTAATCTGCCCCGATTTAGTTTGGAATAGTCTTTCTGTCGATCTGACTCGATAAAGTTTGGAATAGTCTTTCCGTACTTCATTTCTGGTTAAGTTTCGAATAGTTTTTGTGTATATCTGTCCCTATTAAGTTTGGCAAAATCTGTGGGTTTATCTGATCTGATTAAGTCTGGAATACTTTTAGTGTTGTTCTGTCTTAATTAAGTTTTGAATAGTCTTTGTGTTGATCTTACCTAATTAAATTTGGAATAATATTTGTGTTTATCTGTCGCTATTAAGTTTGGAACATACTTTGTGTTAATCTATCCCGATTAAGTTTGGAATAGTCTTTGTGTTGGTATTACTTGATTAAGTGTTGAATAATATTTGTGTTGATCTGTCTCTATTAAGTTAATAATACCTTTTGTGTTGATCTGTTATAATTAAGGTTAGAATAGTCCCTGTGCTGATCTGCCTCGATTAAGTTTGGAATACATTTTGTGTTGATCTGTCTTGATTAAGTTTTTAATTGTCTTTGTGTTTATCTGTCCTGATGAAGTTTGGAATAGTATTTTCCTTTATATGTTCTAATTTAGTGTGAAATACTCTTTGTGTTGATCTCCCCCACTTAAGTTTGGAATAATCTAAGTATTGATCTGGTCTGGTTAAGTTTTGCATACTGTTTGTGTTGATCTGACCTGATAAAGTTTGGAATAGATGTTTTGTCGATCTGTCCTTATTTAGTTTGGAATAATCTTTGCGTTGATCTGCTCTGATATAGTTTGGAATAGTCTTTTTGTTGATCTGGCCTTATTAAGTTTTAAATACTTTTGTCTGTTGATCTGTCCCGATTAAGTTAGAAATAGTATTTCTGTTGATCTGACCTCATTAAGTTTGGAATAGTTATTGTGTTGATCTCTCCCGATTAAGCCTGGAATAGTCATTGTGTTTATTTTACCTTATTAAGTTTGGAATACTTTTTGTGTTTATTTGACCTTATTAAGTTTCGAATACTTTTTGTGTTTATTTGACCTTATTAAGTTTGGAATACTTTTTGTGTTTATTTGACCTTATTAAGTTTGGAATACTTTTTGTGTTTATTTGACCTTATTAAGTTGTGAATACTTTTTGTGTTTATTTGACCTTATTAAGTTTGGAATACTTTTTGTGTTTATTTGACCTTATTAAGTTGTGAATACTTTTTGTGTTTATTTGACCTTATTAAGTTTGGAATACTTTTTGTGTTTATTTGACCTTATTAAGTTTGGAATACTTTTTGTGTTTATTTGACCTTATTAAGTTTCGAATACTTTTTGTGTTTATTTGACCTTATTAAGTTTGGAATACTTTTTGTGTTTATTTGACCTTATTAAGTTTGGAATACTTTTTGTGTTTATTTGACCTTATTAAGTTTCGAATACTTTTTGTGTTTATTTGACCTTATTAAGTTGTGAATACTTTTTGTGTTTATTTGACCTTATTAAGTTTGGAATACATTTTGTGTTTATTTGACCTTATTAAGTTTGGAATACTTTTTGTGTTTATTTGACCTTATTAAGTTTGGAATACTCTTTTTGTTTTTTCGACCCGATTAAGTATGGAATACTCGTTGTGTTGATCTCCATTGAATAAGTCTGGAATAATCTTAGTATTTATCTGACCTCGTCAAGTTTGGAATATTCATTATGTTTATCCTACTTGATTAAGTTTGGAATACTTTTTGTATTTATCTTTTCCTATTCTAGTTTGTAATAATGTGTGTGTTAATCTGTCCTGATTAAGTTTTGAATATTCTTTTCGTAGATCTGACCTAATTAAGTGTAGAATAATCTCTGTGTTGGTCTGTCCTTATTTAGTTTGCTGGTGATACCAGATCAGGCTGCTCTGTGGCTCCCTGAGACGAAATTTACCTACATTGACGTTTTTTTTTTTTTTTTTTTTTTTTTTTTTGTAAAACTTAATTATGTTCTACAAAACCAAAAACAAAAACAACAGCCCCTCTCCCTTTCTCCTTCCCCTTTTTTATTTTTATTTTTCCTACCCTACTCCCGGTCCTGGATATGACCTTAAACTACATCCGATGGTGAGATCCGGCTTACGGACTTTGGGGAATGTGGAGCCTCCTCTTAATTACCATTGCTCCCAGGTCCACCCTGACCCGGAGTGGTAGTACCTGTTAGGGTCCCAACTATGGGTTAAATAGAAACAGATATTAAAAGGGGAAAGAAACAAAAAAGAGAAGAAAACAAGACCAGATTCGGCATTAAATAACCCAAAAAGGGTTGATATGCCGTAAAACAAAACTACCAAACTACAATACCTTATTTAGTTTGAGATAGGTTTTGTGGTGATCTGTATCGATAAAGTTTGGAATAGGCTTTTGTGTTGATCTAGCCTGATTAAGTTTTGCATACTCTTTGTGTTACTTTGTGGCGATTAAGTTTCAAATAGTATTTGTGTTTATTTAGCCCGATTATGTTTTGGATAATATTTTGGAGATCTGTTTCGATTAAGTTTGGAATAGTCTTTGTGTTCTTCTGACCTAATAAATGTTTGAATAATCGTTATGTTGACTTGTCCCAATTAAGTTTAGAATACTTTTTGTGTTTATCTGATCTAATTAAGTTTGGAATACTCTGTGTGTTGATCTGTCATGATAAAGTTTAGAATAGTCTTTTTGTAGGTTGTTTCTGATTAAGTTTTGAATAGTCTTTATGTATATCTGTCCCTATTAAGTTTGGAATAGTGTTTTCGTAGATCAGACCTCATTAAGTTTTGAATAATCTTGTGTTGATCCGTCGTTATTGGGTTTGGAATAATCTTTATATTGTTCTGACCTGATTAATCTTGGCATAGTCTTTGTGTATATCTGTCCCGATTAAGTTTGAATAATTTTTGTGTTGATCTATATTGATTAAGTTCAGAATAGTATTTTCGTTGATCCAAATACTATTTTAAACTTAAGCATGACAGATTAACGAAAATTGTATTGTCGCTGGTCTGTCACACATTAGTTAGAAATTATATTTTTATTCATCTCTCCTTCTTAAATGTAAATATATTTTTTTTTTCTTAAATTACAGAAACCACCACTTTATCAAGGCCGAGGCCACGCGTGGACAAGTGTTAATGTGATTTCTATTTATCCCCCCTCCAGGAGATTAGACACAAGTGTCATGTGGGTTTTGATGGAAGCGTTTTCAGTGGAATGAATGGATTTGAAACCTGGCACACCCTGGTTCTCAGTCCGCATCGATACCAACTAAACCACTGTGCTATCCCCATAGAATTTTCGATGCTTTGCCATGCTTAAGTTTAAAATTGTACTGTCTTCAGTCTGTCGCAGATAAGTTTCAAATAGTTTTTCTGTTGATATTTAAAGATAAAGATTTAAATAGAATTTTCGTTGCTCTGTCATGCTTAAGTGTGAAATAAAATTTTCGTTGCTATGTCCGCTTAGCTTTATAATGTAACTTTTTGTACTCTTTCACGGTTAAGTTTGAAATAGTCTTTTCATTGATCTGTTATGTTTAAGTTTGAAAATTAAGTTTTGAAAAATGATTTTCGTGTTCTGTTCCTCTTACGTTTGAAATTATTATTAAATTGTTCTGACCTACTTAAGTTTGAAATATTATTTGTCTCTGTCAGTCAGGCTTAAGTTTCAAATTACCTTGTCATCGCTAAATGCGCAAATTGAATGGACACATCTAAAGAATATCCGTTCTTGTTTTAGATTGAATGTTATTTTATTCTTTTTAATTTTGCAAACATATTTTGTTTGAAAATATTTGAAAGGCAGCCAAACGAAAAATGACTGATTTAGTTAAAAACAAAAGAAATTAAATTAAATAAAAAATCATTCTAATTAAATTATATTCTCAGAGTTTTTTCCTTTTTAGTTTTTGGAAAATACTGGAAAATTAAAATCATATCTGAAAAATATCGACATATGTAACAAAACAAAGTTTATTATTTTTTTCAAAAATAAATTCTAGAACAATGAAATTATCGTATGCGAATTAAGTGAAAAAAATATTGCAACTATTGCATTTTTTTTATGGTTTTGTAGAAACAAAATCAAATATTTACTGAATTAAAGGTTTTTATCCTGGATTTTTTAAAAGAATTATTTCATCGATTGAATCTAAAATTTCAATCAAATCGATATCCAGTTTTCAACTACTTTCAATGTTCAGCAGTTTTATTTAATATTTTCTGCAATCATCATCATCATCATCATCATCATCATCATCATCATCATCATCATCATCAGTTTATGGTCTGTTTTACATGTTGGCATGTGTTGGACGGCTTTTAAGAATTTACTTCTAAACTACCTTATATCTGACAGGTGTTTATTTATCCATCTTTCTCTCAAGTCCATTCTTATAACTTCCTCCAATGTTTTCCTTAGAACTGAACCTGCTACCCTAACTGTTCTACATATGCTAATCCAAGAAATCTCCTCATCCATTCTTTCAACGTAGCCATACCATCGAAGTCTCCTCTTCTGCATTCAATACCATATACTGTCAAGATTTAATCTTTCTCTGAGGTCATAAGATCAAAGCCTGTCTTTAACTCTCAAATTAAACATTCATTGGATCATTCTCATATCATTTCTCTTCATGCAACACATGTTTTCAGCCCTCACAGGCCTAGTTTCACTTCTATACATCATAAAATGGTATACATATGCATGATAGACTCTTCCCTTGGTCGACAGTGGTAACGCTCTGCTGGTTAATAATAACAGATTTCTCTTAACTTACTACATCCACTTATAACTTCCAATTATACTAGCACCTGCTCCACCTTGTGCTCCAATTGTATAACTAAGGTAATAAAACTTTTGAACAACATCAATAGCTTCGCCATCCAGATATACTTTCTTCACATCTGAGTTCTCATCCATCTCCACAGAATATTGAATGTGTATCCAGTAGTAGAGAGCCGGTACTAGATATAACATTAGTTTAAAGATAGAAAGCTATGATTGGTTGAACAAGAACACGTGTTATGTTGAGTGGGAGATTTTGAAATAGTCAATCAGGTAAAGCAGTCAACAAGAGACACCAAACAGGCAGGTGGTCATGAGGGAACATCCGTCTCCTCGGCACCCTGGAAATGGAAATGAAAACTCATAGAAAATTATAAAGCAACTAACCAGCCGGCCGGTGGTAGCGTGTAGAATACATTAATGTTTTAAATATGAAGAGTTTGAATGCAAAATGCAATTAATCCAATTTCTTTAAATTGTGGAAGTAAACAATAAAAAGACGAACATATCAAATCTAAACTTCGACTAAAAGTTTATTTTAATTGAAAACAAACAAAAAATATTTTTGCCGGTATATCATTATGTAAGACATGATTTTGAGGTGTGATAGTGTTGAAATGCAACAGTTTGTAGTCATAGCTTTGCAATTTTTAAAATGGTGTTTATTGCATTTTGCAATAAAACTCTTCATATATATGGCACAGACATTAATTCATCCACACAGTTTAGCCACGACAAAAGAATGTGTAGCATTATCTACATTTCCACACATTCATGTACACATGCATACACCTTTAATGATCTCCCTTTTCGCCACGTTAGGTGGTGCTAAGATTGAATTTTTTTTACTTTAACTTTCACCCCAAACAAGGCAGCTACGTAAGGGGCTACTGTGACAGGGGCCAAATATATATGAGGAAACGTGAGTGGGGAGTTGAGCATCAAGATGTTTGTTCACATTACATTTAAATTTCT
Organism: Sepiola atlantica; assembly: GCA_963556195.1. Taxonomy (NCBI): domain Eukaryota; kingdom Metazoa; phylum Mollusca; class Cephalopoda; order Sepiida; family Sepiolidae; genus Sepiola; species Sepiola atlantica. Next base: position 144,679,558 of record OY744516.1, read on the forward strand.
GCATGTTGATACAGTTGAGGAAACAAGAACATAGGCAGAATTCCAAAGACACATGGCCTGAGGAAAGAAGCTATCAGAGTAGAAAATATTCCAGCATCTAGGGACCTCTACAGTGAAGAGGTGGGGGTTTGCTGCTATTCGGACGTTGGTGAGTATTTATGCTAAGGGAGTGCAAGTGTAGTAAGTTCATCAGAGCATATTCCTTTGAATGACTTGTAAAACAAACACTAAGATGCCATACTACGGTGGTGCCACAGGGGCTGGAGGTTGGCAGACAGTGTAGGACCTTTTTAGATGTGCTGGTTTTATCATAATTATTCCTCTTTTGACTTAGAACAGGTAGCAAAGTTAGTTTATTTAATTATTTACGGTTATGAAAACAAAAAATGTAGTTACATTTTTACTAAAAACACTTTATTAAGATTTAATTACATCGAATCAAGAAGATAGTTATGATGACTGGTTGTTAATATTCTTTCTTTAATTATCGTTTTTGTTGCTTTATCCCACATATGGACTGAGTTTAGGTTAACTCGTAACGCAATGACAGAGAAATGATCAGATGGATATTCAATGTCGGGTCAGATCAGATCCGGCATATCAGCTCTGATACCCTGTTGGTGAGACTGAATATACCAAAGCTTAATGAACTCCTGACGATCAATCCACTACGTTGGTTTGGCCATGTTCATAGGAGCGACCTTTGGATATACAAATCTTGAGGTGGAAGACCAGAGGAAAGTTGGACGAGCCAAAAAAACTTGGATCCAAACGATGATCATGGATCTTAGACAGTGGAATTTGAACTGAATTAATCCTCAAGACCACCAAGCTTTGAGACTGAGATTGCAGACTGTCAGAAAACGTCAGAATCCTGACCTCGGAAAATAAGATGATACAATTGATGATTATGATAATTATGATGATTTTGACTAACCAGCATTATCCGTTTTGTGCCAGGCATTTCTTCTTTTTTAACGTCTTTTTCTTTACATGCCCTCAAATTGCTCTCATCTACGACGCATATCCAGTGGTTATCAGTTAAAGAAGACTAATCACTACTAACCAAAAGAAAGAAAATTTACAATTTAAAAATAAATTCTTGAACGATTGATAATTGGTGGGTACGTATATTAACTAAATATATTTTGTGCAGGTGGATCTTGCATGGAGTAGTCAACAGGATATAAACTAGACAAGAGGTAATAAAGGGAATTATAGGAACAACATTTCAGGAAATAATCAATATCGAGAGAATAGGAAAGGATGATAATTCTCCAGATATTATGTCAGCCAGAGGATTGAGTAAATGATGGGTGCAATCTGGGGAGTCTTGGGTTAAAAGTTTAGATTGAGGAGATGCGTTTCTAAGAGGGAGAAAGGAAAGTTCGATTGCAGTGTTTGTAGTCAAAGTTTTACAAGTAAGAACCATAGATTGAAGCTCACTTAAGCAATTTCCATAGAAAGAAGGATAGAGTAGAACAAGACTAGCAACAAACAGGTGACAAACGGGCCTTAGATAACAGGAGAAATCATCTCTCACTGGATTGCGAAGTCGATTTTGAACTATGTCACGGCGGGAAAGTGTGCTCTGAGCGGCACTTCCCCAGATTTGGCAACTGTATTCCATCTTAGGACGAATCTGACTCTTATATAGGTAAAACAATCAGGTGATTCGGTACAACTAGATTTATATATAGTAGACAATGGGTTTTTGTAGTAGCTGATCTTCATGGATGAATTGGTGACCACAAACGATGCAGTATATGTATACTCTTAATTTAATTATTCAACTTCGCAATTATCTCTGCCCGTTTTAGTATGTCATAAGTTCCTAACACATTCACTGTTCATTCACAAGATTTCCATGGAGAGTCTCCCCTCAGTGCCACCTGCCTGCTTCATATCTCTTGCCAACTGAATTAACTATTTCAAAAATCCCCCTTTCTCACATGATCTTGTCAATTAATCAGATCTGTTGTATCTCTCAGCCGTTCTTCAATATCTAACAGTAATTGTTTGGTAGTTTGGTAGTTTTGTTTTACGGCATATTAACCCTTTTTGGGTTATTTAATGCCGAATCTGGTCTTGTTTTCTTCTCTTTTTTGTTTCTTTCCCCTTTTAATATCTGTTTCTATTTAACCCATAGTTGGGACCCTAACAGGTACTACCACTCCGGGTCAGGGTGGACCTGGGAGCAATGGTAATTAAGAGGAGGCTCCACATTCCCCAAAGTCCGTAAGCCGGATCTCACCATCGGATGTAGTTTAAGGTCATATCCAGGACCGGGAGTAGGGTAGGAAAAATAAAAATAAAAAAGGGGAGGGAGAAAGGGAGAGGGGCTGTTGTTTTTGGTTTTGGTTTTGTAGAACATAATTAAGTTTTACAAACAAAAAAAAAAACAAAAAAAAAAACACGTCAATGTAGGTGAATTTCGTCTCAGGGAGCCACAGGGCAGCCTGATCTGGTATCACCAGACAGTAATTGTATCGAGATGGATGTTGCAAACACTGAATAAAATATAAGCACTGCTCATGAACTCAGTAACCAAGGAATTAACTATCATTTTCTGCAATACTCTACTTCACATTATCTATGGCCTTAGATCGATTACGATTGGTTAACAACCTAGCATAACCATTCCTATGCAAATTAATATCTCAATTGTCATGCAAATTTTGGCAACAGCATCATCTATGGGGATAAACCATTTTCTCCAAACAACCAAGTATGAAAGGATGCATAACACTTGATGAAAATAGTAATAATTGTTTAACATGCACGTGGGTTTACTGCATTAGATGCACTCAACTCTCGGTCGTATTTCTTCTCTACAAGTAAAAATGAAGAACAAAAGTAATCATATTGAAATGGATTATAATAATTATAAGTATAGCATGAACAATAATGTATGTTAATAATCTTTTAACAAAACACTAAGAATAACAACAGACACGTCATAGTGTTATATTCCTTTTTTTGTGATTTTTGTTATGTTTAAAAAAACAAAAAATTGTCTTCAATGAGTTATTTATTAATCCTTGTTTTATACGTATAGATGATAGAAATTCATGATTGCTAAAAATGTATGAAACCACTTAAATTACTATCAAAGATTCTCTTAGTGCTTCAGCATTCGCTCAGACGTTATTTCAAGTTTCACTGGTCACTAAAGTGTTTACACTCTCGAATAATCATATCCAGTCAACCCTTTAGTGACGTCATCATTTTTGACATCATCTTTTTGATGATGTCAAAAAGCGTGCATCGGGACATGCAAGCAAGCAAGCAAGCTCCAAGTTTTAGTAGTACATAGAAGGATATTCTTTGTATGGATACTGATTCACTTAAGTAAAAACAACTTAGATTTTGTCAGAGATTTTATGAAAAAATAAAAATTAGAACTTTATATTTAATCCTTTTCCCAGAGGAGGCGGTAGTGCTAAATTTTCAGATCCATTCTAGAGATGGGTTGTCAATTGTATGGCATATCAACCCTTAATTCCTGAAAATAATACTTATTGTAAACGATTCAGTGAACACATTTTACCGATAACTATGGAGGGGGTGTTCATACCTTTCACAATCTTATCTCTGTTCATACAAAATTAGGTATGTGTATATGTTTACATATTTGTATGTACGGGATTCACTCATAAACTAATTAACCGATGATTATAAATTTTGGAACACAGATGCTTGGCATAAGGGGCCGTAATGTCGGCTATATTTTGTTTAATTGAGTTTTATGCAAAGGGGGGAAAAAGGGTGTGAAAGACCTTTGTAAAAATTCAGATACCACCGATTTTTGTGAAACTTTAGCAGTAGGTAAACATAAATTAATAAATATTGCCCACATTTAGTTTCTTTAGAGTATGTTAAAGAGACTTAAGACAGCATAATATGGACACAATCTCTCATTTGAAAATTCAAATATTTCAGATTCGCATTAAATTTGATCCATGGTCAATTAAGTAAGATTCTCTTAATTTCGATTTCTTCTTAAGACCCTTTAACTTAAGTCTTAATTTTGAGACATTTTCTAGAATCAAAATCATTTAATGGATTTAAATCAAAATTGAAATAAGGATTCTATACATAAGGTTTAGTATCATTATATCTTGATTTAAATCATCATAATGGGGACATACAATTGATGCAAAATTGTTTTGTTCAGGGAATTAATTTTACCTATACTGGTATAGTTCTAGTTACAGTATAAGTAAATGCAATAGATCTGATTGGATCTGTACTCGTCTTAGCCGATCCCATAGTCTGCATGAGTATCCATTATACCTCTCACTCCGCTCCCCAACCGCAATATGTGTTACTCTAATACAGATATATCCTTACTATAATGGAGATCTTGTGTCTGTTTGTAATGAAAACTCAGAATATAATTTAAAAAGAACATGTGTTGCATAGCCCAAGGAGTCACCGAGTTTACCTGTATACTATCATTTACTTACATAAAGTCATATATAATTGGTACCTCAGTTAACTAAAAATCATACCTTGTTTTCTGGGACGTTGTCATGTGTGCGTATGTTTAAGTGATCTGGCCGACTGATGCCAATTTCGGTAATTGTAATAAAAAACGTCTGGCATGCTCTTATTCAATTAATTAATTTTACAACAGGATGTTAGAATATGAATAATTTAATTACCAGTATGTTTAGTAAGCTGCAGAAAGGAAGGGAGAAAGAGAAAGAGAAAGAGATAGAGAGCGGGTTCAATTATTTTTTAAGTTTATAGCTTAATTATTATCTTGTTACCAGACAATTTTTAAATGCATCTTGTTTGTTCAGTTGCTTCCTCCTCTGAATTGCTGTGAGAAATGACCCCAGTCATTCTCTCTATTGTATGTCTAACGTCACATCCAACAAATTATTATTGACTTTCTTTCTCACGAACAGTAGACTTTTTCCAGGCTGGGTCAACCCCGTGACCCCATCGTGACCTTCGTCTGGAACATAATTACTCTTATTATTTATTCACTAGGAGTTCTCACAAGAGTCATTACCGAACTGGAAAAATCAGATGGTGTTCCGTGGATGACAACAAGTCTCCCCATGTTTCCGATATTCTCTGTTTCTTTTGATCACAATTTAAACTCACTTTTTGTTCTCATATCAGCCGTTTATCATTGTGTTCTTTCTTTCTTTAAAATTTAAGTGACAATAAATCTCCTAAGGATCCTAGTACTATCCATGCTCTAACAGTCGAGGTCTGGATGTTGCTATCTCTCCTCGGTCTTTCTATCCTTGCAGAGTTTTCATAAATATTTTGTGATGCCAACCGATGTTTGCAATTTTCAGAGGGAAGGGTGTCAGATCATAGTATTTTCCTCTCTTTTCTTCATTTTATTTCTATTTTTACTCCGACATGAGTTCTTACAAGTGATTGCTCACTGACAAAACTAGGTAGTGTTCTGATTCTTTGGCTGACCATTGAAAATCCTGTTGCATTCATGAAATATCCCTTTATAAATTATTTATCACTGATAATGGTCAATGGCTTTCTCTGGGATCTGAATGACAATAAGCTTTATTATTATAATTATGATTATGATTTTTATTCTTATTAATTTTATTATTATTATTATTATTATTATTATTATTATTATTATTATCATTATTTTAATACTAAATATTGATTTTTAACAAAAGGATGTGTCTAAGATGTAATAAGGTTCCAAAATTCCTTTTAAAATTTTCTTTTTAAAATTATTTTTGGCAGCGGTGTTGTATTTAAACCTTGTGTCATGCATGAAAGAAAATTCATAATTATACCTGCTTTGTCCTGTATGAGCCCTTTTAGCGATCTTTCTAGATTGAAGAAACGCCACCTGCAAATAAGTTCTTTCATACTTCGAAAAAAGTACTAAGTTAAGACAAAACTGTTGGAAGACAGAAGAGATTTATTCAACTTGATCTTCGGTCCAAATCAATGACCAGTGAGGTGGAGAAGACACACGATAATCACTGGTTAATAATATTTGATCAGAGCATTTAAAAATAACATGTTCACCCTGTAGTGCTTCCATCGAACTGCTAAAACATCTATATCTCACACTCCCTTTCCCCGAGCCATGCAAGCCACATCTGCCCCTATCAGCTCTTATAGTCTTGTAAATCCACCTTCTAGTTCAACAAGTAAATACGACTGAACCATAATTTCCTGTCATTTTCAACTAACACATTTATATACTAGTGGGTTTATTGGCCGGATACTTAACAGTGGAAATACAGTATATACTTTTTCCCACCCCCTGAAAACATACCACAGAAGTTTGATTGAGGTTAAAATTAACGTCCAACTAACATCATGACATGAGTGCTATTAATAAACATTGGTCGTAAAAGTATTTTATTTATCTCCTTTCCAGGAGGTTAGACACAAGGTCAGGTGTGGTTTTGAAAAGCCAGCACACCAAGATTAAAACACTCTGGCCTACAAAATATTCCTAAGTATACTCTCAGCATTCCCCAGTATGGGTTCCTCAGGCGATTAGCAATAGACTAACTCCTTCTCAGAGAGAAGGTAAACCCTAGGAGGGTGGACCTCCTAGAACTGAACAGAACAATACCCCAGCCCGACAGCAACTGATTGTCAAGAACGTATCCCCGACTGGTACGAACACCTACACAAGCTGTGCCAGGTATTTGAGCTTACGAAGGAGCTTTCTCTTATTTTTTGTCGTGTAACAATTGGCAGAAACTGTTTTCTTTTTTTCTTGCTTTGAGAAATTCCCACTGGAATTTTTTGCCCCAGTTCTTTGTAAATTTATTTTCAAATATTTTTCCAAGATTCAACCTTGGAATCCAGAACCAGTCATTCTATTCGAAGATTTCATGTTTTGCATTTCATTTCACAAACCACTGATTTTCCCAATCGTCGACAATCTAAAACCAATGAATAACAAAGAGTGATTTTCCCCCAGATTATTTTAGTTAACATTATTGCGTATTCTCTACTCTTTGTATTTATTTTCTTTTCCAAAGACAATTCTTGCTTTTGTATCTTCCATTTTTTTGTTTTTACTTTAATCCACGTTGTTTTATTCACTATGCTACTTTTATAAAAACAAATAATGGTGGTGCTATCAGTATATATTATACTAGCTGATGCATCTGTCTATAGCAGATAAGAGGGTTGTTGCTTAAACCGATAGAAAAATAAAGGACGCTTTTGTACTTACCAATTCCTGTCACAAAAAAGATCACATGTGAGAGGCAAAATACTAAAAGACAGCAAAATAAAACTATTTTCTCTTTCTATTTTTTCAATTCTTTCAATCGTTTTAGTTTTTTTGTTCACTTTCTCTAATTCTTCTTTGTTTTCTCTTTCTATTCTGCTTTCCATTTCTACTTTTTTCTTCCTTTTTTTTACTCCCTTCCTTCAATTTTGACAGTCACTTGTGTCTAGTCAACAATGATCACAAGAAATGTAAATGCTGCCTGCTAACCTCCCCTCTGATATAGTCATATTTTTCTACTTACAATTTCTATCTTGCCTTTTCCCATATCTTTCTCACTTGGTTATTTTTTGCTGGCACCAGTCCTTCTTCTATAGATGCATTCAGACCATAATATTATAACTAAAAGCTCAACAGTTACATCCCTTGCATTTTTCGGTCGAAGGGTTCGACCATATTCGTTTGGAGATATGGTTTTATTAAAACAAAACTCAACATTCTTATACACTGTAGAAAGAAAAAATCCAAGGTGAGAGGGAAAACCAGTGGCAGGAGGAAGGAAGCAATATATCCTGAGAGTGGTAGTATGTACCTAGTATACCGACGTACTACTCTTCCCACTCCTCCTCGTTCCCCTATTCTCACATATCTACCACTCTTGGAATCTATTACCTCCCTCAGCCTACTATCGTTCCTGGATTTTTTCTTCTTACATTGTTGAGTTTTATTTCAATAAAGCCATATCAGCAAACAAATATGGTCGAACCCTTTGACGGCAATATCTTGGTCCAGCTCTAATGATGCGTTTGTGTCCTTATTTTTCCTAGCATGTTACTTTGTTTGTCCACATTTCTATTATTAATTTTACATCCCTTACATCTCTATAAGGCTTTACTAAACAGAATATCAACCTTTATTCTCAACTATCTGAATTACTCTTTTACACTGGATAATAGTTTATCTATAATCTGAAAATGTAATCTTTTAAATCTATTTATTGAATTTAACTAAACAGACTATTGACTTTTTAGATGTACCAATGCATCTCAATAACATGTTCTGTCTGTAAGTCAGTTGGTCGTAGGGTGTTCAGTTTGTCATGCTTCAGTTTAATGTAGTATTCATGTTGTTCTGCGGAGTATGTGTGTCCTGTTTGGGAGAGATCAATAAATTGCTAAAAAGATTAGACCCAGCAGTTAAAAACACCTGCCACTTGATCACTGGTTGCCTGAAGTCTACCAAAACAACCTGCATATCCTCACTGGCTTTGCCCTTGCATATGTGAGATGGGAAGTTGCTAGCTGAGTAGATCACAAAGGCTACCAGTGATGAATGCCATCTACTTCATAGACATGAACCAATAGCCCAACGACTGAAGTCAAGAATAAGCTTCCTTAGCCATGTTGAGACCCTAACAACATCTCAGGAAAACGCCAGACTACAAATGTAGACCAGACAGCTACAGAATGCCCCCTCCTACTGACATGGGAATCCATCCCTTCTGAGGACCTTCTTCCTCGCTCAGAAGCACCTTTAGTCTAGTGGAAAACACCGAACTGCCTAAGAACGGGAATGGGCGATCATAAGTTGCTATGGCTTGATGGGGCTACAAGACCAACAACCATCTGCAAGTGTGGAGAGGAATACCATACGATACAGCACTGCCTTGTCTGCCCTCTGGAAGATCTTGCAAAGTACAACAATGAGGCAAAGGAGTGTGTACAAACTGGGAAACTGTTGTATGACCACATGCTTCAAAAGCACGAACAGAAGAACAGAAGAATAGGAATGCCAACTTCTGCATTTGAACAATTAAAAGAAAAGTCATGGAAGAGGAAAGACATACCAACGCCTCTTAACTGGACATTGACAAGATAGCTGATCGTGGACATCAACAAGATGTCTAACAAGATTATCCATAGGGAGGCTGGGGTAAGTAGGGATGATACTAATTGTGACGAAAAGTGTGTTATATAAAAGTTTGGGAATTCAGTAAAGAATGCATTGATGGAATTTAAATACAATATTGTGAGATTTGAAAAATAAACAAAAGTGATTTGTGGGTAGTTCAGGTATTTGCAAAACAAACAATTGAATGAATATCAAAAACAAACAATTGAATAGATACGGAATGAAAAAACGTCAAAGTAAATTTTATGACTGAACAGTTAAGATATCTTGGAGCCTTTCAAGGCATATGAAATAGAGGAATGTGAGAAAACATTGTAACATCAAATAAAGTAAGTACTGACAATTCTTTTAGTTTTTTTTCAAGTTTTCAATTGTAAACCAGCCTGCAAGGGAAATATGCTTCAAGAAATTCGATGAGAAGACTTATGTAACACCAAAGAAATATAGCTGAACATGTTACAATAAAAGGAAGCTCAATGTCTTTGAAATGAAATGTTTAAGAACTATCCTTAGAGTAACACCGCAAGACAAACAGAGAAATGCAGATATCAGAGAGAAGCTTAACATTAACAGCTCCATCATTGTTGAAAAAAGAGAATAACATGGTTTTGACATGTTTCCCAGATACCAGACTCTAGCTATCTAACGAAATCATATAAAGAATATTTCATCGAAGAAAGATCAAGTGGAGGCTTACCAAAGAGTTGTGCTGACCAGATAATGTTTGATACTTGTATGCCGCTCCTGACAGCTGAAAGACTTGCCCAAAGCAGTGATAACTGGTGGAATTTTGTTCTCAAGCATGTGGCGAAGCTCTCTGGAGAATGCATATGTCAAGCAAGTCACATGCATATTGAATAGATGCATCTTAAAAGTACTGGTGCTTATTAGTATTAATAGCCTGCATGCTTGTCTCAACACAGGGTAATAATATGAAAAAACTTTGCGATCCATTAAAAAGTGCAGGGAATTGAGTACAAAAATACTACAAAGCAATCAAAAATTGCTATGGTGAAAACTGTGTAAAAATATAACTTACTTGATTTAATTCATATGCTTGGAAATGGTTTAATTTAGTAAAGCATTCACGAGGTAATCAAAATTATAAGATACCTAAGACTATATTTACTACTACTACTACTACTACTACTACTACTACTACTACTACTACTACTATTATAATAATAATGATAATAATAATACAGAGATGTTGATTACCATGACCCAAAGTACGACAGAGACAGAACACAGTGAAACGGGAAGCAAAACCTTCACAGGTAACATGAATTGGAACACATACATTGAAGACATTGCCAAGGCTGCCGCAAAGAAGGTTGGCTCCCTCTACCGTGCTAGTAAACTCCTTACACCTGACATTATCATGTATCTCTACAAAGCCACCATTCGCCTATGCATGGAGTATTGTTGCCACATCTGGGCTGGTGCATCATCTACTAGTCTCTCCCTCCCTGAGAAAGTCCAAAAAAGAGTCGCCAACCTAATAGGTCCCTCACTGTCAGCTAAGCTCCAGTCCCTGTCCCATCGCCGCAATGTAGCATCCTTATGTTTGTTTTACAAATACTTCAATGGATTATGCTCCGATGAGTTGGCTACTCTGGTGCCCCTCGACGTAAATTCACTAGACTAACTCGACATTCTACTAAATCTCATTCATACACTGTGGACGTCCCCAGATGCCGGAGAGCATTCTACTCAAATAGCTTCTTTCCTCGTGCTGCTGGCCTCTGGAACTCCCTCCCTGCCCCCTGTTTCCCCGACAGTACTGACATGCAGAAATTTAAAACTAATGTAAACAGACATCTCGCTGCTCAGATCCCAATTTAAGCTGAACTCCCAAACTTTCTCCCCTTTTCTTTTTTCTCAGTAGCCCCTTACGTTTACAGTGGCGGCCTGCCTTGTTTGGGGTGAATCATGTTAAAAAAAAAAAGTGAGAAAAAGAAATGGGAAGGAAAGCAAGTACATGAATTATTTATAAGATAGAACAAATAGATAGAACACAAGAAAACAAATACATGGCAATGGAAAGACCACTTGAAAAGAGAAACGGAATCTCTACTGACAAGCACACAAAATGTGATTGGAACAAACTACATGAAACCCAAAATAGATAAGACTCAGAAAAACAACAAATGTAGACCGTGCGTAGAAAGAAACGAAACAGTAAACGACATCATAAATGAATCCAGCAAACTAGCTTAAAAAGAATATACAAACGGGCATGACTGGGTCGGAACGGTAGACCACTGGGAACTCTGTAAACGACAGCAATTCGAATATGCAGATAAATGATACTGGCATAAACTGGAGCTAGTATTGGAAAATGAAAGACATAAAATCTTTTTGAATACGAAAATACAAACGAACAAACTCATACAATCAAAAATGCCACATGTGATAATAGTTAACAAGAAGGAAAACCTGCCAAATTTTTGGTTTTACCGTGCTGCTGACACAGTAAAACTAAGTATTTTGCAGGGTTTTCACAAAATTAAGATCAATGAAGCAGAACAACTAAGCAAATGCATTGAATTTTCAGAGAGCTGAAGGGAATGTGGTACATGAAGACAAACACTGTAATGCTAATAATAGTAGGGGCACTAGGAATAGTTCTGAAAAATAAACTGAAAAAAGATTAGGGGAAATTGGAATGAAAGAGAGCATTGGCATTATACAAAGCACAGCACTGATGAAAACAACGGAAATATTTTAAAAAATTATTGAGTGTGGAAACCAACCAACTTAATCAGATTACACATACACAACTAAATTGAAATAGAATAACACTGTATAAGTGCAAATAGAAACATAGAACATTACACTTAACCAAGAGAACTGAAACTGTCAAGATAGATATAATAATAACATTTAAAAAAAACATCATCAGACGCCCCTCTCCCACCAAATAGAAAACACACTTGTGGTTGCACTAGCATTAGTTTTTGTACAGGGAGAATTAAAAGATTGAAAGGGGGAGTACACTTCAGACCTTCACTGGAAGGGCACAGAGAGTGCTGAAATGTGGGGCAATCTTAATGCCACTCAAAGTCTCCCCAAAAGTCAGCAGTCAATAGTAAATGTATGTTGTAAGGACGCAAACTGATTTTCAATTTCAAGAAATGCAGAGTACTAGAAATGTTAAGCTAACAAAATTCAAGAGAATACCAACGGTCATTACTAGCGAGAAATCAACGGTAAACGGCTGTTGAAATGACCAAAAATAATTTGTAATGGTTATCGAAATAGGGCTTGTGTCACTTAGACTCCAGAGAACACCACTGGTCATCGGTTATGATCAATCACTGGTAACGACTTGTATGAGTATCCAAGCCAGTGACATAATAATAATAATACAAAATAATAATAATAATAATAATAATAATAATGATAATAATAATAATAATAGTAATAAAGAAGATGCAGATCGATTGTATCTACCTAGAAAGAAAGGTGGTCGAGGTTTACTTAGTGTTGAAGATGTTGTGAATATAGAAGAAGGTTGTCTATATAAATAGATTTCTGAAAGTAATGAGATTCTTTTTCGTGAAATGAAAAGAAGGGAAATACTAAGAACTGGGGTGAAAAAGAATCAAAGGTTACAAGAGACAGGGTTAACATTATTTGGAAAGAAACTACACAGTGTATTCTTTAAGAATACTGCATTTAGAGATAATGAGAGCAGAAATTGTTTGGTCAGGGTTGATCTCAAAAGATCTACCAAGAGCATGTTAATGGTAGCCCAGGAACAAGCCACCCGCACTAGGTCCATCAAACATTACATTAACAAAACTGCAGAATCACCGATATGCCGATTGTGAAATAGAAGGGAAAAAACCTTAGTGCATATTGTATCTGAATGCCCTATGCTAGCACAAAATCGGTATAAAAAATAGAGACACGACAACGTCGCTCAGGTACTACACTGAAATATATGCAAACTTTATGAATTAGACCACAATTAGAAGTGGTATTAGCATAAGCCAGAAGTGGTACAGGAGAACGACAATGTCAAACTATTTTGGGACATGCACATACAGACTGATAAGGTTCTTGGACATTCAAAACCCGACTTAATCATTCGAAACAAAAACAAAGGAAACTTTTTAAATCTTTGATATAGCCTGCCCCTTCGATACCAGAGTGCAGGAGAAAGAACACGAAGAAATCAGTAAATATCAAGATCTAAAATGGTAATTAGTTAGACTATGGAAATGTAAATAAGTAAAGGTGATCGCCGTTGTAATTGGAATGCTTGGAACCATAACAAAAAGCCACCATAAATGACTTAAACAGATTGCCGAGACAATTTTTCTTCACATTCTGCAAAAGGGTTGCCTGTTAGGAACAGCGAAAGTGTTAAGGTACAGCTTGAATGTCTAAAGTCAAGGGAATTGAGTTGATGTTCAAAGAGGAAAGCTCTGACTAAAAACACCCAAAAGTTGAGACTTTTATGGAATAATAATAATAATAATAATAATAATAATAATAATAATAATAATAACAACAATAATAATAATAATAATAATAATAATGAGAAAAATGGGTGGGGTACTCGCCTTACACAGGTTCTAACAAGTCACACTATGCTATTTAATTTCCAGCAAATTGTCTTGTGTTTATATAAGTCTGCAGCATGAAGCCTAAGTGATTGATCTGCAACTAATGCTTACGGATTCCAACCTCCAACTCGACAAGGGATTTTCTATCCAAAGTTTAATCATTTCTTGTTTATTTTTCTCTTTTTAAAACCCATTAATTTTCATAATCTTCAGAATCTTGAACAATGAATAAAAAGCATTGATTTTACATCACGATTCATCAGTTAACCTAATTGCATGATATTATGGTTGATAATTTGGATTATTTGGACTACTGTTCTAATCTTGGATGTTATTATTCTCACAACGTTTCGGCAGATGTAACCTTCGACCTTCCTCACGTGCATCTTCTCGAACTCGGGGATCTGTATTCAATTTAGAAAAAAAAAAACCTTTACTTAATCCACATGGCTGTCGGAATGAGAGAAAGTTACCCCTGTAGATTAAATAAAGGGTTCTGTTTGAAATTCCATACAAATTACCGAGTTCGACATAAGGATCCCCGATTTTTAAAAGACAAACCTGTGCAAAACGTTGTGAGAATAATATCCGAGATGAGAGCAGTAGTCCGAATAATCCAAATAATACAACCTAATCGTATAAGCATCATTATTTTTGTTTCTTTTCACTTTTGTTTTCTCTTTCTTGCAGAATTATTTCACAGTTATTACCTGTTTCTCCAAATCTTCATGTTATGTCCTCGAAGAGGCATGCTAAGTAAATAAGACAAACTCATATGTTGAAAAAAAGAATAAGATGATATTACGAACATATATACAACTTAGATGAATCATTTCCTTTGTATATCTATTATTATACGAAAGCGGAGTTAATCAACGTTTATTTCCCTAAAGCTGTTTTTCCTACATATTTTAATCACACAAAAGACATGCGAAAATATTTCTCAGTTTTGGGATTGAGTTATATTTTAAAAAGAGAGTTCCATTTGAATTGCTGTATTTAGCCGTTATTTGCAAATAATTCACCAAGTGAGCAGTCTCTTGTTCTTTTATTAACTTTCTAAGTATAGGAATACAACCACAAGCAGTACTATTATTTAATCCATAGCTGTAGAGGGATAGAGAGAAATATATAGAGAGAAATATATAGAGAGGATATAGCGAGCAGAAAAAGAGTAATTTTGAATTTTCAGTTTTATTTATTTTATATTTAATTTTATTTGCAAACTCACTTTTTCCTAATTCAAACAATCTAATACAAGCTCAATGGATGACTTAACGGGTCACATCTTTTTCTAGTATAGATATAAGTATTATACTTATTAGTAAGAAAGGGGTTTCGTTTAGCATGATCGAAAGCAACTCTTAGATTATTCATTTAATAAACAAAACGAAAATATTTGGTCGTTTTCAATTCGACTAAACAGCTGATCACCAACTTGTGTTCAATTATCACACAAAATAAATGTATATCTGTCATTACACTAAGGCTGACTGTATCTAAATAGGGATTGTACCACAACTTTTCAGGAATAAATAACAAATTGTGCATATATTTCTATTCTTGTAAATTTATTCTTTTTTTAATGTCCACTACACTTATATATCTACATAAGAATGTTCGATATTCAAAACGAACTTGATAAAGATGAAAGACTATTTCTGTGCTAAGGAAATGGATTTGTCTATTTTTCGCATATTCCACTTCCAAATGATCATTAAATATTTTACAAAATAAATATCTTCCATCTCTCCGTTGAAACTTTAATTGCGTTCTTACTTCAGCATATTGAAGTTTATTTTAAAGGTAAAGATAAGATTTTATGTTTCAATCTTCAGATTGGTTACGATGTGAGTAAACCAATTGGTGACAATGATTATCAGGAACCGCATTCGAATAATGTTAAATAGTAATAGTACGTCCGCTAGTACTTATTTGATGATTTAAATTCACAGGTTTAGCGCGTAAACAGGAAATAGAGGTCAGGCGGGGTGAGGTGGCTGGCCTTTGGCGGACATTGTCTCTTGTGGGAACACGAGCTAGAGGAAATGACGCCACACAAGATAGGGTAGGTGTGAAGAGCGGGACTTGAAGTTAGAAGCTTGAAGTGATGAGACGTGATGAGAAATTATTTAAACGAAAGGGTGAGCTCCCAGAAATCCGTAGTCCCAATATGTCCCCCTCCCCACCGCTAGCAAAGAAGAAGGCAACGTCAACAGCCGAATAAAATGGTTCTTCTTTAAATCCGGAATATAGTTCTTTTCTTTGTGTTATTGTGCCAACTTTGATTGCAGAGCAAGAATGTGCCCTCATAGAGAGGTAGCCATTATAGGACGACGAGAGATGATCTTGGCTGAAGTGTTCTCAGTCTCGGAGGACCGCTGTGGTTGAGCGTTGAAGACACGAGGTATGATTTAATTGTACTGTTTATGATTTGTTGATTTGCATTCGATAACAAATATATATTTATTTGATGGTGACATACAAAACATTAAATCTCCTCTTGGAGTGGAGGTAATGCAACAGTAAGCCAATCAATAGATTAATTTAATACAGTCATTGCAATGACATAAAAAGCTTAAGAATTACGTTCCGTTTTATCTAAGACTCTATGTTGTAAAAGTAAGAGTTGTATAGGACCAGAGTTATTTATTTTTGAGTAGACATTATTTTCCCGACGTGAGTTATGCCCCTTGGTAAAAAGGGCTTAGACATCCTTGGTAAAAAGGAAGATCTCCAAATCATCTCAAGAACTTGAGATCTCGTGGAAACTCTCGTACCAACATGTTGTCGAGAATTAATGTCTATATATTTTACATCCACATTATCGGCTACCAGGAGTATTCTATTCTTTTCCAAAGATCTACCTTTTATGCTAAGTGACAACTGTTTTTTCATTTACCTGAGAGCTAAACTCAATTAATTGATAGTTTTATAGGCAAAATGTTAAAATGTGTAAAAAATCACTAAATTGTGAGTCTATTTTGCTGATATCAATGGCACTCTTCTGTCAATGGAGAGCAGCTTTTGTAAACATTGTTTTAGCAAGAAATAACTAAAATTCTAAATCTTCTGTTTTGTTTTGTTTTGTTTTATTGCCTGCGAGTGGAAACAGTTTCTCGGTGTCACTCGTTAATTACGCTTAACTGTTCGATTGTCACTTACAGATGGTGAATTCAGATTAGTCATGAAAATATTAGTCTCAACATTTTGCTGCAAGCTACAGACAAGCTCTTTCTCTCTTTCTTTCTCCCTCTATTCTTTCCCTTTATTTTTCTCCTTTTTTTTCTCTATATCTCTCTTTTTCTTTTTTATTTCTCCGTTTTCCCTGAATATTTATTTATCTCTGTCTCTCTTTATTTCACTGTCTTTCTCTTTCTATATCTTCCTCTCTCTTTCACTTTCTATGTCTTTCTCTCTGTCTCGTTTTCGCAATTTATCTCTTTCTCTCTTACTTTCTCTTTCTATCATTATCGCCCTCTATTTCTCTCTCTCTTTCTCTTTTTCCCTCTCTTTCTTTCTCTGTCTTTTTCTCTTTTTCGCCCTCTATTTCTCTCTCTCTTTTTCTCCCTATTTTTCTCTATATATACCTCTCTTCCCCTCTTTTTCTCTCTCTTTCTCATTATCGCCCTTTCTTTTTTACCCCTCTATTGCTCTTTCTTTTATGTTCCTCTTTTGCTCTCTCTCTTTCCCTCTTTCTTCCTCTTTCTCCTCTCTCTTTTTTCTGTCTCTCTATTGTTCTCTTTCACTCACCCTCTCTCTCTATAATCTCTATACCACCCTTTCTCTGCATATATGCGTGACTCACTCCTCTGTTTAGCTCATACATCTTGTCTTTTTTATTAATTCATTAAATATTTTAACTCTTTTTAAACGTTAAAATTTGACGTTTAAAATATTTTTTTGTTTTTGTTTTTGTTTTTGCTTTTAAGTTCAAATATTAAGTAAAACAAAGAAATAATTTAGAAAAAATACTAGAAAAATTATATTTTTTATTCGGACATTTTAACAGATAAGCAAAAAACAAAATGTTTTTGTAAGTTAAAGTTTAAAATTTTTTCGAATTTATGAAATTACTGAAATAGCATTTGTAAATTACGTCTTATCACTAAACTGGCAAAACTACGTGACGTTGCCCGGATTCCTGGATGAGGAAATGGAAAAGTAAAATAAAAAAATTAAGCAGCATCTTCCTTTTGAAACCACGTCAGTCACATTCATTTTTAACACACCTCATCCTCTCGACTATCTGTCTCTCTCTCACTCTAATTCATGAGCAAACCGTTGCAACTGCTTCAATATAATCGAGAGAAATAAAGAGAGAAAGAAAAAAAGAAAACAAAAGAAAACAAAAGAAAAAGTCATCAGCCTTTGGATGTTTGATCTAGTTTCAGTGATGTCTTTCAAACAACTTTCATAAAAAATCAAATAAAGTATCTTTCCAACATTTACCATGCACTAATTTGGTCACCAGTAACTCTAAACGAACGAATATTAGAGTACTTGCTGCCATAACCATATCGGGGTCTTACTGAATTGAGATATATAAGATTAGTATGTATATCTATAGTTGCTTCTAAGTCTTAGCCGGACACACAGACAAAAATACGATGTTTTTATATAATAGATAATTAGAATTTATCTATAATTAACATTTTTGTTAAGTTATAAATTTAATAAAGTATCCCCATAAAACGGATTTATTTTACTTATACTACAAATTCCGTCACGGCATTTATCGGCAACAGGTGTGCTGTATGTATATTTGGTTAAGTTTATTTGTTTTATTTAAAAACTTTTCATCATTAAATTCAATTGTAAAGTAAACTGACAAATCTTAATAAGAAAAATCTGGTAAATAAAACGTAAAGTTTAAAAGGGACAATTATCTCCGTTGCTAGTCTTTCTCTACTCTATCGTTATTTTAATGGTACGTGTTCGACTGAGTTCCAATCTCTGCCCCCCCCCCCTGTAAAACATTCATACCAAAACTCATCTAGCTACAACCACTGTAAAACTCTTTCATCCTTTCTTCTGTGTATCTGGAGCTAAACAAAACTTCCACGCGCAGAGTTTCTTTCCAACAACTGCCTGTCTGTGAAACGCAATACTACGAGGCTTCTTCCCAGCTGACTACAGCATGGTCGTTTTCAAGTATAATGTAAACGAATTCTTGTTGAGCCGCCCTATGAAATAATCAAATTCTGCCCAGATCCAAACCTCGTCTGCAATCCTCAATGTGTTTGTCTCACCACCCACCTGTCACAAACCTATTAACCCTTGTCCTTGAGTGATCTTAGGGCCTTAATTAGCGGTGACTCGTTAGTAAAAAATCTTCCTTAAACTGTCTCCGTATTTTGATGTCACTATGCCTGTGAGCATGTTAGTCTCACTTCTCTCTTTTGTTACTACAAGTAATCCCCAGAGTAGAGCGGTTAGTAATTGGTATGGATGTTAGGATTGCATTGGATGGATCTTCTTCTTCCGTTGCTTCACAGCATCTCACTGTTAGATCACAAGCTCGGTTGAGGAAAGCCATGCTAATGTTTTGTTGCCTAGCACAGCTATGCCGGCTTCGCCGTTGGGTGGTCAATGTTTAAGGCATAACTCGATGATGTGGTCTACTGTCTGTTCAGAGTTACCACAGTCGCAGACAGCCGAGTCCCTGAGTCCCCATCCTTTCATGCTCGCGGCGAAATGGCCAACACATGTCCTGAGGCGGTTGAGCATTGTCCACTGCTGGCGAGGGAGGTCTATGCCTGGTAGGTTATCCGGGGCCTTCAGAAATCTGTGTAACCTTGATAAAGTCAGCCTTTGCGTGGCCTCCTCCATAAGTACCTGTTCACAACAGCGAAACTAATGACTTTAGACCGCTTCCAGCGACCCCAGCGTCATTGGATGGATAAAGTATGAAAATAGGAGAGACAGACACATTTTTCTTTTATATATTGATTAAATGTACCCGTGGGCCTTTGAGTTGCAACCACTACTGTTATATAATGAGGTGTCTGACGGCTTGTATTATCATATTATACACATTGTAGCTGAAACTCACATGTCGTATCATCTTTGACTTTGCCTTATTCACAGGACACCGGTATTTATTTTAGATAGAGGTTTTTATTTGCATGAGGAAAATATTAAAACATCATTTTAAAACATCAGACAGAGAGAAAAATACAAAAGTATTCACTCAACCAAAAGAGAGATAGAAAGAGAAAGAGTAAGATAGAGAGAGAGAGAGAGAAAAAAGAAAGAGAGAGAAAAAGAAAGAGAGAAAGGCATTGGCCGCTTTTATGCTCGGCTATGATATTGTTCGCTAGCCCTACCCCATTGAGGTTTTGGGAAAAGCACCAGCTTTCTGCTTGTATTTATTGTAATGGATTTTTATCAAAATTAGAATAAGGATTCTAAACATAAGCTTTATTATCATTATATCATTATTTTAATCTTTGTAAAGGGACATAAAAGTGATTTAAAACAGTTTTCTTTTAAATTTTACCCGTATTTTGATAGTTATATATAAGGTTAGATGATAGATATTTTGATTGATTATTTGTGATCTGATATGTCCGGGAGACATTTTGTTTTGCACAAATTTTAAAAACATGTTTTGTATTTGTGTTGATATCGCTCATGAAATATTTGATATTGATTGTTGATGCCAATTTCTTATGGGAAGCACCAAACGAACCTTGACAGGGAAGTTGTTTTGTAATTCTATGCAACAAATGGATAAGTTTCATGAAGTCATGAGTCTCGGCTAAGCTGAGCGAACTAATTCCATATATCACTTAATTGATTGAGTTTACAATGAGTCAATGAATTAATTTCATTATATTTCACTAGTGAAAACTGTGGAAAAGCCAGAGTTATGTTAAATACTAGAAAAATGTGAAAATGTGATCAGTTGGGTCATTATTAAGATCGGGTTAGATTGCTTTAATCAGGAAAACATCAACTTGCAAAGCCAGTTAAACTAAAAAAATAGACGAAATTCAAAATTAATCTCTTTCTGCTCGCTGTACCCCTCTCTCTCTCTGTCCCTCTCTCTCTCCCCCCCCCCTCTCTCTCTCTCTCTCTATATATATATATATATATATATATATATATATATATATATAAGAAAGGATGGTAGTTTGCTAGAAGCATTGCTGGGATTATAATAAGGTATTTAGAAGGCTGAAGGCAATGCACAGAGCCGGATTGACGAGAAGCTAGGAAGAACGAAAATAAACAATTGAAGATGAGATCTTATAATTATCTATTTATTTTTCTTTTAAATCTTATAAACGTGTCTGGATGATTGGAAATTATTTGATATTTCATCAAAAAATATAGACAAAAGAAAAGTTCGACTGTCGGGAACTCGGACTCGGCAAAGTGGATGCCGGAAAGTAGAAGTGAAAACCGGATCAGTCCGGCAGATGGAGATGGGAACTGCGGCAGTAAATAATAATAAATTATGATATTCTATCCTACACATAGACATGGTGTTCAAAAATAAGTGTGTAATATCAAATTAATTAACTGGGTATTCGATTGTCAGTAAATACTGTTTGTTTGCAAGAATTTAATTTAATTTATTTATTTATCTTATTTTATTTTTTGATTATCGTATATTCAAGTAAATGTAATTATTGAATTAATGAATTCTGATTCTAATTAAAATACATTTATAGCCTATGTCTAATTTTATTAAAGTGGATAAAACTAATTCAAATTTAAACTTTATTTAAACTTCAAAATTAAAATTAAAATTCAATGAGACTGACCCAAAATAAAACATTAACTCTCAACAGTAAAACAATGAAAGGTGCAGGGGGAATAACTCTGAGTGGGAATTATTGTAAATCTTAAATATAAAATTTTTGGTAATTTAATTTCAAATCTTTAAATTCAAATTTTAAATTCAAAATAAATTTAATATCAGGTCAGACTTGATACAGAAGTATGTGGTTTAAAGGACTTGAAATTATTTCTAGAGATCCAGTCGCTAAAAATCTATACACTTATGTACCTCACTGAGAATACACTTAAATGCGAGTTGGTATAGGTAGAAATAGAGAATTGTTAATTTTATTTTTTTAATATATTTTTAGATGTGGGGGTTGTTTGATTAATTAATTAATACAGGGATTAGAGGGAAGTATTGTAATGGGACAATAGGAGTAAAATGAAATAGGGGTTCAACACAGTTAGGGGTTGGTACCTCTCCTGTAACAGAGAGTATATGGAAATAGAGTTAATATAAATTGAATAAAGTCTTAAATATTAGATGGGGGATAATTGATTAGTTAATAATACAAGGAATGGGGGAGATTACTGTAATGGAACAATATGAGTAAAATAAAAATAAGGTGGGGTATCCGTATCTTTAGGGGTTTGTTAATCCTCCCATGACAAAAGGATATAGGGAGATAGAGCAGAGATTAGATTGAATAAAGTCTCAGTGGAAAAAAAAGTTAGGAAAGTGAAGTGGATCACAATTAAGTGCAATAAAATATAAGTCTAACAAGTAAAATAGTGGGTCTGGGCGAGTATGTGTAGGTGTAGGACGTCTGTGTTATTGATGTCTGTAGTAGGAAGAGGGTTTGGTAGTAGAAATAGCGCAGTATAGAAGATTAGCCGCAACATATCAAGGGGGGGGGCGAAGGTGAAATCAGACTACAAGGGAATGTTGAATACCAGAGTTCGTCATTTGTTTTGTATCTATAGTTTTGGACAAGGTGAGGCGTCTCCCAAAATATCAAATCATTTCCAATCAGTCGGACACGTTTATTATGTAAGATTGAAAAGAAAAGTTAATAGATAATTGTAAGATCTCACCTTCGATTGTTTATTTTTGTTCTTTTCCAGCTTCTCATCAATCCGGATCTCTGCATTGCCTTCAGCCTTCTTAATACCTTATATATATATATATATATATATATATATATATATATATACTTTCCCTCTCCGGCTGCGGTTTAAATGATATTGCTACTTTTGGTTATATTTCCTTTTGTTTTTAATGGATTATTCCAATTTATGCCAATCTTGAGTTTTATAGTTAGTTTTATTACCTTCGAGTTTAATAACCAGAGAGAGCGTGACGGAAGCAAGAATAAGAAACCCCATATGAAATAAAATTAGGTGGGTCGAACAGCATACAGTGAGATAGGATGAGAGTGATAGACAGACACTTAGTATGAGATAGGTCACTTGGTGTGTTTATTGAGAATTACAGTCAATTAGACCAATTACAATTGAAGTTCTATCAAACATAACTCAATCCCAACACTGAGGAATATTTACTACATACTTTATGTGACCAAAATATATATGTAAAAAAATTAGGGGAACAAACGTTGATTAACTCAGCTTAAGTAGAATAATAGATCAAAGAGCTTTATGCCAGAGGAGACTGATCCAAATCTCGGATGTGTTAGAGGAAACCCAATAAGGTGTGAAAATAATGGCTGATTTCAAGGATGAGTAATACATCAAGAGATAATATATCAAACCAATTGTAGTATAATTAACATCTCAGGAGATAATATCTCGAATCATTCTCTGAGAAAAGAAGGCACGCAAGCCAAACAATTCCAGGATATAGAAAGTGAGAGAACAATTCAGGTAGCAAGCAATAAAGTCGACCTGGATTCTGACTCTTTTTTCCTGACCCTCTTTACCTGCCTTTAAACTGAAAACATTTGCTTAAGAAATCGCTAACTATATATGAAACAACTTCACTGCAAAATAAAAGTAACAAATAAAATCTAATGTTTACCACTTACATTTTATTTTTTTCAAAGTCAGACTCAAATAGCAATGTTACATATCCATACTTAATTCGAATTGTCCTATTTTGTTGTTTTTCTTCTCCACTATGTTATCGTCAGGAATATGTTTTATTTCATGCCATTTTCTTTCTGAAAATACTTATTCCAGGTTAGAAAATATTTACAAGGGATGTTTTTCCTTTGTTTATTATTATGAAAGGGAGATAACAAAGACAATTTCCGAAGAGTAGCTTTCATTGAAAGCATGAAAAACATTCTTTATAAATCCTCATGTATAAAAAATTGAATCATTTAAAAGCTATTTACATCCAGAAAATTTATAAATAGACATTAAAACAATATTTCCGTAATAAAACTACTTATAGTTTTATTACAATTTGGTTCAATTTATAATTTAATGATCGTGATAATCGAATTTAACTTGAAAAATATTATTCAAAAAATAAAATGATAATACTTTAGTACAAAACGACAAAGAGAAACGACATAGTTTAACAAAAATAAAAGTACAAAGACTCCCGGACAGCGCCGAGTAGATGTTATATTCTCTACAACTGCAGTCTATTTGTCACAAGCAGTTCAATGGAATCAGACCATAGTTTCCTTTGCTCACGGTTGCAGGTCCTCCGAGGACTGAGGACATGCCATCTTTGATCGTCTGATCTGCATCGTCCGTCCGGGGTCTCCCGTCGTCTCTGTAGAGGCTGCGCCCCCTTTCTGTAAAGTTGAGTGTTGAGGGGGGGGGGGTAGCACAACATTATTTTCGGATGATATCCTTTATATACGGCAGCCCAAGCATGGAGTTACTCCACTACTTGTAAAAAATAAGAATTTGAAACATTCAAACTAAAGATTATTCACAATTCAAAAAAACTATTTTAATGTTTCAAATTCTTAATTCTTACAATGTGTAGGTGAAAGACCGATATGTTAATTAGTACTTGGGACGTTTATAAAAAAGATTGAACAAACAGAATGTTTTGCTGTACCCCAACACCCATCCTTCTGTAACCACTATACTTAGGGTGACAGCATGGGGGCAACAATTTACGATAAACTCTAGTCAAAGTTTGTTTCTTCTGTATTGACAATTCTACTTTATGAAACTAATGGAAGGACCCATATGTTACATACTTTTCGACTTGGGCTCCCCCACTTTACGGTCATCAATAATTAAGTTGATATGCATCTGTTTAATTTTATCTAATTAGCTTATCTATTAATTGATTGTTGGTCTTATATTGTCATCATTACAATATAAAACCAACAATCAATTTTATCTAAAATTTGGCGAAAACCAAGCGAAATGGGTGAGTTTTTGTTAAAGGTCCCTATTCTATAGGTATATTTACGGACTTTCATTTTCTTCTCCAAAAAATCGACAACCCGAAGCAAAACACGTGAAACTTGAATTAAACTGATTTTGCCATTTCTTTAGTTTAGCTGTGAATCACAATTTATTTGCTTTTCTTTTTTTGAAGACAGCGGCAGACAATCAACCAGAATAACAGAATTAGGAGTTTTTATACAAAATCTTTTCTTTTTTTTATATATAAAGTAGAGAGGATTTTCCCCTGTAAATATTTGCTTAATAAGAAAATAACCCCATCCATCACAGGCTACAACACTCACTAATTCATTACGCTTATTCACTCGAGCGTGTTATAGTAAATGTTCATTATTTCTCATCAACAAACACTAAATATTAGATTTGGCTCACCATCTACAACACTCCACCAAACCAACTCCATATAGGTGGTAGCAAAAACTTTTCTCCCTAACAATTTTGTACTGTCACTCCACTCATCGACACCGGGAACTAATAAACACAGTTTAATTTTCACAAAAGACTCTGTTCTTATTTATTATTTGCCTGGTATTAATTTACTACATAATATAAAGCAATACGCAAAGACTTAATGACCGCTCCCGTTCACTCTGATGATTTTCTGCGAATATCAGATTACGTTATTTCTATTTCAACCTATGACTTCTATATTTATATTCATTCCGGAATTAAGCGAATGAAATTAACGAACACAAATCCTGCAACATTTAATCATTCAACATGGCGACTACAATTTGTTGATCGAATCGACTTCCTATTTAATTCAATGAACGCCAAGATACTGGTAGACCCCGATACATTTACATTTTCAAAATCATACACCTTTAACACGCATATTATAGAAAATTTGCCCAAATCCATTTATTTTATCAACTACAAATGACCTAAACCGTGTCACTGTTGAACTTTACATTTGGTCGGCAGAAATTAAAATTTCTGGTTGTTCTTTTTTCACCAGAAGCGACTTGCTAATATGCTTCCAACAAGACCTCAACCACTATCAGAAGATCATTGTATGTCTAAATTATGTCAAAAAAGGTATTTTTGGTCCAAAATGCCTTAGTATGGTAGTTTGGGCTCAGACGCCAAAAAATTGAATTTTTTTAATGTTCCTTTATCTATCGCCAAGAGTATTCCATTCCGCTTCTAACGAGCCATCCACCACTACCAGACGATCATTTTAAACCAAAATATGCCCCAAACAGTGATTTTCCCCCAATATGCCCAAATAAGATAACTTGAGCCAAGAACAATTGAAACATTTTGAATTTTCCTTTTTCTATCACCAAGAGAATTCCATTTCGCTTCTAACGAGCTCTCAACCACTATCTGAGGATGATTTTTAGTCAAGATATTGAATTTATTCTGTGCACAATGTGGGCCGCCTCCCACATTTTAGGAGAGCCACCCACTTTTATAACTGTCCCGCCGGCCCTGTGTTAATCAGTACTTGGGCTGTTCATAAAATACTTCAAACTAAAATTAAATGAAAGGATAACAATACTTTTTGAATAATCTCATTTCTCTGTAATGTATACAAGTATAATGTATTTGAAAGCCCGTCATCTCCTTTATGGACGTGAACCAACGGTCTAACGACTGAAGTCAAGGAGAAGCTTCCTCAGCCATGTTGAACCCCTAACAACATCTTAGGAAGAAACCAAACTACAGCTGTAGACCAGACGGCCAGAGAATGGCTACTGACATGGGAATCTCCTCTTCTGAGGCACTCTCTCCCGGTTCAAAGGAACCCTGGCTCCACTGGAAAAGACTCAACCGCCTGAGAACGGGAATGAGGCGATCAAAAGTTGGTATATGATGATGGGGCTACACAACTGACCCAACCATCTGTGAATGTGAAGTGGAAGACCATGCGATGCAACACTGCTTTGTTTGCCCTCTACTGTAGCTTGAAATATCTTGCAGAATACAACAATTATTCAAAGGACTGCGTTAAAAAGTAGGAAACTGTGGTATAACCACATGCTTCAAAGACACACAAAGAAGAAGAAGAATCTATTTTTAAATTTTATAGAAGGGATACGAAAACTAAGCAGAAACTTAATGTATGTGCGTCATTTTTATTTTAAACCATGCAGAGGAAAAGACATACCAAGTTTATTGACCATGTAGTTACTACACTTGGTGAGATGAATCCATAGATATCAAAGATATATATGAGTGAGCTCTTTAACTGTTTATGTAAGTATCTTTTTGTGTACCCACATAGAAGGCAGTAACTCTGATATAAAATCTGCTATCTCCATAGTCCTCCAGTTATCTTACCTCGGCTTGTCACTGAAACCAGACTGAGACCAGAAGGAGAGCATGCTGTGTGCCATAAAGCATATAGCATAGTCATCTACATGTACAGATATTCATACACATCCCATAGAGATAAAGAAATGACACTGTGTGGATGTTGAACAGGTTGGAAGCACACATATATTATTTTACATCTTGTGGCTCATAGCTACACCATTGATCGAACAGTAACTTGCTTTGGAATGATAATATGTAACTGAGTAACTGTTTCGAGAAAACACTCCGATGAAAAACTAGGCTAATGATGGCCACCTGGAATATATGAACACTTATCGATCGCAATGTATCAAACAATCTTGAGCAGTAAACTGGTATTAGTGCAAAGGAACAAGCTCGGTAGAGATTTACATCGCTGCACTAGCAGAAATCATGTTCAGTGATTACTTATTTGTTCAAAGCATATTTTCATACTAATATCATATATATATATATATATATATATATATATATATATATATATATATATATATATATATATATATATAAGGAGTATATGTGTATTGCTATAAATGAATGCATACTAGTTTAAGAGTTAGATCTGTTTATTTGTATTGTTTATTTGGAAATATAATGTGTGTTTATGTAAGTGTATGTTTGTGTATCCATATGTATGAGTCTTTTATTAGTATGTAGATAGATATGTATGGGTGAGTTATTTGCCCAGCGTATATATATATATATATATATATATATATATATATATATATATATATATATATATATATATATATATATACTTATGTCTCCACCCTAGGATTAGTACTGCAGGGCCCAAAACATCGATGAAGTAAAATGTGCCTCATGTCCGATCCTTTATATTGGTGAGACGGCTAGCAATACCAAATCCTGTATTTACGAAGATAAACAGGACCTCAAACACAGCAATCCCGCTAACGCAATAGTCATACACAGGAACACTTTTACCCATAATTTCGACCTTACAAACTGCACCCTACTGAAGACGGAATCCTTTCTCCAAGGTCGCAGGTGCATCGAAAGTGCTCTAATTCTTCTCTCAGCACCATTTACCGTAAACCTTAGGTTCGGCTCATACTCTTTAATCAACCACCTGACAGAAATCGCACTATAACAATGCAATATACCTTGCCACAGCATAACAAAACTCTGTTTGCTTTCTTTTCTTTTTCTTTATTCCCTTTCTCTTCACTTTTCCCAATTAATATTAATACTTTTTCAAATAGAGTCGCACGTGCAAAAAACATCCCGTTTTGCGTCTTCTCTCCTATGTTTTTTTGAGAGAGAGAGCGAGAGAGAGAGAGAGAGAGAGGGAGAGAGAGAGACAGACAGAAAGAGAAAGAGAGAGAGAGCGACAGACAGACAAAAAGATTTCGGGGATGAAAACAAACGTGTCTGTGTAGCTCATTTGGAATAAATATATTTTGTTCATTCCCGGGTGAAATCATCAGGATAATTTCTCTACTAAGTTCTATTCATGTCTTGACTATTGAAATAAATGTTGAAAAACTATTATTATAAGTGTATATATATATACGAAACAGTAATATATATATATATATATATATATATATATATATATATATATATATATATATATATATATATATATATATATATATGGTTTAATTTTAGTTCAGTCGAAGTTCTCAGAAATCAAGGGACCCCTTCATGGGGCTAACACTTGATCTCTATATGAGATACATAGATATTCGAGTTTTCTATTCAAGTTCTCCCCAACCCTTCAAATTTTCCTCTCTCCAAATGACCACATAACTATGTTATAGTATATATTTCTTGTGGTCTCTTGGGCTTACCTGATTCCAGGACAAGAATTTATCTGGTGTAACATCACTTGAAGAAGGTGCACCATTCCTCGTATAAGCCATACCGAATACGATATTATTTTGAATATTTGGCCAGGTTTTACTTGAAGGAGGAAGTATCCTCATCCCAACTTGTCCTGACAAACCCCAGAGAGACCGAATACACTTGCGGATGGTGTCTAGTAGGTAATTCAAACTCTCTTTCTCTCTCTCTCTCACACACACACACACACACACACACACACATATATATATATATATATATATATATATATATATATATATATTAATTTGAAGTAAATAATATTACATTATTTTTAATTCATACGCCAGCATTTCAAGCTTTCGCTCTCAAAGGGATGATAATCTCAGACAGTCGCACGGTTCGAACCCCTGCCACAGAATACACTTAGACTCTGTAAGCCATAACCATTAGGCCACGATACATTACCACATTCAAGAAGGGAATTTAAGTTCTATTTATGCGAAGAGCGGCATATCTAGAAAGACTGACTAATGATTCTACGAACGTTATCAGAATGTTCCTTATAGCTACGTGTCAGTCTATTTTTAACTTCTCCGAACAGGGCTCAACTTTTATCTCATGGAAGGGTCTTATAACAATATTAAATTGGAGTAAATAATATTAAATTATTTTTACCTACGTAAACCAGCGTTTTAAGCTTTCGCTCTCATCAGTGTAGGGATGATAATCTCAAACGGTAGCACGGTTCGAATCCCTGCCACAGAATCAACCTATATATATATATATATATATATATATATATATATATATATATATATATATATATATATATATATATATATATATGTGTGTGTATATATGTGTGTGTGTGTGTGTGTATTTGCGTGTGTGTGTGTATATATTTAAATAATGTAGACATGAATCAACAGTGCATGATAAATCTGGTTGGGTGCATCGGAGTTATTATACGTCCCAAACTTCATTCTGCAGATGATCTGTCACCGATATTGAGCATCTCCTTATAAATATAGAAACTAATTCAAGTGCATTTATTAATGTGTGTGTGTTTTCGTGCAAGACTGCGCTTTATCTAACCAAGCCGAAAGGATAAACGAGTGAAAAAAGCACTAAAGACACCAAAGTATTTATTCCGTAATCGAAGAAATCTGACCTTCCAATTCCGGCGGGCAAGAAGAGGATATTTGAGCGCAAGTAATTCCGAACGTCTCTGTCATCAATTAGCTTCCCTATCAACTAAAAAAGAAGTGACCCTCTCGAGAGACAAAGACGTAAACCCATCATTCGGAAGCGTTTATTCCAGGAGACTGAATTTACAAAGGGACAGGGAGAATGACAACAACAGTTGCCACTCGGAGCCTTTTGGGTATCGTTTTCTTGCAGGACTATTTACGATCTGAAGAAAAAAGATCCTTTGAGAAAACGGAATGGTTAATTAGATTGTCAAGAGAATGTATCTGGTATGTAATTGACATTTGATTTACCGCAGAAACTTGATCAATCTATCTCTCTATTTCTCCCCATCCCTCTCTCTCTCTCCTCTCCCCTCTCTCTCTCTCTCTCTCTCTCTATATATATATATATATATATATATATATATATATATATTTATATGGTTGTAATCAGTCAACTAAAAATCATAAGCTCACAAGTGGGTGACAAAATAAAAGAAATGATAATGAATAAACAAATAATCGTGTTACTATTTCGTTCTGAGTGTATTAGACGATTTTAGAAGCAAGGTAAATCCCAATATCTTTTTTTTCTTTTTCATTTTGTTAGAATAAATCCGACGGGTACGAGATGAAATAGAAAAGGGTAGATCTAAAACTCCAGAGTTCACCTCAACGTTTCGCCAAACTGTGAAAAATGACAAAACATACTCTGTGCGTCTCTTCGAAGTGAATATTATTATTTCAATCTTGAGATTGACAGGAGACACTATATTTCTCTCTTGCGTTTTGGGGTAACCTTGAATTATTGAACCGTCGACAACAAACAAATAAATAAAACCTTACTCCTGAAAATAATATTTTCATTCATTATGATACACAAAAAAACATATGCGACCAGAGGTCACAAATCTTTCTAGTATATATATATATATATATATATATATATATATATATATATATATCGTAGATAGCACAGGGGTAACAGTTCTCGATTGCTGATAAAGTGGTCAGGCTTCAAGCAGCAGTTTGAAGCACATTGAAGAGAGGTGATACCACAACACAGCTGTAGATGTAAAATAGTCCATTCTTAGTGGGTTGAGCTCTCAGCTAAGACATATCACTGGTCCCCAACTTTGCGTAAATGACTTGCATTTCGTAAAAAAATAGAGCATTATAGGTAGTCGATAATGTGAATATATAAGGCATTACATATTTATTTTAGATGTTGCGGTCGCGAAAAGCAGACTGGTATCGTTTCTTAACTTGTGATAAGGGGATTAGCTTTCGAATCACAGTTTGAAACAACCTTTCTAGCCACATTGAAGAGTCGTGATACGACGGAACAGATGTAAGTGGATTAATATATATATATATATATATATATATATATATATATATATATATATATATATACATATATATATATATATATAGGGAGAGAAAAAATAATAAATTATGTTAAAGGACATCTTTTATATAATTATAGTCAAATTCGTATTAAGATTATCTCACTTAAAGCTAACTAAACGAATTGTTTCTAACTAGCAATGGGGAAAAATAAACTAAATATTTTTTACACGACAGAATAGAACGTTACATATATGAATTCTAAGATTTTAAATTACGTTGAAATCTTGTTTCAAAAGTAAACAGTTCAACAATAATGATTTTTACGTATGTTTCGAGAGAAACCTTCATTATGTGGATCAGCAGAAGGCATAGAAAGGCATCCTAAAAAAAAATATATACATTTTTTGGTTTTTCGGCCATGATCAAAGTGTAGTATCTGTTCCGATGGATACTGCACGCTGTCCTGTGCAGTTCTAGGAGGTGCACCCTCCCAGACTTTGCCTCCCCACTTTGAAGAGGAGTAAGTTTCTTGCTTACTGCCTGAGGCACCCCTACCGGGGAATGCCGACGGGGCTGCCCAGGCAATTTTTAAATGGCCAGAGTGCTCACCTCTCGAGCGCTGGCTTATCTAATCACACTTTCCCGACCTTGTGTCACATCTTACCTTGTGGGAGGTAGATAAATATTTTTTTTTAATATCTTTTGGCTAAGATCAAAGTGTAGTATATGTTCCGATGGATACTGCACCCCATAAACTGGTATTGTCTTGGCCCTCGGGGCTTGATTTACTGATTTGCGCCGGTCTATGGGTCGGTCCTGTGCATTTCTAGGAGGTCCACCCTCCCAGGCTTTGCCTCCACTCTTTGGGGAGGAGTAAGTTTATTGCTTACTGCCTTAGGCGCCCCTACCGGGGAATGCCGACGGGGCTACTCAGGAAATTTTTAATGGCCAGACTGCTCACTTTCTCGGGTGCTGGCTTTTCAAACCCCACTTTCCCGACCCGACCTGGAGTCAGATTTTACTTGTGGTAGTAAGATAAAACTCGCATTGTGCCTAACCTCCTGGGGAGGAGGTAAATAAATACATATTGGTTGTGCAGTCAAACTCAAGTGCTTTGTGGTCAATGGATATTAAACAATTCTTGCGGTCACATATATAATTCCTGAGCAATTATGAATTGAAAAAATTTCTGACAAATAAATTGGTTTTTACTTGAATAATAACAGTTGTTTATTACTCGGCGTTATATAATCAAAACATTGGTATAGATTCCAAAGTTTACATTTCGTAAGCACGATGGATCTTCAGATATGCAGAAATGAAAACGACTTCTTAACATTTCCACTATTTAGTATTTTATCGCAGATACGGTGGGTTTGGTGAACATTTATAAAAGTACGATTTGTTTTTTGTCGAGAATTATTTCAAAATATATATATATATATATATATATATATATATATATATATATATATATATATATATATATATATATACACGTGTGTGTGTTGGTATATATATATATATATATATATATATATATATATATATATATATCAATTGCAGATATACAAACGTTTTATTTAAATATTAATTTAAATTTTATAATAATGTTTTTCTTTCCCTTCTCCTTCTTTCGTCAATATGAACAACTAAAGGACACACCTGTTTTCTTTGTCTACTGATATCGTAGTTTTAAAGTCTTGCGATCAATAAATAAAAGTATATATATATATATATATATATATATATATATATATATATATATATATTAATACTTTTACTTATACAAACATGTACAAAAGCGAAACTGCCATGAAGATGTGTATGAATAATATTCTCTACACTGACATACGTATGTAAATAAAAACAAATATTTATAATTATATATATATATATATATATATATATATATATATATATATATATATATATATATATATATATATATATACTGAAAAATGGTGACGCATATGTATTGATATTCTTAAATATAAACCTGGAAAAGTACAGAACAAGTGAAGTTAACTCTTAAAATATTGAAGCTAGAATTGAGATTTGAAGAATTAAATGTACAATAAAATCCCACTTAATCAAATGTTGCTAAAATGGCAGACATATGCAACGGTTTTTCTTAGCTCTTTCTTGGATATTGGTATTTTGATTAACACAAGAATGACATAAAGCATCGTAAATATTTTTTTCGTTAATTATACAGTAGATTTCGTCTAAATAGTCAGTTCAAGTAAACAGAAAATGTGATGACTTAGGCAAATAAACAAATAAGGCTAACTGATTTTGAAAGGTTTGAAAATGTTCGTCACTTACAAGAAATGCAAGTATTACTACAATTAGTAAAACTTAAAAAAAATAGAAGCTGGAACAAAATTATGCTGACAATTTAGAGAGAGTTAACTATTAAGAAGAGTTGAATGCAAGTCAATTCTGGCAAAGTTTAGTTTAATTTTATTTTTAATTAAAATAAAAAAAACACATGTGCTTTGCATATAGCACAAAAATCAAAATTTTCTGACCTGTGCAGTGTGGATACATTGTTAGATAAAGGCAGACTCCATAGCTAAGAAGAGTCAGCCACAGAATACATTCTACTGAAGGTGATGTGGCAAAGCGCATTTAGAATTATACTTTAAGCAAATTATACTTTATTTAATAAATAAACTAATTCCTTATTGTTTATTATTCGTTTTACATTGCTAGTTTTACTCTACATTTAATTCTTAAAATCTTAATTCCAGCTTAACATTTTAAAAATTTAATTTCACTTGTTTTGTACTTTGCCAGAGTTATATTTAAGAATATTAGTACACTTGGGTTTGTATTTTTCAGTTTAGTCAACTTTTTTTAAAGCATTGCAGTTTAAGAATGTATTTTTTATTATCATTTAAAAACGACACAAATAACAAGACCCCAACGCATCAGTGACCAGGTTCTCCTTGAGTCACCTAGACTTTGAGTTGGTGGGAATATTCGTAACAATAGCCAATTCAGTTGAACCAATAATCATTATGACATCACAATAATCAAAGCATCTAATTCACTAGTGAACTAGCCTTGCATTTATTACTTCTTATCCGCTGAAAAAAATCAAATTAATTAATTCAAATTAATAAATTCAGAAAATCTCCAATTTTCAGAATAAGATCAGAATAAGTTTCAGAATAATAAGAATAAATTTCAATTTCTGAGTTCAAAATAGTTTTTAAAAATTTACATTATTTCAGAATAAATTCAAATATTATAAGTGTGTCATGGCCTTGTTTATTGAAAATGGAAGAGTCCAAATGTTTGTCATAGGTACGGCACCATTAACCACCTCTCAAGCCTGACTTCCTCAGGAGTCTAGTATTGTTTCCTCTTTGAATAGATGAGATTCTGAGGCAGCTTAAGATAGCTATATGTTGAAAGTGTTGTTTTTGGTAGCAATAACCTTCTCCTGGGTAGTGCTGTCGGTGTCTTCTGATAGTCGTTCCCTAATTTGGTTTATGTCTCTCTTATGAGAGAACTGATGGTCCTTATCAAATTCATATTTGATATTCTCCAGTTTTTTTTTTTTTTCGATGTCTGACTTTTTAGCACATTTTTAAATTTTGAAAATATGTCGCTTTTTCTTCGACCTTCAACTTCAAGAAAAGTCATCTTATCATTCATAGTTTTTAGTTTTTCAGAAACTCTTTGATTTGTAACTTTAGTAATTGTAGCTCTTTAATCATAAGTTCACTCTCATTAACTCCCACTGGTTATTCAAATAATTTGACTTAATTTATTTTCAGTTTTGTGTTCGATTTTTTCACTGATAAGACCGCAAGCTCAAAACGCTAGCGTATGTAGGTAAAAAACACTTAATATTATTTATTTAACATGTACATATATATATACCTTGCTCTGAGCAATTGAATTGAATTTTGATTTGGCTTTTGCTTCTCTAATTCCTTTCCATTCTTCTTCATATCTACCTGCTCTATCCTGGATATTGAGCTGTATACTCTTCACAATAGGTTTTACCTTTCCTAAAAGTTCGCTTTTAGTACACCTCTTTATATATATATATATATATATATATATATATATATATATATATATATATATATATATATATGCATTACGCATGAATTTTGACAGCCTGTTTTCAATTCTTTTAAACGGCGAATCCCTGCATTAAGGGGGCTATAAACAATATTATGCTTAATATTTTAAATTCGTATCGACATACATATGTGTTTCATCCTTTTCCGGGAATCATTAGTGTGGAGGATTACTGTTTTGCAGGTCGTACGATTATCGAGAAGAGAGAGAAGAGACGAGTGAGTAGAGAACTGTAAAAAAAGAAATGTGAAAAAATCTCAATACATACAAAAATAAAAATACGTAGTAGAAACTGTTTGCTACCTAACACGCTTCTCGAATTGAGGCTACAGACTATATGAGACACTAGCAAAAACAGAGGAAGTTTTTTTTAAATAATATATAAAAATAAAGAAGCGTTTAGGCAAGTGCACTTGACGACATTGACGGATAACACTTACAAGCACAGGTTTATTTTAATTTGCTCGGTCTTGATTTGAGAAAAAATGGTTTGGGAGAAACTCCAGGTTCTGCCTCTATATATGCAAGCTGCTCATTTCGCGCTTTTCTCTAATGAGGACAAGATATGTTTTATTCTATCGTATACGCATGTATCTGTCTGCATACAGTGGTAGTAAAAGCATTTTTCTTGTGTCCATTTACACCAAAAAGTGAGTGCAGTAGATCAAAATCTTTCTTTTGATATATATCATGTATATATTTTAAATTATTTCTACGTGTATGCCAGGATTAATTTACGAATGGTTGTCTTAATTTTTAGCAATATTATAGGAACTAATTCCCATTATTCATTTGTTTCTTTCGGTGTTTTGAAGGAATATTTTAACTGATGATGGAATCTTTTGACAATCCTATTCCATCTATAAGCATGTTGTTAAAGAAACCGCACACGAAGTCACCAGTGTTGAAGATAGGGTATTATTAAATGAACATATCACAAAATAAATTAATTTTTATTGACAACTTGTTAAGACAATGAAAAAGATTGAGAGTTCAAAGTGTTCGAAAACATTATAGGTGGAAAAAAGTTGTTTTATTTGGAAAGAATAAATTGTGTACACATGTTCATTTCGGCTGTCGCCTTGTGAGTTTGCGTATATCAGGTTGTAAATCGGGATTGTAGATGTGTGTGTTTGCCTCCTTTTTTGTTAGTGCGAGATTGTGTGCATCTGTGAACTGGTGTATACGTGTGTTCGGTGAGCAGTATGCATGGGCCATCGCTGTGCGTACAGTAGTTCTTGAATGTCTCTCGTCACTTGTGTGCTAATGCCTAGACTGGATTGTGACGTGCGCACGTGTGTTTAGTCTAGGAAAAAAACAGGAAAGAGAAAGAAAAATGCTGTATTTGGGTTAGTGTAGTATGCACCAACATTCGGGAGTGAATATTACTTGCACTGTGATTGACTGACACAAACTGCTGATCTGAACCTTTGATTGAAAGTCGATACGTAAAAACAATATTAACAGCTGCTGCTACTTCAAACAATTGTAAAATTACTGGTTTATAACACATGTCGTAATCTCTGGTGTCGTACAACTCTCGTCTGTTTATGCCGAAACGGGACGATGTGTCATTTCTATTCGCGTTTCCCAGTTGCAGGGAAACTATTTGTACTAGCCGTGCGTCTTTCCTTCTCCATTACGTCGCCGTTGTATGGAACTATTTGTACTAACTGTGCGTCCTTCTTCTTCACCGCCAATGTTGTCGCCTTGTCGTCCGCCTTGGGTCGCTGCTGCTATCATCTGTCGCTCCGCCGAGCGTCATAACTTCGCTCGCTTCTTCCATCATACCGGCGGTTTCTTCGTAAGCTGAAATCAAATCCCCCCCGCACAATAAAATATAACAAGGCTTCTCCTTTATAATTTAGAGCCATTTATTACTATCTAGCTTGTCGATACTGAGCAAGTTCGTTGTAGAAGAGAGAGAGGGGCTTACGCTAGTTAATTTTCTAACTACTTAGTTACTTGTAAAGGAATGAAGATGGGGGACATCGCCTGGCTCTCAATTTCGGGGGATCCGAAATTCCCTAGCTTGTAATCGTCAACTGTCCTCGCGAATCGTGAGAACATATCGCACCAACATTGCACGAGATGACTCCGTTACAAATCGCGCAAGTTAAGCGATCTCACTGTATGTCCATCACCCATGCGTCTCATTATATAACACAATGAGTATGTGTTAAAATCTTACGTCTTGGGTGTGACAAGCGTACCTTAATGTGACGACTGACTTCATCGCATTGAAAGTTAATGCAATTTCGACCCCGTATTCGTGTATTTTCTTTGGCTCCTGGACACGTAACATGTGTTGTTATTAATCTTTGTGTTAGTCAAATGCTTAGTCGTGATAAATCGTGTACAAATTGAAAATATCTCGTCAATAGGCATGAAAAATCCAAGGACGAAATAACCCAGTTGAAATATCGCATTATATTCTGTCTTCTTCACATGGAAAGGGGCTTTTCCCAAAACCAATAAAACGCCATTTAGTATTTTTTAAGATCCTCATCACTTTTTTGATCTTTCACATTATTTTAAAGCTAATACTCATGTCGGTGGGTAATATTTGTATTCCAAGACGCGAGAATGCATCGGTCACTACACTTTCTGGTCTTATGTCCGATGTCTAATCTTATGTCCAAGGTAAACTGTGATATAAAATATAGAAGAATGTCAGTAGGGTTTAGAATTCACACCAAATACTAGACGTTTGTTGTTGGTACACATGGTGAACTAGAAGGATACACGTCTCACGAACGGGTAAAATTAATTATCCGAGCAAAACAGTTTTGCACTAATTGTATGTCACTTTATGAAAATTGAAATCAACATATAATGATACTAAACCTTATGTCAATAATTCTTATTCCAAAGTTGATTAAAATTCATTGCCTGATGCTGATTCCAGAAAATGTATAAAATTTAATGGGTACTGAGAAGAAATTGAAATTCAAGGAATCATGCTTTATTTGTATCTAATGACTATGGATCAAATTCAAGGCAAATCTGATATAGTTGTGATTTTCAAATGGACGGTTAAACCTATATTACGTTCCTAAAAATCATTTCAAATATTTCAAAGAAACTGAAATGTGAAGAATATTTATTAATTGATGTTTAATATTTACGATGAAAATTTCACAACAATCGTAGGTATCTGAATCTTCACGAAAGGAATCTACCTCCTTTTTATTAAATCTGCATGAATTAAATTAAACTAAATATAGTCTATATTACGACCACTTACGCATAGCAGCTGTGTTCCAAAATTCATAATGATCAGTTAATTAGTTTAGGAGTGAAGGCTGTTCACAGAAATATATAGACATATCTAATTATATATGTATACTTAGGCAGCAAGTCATTATCTAAGCAAGCGTTGTTGAACATCACAGAACTTTCACGTGAGGTTCTCAAACCGTCGAGCCATCTTTCTGGTTTCAGGTGGCAATACGTATAGTACTTCTCCGATAGTTCTTAATTCGGCCATTTTTTAGAGCGCTCGAAAAAGTGGCCGAATTAAGTACGTTATCGTATTGCCAATAACATGGTACAACAATAACAAATGAAAATTGTCGAGTCAAAAACAAAGTTTGATTTACAAGTTAAATTATATTTGCGTCTGATATTAAAACTCCGAGAAGATAACTTCATATATATGTTTATTTATTTATTTTCATTTACTAACTTTATTCGAATTTTTAGACGATTTACTTTAGAATTGAAGATCTTTAGAAACATTTAGGCATGTTTGCTAGCTCTGTTAGTATTAACTATGGCGCCGATTCATTAAAGTAAACACTAACTTATTTGCTAATGAACATGCATATATTATATATATGCTTTTGTAATATGAGTTTTAATTCTTATTTTTCTGATGTTTTGGATATGGTTTTACCTTTCCTTCTGGTGAGTCACACTTATTGAAAATCCAAGATATTATATAACTCTGTGTTGTGCTTGTCTGAGTGATGATTAAACGGACCGTAAAGAACTGGATCACTTTGAGAATGACTTAAGACATGGCCACTGTAATCTAAATTTCTATTATATATATATATATATATATATATATATATATATATATATATATATATATATATATATATATATATGAGAGATTGAGAGGGAGGGGGGAGAGAGAACAGAACAAAAGAAGGGGAAATAAAAGTCAGCCGAACCTTTGTTTGTGAGAAGTCCTACCATTGGCTTATGAAAACATTAAACAGGGGGAGGGAATAACAATCAATCTGATTGGTTAACTAGCTAGTCTAAACAACACGAATCCCATGCATTGTAGCCTGACGATTTCCTACGGGGATGAAATGCAGAAGCTTCTGTGTAGCTGAATTTGCATAGCTCTATTTTCAGAACTTACTATATATATATATATATATATATATATATATATATATATATATATATATATATATATATATATATATATATGTGTGTGTGTGTGTGTGTGTGATTATATATCTATAGATAGGAAAAGAGATAGAAAGAGACATAGATACGTGTATTTATAGATAAGTTGTTGTATATTACATATGTATGTGAGTGAATAGATGAGCGTGTATGTTCCTAATTTAAGGAGTAAGAGAAGTATTTTTCTGGATACCTTCCACTCACATCTTGGCTGGAAACCCTCTTCATGAATAAAATTACCATTTTTCAGTAGAATCATAACAGGGTGAACAATTTAAAAAAAAAAAAGTAACAACTCAAAATAAAACACGAAAACGTGTGAACAAAATCTCTTAGCCGACACTGCCTATTAATTCTGAAAATCTTTCTGCTTCTGTCTTGTCCAACCGTTTTGTTTTCCCCTTCTTTTCTGGCACTTGGTAGTTTTCCTCATTTACTACTGTATTAATGGGTACGAGCGTCCTGCGCCCTCTCCACCTGTCAAACGATTGCATCCTATTTTTATTCCTTGCAGCACTTTGTACGTGTGAGCGATTTCACTCTTTCTCCTCCAGGTTCGTATTTCTTTAATTAAGATGACGATAAAGATGTTACTCTGTTGGACTCTCTGTTCTGTTTTTGTTATTATTCTTGTTGTCGCCTAGCTGTTTATATAAGAGGTTGGTATTTCACACAGGCTCTTTAAGTTTAACGTGCTAAACGAGCAGGAATCATTTTCATTGCTTGAATAATATCGAGTTAACACCTTTATGTGAAATCATGTTTTTCTTTATTTCCGGGGCGGTAAAAAGTAAATAGTAAGCTAAACGAACGGAGAACGAAACAGGGTAGCTTATACAAGCTAGTAACCTTTAATGTTCGCTCGCATCGCATCTCTTTCAATATTATATGGAGAGCATTCCCAGAATTAAAACGTTCGGTCATCAATTTTACAAAACTTTCCTCTCATCGTTACGTATGGTCGCTCCCACCCCGGGTGACCGATTTCACTTTTCCCCATAAAAATAACAATATTCACCCCGTTAAGATTCATGTACACACAGGATCATGTAATCGTTGAAATAGAACTGATTTGCGCATGATGAGCCTAAGGATTGTTTTGAATAATTCTTGGTAATTTTCAAAATGTTTTATGCTTTATAAGTAAGTCTTTTGTTAGAAACGAAAAATTCTAACAAAATCACTCAAATTAACAATGTAAAATGAGATATTTCCTTAAAGTGAAGAATATTGCCTCTATTCGTTTCTCTCTCACTCCCCCTCTCTCTCTCTCTCTCTGTCTTCTCAGGTGGTATTTGAATGAATAAATACAGAAGCAGTTATCTGTAAAATAATCGTATGTGTTAGTTAATTGCAATTAATGACGATCCAGAAGAATTAATCACAAGTTCCATTCTGAGAAGATAGAATAATGAACGTGTAATGTGAGTTTTAAAAAAATAGCTTACTTCTGATGACCTCAAAGAAAGATTAAATCTTAACAGTATAGTGCAGAAGAGTAGATTTCGATGATAGTGCCACGTTGAAAGAATGGATGAGAGTTATTGGGTTAGTAGATGTAGAACAGTTTAGGTAGAAAGTTCAATTCACAGAGAAATGCTAAGGAAAACATCGGAAGAAGTGATAAAAATGGACATGAAGGAAAGATGGATAAATAAAGACCTAGTCAGAGATAGGTTACTTTGGATGTCAATTTCTTAATGCTGTCCGACGCATGTCAGTATGTAAAACAGACGTTAAACCGATGATGATGATGATGATGATGATGATGATGATGATGATGATGATGATGATGATGATGATGATGATGAAGAAGAAGAAGAAGAAGAAGAAGAAGAAGAAGAAGAAGAAGAAGAAGAAGAAGAAGAAGAAAAGAAAGTACTACAGTATGGACTGTTCAGCATTGGTTGACTGGTTTTACAACATCCCCCAAATTCTTTCGATATTCCACCAACAGGCTACCACAGATTTATGTATTATGAGCCTTGGATTTAAACAGGATATTTTAGCAACAGAGAAGACATCATCAATTCATTTAATGGTTTCTGGCTATTACGTTTAAAGATTCATATAGATATAGGATCATGGTATCATTTGATCGTGAGAAAAAAATTGTTACTACAAGCTTATCATATTTTGACTGAATAATTGCTTGATGTACTTATCTCTACAGCTTTTGATTATGATTGCAAAAAAGGCAAAATTTTACGTATAACAACTTAACATGTATCTTTGTATGGCTACCTCCAAAACATTTGCACCATTCTTGTATGAATTGGAACAACGATTTTATTTTTCCCTGAATATACTTCATGTAAATGTATTCTTCTTCATATAATAGTGTCCATAGAGAGGTTCAAAGCGTCCACCGAGAGGAATTTCTATTTTTACTTTTAATGAAATTTAAACTTCTACGATCATTGAACCTACGGGCCCAAATTCTAGTATATATTAAATATTAAATTGTTTGTACTACCAAAAATAAATTATTTTGAAGTATTAAAATAATTACCAACGCGATTGATAACGTTTAACCATTCATTTCATTATTTTTTATTATCGCTTATGTTTGATTGTATGTTTTGAAACATAACGTAAATCCTAAATCTATCATGTCACACCAAGGCTATAGTTAATTAGTTAAGGTAATTTTTAAAGCTCTGTTTACAAGAAAGTCCGGATAGCTCACTTGGTATAACACTGAAGATCTCAGTGTTTCGGTTTCAATTTTCGCTTCATTTGTCGGAAATTTATTATTTACTATTAATGCAATATTTTTCATTTCTAAAAGTGGTTAACATATCTGATATTTCGAAATGAGACAAATGCATTTATTATGTTAAAAAAGTGTGCCTTACGGACGGACGGACGGACACAATCTCTGTTTATATTAGATTGTAAAATGACATCAAATTTTGAAGATTCCTTAACTTTTTAGATCTCATAACCCCATAAGATTTTACATACCTTTCCCCCACCCTTACATATTGTCAACCCTATCCTGAGTGGCCGATTCCACCTCTCCCAATAAAATGAACCATATTCACCCTTTTAGTTTACTCGATTACATTTTGAGAAGTTGATGGGAACACACACACCTCTCCCCACGAATAAAATACTCATAGAACCTTGACTGTCATTCCGATATATTGCATAAAAGTATATACAATTACATCGTTAGGAAATGTATGAACTCACACCAAGCTAAATCTAAAAAGCAATTTGTCTTCGTTGAATCGTGAAAAATAGATATTGTGTTTTAGCATTAAATAACGCACATAAGGGATGATATTAAAAAAACACACACACAAACAAAAAAGAAAGGTATGACACTCCCGCACTTAAAGCAGCAATGTGGCTTCATTGGATCATGTAAAATAATTATTTACAATATATGGTTTTGTTTTCCATTAAATACACCACAAAATGTGTTTATATCATCAAAAGAAAAAAAGATATAAGCGAAAAGTATAAATTCCTGCTTAAAACATATAAGCTTTCATTTAAATAGATATGCAGCTTCCATTTAATCATATAAAATGAATTGTTAAGAATGCTTAATGTTTGTTGCTATTAATTAACCCACAAAATTGATGATATACCGTAAAACAGACAAAAAAAATAATGGTATGCACTTTTACTTAAACAAAATTAGTATGAAATATGGAGTATTTAACTGACAATATCAAGATTGAAATGTGAACTAATAATAATAGCGTTACAGAAGTATGTGTGAAACTGTTGTGACCGTGAAAGGCCGATAATAAATGAGACAACTCGGTGGTATATTTAGAAGAGTATATTTACAGAAGTATGTTACAGAAAGTCTTCATCCGATACTGTGGCTGCCGCCAAGACTGCTACGACACTTCTTCGAAACTCTATTCATAGTCTCTGGAAGATTCCATCTACTCCCGAAATAGAGTAGATCCCCATCACACCATAACGTCTACTAAATGTCTTTCCGGTGTACGTGTGTAACAGTGGGAAGTAGATCTGAGTGTGGCAGTGAACACTTCTCTGACTTCTTTAACACTTTCTTCGATTTTGATATTTAATCCTGATCCATATTTGTCTTTCACTATTGGAAAGAAAGATATCGAGCAGAACTAAATATTAAAATTTAAAAAAAAGTGATGAAAATCAACATTTTCATTTCGAACAGTATAGACGAAGATATGGCAGAAATCACTAACTGAAAACAATTATAGAACAAACGCATGCAAAATGAACAATTTTACTTTGTTTTATTTTGTTTTTGTTGGTATGAAATTTTATATGTCTTTAATAAGCCCCCTCTCTTTCTTTTCTCCTTTGGGGGCAACGATAGCGGACAGATTTGGAGTGGAATGAGATTAAGGAGATAGTGAAACAGAGAGAGAGAGAAGGAGAGAGAGATGATGAGGAGGATGAGGATGATAATGATGATGCAGGGTAAACGTAGTAGTAATCGAATGAATTTTAATGGAGTGAATTGTTTTTGAAAATTCATACCAAACCATAAATAGCTTAAACAGAACTGAGAGTGAAAAGATAACAAAATACCATGGTCTAATGTACGACATGAAAAGAAACTGAAATCTTAGGAAGATCTCCATCGTTGCAGTAATCATAGGGGCTACCGGGTTCATGAAAAAGAATTTCAAAAACTACCTGGCGAATATACCCGGTGAACCAA
Source organism: Sepiola atlantica (assembly GCA_963556195.1). Lineage (NCBI taxonomy): Eukaryota > Metazoa > Mollusca > Cephalopoda > Sepiida > Sepiolidae > Sepiola > Sepiola atlantica. The sequence continues at coordinate 144,724,243 of OY744516.1, forward strand.
GTGCAGGAGACATCCGAACAATTGCACTTAAAAGGACGGTTAGAATCCTAACAAGATCTCTCGGTTTGAGTCTGTGAAATAGGGGTGGATGTCTGGCATCCAGTAGGATACCTCATCCCCAGCAAAATCAAAAACATAATGAAATTGAAAAAATAAAGTATGTGCCTTCTACTGAATCAGTTAAAACAAACTGTTTACAATAGATATTATGTGTTGCTCATAATAATCCCACAAATTGATTGATATAATGTAAAACAAAGAAAAAAGAAAAAGGTATGAAGCCCCACTAAAACCAAGCTAAGCTTAAAATATGGTGTGTCTGCATTGAATCATGTACAATGAATTGTTCGTATCAAATACTAGCTGTCTATACCAAACGTTGCCTGAGAGTAAAAGTAATGCGTTTTTGATGTCGATTTCTACGGTTGTTTGGTGTAAGTATTTGTTCAAAAGTTTTAATATTTTAATACATGAGGAATAGCAAAGAAATAAACAAAAATATTAAAGCAGAATAATATGACTTACGCGGTGGATTCCCACACTCACCTGTCGATTAAAACACGAACACAGACACCATTACACTGTAAAAGCTAACTGTTAAAGGTATCACTGACAGAGATCCTTTAAATGACTGACTGATCGACCGTTGATAATGTGGATATGTTGGTTTACTAACTGACGTTGTTTGTGTGTCGTGTGTTCGTTTATGATGACTATGAAAATTGGTCATCAGAATTTAAAGCAAAAAATGGAATTTAGATTTTAAACATTATAAGAAATAAAAGCAAAATATATTTCAAGGCACTAATGAAATAATCCTGTCATTCTGGCATTCTTATAATCGAGAATAACAAAGAGAACTCAGATGAGTTTATTGAAATTGGAATTTTATTTATTTGAATGTAAAATACTTGAATACTAGTTATGGAATAACAGTGCAATTTAAAATTTAAAATAATAATACAGATTTAATTTAACATAGATTTCATATTTAAGGGAATTTTTTTGTCTAAGTAATGGAAATTCGATAGGTTACAGTTTAATTGTGTTTGGATAAAAAAGCCAAAAAGTGTGTCACTTATTTTTATTGAACATTCTGTGATTTTGGTATTCTAATAATCGAGATTAACAGACTATGAACACTTATGGGGATAATTCAATGGAAACGGCAACCTTTTTCAGTTATCTTATTTTTGTAGTCGGTAAAACTTGTGGAAATGTTTAACTTAAAACGTAAAACTACTTGAGCCTGCCTTGAGCCTGTCTTGAGCCCGCCTTGAGCCTGCCAATTCAGCAGGATGTCCGATTAAATTTCCTGATGTTCCGTATAAAAATTGGTGGTTTCCTGAACTTTTAATGTTAAAACTAATATTCATATTTTGCCAAATGTTGAATTATGTATTTATAGAATTAGCCCGCAGATTGCCCCCTCCCCAGGGTGGAATATAATAGCATAGTTTCAACTTCATACAGACATATATCAAATCTCCATTAGGAATTGATTCAAAATTTTAAAAAGTATGTTGTACAGTTTAGTTAAATGTAGCAGTAGTAGTGGTAGAAGTAGTCGTTTTTTTGAATAGCCCGAACCATCCGCGTAACAATGTGCTAGTCTGTCGCCAGTTATACTTTCAAACAAGGCCGATACCCATTTATATCTCTGTGTGAAATGTTTGTATACAGCAACTGGCATTCTACAGTGGTCAGCCATATGAGTTGACATGCAAAAAATGAGAATTGCATGACCCAACTATCGACAGGTACTTTAACTAGTTCACAACAAAACAAATAAATATATTTCATTAAAGTTTCATTAAAGTTTTATTAAAGTTTGATCCATAGAAATTATTATCTATATTATGCATGTATATGCAATAATTTTGAATATATGTGCATGTGTATGTACTTGTGCATATGAGAAATATATTGTGACATATCATCTATTTATTTATTTGTAGAATCTTAATTAGATAGCTCCCCTCCCCTGATTCCCACCTTCTCAAGCAACACAAACCGAATACCGTTGACAATAAGACGGCAAATTTCATTAAATATAGCCAATAATTACTTATCAGTGTGAGATCAGCCCTCAGATGTTTGTCGGAGAAAATAGCGACTGAATATGAATGGGAAATTTTATACATTTAATTAATCCATTATAGGTGTTGATCATTTAATTAAGACGAGTTTTCTTGGTCAAATGGAATAATTAGAGATCAACTCCACAAACAAACGATAATGTTTGGAGTAGAGAGGGAATAGGAAATCACTTTATGTATGTATGTATGTATGTATGTAATGCCGTCTATATAACGTAGCATAGAGAAGACACTTCAAGCTAATGGAAAATTTCATCAAAGTTGCATTCGGAGAATACTTAACATCAACTGGAAGACTCTCATGCCTGACACTGTAGTCCTTGAACGATCAAATAGCACCAGTATAAAAATAAAAATCATTCAAAACCAGATGCGCTGGAATGGACACCTAGTAAAGATAAAGGACAAAATACTTCCTAAACAGCTGTTCTATGACAAGATAGATAAAAGGAAGAGACCACAACATAAACCAAGAAAAAGGTTTAAGGATGCCCTGAAAAACAACTTGAAACTACTTGAGATGGATATAGATGACTGTGAAACACAATCGGAAGGTCGACAGCTAATGAAGAAAAACATCAGAGAAAGGTGTAAGAATTTTGAAGAGCGGCATGTAGATCATGTTGTCTTAAAGCATGTTTTAAGAGATCAGGATGAAAGTATAGTGTCAGAGAACATACAACAGGAACTGTATGTGATAGGTTTCTTCTGTCAAAAGCTGGACTTGTAAATCCGCTTAAATCACACAACCAATGACAGGATCAACAGTTTTATGAAGAGGCTATTACAGCACGAACTCCAGTGCTAAGTTGTTATATTTGTGGTCTAATTTGCAAATCTAAAAATGTCCTAACAATACATTCAGGGATTCATAATGTTAACATGCAGGCACCCTTACCAGAAGTTTTTGAGTCAAATATATGAACGTCCATGTAAGACTGAAGCTGGGTTAAAGAGCCACCTACGTACGCGCAGTAACTAACTGAAGAGATGGCAAAACTCTGTCAAGAAGAAGCATTCATCATGTAATGCCGTCTCTAGCATAGAGGCTGTGAGGCTACAGACTCCCCAAATGAAAATGCCGACTGATGTGACAAAATAAAATAATGTATGATCTGTATCAAACAATCTGTCTTCTTCGATATATAATTCTTGGTTTCATTTGGTAGAGAAAAGTCCAAAAGAGTGCTCTATTATTTTATATGAGTAGAATATTTATTTATTTATTTATTTATTCATTTAATATGACAGAAGTTCATATCAACATGGTATCTAAGGTTTCAAACTGAGATAGTGAACCCAGACGAAAAAAAATGCTGTGTTTTCTTAAGTTTTATTTTATATTCATAAACTGCATACTGGCTCCCTACAGCCATATTTGATCTTTCCTTATAGATAATATGTGGCTGAAGAGAACCGGTAGGCAGTTTCTAAGTATCAATAAAATTCAACAAAACACTGTATTTTTTTGTCTGAGTCCGCTCTCCCAGCTTGAAATCTAAGATACCATGTTGATCTGAACTTTTGTAATTCTTCAATATATATTTATAAACGTCGATGTTTACTTATGTGTATGTTATAGAAATCGATATGTTAACAGTTAGAACATTTAAATAAGTTTCAATTACGGTTAAATTTTTAAAAAAAATCTAAAGCCACCATTAAAATTTTCCTTCAATTCCATATTTGGTTACTCGTAGAAATCATAATAACTGAAATATATTAGAACGTAAAAACACGAAACACAAAATTAAGAAATTAACTGTTACTGTTGTCGTGCATTAGACAATATTCTCCACCCCAACACTAGCACAAAGCCTTGAGCCGTGAGCCGTGAGCCGTGAGCCGTGAGCCGTGCTAGTAATTAATAAAAGGTTATTTATGCAATAACTAGTGATAAACTCGTTAAAATTATCCCAATGTTTAAATTAAAGATATATATGCACGCTTGAACTTGAGTTGAGCACGGTTCTGAACTAGATTTCCCGAAAGATTATATCATACGGAGTTTCCACCAGACCATCTTGGTACAGGTATTACACAACATCGTAACATTGTGTAGATAAACAGATATATTAAGGGTTAAACTATTTAATTTGTTCCACCATTATATGTTTTATTTTCTCCAAATTGTGTCTATCCGACACACCTCTGCATTGTATTGCTTTCTAAGTATCACATTGTTTATTAAAACAATGCTTCAAACAAACCACATAAACCTCTTATATATAATATATTTCTTTATACTAATAAACAATGCTTCAAGCAAAGTACATAAACCTCTTATATATATATATATATATATATATATATATATATATATATATATATATATATATATATATGTGTGAAAAAGGTGGAGGGAAAGAGGGAGGGAAAAAAACCCTTCAATATAATTATTTTGCTGCTGGCTTTAGTCGGTTAGCATAATCATAACGTGCATGTGCTAAATTAAAGGGATGTAATTCATCCAAACTCGATGCAGTTGTAGTCATTATACAGCTTTCTCTATGTAAAAAAACAGCATACAACAACTTTATTTTTTAGCAATTTTAACAGCTTTAGCTTAGAAAGATATTAACCAAAATTTGTAGAAGGGAAATACGTATAATATGAATATTTTACTTGTACTTTTACTATGACAGTTATATATACAATTCTTACATTTCATAGTATTTTGACTGTTGAAACTTTTAATTTGGATGAAGAAAACAACCGTGCAACTTCCGGGGATTTACTAGTGCATAATTAATCTTAAGAAGAATAAGAACGATTATAAGTAATATTAAGTAATATAAATGACTTATTTGTTATGGTCAATGGGCACAAAATCTGACCATATACACAGACATGAAACAATAAAGTCAATTGGGATAATTTGAAAAGAAAAAAATGCTTTTTGGATCCGTCTGTTCGGATTAACCAATGCATAATTAGATACTTTTGTTAATCCCGGGTTGCCAATCATTCTTCCCAGTCCTATTTGATATTTAACTCCATTCAGCATCTGTGAGTTGTTAGCTGCAGCCTACTTTATGTAGTCTATAAATCATTCTTACTGTTTGAAGATGGGAAAAGATCCAGACAGGTGTGGTACACACCTGGTGAGTAATCTGATGCAAGCTGCTGGAATTAATGCATTCAATAAACAAAATACACCCCCTCTCTAAAAACTAAAAAAAATGTTGATTTTTTAGATAAAACTGGAGATTATATTCCTAAGATGCATCCATTTGATCTGCATATTTAGTGATTTAAAATGTTATTTAAAACGTGACAGCCGGAAGATTTAATTTCAAAATTAAGTGTGACAGACCAACAAAACTGATGTTTAGTACTTAAGCGTGACGGACAACAAAATAGATATTTCAAACTTTTTCCGGACAAACCGACCAACAAACCAACGGACAGAGCCTCTTATTTTAGATGCTTGGACGCATCTAAAATAAGATTTGTCCATTCGATCTGCACATTGAGCTATGAAAATACTATTCCAAACATAAACATAACAGACCGACAACAATGTTATTTCAACATTAAATATGACAGACCAATGAAAATGGTATATCAAACTTAAGCATGTTCTCAACCATCACTGGCTAGGTTTCACTATTAAATATCGTTTGAGTTAAAAGCAGCATTTTGAAATTTTAGACTTTGTGTGCTACAATAGAAATCCTGAAATGTTTCATGCTTATAACTTAGGGCGTTCTTAAGATAAGGGTATGTTCCCATATGTGAGTATTACTGGGTTATCAACAACATACTACATAATATACAGGATGTTGCAGAAATCATTCACTATACTGGTTTTCGAAAAACACCTTTATTAATTTTTAAAACAGGAAGGTGCATGACCTTCTTTGGGGATATCTTGTATAATTAAGTAATTTACATTTCAAAGTGGAGAAAAACCTGATTTCAAATGAATATTTACTGAATATTTAGAAAATTGTTTCATAATGTTTCAAACGAAAATGTATAATTTGTTGTTGGTGTTGCTTTTATTGCAGATTCCCTGGAGGAATGCATCTAATGATTACAGACATGGAAGGCTGGCACGGGTAGCAAATGGCTTAGAGTCAACATAAAGAAAACAAAGTTTCTAATCTACCTCCTATAAGCTGCTGGCATGTCTTCTAGTGTTGTTTGTCGCAGAGGTGTGGATGTAAACTCCACTGAATCCTCTCAGTTCAACATGGTGAATGCTAGTAGTGGTGGTTGCGAACAAACTATCACTGATCGCTGTTGTGTTGCTTGGGTAAGGTTCCGAATTCTGCTGCCAATCTTTACATCAAGGCCCATTTCTTTCAAGATTCTGTGTGTGCTTTGTCATCTTGCATTGCAGTGAAACATGCGCCCTAAACATTTTTGATGTGCAATGGCTTCACTGTAATACTGTGATCAGGCTTATATGCGACTGCAAACTGGAGGATAGGATCTCTTCAGACGTACTTTATCAGAAATTTAATATTGGTGGGATTATGGATGCTTTAAACGCCCAGCGTCTCAGGTGATTTTGCTATGTACAGCATGCCACATTTTGCAGCAACTCCATAACATGCCAAATATCGAAATAATTAAAATCAGAGGATCAAACCAGTGTCAACAAAAGTTGACAAAATACTGTGGATTAAACTGAACTATAAGTTTTAGTTTAGTTACTTGATGTCAAATCAACAATGGTCAAAACATGACCGAGATTGATTTTTTTTTTCAAATTGGTAAACATATGGATCTTCATAGCAACATTCAATGGCATGTATTTTACATTTCTCGATTAAAGCCTTCAGGGTATGTACCCCTCAGATCTTTGTCATTTTCTTTGGCACTTGAATCAACCTAGCACAAGGCAGCACGCTCTCTGTGTTATCATTCTCTGTGCATGCATCATATAAATTTCGTATTCCTATACGTCTACAAATAAGAAATAAATAAAAGATTTATAAACATTTATATATTTTTCACATTAATTCTTTATAGATATATATGTATATATATAGAGAGAAAGATAATATATATATATATATGTGTTTTTTTCTTGGCCTTTTGGCCAAGATAAAAGTGGAGTATCTGTTCCGATGGATACTACACTAGACTGGCCCTGTGCAGTTCTAGGAGGTCCACGCTCCCAGGCTTAGCCCTCCCCCTATTTAGGGAGGAGTAAGTTTATTGCCTACCGGCGAATGCCGACGGGGCTGCCCAGGCAATTTTTAAATGGCCAGCGTGCTCACCTCTCAAGCGCTGGCTTATCTAATCCCACTTTCCCGACCTTGTGTCACATCTTACCTTGTGGGAGGTAGATAAATAAATATATATATATATATTTATAAATAAATATTAAATTATTTTTACCTACAGATGCAGGTGTTTCGAGTGTTCGCTCTCATCAGTGTAGGAAGTGACAATTGCAAACAGTCACAGGACGCGAACCCAATTAACAGAGTCAACTAAGACTCTGCATGCTTTTGCTCTATCTCCAAAGCCATCAGGAATTATCACGTGACATAGGAAGAAATTAAGTTATATTTTTGCTTTAATACACCAGGCAGTAAACAGCAGACACTCTAGAGGGTTCAACGAACGTTACTGCAACCTTGCTTATAGCTAAGTGACAGTCTGTTTTTAATATCTCCAAACAGTGCTCAACTTTAATTTCTCATAGGAGCTTTATAACAATATATAGATATGGATATAGAGAGAGATATATAGATATAGATATAAGTGTGTTTATCAGCTAAAATCGATGAATGTCTTAACCCTTTTTAATTCTGAATTCTTACCTAGAATATTTCAAATGATCCACTGTCTGTTATAAAAAATGCATTTTTCATATAAATTGAATAAATATGAAAGTTTTTCAACTTTTTAAAACGCTCATTTCTTCGTCTTAACCTATAAGTCGGTCAGTGTGAAATTGTTCTTCCAGACAAAAAAAATTACGTTTAGTTAAAATCAACACAAACGCGTTTATCTTGTTAATACCGATAAGTATAGATAATTCCTTTAACCGTGTAAAGATTCCACCTGATTTATTTATCATATCTCTTTTGAAATATCTTGTTTTAATCAATAATCTCATGTCAACGTAAAAAAGATCTTATAGCATATATGATCTATTATTATACGAAAGCTGTGTTAACCGTTGCTTCCTTTTTTCTTATATATTTTAATCATGCCAAATATATGTGAAAATATTCCTCAATTTTGGGATTGATTAATGCTTGAAAAAAAAACTTACATTGAATTATTTTAATTGGCCACAATTTGCAATTAACTAAGCAAGTGACCCATCTATTTTACTAAGTTTGTATCTGTTACTTTCACTCTATCTTATTGTATGCTGTTCATCACCCTAATGTTATATGCTATCTATCACTTTCACTTTCGTAACTCTCTCTCTCTCTCTCTCTCTCTCTCTCTATATATATATATATATATATATATATATATATATTAAGAGTTGAAGATAATAAAGAAAATGAAAATAAAAAGCTTTGAATAGTTCATTATAAACAAAAGGAATATCACCACAGATATTAACATTATTTAAGCCATAGCGGTAGAGAGAAAGAGAGAGAGGGAGGCAGGGAGTATAGAGAACAGAAAGCGACTAATTTAGGAGTTTATTTATTCAGTTTTTTTATATTAAACTGGCTTTTCAAACACACTTTTTCTGATTAAAAACAATTTAACCTAAGCTGAATTAGTAACCTATTCACATTTTTCTAGTATAAATATAGATATCGAATTATCTTAAATATTTTATCAAATAGATTCTAAAATATCCCTGTTAATTTATTTTTTACCATTATTGCTGAATTCATCCATTCATTCTTTAAATTATTACATTAGTGAAGTCAGCTAAAAATATGCCAATAATAATACACAAGAGCAGCCCACAGTTCAAACTTCATAAGTCCAAAAAGCAAATTATCTTCAAAAGTCAATTATGCAAATCCAACTTTTGACTAACGAAAAATCGCATTGCCATTTCATAAAAAAATTCATTTCCAGGACGAGACTTTCCATTGGTCATGATAGCAAAAGAGAATGAAAAGAAAAAAACTTGACGTATCAAACGATACTTAAGTTGGCAAGTATCTTGGACTTATTTTCTCTACTGACATCAATTATCGGCAACACTTCGTCACCCCTCTCACCATGAGTTAAGCAACATCTTATTTCTTTTCATTTTCAAACTACAGTATATTACTCTATTGGAAAACAATCTAATTGCGTTTTCAAATCCTTCTTGCCAATAAAATTCAGTGTAAGAGCAGATATAAAGAATGTGTCGTCCGTATTTAGAAATTATCTCAATTATTTGGAAGATCTAAAGTATGTGATCTCTCATTCTTTTTTCTAGTAAAGTAGTTAAAACTACGAATCAATTTTTATTTTTTGTAAACTTTAGTTTTGTCAACTTTCTAACGAAAGTATTTAAAAAAGTATTTAAGAAAACATCAGTTGTGTATGCTTTATTTTCACCAAAGGAATACATTTATTTGAATGTTATGTAGTATTTTACGATTTAACCCCTATTCTGCACTTATTAAAGAGCCAAAGAATGAAGCCGTCCTAGGTGAAACACTTTAGTTATTAATCTCTATATGAAGTTTGCTATGTGTATATGTTTATATATTTCCATGTATAGAATTAACTCCTAAATAAAAAAAACGATCATTATACAATTTAGGAACACAGCTGAATTGCGTAAGGGTGGTTAATGCGGCCTATATTTAGTTAAATTTAGTTTTATGCAAAAAAGAGAATAGAGAGGGTGGAAAGCCTTTGCGAAAATTTAGATACCTCCGATTTTAATGAAACTTCAGCAATAGGTATTAGACATCAATTAATAAATATTTCCCAAATTTTAGTTTCTTTGGAGCAGATGAAGTGATTTAAGGAGGCATAATATAAGCACAACCTCCTATTTTAAAATTAAAATAGTGTTATGTTATTCATAGTCATTAGATAACAATTAAGCAAGATACTCTGAACTTTCATTTCTTTTTAAAGCCCCCTTAAGCTTGAGCTTAAATTTTTGACATTGTCTAGAATCAAAATAATGTAATGGATTTGATCAAAATTGGAATAAGGATTAAAGACATAAGGCTTAGTAGCATTATATGTTGATTTTAATCTTCGTAAAGAGACAAAAAGTGGTGCAAAACTGTCTTGCTCGGGGAATTACTTTTATTTGTCCTGGGATGAGTATTCTTCTCGTATATTATATAAAAGAGTGCTATATTTCTCTGTATGCATGTGTCTGGCATAAACTTGGAACCTAACAAAGATACACTTACAAATCTTACATATTCTAATTCAGTATCACCCCAAGCTAGTTATGGTAAACCATACTCTAATATTCATCCACTTCAGATTACCAAGGAGCAAATTAGTAGATGGGTGATCAGAAAACTGGCTTCATTTCGTCCTTACTGATAACTGTTCAAAGAAGAACACTAAAACTAACTCAAACAGTCGGCTGATGATGCCTTTATCTTTTTCTCTCTTGCTTTCTTTATTTCTTTTTTCTTTCTATCAGTTGCCAAACTTTGCACATGAATGAGAGACCGGGACAATCGAAGGGAGAGGTTTGTTCTAAAAGTAACGTAACTGAGAATATGCAGAATGAGAGATAGATATTTTTTGTAACTCTTCCAGGGCGCATAGCTTAGCTAGTAATAAACACATTCTACAAACATCTACTTATGACTTATCTTACTTATAGTTACGAATGGCTCAAATGACCTATCATTTCTAATTTCTTTTCCTGAAAAGTGGGATTTTCTTCTGAAAAGTGGGATTATCTAATAATTCTAAACCAACGATAACAATTGGGATATAGGCATAGAATATAAAATAAACATTTAAATATATGACACCAAGACAGAAAATCCAGCTGATATAAAAACATAGAATAAAGTGAGTGTTGATAAGATGTCAGGAGTAGAAAAAGTGAAGATAAAAACTGCAATACTTACCAAGTACAAATAACTAGGATAGCATATAAAAATATAAAAATAAAGAAAACGCTCTGGAGAACTTTGCAACGTGATTGAGAACAGAACCGTCGCCCAGAGGGCGGTAATTCCATTCTATCAACTGTGTTGTTGTTGATATCCATCTGTCTAAGGAGACAATGGCGTTCTGTCCCTTAGATTTGTATGTTGCCGAATCGCAGTGTCTGTTGTGATTGTGCAAGCATATCCTTGATTGACAGGCTCTGTTGCATTTGCCACAGATGTAGGTGATATCTAGTTGCGAGAGCTTTGTTGCAGCCCTCTGCCGTCTGTGCTCTCTCCTCTCCCTCCAATGCTGGTCTCTCCTCTCCTCACTCCTCTTGCAGCATGTCTTTACAGCTCTTCTCCAGAGCAATGAATTCCAGCCTGTTGGGTCGATGCCACCTGCCCTTATGTCTCGCTTGCAGACATCCTTGTAGCCTAGGACAGGTCTTCCTTCTGGTCTGGAGCTGGTTACCAGCTTGCCATAAATGATATCCTTTGGGATCCTCTCATTATCCATTCGCTTGGCATGGCCAAGCCACCGGAGTCGTCATTGGGTGAGTAGAGCGAACATGCTCGAGATGTCCGCCTGATCAAGGATGCTCGTGTTTCAGATGTGATCCTGCCAGATGATTCCTAGGATTCTTCTGAAGTTGCGCAGGTGAAAGGTGTTGAGTCTTTCCTCTTGGCGGAAGTAGAGAGCCCAAGATTTACTGTCATAGAGGAGCGCGTTGAGCACGTAGGCCCAAAACATCTTCATCTTGATATTGGTGGTCAGCATCTTGCAATTTCTGACTGTCTATGTCAAGCTTTGCCGATAAGTTTCTTGAGTTCTGCATTCCGGGAGAGATTGCTGGAGATGGTGGAGCTTAGGTATGAGAAGTCATTGACAACCTAGATGGTGTAGTCGCCAATGGTTATGTTTGGGGTACTGCTTACATCTTGGCTCTAGCATGCGTGCTGGAAGCAGTTGAATCGCTGCAATGCCTCTTCAGAGTGTGCCATCAGCGAAGAACAACTTGCGTATAAGTACCTTCCACACTTTGGTCTTAGCTCGAAGGTGGGCAAGGTTGAAGAGGCTGCCATTGCTTCTGGTATTGAGGTATGCTCAATCCTCTGACTTGTTGAAGGCGTAGAACAACAGCAGAGAGAAAAAAATGCTCCTGATTAGGAAAGAGTCCGAGGAAGAGCCATCATACTGTACAGTGATAATTTTCAGAAGCCTGGGGAGACATCCAATCTTTTGCAGCCGAGTGAAAAGTCTCTTTCTGTTGACAAGATCAAAGGCCTTGGTTATGTTGATGAAAGCGATGTACAGTGGTTGTCTCTGTTCATAGCATTTTTCCTTGAGCTGTCGTAGTTGATCTTGGTTCTCTAAACCCACACTGTGCCTCGGGGTATGCATGCTTATCAAGTAACTGCAACCTGTTAAGGACGATTCGAGTGAAGACCTTCCCAACAACAGTGAGGAGGGATATTTCACCGTAGTTTTTATAGTCACTGCTATTTTTGTATAGAGTGATGGTGCTTGTGCCATGCATCTCCTGGGGCAGTGTTTCTTCTACCCAGCATTGCTGCAGTAACTGGTGCAGGTTGTGGAACAGGGTTGTCTTCTTTCCCACTTTGATGATTTCAGGTGGGATGCCATCTTTTCCTGGAGCTTTGTTGCAGTTTAAGGAGTCTATTGCCTTGTTTAGTTCTGTTACAGAAGAGGGAACGTCTAGCTCTTCTTTAACAGGTAGGTTGATGGTGCTCTTGGCGGTTGTGTCTGTGATAACGTTTTCCACTGCATAAAATTCCTGGTAGTGCTTAGTCCACTTCTCCATCTGTCTGCTGCGGACTAATATTTTGTCACTGGCAGTTGATTTCAGGGGCAATATCTTGTTTTGTGGTTGGGCCAAAGGCCTTCCTTAAACCATCGTACATGTCATAAATGTTGCTGCAGTCAGCAGAGAGCTGGATACTCTCACAGAGATTGAACCAGTAGTCTATTGGCACAGCGCTGAGCGATCTGTTGAGCGTAGTTCCTGGCCTTTCTGAGTGTAATGACTGTCTTCTTAGAATACTTCCTCTTGTAGTTAATGAGGGCTTCTTTTTGGCATTGATTGCCGCCTCTAATTCAGCAAACGTGTCCAGACTTTTCCTCTCTTTCCTGCCAAATGTGGTCACTGCGGTATTGTAGATGGAATCACGGATGTGAACCCATCTCTCTTCAGCATTGTCAGTAGAAAAGTCTTTGAAGGCGTTTTCAATGGTGTTGGCGAAGCACTTGCGTAGGTCTGGTCTTGCCGTCTTGCTGGTGTTAATGTGAGGGGGGCTTTTTTGCTTGATTCGATGGATCCACAGACTGGAAATGGACTTCACTGCTAACCATGAAGTGATCGGTGTTACAATCAGCATTGTGATTGCTACATGTGGTGAGAACCCAATTCAGTGAGGGTCTCTTTATGATGATAAGGTCAAGCTGGTGCCAATGATGAGATCTTCAGTGTCTCCAAGATACTCGATGAGGGTTGATGGTGAAGAATGTGTTCGTTGTGCAGAGGTTGTTATAGGAGCACAACTCCAGGGGGCTTTGTCCATTCTCGTTCAGCCTGCCGACACTCAAATGACAAAAGCAGTTTAGCCAAGAGTCATAGTCGAAACCCACTCATGCATTGAAGTCACCGAGCAGATACAATTTATTCGTGATACGGATGTCTTCGATTGTGATGTAAAGATCCTTATAGAATTGGTCTTTGGTCTCGGTTTGAGAGCATGGTGTAGGGAGCATAAACACTCAGGATGTTCATTGGGTCTGAGGTGACTGATAAGCGAAGAGACAAGACTCTGGTGGTGCCAGTGGATGTTCGTTCTACAGTGGTGAGTAAAGAATTCTTCAATTCCATGCAGCCTGTGTTCCCCAGGTTCTTTGCCATGCCAGAAAAATGTGCAGTTCTGTTCTCTGAAGCTGCCGCTTAGTACAAGTCGTGTTTCTTGTAATGCAGCTACATCTATGTTGAGCCTTGTGATGATAGCTGTTTTTCTGGAGTCATTGACCTGTTGTAAATCATTAGAGAAGCCAGGGCACATTGTCCTGACATTCCAGCTTGCTAATCGCAAGATTTGAGGGTTTTTTTACTTTGTTTAGTGCAGGGTTTTCAGTCTGCTTTTGGTTTTTTTCCCCTAGACCCAACACATGTGTGAATAAGCAGCTTATACTGAAGTACTTGCTAAAAGAACTTTCAGGGCTGTATTTTTTGCAAGGAGCTTTAACTCGTCCTCCAACATACAGCACCTGGTATTCCCAAATGTTCACCCATCTGCTACTGGTCAGGCTCAACATCGTTTAACGTTGGTGATCTAACAAGAACCAGTGTGCCAATGTGATTATGCCGTATATGCGATAGGATATTGAGAATATACATATATGCCACTGTCACTGCTAGTCTAGGATTATTATACTGGGTCAGTGTTAAGGAGAGGTGGAGATACATGGATTATAGGTAATTAAGACTTTCTGTAAATAAAAAGAATGATTTTCAAAAAGTGAATGCTTTTAGGGAAAATTAAAGTTCAGATTAGTAAAGCTCTATAAAGTGATGTAATTTTGAGATTATATTTATAATCTACGAGTGTGGACCCTCCGTCAAAAATGAGGAAATGAAATTATGCTTCGCCTGTGATCGCACTAATATTCATATGAATACAAAATAACGGCTAAATTTCTGAAGTTGAACAAAAGAACGAAGAAAGAAAAAAACATCTCAAACTGCTGGAAGGTTTAGAAAGGAAAATCTAAGAAAGCAGAAAGAAAAGAAACGTATAAAAACATTGTGAACAGAAAAAAAATGAAGGAAAATGCCTCATTATGGAAACAGATCGAATGTGGAGGGTTGTCTGACTTCCTATTTGCTTTCTCAATTCTCCTAAATATTTGAAATGGATTTGTCCTACAGTTTTTTACTCGCCAACTTTTGTGTGATGTGACGAATATATATATATATATATATATATATATATATATATATATATATATATATATACGTGTGTGTGTGTGCAAATTAATTAATATTGAATAGGTGTTGTTTGTACCAGTCAGGGACGTCCTTAACAATCAGTCTGACATTGGTTTTATTGCTGAGGTATGGTTCTGTTCAATACTAGGAGGTCCAGCCTTCCAGCCGTTACCTTCTCTCTGAGAAAGGGCTTAGTTAATTGCTAATCGCCTGCGGTGCCCCTACTGGAAAATGCCGACGGGCTGCTAAGGCATATTTTGTAGGTCAGATTGCACTTAATCAAGTTTACTAGCCTTTCAAAACCCAACCTAACCTTGTGACTAACTTGCTGCAGTGCTATTAAACAAAAAACATTTTTTTAAAACATACATATCGCTTTTTATTATAGAGTGAAGGTTTATCCATCATAGACTTATATTTCTGCTATTCTGCTTGTATGTATATACACGAGAGATAAATAAATAAAAATCTGTTGGAAGCCACACCGGCACATGGGACTGTGTGACTCGATGGCATTAACATATTGTCCATTATCAGTTCTTCTCTAACCAATCATTTCATTTCTCAGAGGAAGACAAAGTTTGCAACTAACAGATTTTAAATGAATTTCTGTGTTATGAATATCAAACTGAATTTCACGTGTTAGAACCAGTGAAGGTGTGGGTTGCTTATTATAAACACGAAATTGAATCTAAAAAATGAGACAGGATCGAATAAAAAATAAGAATTACCTATAATACACTAATCATATTCGACTGCTACTAGCAGGATTCCATGGAAATTCCACGGTGCTTTCTACATAAATCAGTATAAATTTCCGTTAAAAATAATATTCCTTTTGAAATAATAAATGCTTGTGAAGGTCCGTACTATTTAGAAAAAATAACTCTTTCTTCTTTTGTAAAATTAATTGCTATTACCAGATAATATTAAGACATGAAAAAGACTCTTTCTTCTTCCGTAAAAATAATTATAATTGTCGGCTAAATATTCTTTAAATAAATAAAACGAATATGTCGCTATTTTCTTCATCTATTTAAAACTGTAGCGATTTAATTGTTTTTAAAACAATAAATATTCTCTGACTTCATACTGTAAAAATATTTAACATCTAATTATTGTTTAAATCAATAAAACAAATGTTTCTTTTTTCAATGTATTTATTTAAAATCAAGGGAGGCGCGAGAGCATTCTATCCCTTAATAGACTTAAAAAACGGCCTATGCTAGAAATTTCATTTATTTGATCAATCATAGCTCAAAAACCAATTAACCAAATTAGTTAAAACTTTGCACAAACATTTTATTTGATAGGTTCTATAAGTGTGTAGAATTTTAGCATCATTAGTCAGGGAAACCAAGAGATCAAGAAAGGTCAGGCATTATTTTGTGTTATCCGAATGTACGTACGTACGTACGTACGTACGTATGTGCCACGCTGTATCTCATCAACTATTTGATGGATTCAGCTGATTTTTGGCAGATATCGAGGTTTTAGGATCTAGTTATAGCATTTTAATTTCAGTTTACCATATATCTTAGTTTTTCAGAAAATTAAAAAAAACTTAAAAATGACCATTGTATTAAGGCATAGCCTTTACAAAAGTAGTGACATTTAATGATAAATGCCAGTATACTGAAATCATATGCCCTTAATAGTGTTAAGATGAAAATTCATACAAAAGCAAGGAAATTCTCAAATGTTTACACTTTTATTGTCATTAAGGGTATGCGAGCACAACAGGGCTATGTATTTTACTAGTAGGAATTTTTCTTCAGCGCACCTCACACACTTCATCCACTCATGCATAGAGATTTATACTGTAGAGATGTGATAATGAAATGGTATGGTTGATATGTAGTCATACCCTTAATTAATGACAAGAAAAGTGTAAATATTTGGGAAATTCCTTGCTTTTGTACATTTAGTGTATATGCATTTTCACCTTAACCCTATTAAGGGCATATGATTTCAGTATACTGGCATTTATCATGGAATTGTACTACTATTTCAGTCGACGCGACGGAATAATTTGATTTTGGAACAATTCATTTTAAAATGGGTAAAGTCGGAATTATTTACGTTCGCGACATCAGATTAATCACTAATCAACATCTTTGCTGATCCAACTATCACATTTTACTTTAAATGTGTGTGAAAGGTGATAACGTCCGCACCAACATGAAATGCCTTAGTATATTAGTAGACTAGTAAAAAAGCATTTTTTAAAAAACATTTTTTACATACATGGAATATTAATATCTAAAATAATCAATAAATAATATGTTAGAGCCAAATAGGACGATAGCTACCACTAAAATGTTTACCTTGAAGTCATTAAGAGGTCATTGTGTGGTGTGAAAGAGGTCACATGTTTAGGTCGACCAATTAATTTATTAACTTTTAAAATAATAAGATACAGCATTTTAATGTTTAGAAGTTATTGAATTATTATTATTATTTGGGAGGTCTGCAACAGATCAAGAAAGAAGGTTTTGTAGTCCGTCAGAGCAATGTGGATAAGTTGTTGTTATAGCGTCTCCTGGCCAAGAAAGAGAAGAAACTAATGCCCCCTCCCTTTTATCAATTCCGGTGGTGTACTCAAATGGCCTCTGATTGGGAAAAGCCAGAAAGGAAGTTAAATGTTTTCACCGATCATCGCCGAGCTTCGAAATTACACTTAGATTGAAAATCGTTATGCCGGCGCGTTTTTGTTGTTTTAGTGTCGCTGCTACAGGTTTTGTCGAAATACGTTTTTTAGGTTTTCATTCATAAAATAAACAGTTAATACACTTTTTATCAAATTTAACTAAAGCAAATTTTAGACTTAAAAATATATTTCTAATAAAGATGAGTTATTATAGAATTGAAATTATTAAGAAACGAAAACAAACGTTTATCTCTGCCCTAGTTTATATATATATCAAATCTGCATTTCATTTCTATTAAATGGAGAAAGTCCTAGAATATAGTATCTAGGAGTTCCCGTTAGTTTCTTATAAACTTACTTTTGTTTAAAAGATTGTCAAGTGATAGTGGCTATTAAGACGTTAGTTTTTAATAATTAAAAAGAACATTGTTTTATTCTTTTCTTTATGGAAATATTGCGGCAATTTTGCAATATATGTCTTCTACATTCTTTTATTATTTGTTTACTTTTTAACAGGTACATTTTAGTAAATTTATGAATCATTTGAATAAATAGTAAATACCTTCGATAATATTTAATTAGCCCACTAAATTACACTAAAACCACATATGTTAACAATTGAGGATTCGTATAGTATTTAAAGCTATATATATAGAGAGAGAGAGAGAAAGAGAGAGAGAGAGATTTTTCACTTATAAGATAGATTATTCAGTGAAAGACCGGGATTAGGCCAATAAAAATAAGCGCGATAATACTCGATTACAGGGTACAGAGCAATTATATGTGATTTTTCTTGAAGACTTACTAAAGCATTCCGTCACATGCCTTCCAAACGGACATTTACGTTGCTTTTCCTTCTGATGGAATAGACGTGGAACGCCCATACTTTCAGTGGCTTGGAATGGTGACTTGTGAACGGTGTTTTGACGGTTTTGTTTTTGTTTTGGGGGCGATGCTTTTCATCGTTGTGCCGCCCGATGTGAAGGTGTATTCTCGCAGATTGTTCCAGTTTGTTTTGAATGCATTTGGGACTAATTCTTTGCTGTTTTGCTTGTAGTAACAATACTGCGAACATCTTATGAGCTAATTTTCTACGACATTTTCTATTTTTTCTTTTTATCTTTTTAATTTTTTCTACTCTTCTTAAGTGACCCCAATTAAGGCAACACCACATTGTGTATTGTCAGTTGTTGAAACTCTTATTCCAGGTACTTAATTTCCCTGATGATCTGCCAAGCAAGGACCTTGCTTGATAGTGAAACCCGTGTAGGAAAAAACTCTTTAATTTGAATATATATGATAAATAAATAATCTTTGAAAGAAAAAGTCTTTTGTGGTGGTGATTGGTCTCCTGAACGGAATGCTTTAGTAAGCCTTCAAAATATCACACACACACACACACATATATATATATATATATATATATAAACAAATAAAGTATTTAATTTAAAAGTATACCATTCTATGGTGTAATATCAATTTCGGAACGATATACACATATTTCTAGAAAAGCCGACATTAAACATATAATCCAGGCTGTTTACTCCAACGATTCCCCATCATCAGAAAGTCAGCATATCAGAGGAAACATGTGTAAAAGTTATTGTGTTCCGAATTTGTTATTAGATTATAGAATGGTGTAATTTTGAATTTAATACATTTTGAATATTTTAAATATTGAGTTTTACTTTTGCATTTAGAACTGATTTTCATTCGAAACAATCTGAACTATATACTATTTGCTTTTATATTATTACCTATATATATTTGCTGATTTATATTTGCTGATTTATAGTGTTTAGTATTACAGTTATTCTATGTCATCCTATATTATCTTTTGGTTGTGTTTCTATTGGATATTGATAGGTTCTTAAACTATTCAAGGAATCGTGCCAAATTTGGCATAAAACCTCCTTGAGATGCTGGGTGTCTCATAGGGGATACGAATCTTACAAATACTACTACTACTACTACTACTATGGCTACTACTACTACTAAAACAATAACCATTCATAGGCTTCAAAACTATTTGGAATATTTGCACCAAATTTAGTATATAGAACTCTTTGAATGCCAGACGTGTTATAGTTGGCTTAAAATTATACAACTACTACTATTACAAGTACTACTTTAAATAATAATGATAATAATAATAATGATAATAATAATACTGCTAATAATAAGAAGAAGAAGAAGAAGGAAAAGAAAAAACTACAGAGATCAGTTCACTTGGTCAATACAATACCTATAAATATCTGCACATTCTAGAATTAGGCACCATTAATAATAAAATTAATTACAAAATAATAACTGACTAGACTAAATTAAATTATAAAGTTGGATCAAAATAACCTGGAAACTAATCTTTTGTGCTGATGGGTGATCGCTTATCAAGGCCCGGGGGCCACTCGAGGATAAGTGTTAAAAAGGTTTGTTGGTTGAAAGCTGATCACTACTACAAGAAGATTGGAAGCAGTGGGTTGAATGAGGAGAAGATTACTTAAGAGAAATTGATTATCCAAGAGAACGGCTCAGCAAGTATTTGTTCTCATTAGACTTGAAGACGACCATGCTGTAGTCTGTTAGGAAACAGATTCGTGGTATCTTATTCCATAGATGAGATGTTCTAGAAAATACATTTTGTTCATGGAAGTTCCGTTTGGATTTTGTAAAAAGAGAGAGATAAAGGAAAGTTCTTTGCTGTGGTTGTAGTCAGACGAGTTCTTTTTATTAATGTTTTACAGATAGGGGGAGGCAAGATTAGAGCTTAGTTGAGCATCTACTTATGCAGTAGAGAGAGGCTACATGCATCTCTTGTGTTAGGACGAGAAGCGATACATGAGGCACGCTGTTATTGATGCTATATGCTTCAGACTTTTGCTCGTCAATAGCTACTTTTATAGATCTATTGGAGAGAAAGGAATTAATGGTTTAGAGAACATTTTCAGATATTTTATAGCTCACAAGCTTGTTGGGCAAACCTATGTGCCAAACGCTATCGAAACCTCTGTCGATAGATTCACTAATCTTGTGTGATATCACAGTTAACACGTCAGCTGTAGATCTAGCAGGACGAATTCCATATTGCTTGAAAATTGTTTTCGCTGTGATTGACAACTTCTTAATAAACTACAGATTCAAGCAACTTACTCATGATGTACAGGAGATTGATCGGTCTGTACTGGGATGCAGAGGACTGATCTCCAGTATTTTTAAAACCGGGCAGACAAACGAGGTTTTCCAAAGTGATGGATAAGCAACGATTGAACAGCTTTGTAAATATATGAGCTATTTTGGGATGCAGCTTCTTGAATACTATGACATGTATGTTGCCAAGACAAGTTGCCTTTTTAGCATCGATGTTCTTGATAAGCTTGGCGACAACATCCCTGACAGTTTTTTAGATGTGTCCTAGAATTTTTTCAATCATGGTGGGAATTTTAGGGGTAGATAACACTGATCGGAAAGTTTGAACTTTGCTGCAAAGTTCTTTGCATTTTGCAAAGAACTTTGTTGGCTTTATCGAGGAGATTACTTATGGTCTATTAATGATGGTTAGGATAGAGGTCTTACATTTGTTGTAGACCTTGTTTGTTATTCTCAAAATCTCATAGGAATCACACCTCTGATTGGCTACTCTTGCTTTAAGGGAGTTGATATAGGACTCTTTAGCGTTTTCTATAACCTTTTTGAAGTCGTTTCGGGCTGTTTTAAAGGTGATTTTGGTTCCAGCGTGATTTCCGTGAGCAATGGCGGCAGCACATGAAGAGATGTACAAAGGCTGGCTGTTTGCCCTCTATTGGAATATTTTTGAGGTTCTAAAGCTCTTAATACCAACAGTAAACCACTCAGATATATAAGATGCAATAGAAAGGGAAATCAGGGGACTTGCTGAACTTATCATTTTAGAATGTATTTGTCCCCGCTGCCAGCATGCTTAGAGTGATTCTAGATTAAGGTGAAATGTGCTAAAGCAGAAAGATGCAACAAGGGGGAGGATTTTTTTACCTGATTTTTTGTTTTTACTTTTAGATTATACGTATCCCTAATATTACATTTAAATATATCACTTAACTTATCGATAATAATAATGACCATGCAGAATGCACTGCATCTAAAGGATTATACCGACCGACTCTGTCTAAAATAGAAACAAAGGGGTAACCTTATCGTCTCCTCCAAAGAAGGAGGCACTACATGGGAGGATGGCGTCCTAAAGCCGAGTAGGTAATAATTAGTTTCAAACCAACCTAAAGGCTAGACTGTAAGCAACTGAACGAGCTAGTAAAACATTTGAGATCTTGCTAGTTCTCGTTCATTTTATAGGAATAACAGATTATGCCATTCTCGGTTTTTGAGTTCTGTATGACAATCTGTACGTCGATGTTGACGTTTCTTTCTGTGAAGTAAAGATATGTTCAATGATTTTTCTGAAAATTGTGAGCGTATCTCGCCAAAAGTAAATAAAGCATCATCCTTAGAAAGCGCTTCATTATCCAAATTAAAAAAAATCTGTTTTTCATAAGTAGTAGTAGTAGTTGTATTAATAGTAAATAAAGTAAAGTGGTCGACTATAGTCGAGGGTGATCCGACGACTCCCTTTTCATTGGCTACGACACAAAGATGAAGAGGAGGGCGCTACTCCTTCCCAGAATTACTCCAATTACCTTTGATGCTCACCTTATCATACTGAGTGTTTAGCAAGGAGGACTTAAGTACCATCTGTTGAGTCTTAGGTATAACACGACTAAAGATTTAACCCCGGTCTCCTAGCCCATTATCCAACACTAACAATTACCCCTAAATATTAGTAGTAGTAACTTATCAGACTGAAAGGCTCTTATGTCCGGTTTTATAGCATGAAGTGCAACAGATTGCAAGAAGCATCCCTGCAACCGGACGGTCGACTGTCACTGGCTATACTTGGTATCTAAAAAGTCATCATCACTTTTTACATTTTAATAACATCAAAACTGTATTTCTGATTATAACAAAACAATGAACAATTCATAAAAATGTATGTCATTCAACCGAATGTTCGACACATTCTGCAAACGGCACACAAAGTATTGCATCTCATTTACCAAAGATGTATGTATTTCTTTTTCAATAAATGACTTTAATTGATTATTTTTTTGTGGTTTTCTTCTAAGAACTTCACTTTTTAAGAAACCGTAATGCAACAAAACAAATTACTATTCGATTTCGTTTTTAGTTCTGTTATCATAAGAAATAGAGTTGTGATGTTATTAAAATAATTAAATAGATGATGACATTTTGAAGACCTTGTATATTTCCTAGCAAGGTGGTACCCATTTATATACCTCGATGAAGTGTTTGCTTACAACACCTGGTATTAGCAAATGGTCACCCATCTAAGTATGAACAGGTCAACGTTACTTAACTTCAGTTATTTGACAGGAACCGATGTGTCAACGTGATTTTAGCCATAATATTCTCGCCATGAATTATGTGAAAGTTAAATATAAATACAGTGCTTTATATTAAGATTATCTACTGTTTTTCAATGATACAAGCTTAACTGAAACTGTTATATCACGATATACAGAGTCGGCGTTTATCAATAAAGGACATGTACTCTCATATTAGCTGTGAAATATATGCAGACTATATTGATCGCTGTTTCTGCTTTGATGTTGATTAATGTTTATTGAGACGTCTTTCAGATTGGTTCAAAGATATACTCAATGTTCATCCTGTAATCTTTTCAGACAGAAACGAAGTTCTGTCATCAGGAAATACTTTATCGCCCAAATTTATGCTGTGACAACCCATTTTCCTTTAAAGAATATAGAACTAATTCCGGAAGTCTTTGAAGGATTTAATCACAATCAACTTTGGCATAAATTTATGCCCACGCATAAAAAAGAAAGAATAATAGTGGCAGAAAAAGAATCCCGAGAAACAGTAAATCAAGATAGCCATTATTTTGGTTTCTTCGTGAGCTTTTACGTTTCTCTCAACCAGTGACCATAGAATTGGTGACATCCATCAAAATACCATGGGAAGTTACAACTGAAAAGTTATGTGACGCTCTCTAAATGACATGCAGCATCGAAAAGGTAGCCTATTTCAAATTCATCCTCATAAGAATATCAGTTTATATATATATATATAGATGTACATATATATATAGATAGATGTGTGTGTGTATATATATATATATATATATATATATATATATATATATATATATATATTCCATCGCTAGCCCGATGAGTTGGTCGCTATTTGCGCCAATGAAACAAAACTTGTTTTGTCGCAACTAATGGAATAAAATCAAAAAAAAAAATATATATATATATATATATATATATATATACAGAAGGATATACACACACATATATATATATATATATATATATATATATATATACAGAAGGATATACACACACATATATATATATACAGAAGGATATACATATATATATATATAGATGTATATATATATATATATATATATATACAGAAGGATATACATATATATATAGAGAGAGATTTAGATTATTCACTTATAAAATAGATCATTCAGTGAAGACTGGAGTTGTTCCGATAAAAAAACAAGCTCGATGATACTCGATTACAGAGTACAGAGCATTTATATGTGATTTTATGAAGGCTTACCAAAGCATTCCTTTCAGGACACCAATGATCACCATTAAAGATATTTTTTTTACAAATATTATATATTCAAATTAAATGTTTTTCCAAATACATTCTAAAAAACCAAAAAACCGGAACAATGTGCGATAATACACTTTCACGTCGGCCGGCACAATGATGAATAAATCCCCACCCTACCCCCAAGAAAAACCAAAGAACAAAATCATTCACGATACCGTTCACAAGTTACCATTCCAACCCAATTATAGTATGGGAATTCTAAATCCAACTTTTTTGGTTTTTCTTGGGGGGGGGGGGGATTTATTCATCATTGTGCCGGCCGACGTGAAAGTGTATTATCGCACATTGTTCCGGTTTTTTGTTTTTTTAGAATGTATTTGGGACCGATTATTTGCTTGTTGGCTTGGTGGAAGAAATAATGCACGAGCTACTTTTCTAAGACTTTTTCTAGGACTTTCTTTTATTTATCGTTGTTCTTCCTTGTCTTTTTAATTAAAAAAATTTTTTTTTAATTTTTTTAATTTTAACTTTTATTTTTATTCTTATTTCTTTCCTCTTCTCTTCTTAAGTGACCTCAACTATTGCAACGCCACATTGTGTATTGTTGGCAGTTGAAACCCGTATTCCAGACATTTAATTTCCCTGATGATCTGCCAAGCAAGTACCTGTAAAGTGGTGTACTAAAAGCGAACTTTTAGGAAAGGTAAAACATATTGTGAAGAGTATACAGCTCAATATCCAGGATAGAGCAGGTAGATATCTCAGCCACGGAAGTATTTTTTATGGCGAATATTTTCCACCTCACTCTTTACTGAGCCTGCCTGCATCCACGAGCGTACCTCTTATTGGACTTTTTACCCTTTGGATTTTCTATTTTCGCCGCACCCGAAGTTGTGGCTTCTTGGAATTTAACTTTGAATCTTCTCTCACAAGCTCTCGTGCCTTTTAACGACCTACCTATCTACATCTCATTCTCTCCGCTGGACTTTTCGACACCGGACTTTTTAGCAATCGGACATTTGCTTGCATTCGGGCAGAGTTTTGCCCTGTGTTTCTTTCCCTGAAACTTTTATTTTATTTTTTCAAATTTTAAATCTTGGTCTTTGCCAACTTATCTATCCCAGCGACTTCCTCTGATGATAAGATTTTGATCTTTGAAAAGCCTGGCTTAAGGAAAATTTAACTTGAATAAATTGCCTTTTTGCGGAATATACCTTGCTCTGAGCAATTGAATTGAATTTTGATTTGGCTTTTGCTTCTCTAATTCCTTTCCATTCATCTTCATATATATATATATATATATATATATATATATATATATATATATATATATATATATATATATATATGGGAAAATGAAAAAGGAAAAACCAAAAAATGGATGTTTTTATGTGTACATCAACGTTTCGTCCTGGATTTGTTCTTGTTACTAGACTCAAGCAATACCGGTCAAGGAAAGTTGCAGCACAGTTTGCGCAACCCTTGCTTCATTTTAGACTACCTTCACAGGTGTCATTACAAAGGATGTCCATATCTCTCGAAACTGAAATAAGACCAAAGAATATATATAAAATGGCTTTCAGATTTTGAAGGAAACTTAAGACATGTGACTTCATACTAAGTCTAAAGGTCCATTCAAGGATAAGAATTAATGAGATCGGAATGATTTCTATCCGAATGATTAGGAAGATTATGGGAGTAATAAGATTGATGAATGGTATGAACTGCATTTGATTGCTTCTGAGGCGGTTTATGACAAATATGCTGACATCACATTTGAAGACTACCAAGTTGTAATCAACAGGGAATCTCAAGGTAATGTGTGTGACAAAGAAGCTCTATCTATGGAGATTTTAGATACATGGAGGTAGAAGGGAAAGACTTTCTTTGGTAGCAAGACAAATTCTTGCTGTGAATATCTTACAAGGAGGAAACAAAAACAGCATCTCAGTCGAACATCTTCTATGGAAATAACAATAGAGTACAGAGAGACTGGCAACGTCATTTCTGCTTATTTCAACAACATTGCTGGTAATCAATGAGTTTATATCAACTTAAACGGTGACATTTTGTCCATTCACGCACGACAGGAGGTCTTACACTTCATCATCACAGCTATTCATTACTTCACGCTTCAAAAATCAAGTTGCCAGCCACACACTGGTAGATTCTTGGTTAATTTCTGCATGCAGAAACAATCCTCCACGTACACCAAACATCAGTGGGAATTTTTCCCCTTGTCTTCATCGAAGTTTACCGTGCTCTTAAAGGACATACAATCATCTCCATTCCAACCTTTTTCCAATTCGCATGTACATTCAGTCTGGCAGCTTTCCAATATATTAGGGCTTTGATCTATGGACTGCCACTTCCTGACACTTCTGACTTTCTGTCTTCAAGTCTTAAGGGCTAGCAAAATATAGTGTTTACTTCACACTGGGATATCAACATGATTGGTGAATAGTATGTTAGACATCAGTGTGGATGTGCCTCCTCGTCTCCATCAAAGTTTACTATACTCTTCCAGGATGTGCAATCAAGGAATACGGGTGTTAATCTGTAGTTGTTCTAGATCTGTGCGTGTCAGTCCAAACAGTTCATGATGAGGCTGTACACGAGCCAAAGAGACACAGTATGACACCATAATTGGTGTTAAAGATTGACTGGCCATATTAATTTCTTAAATTAAAAGTCATTTACATGAGTCTTATACATACTAAGATGATGATGACATAAAAATGTTTATCCATAAATGTCATTTAATGAATTCTATACATAAAAATATGAACAGATATATACATACCTAACTTCATATAAATAGATAGATAAATAAACCTATAAGTTAAATAATACAAAATACAACACACATGTTCGAACTGTACTATTGTATGGCTGTGAAACGTGATCGACAACAAAGCGTCAAAACAACTGGCTGCAGCACATCGGATGGAGAAAAATGTCAGTCTCACTCTACAGGCTTCCATGAGAAAGTACGTCACACAATGCGTCTCAACTAGTACGGACACGTCAGACATCTGAAACGTTCAAAAGTGTTTTCCCATATTGATGTTGATGGCTTAAAGCCACATGGTAGGCTGCTTAAGACATGGAGGAGATCATTGCAAGTCATACACGAAATGTCTAACCTTAAGCATGAGACAACAAGACGAAAAATGAAAATAATAATAATATAATAATGTATTGAAAGAAAAGGAACCCAAGACATTACTTTTAACTGAGAAGAGTAAAAAGAGAATTATTGTATTTAATTGTTGGAGTTAAACTTTTAAAATGCATCTTGAAAGGTCATCTTACTATCATAGACACGACTGGTTCAAACGGTAAGCCCAACACACACCTGCACTATTTTAGGTCGTTGGGTTTTAATTATTAAAACATAATATTATTTAAAGTATCATTTGGAATTATAAGTTTTGAAAGGATACTTTACTTGCACAGAAACATCGAGGTCAATGGGATCGTCACAACAAGCTTAAGTGGCACTTGTAATATTCTGCATAGTTTGCTCTGATTTATTAAAACGCAACAGCTTTGAAAAAGTCATTTTTATTTTTGTTTCGTGTTAAATGGAAATTATCTGGAGGATCAGAAACATCTGTGAGTCCTTAAATATAAACCTTATCATAATGATGTAAACTTGAAAATGATTCGGCTATAAAGCGTGAGACAAAGCCACGATATGATAATAAATGATTATTGATTATCTCACCAACTAAAGGAAAACGGGTAGATATTGTCTCCTTTTTTCAGAACGTGTGACACAAAGCCATAATTTGATTGGCTGATGAAGCAAATATGGACCTTCCCTGTTATATGCGAAAACATCTGTACTGGTTTTTCTCTTTTCAATTTTCTTATTTTTTTGTTTTTGTCCGGGATGAGGCATCCTACCGAATGCCAGACATTCACCCGCTATTCCAAAGACTCCAACAGATAGATCTTTTTAAGATTCTAGCCGTCCCTTATAGCACAATGTTATTTATCTTTCTTGTATTTGATTCACCGGGTATATTCACCAGGTAGTTCTGGAAATTCGTTTTCATGAGCTCGGTGGCTTCTATAATTACTAAAATAATAGAGATGTTCCTAAGATTCTAGTTTCTTTTCATTTCGTACATAAGACCTTGTTATTTCGTTATCTTCTCCCTCTCAGCTCTGTTTAAGCCAGCATCATTAGAGACACTGACTTCAACACGGGTTACTAATTTCTCCCTCTTGTCTCATATTACTGTGTCAGGTTTAAGAGCTCCACTTTCTAATTGTGTAGCTGTAAGAATTGCATAGTCATTGTTTATGGTCCCTGACTTTTTTTCCAACAGTTCTTTCTGATATATGTTTCTATGACTTTCTACACTGGATATTGAACCTTTTACAGATGGTTTACTGCAGATATTTAAACACTCGTTAGTGTCACATTGTATAGTAGTCGTCTTCCTGCAGAATCTTACAATTGGATGTCAGATGACTTACACTGCTTACTTCTGTGTGGTAAAACCTGCGACCACTCATCTTCTTAAAATGATTGGTCATGAAGTCTTGGCTTTTCTCTTTTTTTTCTTTTTCTTTTCATTCATTTGCTGAGAATGGGGCATTCTTCCAAATGCCATACGATCACCCGCTATTTACAGACCCCATCCGAGAGCTTTTTTCAGGATTCTGACTGTTGCCTTGAGTGCAGTTGTTTGAATTTCACTTGCACTTGGTTCACCAGGTATACTTGTTAAATATTTTTTCAAGTTCTTCTTCATGAGTCCAGTGGCTCCTATGATAACTGTAATGATGGAGATCTCTTCAAGGTACCAAGTTTCTGTTCATACCATACATTAGACCTTGATATTTTGTTTTTTTTCTCCCTTTCAGCTCTGTTTAGGCCCCCATCATTAGGGACACTGACCTGAACCAAAGTTGCCACTCCCTCTCTCTTGTTTCATATGACAATGTCAGGTTTGACAGCTGCGTTTTCCAGATAGGTAGCTGTGGGGATTTCATGGTCATAATGGATGGTGTATGTCTCATTCCCAACAGTTTTCTCAGGTAGATGTCAAAGTGCCTGCTGCTACATCTGATATTCAGTTTCTTACAGATGGTCCAGTGGAGGTACCTACACACTCCATTATGTCGTGCTGTATAGGAGCCATCTGCCAACATGATTTTGCTATTCGATATCAGGTGGCTCACACTCTTCACTTCAGCTTAGCAAAACCTGCACTTGTCCTGACTGAGACCAGCCATCTTTTTAAGCGCATTTGTCATCAGGCCCTGGTCTTGGGCGGCCATTATAAGCCTCTCCTGGTCGTAGTGGAGGGCTCCCCTTCTTAGCCAGTCCAAGGACCCTTCCTTATCAATATAGCCCTTGGATAGTTCATCGAGGAAGTATGTGGCACGTTTCTGCCATGACCACTCATCAATGCACTTGTTATTAAAAGTCTGGGTGTATCTCTTCCAAAATGTTTGACCAACTTTGTGATGGAATTTGTTTTGCTGGCTCTTGACTCTTGATGTTCATGTACTATTGCTAGGCTGGGGTTTAAGGAGCTTCTTAGGTACTGGCAAATGCTTACAATTGTGGCTCTATGCTGGTCGTTTATCTCTGATAGCCCCAATCCCCCCCTCTTCTGGGCAAGTAAAGTTTTAGCAGACACTGATTTCTATAGATGACCTTATGGAGGGTTAACATTTTTCGTGTCTTGACATCTAGCCTGTTGATGGTTTGTTGAGGCCAATCAATGATTGCAAAGCTGTACGTAATTACTGGCATGGCAAGTTGGTTAATGGCAGTTATTTTATTTTTTATTTGTAAGCTGTGTTTTGCAGATCTTTCTCACACGGTGTACATACTCTCTGCGAATTTTCTCTCTCATCTTGGCATGTTGGATTGTTGTATATGCCCGCATGTGTTCATTGAGGCTAATGGTAAGGTATGACAAAGCGAACCTACTTTTCCTGCAACATCCTGATAAACGAGATTATCTCTTTTGTAGGTCCAAGATTTCGTAATGGTACAGAAGCAACCAACTGCTATCTATCAATGTTTGCAGCTTTTGTTTGTGCTTTTCTCTGAGCTATTTAGGTGCAGGATATTCTGATATTCGTTTCTTTAATATGACATCTGGTCACCGAACTACTTCCATACTGTGACTCAAATCTTCCGGTTGTATTCTGTATGGAGGTAGGTCTTGCAGATAGTTATTAAAGTATAGAGACATTTATTAGCATGGGCAACCTCGCGTACCAGTGCTGATCAACCAGCTTCTGTGCAATAATGTGACTCAACTTCATCTACACATAGTTTGAATTTCCTGAGTTCCTCATTAATAATAGTATAGATATGTGACACTATGTTATGGAGTGAGGAATCTAGGGATTCTTTCAGTGCTGTACTCTGTGTGACTCTAGATTCTGTCTTGAAGGCCATGAGTGTCGCATGAGTTCTGACCATTTGCTCTGTCAATAGTTCCACTCCCACGTTGTGATTTTAGACCCATAAAACTGTGGTATTGATGCCGTTCATCTAAACAACGTGAACGTCTTTTGCCATTACTTCTCTGCTTTGTCAGAGAAAGTGTTGTATTGGTTCCAATGTGTGGTTAACAACGTATTACTTACCCCAGCCAGGAATGGATTCATAAAGAAACAGAACCTGAGTGAAATGGCTAGTTATAGCAAAGACCTCCCATTACTTCTTGATCTCTCTGGCAGAAGAGCTCACTGCTCATTTGCATGCTCATTTGCATGAGTGCAATGTCACTGGCAATAAAAGGGGAATGTTTTGAAGGAAGGGGTCGACTATGAGTTGGTGATTTGAGTTGGTGACTACGTTGGTGTGTGCGCTGGATGAAAGACTGTTCGGAGAGATATCATTTGGCAGAGCAAGAACGTGGTAACATTTTGTTGCGATAAGGAGTACAGACACAAGGAAATAAGGAGAAAGAAAAATATAATTACACAACGACAAAAACATAAAGTGAGCAAGAAAATTTTGTTTTAAAAAATCTAATTTATTCTTGACATTTAATTTTATCCGCCAACCGTCTAGAAATGCGCTGACTACAAAGCCTCTAGTCTGTTATAGTCGGCTTTCAACTTCAACCTAAATGCAAACTGTTATAATCGACCATCATTCAAAAACATCACCTCTCCCAGGACATTCGTAACTGAAATATGAAGACATTGGGTGTGTTGACTTTTAAAAGTTCTGTATCTCAAACCCTGCTCGTTAAGGAAAGCTGTCAATGCATCAAGTGCAGCGTCTCACCTGTGTTAACCCTGATGCATTCATTGACCGCATTTCTTTCAAAACAGGGCTGACACTACTCTCTAACTTAATGACCATTGTGCTACCGCTGAAGAATCAACAATATTTGTCACTAATTGTGGTTAAATTTAAAGTCGAGGCATTTAGCAATTTCCATGAAAGTGTAGGAGATGCATTGGACAAGCACATCCTATTGACGGTCTTCCCCCACAAAGAGATGGTACTAGATTACAATACCCTGGAAGTAAGATACTTTTTTTGTTATTTAGGAGATATGCTGAGTGCAGGTGGTGAATGCAAACTTAATAAGGCCACAAAGGTGAAGGCAGCTTGGGCGAACTTTCACACCCTCCTTTGCCTATCTGCAGCGCAATGACAGATCCTTGATCATATGGTTTCTTCAATGTCCAATCTGACCAAACCCAACACATCAGGCTAGAGGATTTGCTAAAAGCACCACACTTGCCAAGCATAAAGGCTATTTTAAGGATGAATCGATTATGCTGGTATGGTCATGTGGAATGTTTATCTTCTTGGATAAACCGTTGCAGAAGCATGGATGTCCTAAATCGCAGGAAGGTTGGCCGGCCAAGGAAAACTTGGAAACAAGTAATGGGACAAAATTACACATAGTGGAATTTGGAGACTGCTGACCCACTGAACCGTAAGAACTGGAGAGTGAGCTTGTGTAATATCAGCAAACGTCTAACCCCTGAGCAGGGGAACGTTACGTTTAATGAATAGAAGAAGAAAAAGCAGCAGAAGAAGGTTGGTTAAGTGTATGACTTTACATCTAAGTTCTAGAGTCTAGGTAAAAAGTTATGAAATTTAAGGTTGCAAGATTCTAAACCCTGAATGTCTAATAGGACACATTGCGTATTGTTACATAGAGGCTCAGTGTGGCTCAGAAAGTACTTACCAAGAAAGACTAGGAACACCCCAATACACCTGGAAAAAGACACAGAAAAATTGGAATCAAAGGAAAAGTTGAGACATTACAACAATGATGAAAACAGAAATAACACAAACATGGAAGGAAACCACATGAACCCGAAGGAACTGAAACTGCAATAAATCTCATAAACTCTGTTCTCCACCATCTCACAGAAAAGAAGGCATCGGCTTCGACTAAGACCACACAAAATAGTCGTGAATGTCAAGGAAGATAGAAAGACCAAAGAGGGAAAGCACTAACCAGACCTCCACTGGAATGGCTGTTGCCAGAAAGAAATCAATGGTAAGTGGCTTTTACAATAACGCAAAGTCATTTGCAATGGTTTTTGAAAGAAATAGAGAGTACTGAAAATATTGGGAGAAATGTTGTCACTCAGACTCCAGAAAACACAACTGGTTATTATCAGTGAGCAACCACTGATTGAGACCTGTGTGATAACTCCTAGTAAGTACATAATATAGAAATAAAGAGACTTCTTAAAAGAGTTGTCACACTTTATGCATTTCCGAATAAAATGAAATAGAATAAATAGTGGTAATTATCCAACAGATTACTGGTACATATATATATATATATATATATATATATATATATATATATATATATGTATATATATATTTTTTTTTCTATGTGTGTGTATGTGTAGCAACTTTGTGTTTTTTTTCTTCTTTTCCTTAATTCTTTCGGAATCTTACAAATTAGTTCAAATTAGTTCCAAGCTTTGAAAACCTGGCCATTTATTGGCATGAATGCAACATCATGCACACATGAGAGCACATTCCACGTGCACCGTTTTTTCCCAACTTTCCAACTTCAAGTTTTATAACTTCTTCAGTTTTCACATGTACCTTCCAGGAATCTTACCATTTTTTGTAGAATGTATAAGAGTACACCTGTTTTGCAAAGATGTCAGCAAGAACTTGCAAAACCAAAGCAAAAAAAGAAAATGATTTACTCTGAGGCTGTTTGATGATCCATCACAAATTAATGCACTCATTTCCCCTGAATATTCCCAGTAACTGAGTGAAAGTTCCGAAATATGCAGGTTATCCATAGATAATAATTTCCAACGCTAGTTGAAGTACTTATCTTTCAAGTAATAATGGAAACATATGAGAGTTAGAAGTGTGTATGATGAAGAAGAAAATAGTAAATTAATCTTAATAATAATAGTAAACAGTATGTAAATTGATAGGCCGGCTTATACAAGTTCTAAGTTAGTAATACTTGGATTTAGTTAATGTCATTGCTTCTATTGATCAATGTTAGTACTTCCATAAGGTTCCTAATCATTCGGCTGGCAATCATTCCTGTTTCCTTAATACTTATCCTCGAATACTTTTTGGCCTTGATAAGTGATGACCTAATAGTAACATGGTGGGGAATGCTTCTATATTGTTTGCAGTGGAAGCTGTTTCTGTGAATGTTGTTTCTTATGGATGGCTTATATAGATTTATTTTTTGTTGTTGCTTGCATTGTATTATTAACGTTGAATATATATATATATATATATATATATATATATATATATATCGAGAGAGAGAGTGAGATTTTATCCTCTTTGAAAACATTGTTTTAATATGAATATAAATATGTAAGTTTAAATGCCACACAGAAATATTATTATTATTTTTTTTAAAATAAATATACATTTATTTAAAAGTAGTAAATTTTTGGCTGTGGACCAGCCATCGTCAGACATAGAAACAATTTGAGTTATTTTCTCTTCTTTTTGGGTGCTCTCAACATCGTGATGGAGAGGGGGATAAGTCTGAGTGATGTTAACGGTGTTATTTTCAAAATGTTCAATCAGGAAAGGAAGGTTACACGAGGGCGTGTGTGGAAAAGCATAGAGATTTTATTCTCTCTTTGAAAGTGAGGTATTAATATGAATATAAATTTGTAAGATTAAAAGCCAGAAACAACGTAGAAATATTTTCTTTTAAATAAATATTAATTTATCTAAAAATAGGAAATTTTCGGCTGCAGACCAGCGATTATCAGACATAGAAACAATTTTAGTTTTTTTTCTCTTCTTTTTTGGTGTTCTCCACATCGTTAACATCACACGTACACTTTTCCCCTCTCTGTCACGATAGAATTACGGATATCCTGTTCCTTCTTGTGGCTACCGTGGAGTTGCTTATAAAGCCTTTTGCTTTGTCTTGCCACAGAAAAGGCCTCCAATAATGTTGCCGGATTCGATCTGGTCACATCCCCATTAATTAATAGGTTAATCATAGCATTTATGAAGAATTCACAGCTGAACCGTCTCCAAACTCGGCGTCCCTATATGCTAACTTAGCAAATTGGTTCATCCTATTTGCTAAGTCCGCGAGTACCTTACCTCAATTCGGCATTATTTTAATTAAACTTCTAGTGGCGTTGGCGGTATTTGTTAACTTGCCATACTGTGCCGATAATTGATCAAGCAGTTCTTTACTGGTGCTATTTTGGATAGTCGTCGAGATATTCCCCGATCCATTCCAGTGCTAGATCGTTTGAAAAGTCGTACGCCATGTTTACTAGCCCTGGATCTGTTAGCATGTAGACTCACTCTTTCTTTACCAGGCCCACTAGCCATGGCTTTAAGTCAGACGTTTTCTCAGTCAAGATTAAGATCTTTGATCTACTTGAGAAGACTGTTTAATAGGATTGGGTTTGTGTTAAGTATTTTTTTCATATCGTTTTTAGGATCAGACGTTTTTACAAAAAACTCTATCTACCAATAATTTTTATAAATTATTTTAACCAACAAATTTTAGTAGAGCAAAGAAGAGCAGAGGAAATTGTCATCTACCTTAACTTTTTGGGGTTTATAATATGTTTTTTTCTTCTGTTGATGCTTGTAGCAATCGTTCCTGGTCGATGTATCTGTCATTTGGATGACCGTTTTTCTTTCGTAGCTGATTTCCTGGGTAGCCCATGTTGTGGTCTTGTAGTAAAAGTCTTCCCCACCAAATGTGGTTATCGTTCAGTTGAGGATACTGGCTGTTTCGTGGATTTCTCCGTCATTAATTCTCTTCAGAGAATTAGTTATCTGAGCTGGTACTATCAGTTAAAATTTGAACACTTTTATAAAACAAGCGAACAATATTACTTTATATATAGAATACATGTAGTTGATTTACTTTTACATTCCGAAGAAACTTATAAAACTCGAGAGTGGGTTGGAGTTAGTTTCGTACGACCGTCATGTATGAAAATAAAATCCTAACTTTATTCTCCCTTGCTGTGATAAAAACGAGTGTGAGAGAGAGAGATAGAGAGAGAGAGAGAGAGAAAGAGAGAGAGAGAGAGATTGTTGTCCCACAGGAGAAATAAATAAATAAGAATGCATATAAAAGAAAGAGACAGAGAGAAAGAAATTTTTACTTAATGCGTTGTTATTAAATTCCGATTTTTAAACTTTTTTCGCGAAGCCAGTGTCAGCCAACATTGATTTGACTCTTAACCCAGTAACCATAACGGTGTATCAACAACCTGTCAACCAGACTTGAGTGAAAGATTGACATCATTCGCAATGCTTCAATGCAACAATAACACTTACTCGATTTTATGTGTCTCCCCACGAGAGCTATACATATCAGAAACAAGGCTTTTAAATGTGGGGAACTCAAACTGTCCCAAAAGGCGCTGATCATTGTACCACACACTAAGTGCAGTGCAAGAACTGTAAGTCAATGGAAGAAAATGGGGAATCAGATTTGGAGAAAATATCATGAGGTTGTCCATAAGTTCTTTTACCTTGATGATACCATTGATGTATAGGGAGAAGTTGGTGCTGGTATGATTGCAAGAGTTAGGAATAGATGGAGTAAGTTTAGAGAACTTCTTCCATTACTAAGAAATAGAACGTTCTCATTGTTGACCAAGGGAAGAGTCTATCTGTCATGTATACAAAATGTGATAATGTATGGAAGTTGAACCTGATTAGGGACAGTTGAGGATATATGTTTCATGGAGAGAAAGGATATCAAAATGATATGATGGATGTGTAATGTGAGTTTTAAAGACTAGCATAGATCTGACGCAGAGTAGGAGACTTCATTGGGTCAGTACATGTAGAACAGTTTATGTAGCTAGGTTATTTGTTAAGACAATAGCAATGAAAATATGAGATTAATGTTAGAGAAAGAGGGGAAAATAAAGACCTGGGAAGAGATAGCTGAGTTTGGAAGTCAATTTCTAAAAGCCGTGCAACACATGCCAACATTTAAAACAGGGATAAACCGCACATGATTATGATTTTACTTATTCTTTTAACATATTGATATATTCTTTAATAGTATACATACTATAAAAAAATGATAAAATGTTTTCTGAATTTAAATTTAATATATATATATATATACACGGTGATTGGAAAGTAACGCCCTATACTTGTAATTCATAACTGTAAGTTATTACCGAAATATAATTCTTACAGGAAATGAACAGGGGGACCAAGAGTTATGAATTACAATTTTTTTTTCTCTCTTTATTCCTCACATTCCACGAGCGATATTTTTGACAATGGGGAAACATGTTATTTTCTGGGTCGGTTGCTGTTTTCAATACTCTCATAGTATTCTTCACCGTTTATCTGTCAATCTATCCATCTTGTTAACCCTAATCTTCGAGTGGGTTTTTAGCCGTGATAAGTTTTGACTCATTAGTAAAAAAAGAAAATACAAAGAACAGTTCCTTGTGAAATCAGTTGATGCAGTTCCCAGGCAGTTTTAGAAGCTGGTGGTTATTGATGGCACCCATATCGAATTTATAATTAAACCCTATGCTATACACTTTCTTATCATTTTCATTTCTTGTCAAAATGATATTTCAGTAATAAATTATGCACACTTATTAATAGGGAGTAACTTTCCAATCACCCTATATATATATATATATATATATATATATATATATATATATATATATATTAAATTTAAAATTTGAAATCTATATATTTGAATTATATATAACAGGGATGATTACAGGTGCGCACTGTGGGCGCGGCATGGCTGGTTTAAATTCTTTCATGGCTGCTGCATCGCTTTCACTAGTACTCATGGGAAAAATATGAATCCATATACCTCAATCCAGCTCTGCTAGGATGGACCACATTCTCAAGCCTTTGTCTAAGGGAAAGAAACCTCTGAAGTAACACCAGTCTAACTCTGCTTTACTCAGCATTGTTTACAGTTGTGGACTCAAGCAATATCGGTTTAGGAGAGATGCTGTTGGTATTTGTGCATCTGTACTTCATTATAGATTCTATGTGCAGATACTATAAAAGAAAGCATCCATAGTTGCTTGAGATTGAAAGGAAGTTGATAATATATATATATATATATATATATATATATATATATATGTAATTTAAATTTTGTATAGTTAGGCAACATTCCTTCTTTTATACATATCTGGTTGAACAGGTGTGCCAACTTCTGTTTGTTCCTTTTTTGATCCAATCTTTCTATTCGTCGGACGATAGATCTTGTGCTTTTAATAATGGAGTGTAAGAAATCTCCATATTTAACGCGAACGTTTTCGACCATCAGTAGTCGTCGTCAGGCAGATGATAGATAAAAGGCAAAATAAAATTGGTGAATTTATTTAAGAGGACGTTTCCATGTGATTAAAAACATAAAATCATTCAACAGCATTTCAAAACGCCTTCGCACCCCTCATAACGAGCATGGTTAATGTTGGGCTTTTTTAATTGAATGAACAACGCTTCCATTATGGGGAGACGAATACCGCAAAATGATACAGCAAGAATGGATGTGCTACCGGTTAAGATATTTCTAAAATTACCTTTGGAGATGTTATGTGCTGTAAGGTGTTTGTAAATGGAGCTTTGAGGGGAGGTCAGGTGGCAAGTTAATCGATGTGAAATACTGGTTCTAGTCATGCCTATATACGTGTTGTTGGCGGAGACACATTCTCCGATAGGACATTTGAACACGTATATGGCATTACTAGTCTGTAGTCAGCCAGTGTCGGTAGGATTATTTCTTTAATTAGTAAATCGCTAGTTTTAAACCTTTTGTAGTAAATAATAAATCTAATATTAAAATCGTTATCTACAGGGAATATACATTTATGTATAATATTTTTAATGATTTATTCATCTATTTTATAGTTGGAGTGCATCTGGTTGCAATAGAACAAGTTTATATTATTATTATTAGTAATGTTGTTGTTAGTGTTTTTATTTATGGCGGTTAGTGAGTTTTTTATTTGTTGATCTACTATATAATTAGGGAAGTTATTATTAATTAATGTCTGTTTAATATCGGCAAGTGCTTTAAAAATATTTCGTTATTGGAGGAGTTCCTTTTGGCACGATAGATAAGGTTTTTTATGACAGCCATTTTATATTTATCAGGGCATTCACTCTTAAAATTAAGTAAGTTGGAATTTTTACTAGTAGGTTTCTTATACGAATAGGTGATAAATTTATCTGTAGACATTTCTATTTCTATATCTAGGAAGGGAATTTTTTTGTTGATATCAATTTCGTGTGTAAAGTTTAATGTTGAATTATTTTCAAAAGCATTTTTTATTTGAGTTAAATTAGATAAGTGTTTTGTCAGTAGGAGAATGTCATCGACGTATCGGACATATATGGAGGGTTTAGGGATAATATTAAAAGTTTTCATTTTTAGGTTAGACATATAATATTCAGCAGACAATATATATATATATATATATATATATATATATTATAAGCCTCTTGAGCGAGTATGGTGCTGAGACTATAAGAGGAAACAGCCATAGTCGGTTGAAACAGAAAAGAGACTGATAATATATATATATATATATATATATATATATATATATATATACATGTATACATATATATATACACATATATATATATACATATATATACACATATATATATACACACATATATATACATATATATACATACATATATATACATATATATACATACATATATATACATATATATGTATATATATACATATATATATATACATATTTATATATATATACATATATATATACATACATACATATATATATTTATATATATACATATATATATACATATATATGTATATATATATATACGATGAGTTTTAATGAAGAAGCATGCATATCTGTAGATATTAATTAAGTTATAATTATTAACTTCTTTAAGGGTAGACAACTCTGGAGAGAAAGATAAAGTTTCTGTATAGCAAGTTATTTTCCTTGAGATTGAACCCTCTAGAAACTTAGTATATGCTAAAGATAAATATGATACATTTTCTACTTATATGACATTGAAAAGGTTAATATGCCGTACAAAGGCGACTCATAACAAACCAAACAAAATTGACACAGGTTCTCATTAGATGAACGAAATTCAGAAATGTTGAGCCTAGTCAGTACCAGATGATTGACCAATTGGGAATAGCAGGCGCTGTATGTGGGAAGACCTCGACACTTCCCTGCAAGAACTACAAAATCTAACGTCGTCATTTTCCCTGGGACCGCTTGTGAATTTATTATTCCCTAGAAACTTCCTCATACGGCGGAAGACGGCTCAAACCGACTTAGGTTTATGCTGCTTCGTTTGGTTTTGTTTTTCAAAATAAAATATACTCTTTAAATTTAATTTCAGATAGTACCGTGTAATTTTCACATACTTAGCTTGTGTTATTATATTTGTTAGTTTAAGTAAAGTTCTCTAAAGAAAAAATAACTTCCTACCAATATTTCTATGAAAAACATTCTTTACTAAACATGTTAAAATTATTTTTAAGATGTTTTTACATGTTATTTTGTTCATCAAAAAAAGATAAGAATAAATTTTAATGAGTGATGGTGGAGAAAAAAACAGCATGCTTTTACAAAAATACTTTTCACTTTAAGGTTTATTCAATGTAAGGCCTCCGAGAGAGAAAGATATAGAGAAAGAGAGAGAATTAAAGAGAGAGAGAGTGAGAGAGAGAGAGAGAGAAAGGAAGAGGGAGAATTGAAGAGAGAGGCAGAAGGGAGGGCGGAGAGAGAGGGGACATTGGCCTTCCGGATTTGGGAATCAGAGAAGCATGTAAAAGAAAATCCCGGAAATGTTACCAGAAAGAAAAATATGCAGGAATTATTCCAACCTCTTCACATGGTTGCCTGCTGTTAGGGATTGGGTGAACGTTGGGGAAAAATGAATTTCCCATGCTTATTCCTTCCATGGAATCTTCATGCACTGGAAAGAAGAAAAAATGTGTAATGTACCACCCAAGGGACATGTTTTCAATCGGCAATACCATAACTTTTTCGAACTTTTTCGAACTCTCATCATAATTTGCACATAAGGTATGTGCAATTTAGACATATATATACTTGAAGAATACCCGTCCCAGGATGGGTAAAATCAATTCTCCAAACAGAACAGTTTTTACCACTTTTCTCCTTACGAATATTAAAATCAAGATATAATGATATTAAACCTTATGGCTGAAATCCTTATTCCAATTTTTATCAAAATCCATTATAATATTTTGATTTTTGAAAATATCTAACATTTAAGGGGTCTTAAGAAGAAGTTGAAATTCAGGGAATCTTGTTTAATCGGTTTATAATGTCTATGCATCAAATTCAATGCAAATATGACATATCTGAATTTTTAAATGGGAGGTAGTCCCCTAAAACTTTTAAAAGCCCCCAAAGAAACTGAAATTTTGGGAATATTTATACCTATTGTTAAAATTAAATAAAATGTATGCATGAAACAAAATAAAACTAAATATAGCCATATTACCAATATTACGCCTACCAACTATGTTCCAAAATTCATAATGATCGGTTAATTAGTTTAGGACTGATTCCTGTACATACAAATATATAAACATATATGCATACCTTACTTTATATACATGCACTCCCTAAATGTTAAACTGTACAAAAGAATAATGTACCCATGTTACTCATCGTGTTGCCGAGAATATATATTTAAAAATTCATAATTACCGATTTATTAGTTTAGGAGTGAATCCTGTACATACAAATATATAAACATATATACATACCTAACTTTATATAAATTAATAATATACATTAACTTTAAAATCAATTTTTCGAGATCGGAACTGAGCCGAATCAACACAGAAGATTTTGCACAAACAAATAGTTCGATATATTTTCAGACAGAGCTTTGTAACACTCTATTATATAAAGGGAATTTTTCTATATGTGTGCATGTGTATGTCCAGCCAAAACTTTAAAAACTACAGAACAAACACCATCAAAGTTGGTATTTTCTTGATCAGCGTTGCTCAAGATGAATAATATCTAAAATTTAAAAAAATACTCATTCTCTGACTAAACAACCTCTGATTTCGTCAGGAAGGGTGTCGATTTTCCAGTAATTTTTATGTATGAACTATAGGAAAGTAACCCTGCTTTTTTTCAAATAGTTATATCCTTAATGCCGACTAGAGTAATCTATAAAAAGTGTATGTCCAGAGAGAGGAATAGTCTGGGCAGAGAATAAAGGGAGGGGGGAGAGAGAGGGAAAAATGGGGGAGGGAGAGAAAGAAGTTTTAATTGAATCATATTACACCTTTGCCCTGCTAGTAATAAATAATGATAGATGTGTCATTTTTTTATAAAGAAATATGCTGAATTTCTACACAAATGTATTTCGACCACTGATCTTCTCAGGCCTGGTTGAATTAATTTATTAAGATTAACTAAAAGACTAGTTGATGGGGAACATTGGCACATTGATTCTAAAAACCTAACCGTGTTAATGTCTTAGTATTTAAATTAGGTGATTGTCTGTTAGCGCATTATTTAATAAACACACTTTATTTTCTTTAATTATATAACATCGTATTTATGAGGGGATGGTTACCCAAACTTGCTGCTATTCTAGGCGTTACAAATCTGGAAAACACATACATTGTTCTGAGACTTCATCTGAATACAAAAAAGTCTATTTCACATGAACCGTTTTTCTAATTATAGTTGTATATATATATATAGTCTAAAGAAGTTTTGAGTCATTTTAAAAAAAAAAATGTAAAATGCAGTTTAAATTCCCAGACAAACTAACTAAATCCAAGATATTGCAGACTTAACATTCGTTAGAAAATTAATAAATGAAAATATATAAGTAAAAAAAAAAAAAAAAAGAAAAAAAAAAAAGAAAAAAAAAGGGGGGTTTATTATCTAAGATTGAAACAAAAACAGGAGACCTTAAGCGTCTAACATTAACACGGGGATCATCAGCTGTTTACCATGTAACTGTTTCGGAGATTTAAAAACAGGACAGTTATAATATTCATGGCTCTCCAATGGTACTGATTATACATATATACATTATATATATGGATTGCTCAATTTGTTACATAACGAGAGCCGTTGTTTGAATGGAAAAGTTTGAATCACACCTTAAGGGGCAGAGATTACCCCAGAACGTAAATGTAC
The DNA here is from genome assembly GCA_963556195.1 of Sepiola atlantica. Lineage (NCBI taxonomy): Eukaryota > Metazoa > Mollusca > Cephalopoda > Sepiida > Sepiolidae > Sepiola > Sepiola atlantica. Next base: position 144,767,303 of record OY744516.1, read on the forward strand.
GAAACCACAAAATCTCTGTTCGGAAGCGAACAGAGATTTTCTCTTTATTGGCTGGTGAGACTTCAATAAAAAGGCGGGAACGCAGACATAACTAGGTGTAGCGGGATGAGCTATCCGTCTATCTATCTGTCTTTGTTTTTCTCTCTACACACATATACAAGTAACTTGTCCCTCTGATGTTTTCTGTGACTCTACTTCTCTTTATAATAAACCTTTTTTTATAAACATCGTCGTCCGAATGGGTTTATCAGTTAATGAATATAACCTTGATTTCTGACGATGACACGGATGTATAATGGTGTATACACGCATCGGCAAGTAGAAATACAACGCAAGCAAGGAGGCATCAATATCATTTTTTGAGTCTTTGATATGACCTGACCGGAGATTGAAACCCGATCTCCTTGCCCATTAGTGAACACTCCAATCTTTATGCCATATAAAGCATAATACATTAATATAAAAACTTCAATTTTTAGGCAGGTATGTGTGTGTAGACGGGTTCCTATGTATGTATAACTTAAAATAATACACCTGGAATTGATATTCCTTAAATAATTCTTGACCGCCCTTTACATTGTCTTTTGAAAAAAAATCTTTCCAATCATAGACGAAAGATTGTTTGCTATTTAAATTCACCATAAAAAACTCTCATTCAAAATTCCTAAAAGGCGTTTCGGCCGATAGTAACCTTCGAACTTCCTCAGGTGCGTCTTGTTGCACTCAATACTCTTCATGTCGAACTCGGGAATTTGTACGAAATTTAAAATAGAACCTTGAATTTAATCCACGAGGGTAGATTGTTCTCGTTCCGTCAGCCATGACCAGGTAGAAATGTTTACTAATCAATTATTATATTCTTAGTATTGCCTGTACTGAGGATTGACCCTTCAACCCCAGAACAGTGTCACTTAGAACAGATTATACTTAGCACTTTATCTGTTGTGCCACGTTGTGAGAATAACATCCAAAATGAGAAACAGTCGTGTGAATCATCCAAATAATATAAATTATCTCAAAAGTTTCGAAACATAATTCTTACAACTCATTGTAAATTAGATTTTTTTAATGAAAATTCTAGTCGAAAATCAAGAAAAAGATAATTTTGATGTTAAAGGTGGTAATATTTCGAATAATTATTTTGTAAACATTAAACACTCATCAAATAATTTATGTTTATAAGAAATGCTAAAAAAACTTTGAAAACTCTAATACCTATTAATCAATAAAAAAGGAAAGCGATAATTAGATCAATAAACTAAAAAAATTTCTTACTTTTTAAACAACTGAAATACTCTGACTAGTTTACGTTTTCAGTAGAAACCGTTACCTGTTTTATTTTAATCGTCATTTTAAGTTAATAAAACTGTTAAATTGAACAGGCTCATGTTTACTTTGAGCCTCTTATTTTATATTTTTTCCGTCCAGTACTTTTATTTCATTGTTTACTTATTTCTCTGATTTCCCTTGCTATGGCTATGGCTATGGCTATGGCTACTACTACTACTACTGCTACTACTACTACTACTACTACTACTACTACCGTACATACGTTAGAAAGAAGTTAAATAAGTTAGTTATTTCTTTTTCATAAGTTGTTTATTATTTTTTTTTATTTTGCTTCTTTCGTGTGTAAATATAAACAAATTATTAATCAAATAAAAATGCAAGATGTCCTGTAATAATAATCAGAACGAATCGTATTTATCAGTGTCTATTTTTCGTTAGGTCAAAGGAATGCTGTGATTTCTAATTTCTCTCAGTTGCATTTAAAATTATCCTTTTGAGGTTGAAATATATATTTTTTCACTACGTGGCTTGGAGTTGATACGTCATTGTCTGTGCTTCTGTCCGTCACCCGAATCATATTATTACAATGGCGTATCTACGTTTTTTTATTATTTAAATGTTAAACAAAATGCCTATGGAAACGATTCATTTTAAACAACTCATTGCATACCAGATGTTATTTTACCTGTAACTGCAGAGGAGTGGGTTTATACATTTCCAAATGATATTACAATGTAAGTGAACCCAAATAGATTTGGTGAGGTTTGAACTCTCCATCACTCGTGTCTCCAGGTCTTTCTGTTTCAATGAACAGATTCATTCTTTGTAAAAAGAAGACAATCATATCAGTCGTTTTTTTACAATCGGAGTCACCACTTATCAAGGCCAAGAGCCGCTCAAAGATAATGGTAATAAGACGAGAATGAATTCCAGCCGGAAGATGAGGAACACTATGGGAGTACTTACATTGATAAATGGTACGAATTGCATTTGATTACTTTTGATGAGAAGAATTAATTGTCAATGAATTTGAAGACGATCAACTTAAAATCAGCAGGGAAGCAGTCCCGCGGCATTGTGTTTCACATGTGAGAAGCCCTTGCAAAGAAGATCTGTCCATGGAAATTCTACCTGATGCTAGACACATGGAGGAAGAAAAGAAAAGTTTTTATTTCGTTGTGGTAACAAGATGAGTTCTTGCTGTGAATGTCTTACAAAGAGGAACCAAAGGCTGGAGCTCAGTCGAACCTTGACCTTGAACGTCGAGAAGATTTGTTAAGCTGCTGCTGCTTGTTTCTTTGTTTTCTTAAGTTGAGAACGAGTACGACTTACTTTAGAAAAGTTGGAGTTATTTTGCTTTCGTTTATCGAAGAAGATTTCTGCTTTCATCAATATTATATTTAGAAAAATAGTATCCATAAAGAAATAATCTTTTTTTCACAATTTTAAATTACAAATTAAACACATTATCTAAATGCAACTATTTAAATGGCATTCCGCCTGACACTATGCACATGGAGATAGAAACAGAAATTCTCGTGCCTTTGTAGTAGAAGATGAATTTTTGTTGTGAATATCATACATGGACAAATCAAAGATTGGAGCCCCGTCTATACCATACCCCCTTAGGGGTGGCCCAACACCTTACAGATCACAATCAATTGAATATACGTGTTCATAAACGCACCTTGTTATCGCGTGCTTCTCACAATCATAACCACGTCGTCGTATTTCTTCCCATGACTAAGAACAGCTGCAATTAATTGTGCACGGTCATGAAGAATTAAAAAAACATAGATTTGAAGAAATACCTTTTTATTGACCGTGTAGGTGGGCGCATCTTCTGCCAGCAGCAGAGATAGGGTGGCATTCCAGACTACAAGTTTTTTGCTGTAGTTATGTTCGAATAACAGCCATTCTCCCGTCTGTCGCTCTCAAAACTTCCACAGACTAATGCTTCATCCGTTCTCTCCCCCTCAGCTTACGTCACATACATTTTCAGTACACCAGGGTCGAAATTACATTTGAAGGCACTCGCTAACCCGATGCCATGTGTACGTGTTGAAATAGGCTCGTGAATTAAAACCACGAGATGAATACTAGTAAACATACCCACTTACTATTTAACAAGTAAAACACCTTCCATAAACATCAGAATATAAAGAGATAATTTGTTTTACAAATAGCACATTTCTTGGAAAGAAATCTAAAGTTAACATTATCTTTTTGCCAGCGTACATGTTTACAAAGCACATAAATAACTTTCATGGATGCTTTAAGGGTGGGAAGGTGTTTTTTATAATTAGAAATTGTATTAAAAAAGCAACCCGGGTTTATGAATTTCAGCTGGAGGGTTTTCAATGAAATTCATTGGAAAGACCTGCCTTCTCTTTTCGAAATTTTCTGGAAGTAAAAGTGATAGCTGAAATACTTTTTCTGCTGGCAATGTTGTTATTGACAGGAATTTTATGGCCAAGGATGAAGTCAAGAGACAGAAATATATTTTAATCTAGAAATAATAAAAATGATTTTGCCAAAAGCTCTCCTTGAAATTCTTTCACGACCCCCCCCCCCAAAAAAAAAGAAAAACTCTTAATCTCATTCTATACTAACCAAAACATCTATTTATGCTTGGTGATCTATATAATAATACGATGAAGCAATTTCATGTTCCCACATACGTTATAACCCCCACCCCTTTTAAAAAAAAGATGAGATTGACCGAATGCAAAAAAAGTAATTAAAAATCTTTCATATGATGAATATGTAACTCGAACTAAATAAAATAAACTAACACGGTCTTCGAGCTAGGATCAAAGTATAGCATCTGTTAAGTCCAAAGATTGTATAATAATATTGTGCAATCAGCGTTCGCGCCAGGTGTCTATTGATAGGAAAGATGTCACAAACTCCTACAAGGTTTTGGAGATATAAACACATAACCAGATATATTCTGAAACTACTTAAACCAGAGTACTTAGATAACTATGATTCAGTTTGAATAGAGGATGTACAATACTATTGTGAGGTCTGCATTCACGCTGGACGTCCATAGATTTTTAATATGTCACAAAATCCTTTTAAGCATGGTAGCACTATGCAACAGATGAAGGATACAACAGTAGAATTTCCATGGGTCTTGCTAGTCTTCTATTATTATACACAATTTGAGTTAATCAACGTTTGTTTCCTAAAGGCCTTTTCCTATATACTTTGACACAAAATACATGTTAAAATATACTTTAATTCTGGGATTGATTTATGTTTGAAAAAAAATTGATTAAATCGTTCTAATTAGCCATAATTAATAGTTATCTGAACAAGTAACCCGTCTCTCTTTTAGCTTAGTATTTCTCTCGGCCCCTATGTTGATTGTACCACTCTCTAATATTTCTTTGTTCAGTTAGAAAAAGAATGACTCTCTTTTTTCATTGTCGTCATCTAATTTACATGCGTGTGTCTGTACACACCACTATCAGATGACCAAATAATACGACCACTTTACTTATATATAAGAATAATAAATGATAATAATACTTGTATATTATAATAATGTTTTACTATTGGAGATTTGGTATATTTCTGTCTAAAGCCAAAACTATACTATTACTTTTATTTATTGTACTATTGTATTATTGTTTAATACTCAATACAGTTTATTATACTATTTTAAACTAATGCATTATGTATTAACGCTCAATTCGGGGTGGAAGAGGAAGTGCAGTATCTGTTCTGTTATCATGTGAGCATGCTCCCAGGTATTTCAATCTCCTTGGGGGTTGTGTAGTAGTATATGTTACTTTGATACCCCCTACCCTTTATCTTATTCTTATTTTCTAATTTTCCCTTTCTTCGACTTCTGCTTCTTCAACAAATTTTTATTGTTGTTGTTCTCCTCATTCTTCACCTCAACCTCCCTTATTTCTTTATCTCTTTTTATCTCTCTCTCTCTTTATGTCTGTCTCTCCACTTTCTCTCTCTCTCTCTTTCTCTCTCTCTCTTCTGTTATTTGCTGGCAAAGTTTATTCCTGCTCTCCTACGTCACATTGTAACCGCGGCCTCATACTAATTCTTACTTATTTTAATCCGCTAGCACATTATCTCTTATCTCTCTTTTTGTCCAACTTCCCCTCTAGATTTTATTCCCCTTCATTCCACTTTTTCAGTCTTCTTCTTTAACTCAGTAATTTACAGTCTCTTTATTTCTTTACTGAAAGTTTTTCAATAATCTCTATTGGCATAAGATATTGGCATATAAGAACCCCTAGTCATTTTTTAAAGTGAGAAATCACAAACCCATCCAATATTACCTAATATGCACATATCCCAAGGTTATATTTTAAGGTGGATCAACCATAACTTATCTAATACACTGGGCAACTGACATAGACATCAAATAATGCTGCCACCCAGCTTAATACAATAGAGAGGTGCTGTCTGGGAGAAGGACCTCCTGGGAATTCTGCTTCAGATAACTGTTTGTTTACCATTTCCCTATTTCGCTGTTAATCTTGTTAATTTTTCCCTAATATTCTTTAACTTTATATATATAGATAGATGGGTAGTTGTTGTGAACCTTTTGTTAATAACATAGAAATAATACATTCCGAAACCAATTCAACAAATTAAAAATACCCAAAGCTATCTTTATTAAAACTCAGCAACCCACAAATAATAACAGTACATATGAAACAAGTAACAACATTTTAAAATGCTTAATGTAACACAATTTTATCTTGATACGCTAATTCTGGTGTCACGGAATTTAAATTGTTAACGTTTTTTTTTCCTGGAAAAATGCAACCCTGTTCGTTGGGCGTCTAACTGAATTCACGTGCGCGTTTTTCGGTTATCTTTTTAAATTCTCTTCTTTTCTTCAGTTTTTTTGTTCATTTGCTTTTGTCACCTAAGATGATTCGACGAAGAATCGAAAGCGTTGTGATATATATGGAACACACATTAATCTATTTGATTTCCACACAAACAGATCTCTAAAAAAATTGAACAAATGAAAAAAGGTATAATTAAGCAAATAGTTCTTTATTTTTAACAATGTTTTCTTATATATATATATATGTGTTTATATATAAATATATATATATATATATATATATATATATATATATATTATGATTTCATTCTATGCACATATAATATATTGTGTATAGAGTTCCAATATTTAGTCCAACAGTGCTTAATACGTGTGTAGAACTTAGTAGTAAAGTATGACATATATTTAGGGCATTGAAGCTACACAAAGGCGTCTGCGTTTCAACCCCATAGCAAATCATCAGGCTAAGTGCACCTACATGTTGTTATTGTTTGTTTAGTCAAGCAAACTAACCAATCAGATTAGTTGTTATTTCTTTTCCACGGGTTACTGTTTTTATTAGCCAATGGTCCGGGTGACCTTTACTTGACATATGTTTGTTTTGTTTTGTTTGGGTGTTAGTATCCCTTTTGTGAGTGTGTCGAGTTTACATTATTTTTATACTAGCATGATTGGAATAAGTTATTTTGTATTTCTTTTTTATTTATTGATACTTTAGTTATTAGATGTGTTTATATTTCTAATGACGTTGTGTAATTGTCTTTGAAACTTGTTATTATGTTGTTTGTCGAGTAGAACAAATATTTTAGCTAGGCTGGGAGGATTACATAATTGCGAAAAACCTGCATAGAATACGTAGTTAAAGTAAAATAAATTGTTTTGGACTAATAAAATAATTTCCAACGCTATTGATAATATTTACACATTCATTTATTTATTTTTTACTATCGTTTATCTTTGAATTGAATGTATTGAAACATGACGTAAATCATAAATCTCTAACGTTAGGCAGAGAGCTATAATTATTTTGTTATGGTAATGTTTTAAGCACTATTCATAAGAAAGTCCAAATGGTAAGACCTCAGACTGAAGATTTCAAGGTTTCGGTTTCGATTTCCGATCATGGCATTCGCATTATTGGTTAGGAATTTATTATTTACTGTAAATGCTATTTCTAAAAGTTGTTATGATGTCTGATATTTCGAAATGAGACCTATTCTCCTATGTATGTATTCGGTTTTAAAAAATTGTGGCAGACAACCGGACAAAATTGTGGCGAACAACCGGACAAAATCACTGTTCATATGAGATACATTTTCTTCGTTTCTAAAAAGAAAAAAATAACATTAGGGGTGGGACGTAATGGGTGAACATTTCAGATTCATGCGAGTAGTATTTTTTGTGTTCATTGATACATGAATAACACTAAACAATACAAACATTTTGAGAATTTTGCAAAATTCAGAAGATTCAGGCCAGAAATAGCCGTTAGGGCTCCACAGGACTCAAAATTCATCATTATTCGTTGAAAAGGTGGTTTCATGCGATATTGCAGGTCCTAAAACATCCTCAAAAGCTATGAATGGATATAGATGGTTAAATCCGATATAGTACTTTAATTTAGGACGATTTTCAGGCTGTGAAAGGGTTTTCATGAATGTAAAATAGCCAAAATCTAGTGGACTGAACCTTCTGAATTGTGCAAAGTTTTCAAAATGTTTGATTGTTTAGTGTTATTTACGTATAAATGAACACAAAAAAATACTACTCGCATGAATCTGAAATTTTCACCCATTACGTCCCACCCCTAATATCATTAAACAAAGAATATCTTAGTGAACAATGTATTTAAAAAGGTTTAAACATTAAGATAATTATTTCTAAGATTTAAAATAATGAAATAAAAAAGAATAATCCTGAATTCATTAAAGCCATTTGCTATTTTACAGCTCTCCGTGTAAGAAACGCAGCATCCAGACTAAACCAGCTTCATTTTCTTAGACGATTCTAATTTGATATTATCTTTTGTGTAAAAGAAAAACAAGCTAGATTTCAAATTTTACGGAAAACAAAGAAGTATTTTGTTTTTCATAATTTCAAATTTTCGCCTGTAGGTTGATTCAGAATATAACTTCAAAAGTTAACAAAATTGCAGAAAACAATGTCTTTTAACGGATAAAAAATATTGAAAATCATGAATATTATTTAATGTATACCATGTTACGAATCAAGAATTATTTGCAATATTTGCAATATAGATCATAAAACAATAGTTGTGCTATTTATGTTCAATTGACACCCGAGCCTCCACCGGGTAATAAATACTAGTGTAATATGATGACTTGAGGACAAGCTGTGAGATGGTCTTGCGTCAGACTTGATCGTAGGAAAACATGCATATAACTGTTGTGTAACATAAAGGCACCCAGTGGAGTAGCCTTGTTCCTTTTTACTTGTCTCCCTGCGGAGGTAGAGTTAGACACAAGATCGGGTTTTAATGTGGGGGAAATCCAGCTCCCTAAAAAGGGGCACTCTGGATTGGAACAAAAATTAAAATTGACTTAGTTTAGAAGGACTTCTCCTTCACTGACCGAGGACAGAATAAATTAAGTGCAGCACCAGACAATGTACTGCACTTTTTTCTTAGCCAAATGACCAAGTTGACTCTTAAAAATGTGTCATTGTTGCAGATGTCAGACAGTAAGAAAATATAAAGAACTTTGCTTCGTTTCATGTCACTAAGTGTTTAAACACTATAAGATAAAAAGAGAGCGATGTTGTAACAATAGAGACGAAAATGAAAATTTACCATTTTCAAAGCGGATTAGATGTTTTGTGTGTCGACCGACTGCTTTTCAGATAAAAAAGAACTTGTGTTCATTATTGCACATTTTTATAGTTGGAACTAATTTGCAAGCGTAAGCAACTCATTTGCATGTGTATTGACTTTAAAAAAGATGGATTAAAAGCAGACGGAGAGTCACCTTTTTGAAGGAAATTGTTGGTGTTTGAAATTTGCCAATGTTATTACGGTGTTGTTTTAAAAGAATTTCCTTCCCTATTTAGGACTGTCATTGTAACCTCATTACAACTACAACAGATTTACATACATCTTGTTTCTTACAATTTTATATCCACAGACGTCAAATTTGTTGATCTTTATTGATTCCCCAACAAGATAATTAATGTTATATTCGGTTGACTGACATTCATTTCTTTCTAAATATTATTTATGTATAATAAAGATCATCGTTCTTCATTATAATTAATGTAATGGTAGTCTGTAATAAAACAGTTTACTTGACTTCAGAAGTTAATTAACAGAGCACCTCGAAGTTTTAAATGGAAATACCTTTTATTAGTCTTTGCTGAAATAGGAATTAAACAGCTAATAGTATGTGTTTTTTTTTGTCTGAGAAGTTTCTCTCTCTCTCTCTCTCTTGCTTTCTCTCTCTCTCTTTCTCTCTCTTAACACTCGACATGGTCCAAACTCGCCGCGTCAAGTTTACGCACTGGCTAGGAGGAAAATTCTTTCTCTTTTTATATCAACGAGAATTCGCTCATGCAAAACAATGCTCATTTACATAGAAACACTTTCGTCATCACACAAAAAAACAAGATTCTATCTTGTTAGTGGAACGCTCCGGATTAAATCCTTGATAGACCAACATGATGCGACCCCCACTGCTTTCTTTGAAGGGGCACTGGATTTGAACAAAAATTAAAATTACTTTAGTCTAGAAGAATTTCTCCTTTGCTAACCCACGACAGAAAAGAAGAAGTGTACCATCAGAACAGATACTACACATTGCTCCTAGATAAAATACCAATGGGTCAAATATTTACTTCAGGAGGTGAGACACATGGTCAAAGTATTTTTATTTACCTCCTCTCATGGAGGATAGATACACGGTCAGGTGTGGTTAGCCAGCGCACTAGGATTAGCGCGCTTTGGCTTACAAAAAATGCCTGGGCAGCCCCGTCTGCATTCCCCAGTAGGAGCATCTCAGGCGATTAGCAATAAACTAACCCCTTCTCAATGGATGAGAAGGAGAAATCAAGAACCGAAAGCTAAAACGGTACCGGTTTACAGAGTGTAGCATCCATCGAAACATATACTGCACTCGGATCAACCAAAAAGCCAACGTTTATGGAAGGATGGCTGCTACACTACCCTAGATCTGGTGATCACACGTAACGCAGGGTCGTGGTGGCTTTTTGGTCCGTGCACTTCTTTGAAGTGGGACGTCCATCTCAGTTTCTGCTCCTGAATCGTCTGACAAAGATTCCACTTCCAAATCATTGAACAAAGTTTATACTTTTGAATCATCGCGGCTCCATTTTCTTGGTGATCACTGGCGCCACCCATTAACAGCTTAGCGCCAGATGATTCATCACTTTCCTAATAATTTTCTTCAGTCATTGAACGGTCAGGGCGAGGATATCGAGTATGTGACGTGTGATTCCATCAACAGGACATATTGCTGACTGACCAAGCTAATCACTCGCCTCAATTTGAATTTGGTGGGACATCGAGAGCCTGGCGATTTCACTCAGACGTGATATCCCACATACTATGGCCAACCCACTTTCTTGTCATTAAGTGACCGCACAAGGTCGATTCCATTTACCTGAGTCTGGAACGTATAGATGGCATATGCAGGTGTGGTTAAACACACTTGGATTTGTAGATGCAGACCTTTCATCTCTATAATTGGCTATGCCTATTGGTCAGATATACTTAGCTTTAAATTAATTTTGCATATAACTTTGAGCTTGGACGTCAGAGTTATATGCACTTAAGCTGCCTGTTTCTTTGTCTTTTAAGTCACTAATGAGCACGACTCAATTTAGAAAAGTTCGAGTTATTTTACTTTAGTTTTTGGAAGATTTTTGGTTTTGGAAGATTTCATCACTATTATATTTAAAAAAATAGTATCTATGAAGAAATACTCTTTTTACACAACATGAAATAATAATTTAAACACATTATTAAAATAAAAAAAGCCGCGCGTGCGTGGCCCCCCTCTGTATGTGACTCGATGTGGCGAGTGTAAAATACAATAAATTTGGGCAATTTGGCGCATTTTTGACCCCCCCTTTGACACCCTGGGGGCGCGAAGCAGAATTTTTCTGAGGTCAAAGATGCTCATCTTATATCCAGAACAATTGCCTCTATATTCTGGCTAAGTTTAAGAAAAAATTGAATGGACTGATCAAACGTTATGGGAGAAAAGGGTCATTTTTTGCCATTTTAGGTAGCTTTTGACCCCCTGGGAGGGCGAACCAGATTTTTTCCAAGGTCAGCGATACTTATTTTCTATTAGGAACAATTGACTCCACATTTTGGCCAAGTTTCAGAGAAATTGAATGGATGGATGAAAAGTCATGGTGCAAAAAATGTCATTTTTTGCCATTTCGGGGCCTTTTGACCCCGGGGGGCTAATCAGATTGTTTTTCAAAAATCGGAGAATGTCACTTTCTAACCTGACCAAAGTTACAACTTCCTGCAAAATTTAAGAGAAATTCAATGGATGGTTGCGGAGAAAAATCCGGATGGACGGACGGACATGCTTCAAAACATAAGTCCCCCGATTTATAAAATCGGGGGACCAATATTAATCTTTTATAATTAACAAACATGTTTTCTTTTACATCAAGTATTTTAATTAAAAAAAGTAGACATATGCTAACTATCTGCTTCATCACGTTAAGGAATGAAATTCATTTTCTCAATGAGAATAAACACTACTATTATTACGATGTATTAGGCTTACTTTAATATTTTCGTCATAAGTTTAATAAAATATTTCATTCATTTTCCAAACTGAATACATATTTATTAGTATATATCGCCTTTACTTTGTCAATAATAATTTGAAACATTTTCATTCACTTTCGAAAATATGATGTATTTTATGTGAAATGTGCAAACCCACTTAAAACAATTGAAAGAATTTGTGCGAAACAGAAAATACAGTGCTATAGTATACATTTAAATGAAATTAACTAATTCAAAATAATTACAATAAAATCACATTTTTTTAATAAATCTTATTTTCTAATGCAATTTAACATTTATTTTCCAATGCATTTTTTGAACAGAAATTATTTTTTAAATACAAGACATCATCACCATCACCATCACCATCACCATCATCATCATTTTAACGTCTGTTTTACATGCTGACATGTGTTGGACGACTTTTAGGCTTTTAGAAATTGACTTCCAAACTGACCTATCTCAGTTTCTTTCTCTCAAATTTGTCGTTATCACTTCTTCACAAACTGACCCTGTTACCTCAACTATTTTTCATCTGCTGCAATTAGAATCTGCCGGTTTCCTTTTGTTCAGACTGCTAATATTTATAAAAGGCGAATTATACACTTTTGTATAGGCACGATGTTTCAATCAAACCTGTTGATCGTATGAACTGGCTCATTGATTGTTAGAATAATTAAAGACCTTCTTGGTTAATATATATATAAGATTAATTTCTGTCTCTAAATCCTAAGAAATATTTTCAATTTTCAACTAGGCATAATAAAGATAATGAAAAATATTTATTACGACAGTAATTTTTAATATTGTTGGAAACTCTGTTTTAATGCATTTGTGCTCTTTTGTGACCATAGTTGAGGGCGAGCTAAACGCCCCCGTTTCATCAGCTACTACACGAGTGTAGGGGAGGGCGCCACTCTTTTCCCAGGATTACTCTACTTACGCTTGATCCTTCACCTTATAATGCTGAGTTTTCAGAAAATAGGCAAAAAGCACCATTTTTTTAGTCTTTGGTTTGACTCAACCAAGGATTGAACCCCGATCTCCCAGTTCATTAGCAGTAATGGAGATTAACGAACACTCTAGACATTATGCTGAACGGGTTCATCGGACTATTAACTTCATAAATTCTTTTGGACTAAACCTTTTACAGTGTCTTGTATATTATGATTTGTCTATTTTATCTGGTTTTGACTATGCTAGACATTTCCTCTGTGATTGACTCTAATGAATCTAAGGATTTGAAATCTCTGATCGTCTATGAATGAACGTCAGAAAAATAAAAGACACACTATGATAAAAAGAAAAAGGGAGCCGTGTAGATGGATTCTTGCAGAGGCTATGAATAGTTACGACAAAGTGTTGAAGCAGTAAACGGCGCCATTCATTTGCTGTCCGTTGGCAATGACGGACATACCAGTCGAGATTCCGATCTCGACAATCAGTCGTGCAGAAACTGGGCCATTTCGGTGGTCCTTTATCTGTCGGGCTATGGTATTAGTCCTGTATAGACCGAATCATTGCTTCCCCACTTTTTAGTGGAGTAAGTTTATTGCTTACTGAGGCGGACCGACCGTGGAATGCCGACAATATCGCCCAGGGAATTTTTAAAAGGCCAGTGTGCTCTTTCTTTAGGGACGCTAGCTTGCCTCACTCCCACCTTCCGACTTTGTATCACATCTTATGCGGTGGGAAAGAAGTAAGTACCGTCATGGCGGCAGTTATTGGTGGCAGTCATAGCCACAGTATCGGACGAAGACTTTCTGTAGCATACTATTCTGTACTTCTGTAAATACACTCTAGTTAATATACCACCGTGTTTTCTAAATTATGATCGGCCCTTCAAGATCACAACATAGAGAGAGGTTGAATCAACACAGAGTAAGAGGGTCCAAGAGAAATACATAGATATTGTTCTGTTAATTATCAATTACGGCAAATTATAACAATTAAAAGAGAATGTTTTTACGGAAGTAACGAAATCCCAGAACTAAGATTTATTCTAGTATGTATTGTATGTTATAAAAGTATATAGGAATAGTCCTTAGGCAAACAAACTTTAATTAACTCACATTTAGTATAATAATGAATACATATTTCTCAAAAGAGATACATTTAAATAATGTAATCCATTCGAGGATTCCAAAAATTAAAATCTAAAGAAAATATTGAACAAAAAAAACAACAGGGAACTAATGGGTGAAGGAAGAGTTATGAAGACTTTCACAACTAAAATGAGGATAACTGTCATAAAAAGACAATTTGTGGTTTGCTTCATATTTTCTCTTTCGTTTTAGTAACTTTATGTATAGGTACAAAGAAAAAATTCCATCTGACGCGGTGGTGCTTTGTCTATATTGTCACTCTTTATTAAGATAATGCGGTCTCTGTGGAAAGACACATTTAATAAAAAGTATTAATACCGGACGTACAGATATTATATGATTTCTTTGGAAAATTTTCTGCCATATTTTACAAGAAGATTCTAATCTTATTTGGATTAATTATATATATATATATATATATATATATATATATATATATATATATATATATATATATATATATAAACAAGTAAAATATAATATATATAATTTCTCTATCTCGTATATCGAGCATCAATTTTTCATGATATGTTTTGCTTTAAAGGTATACTCATATCTTTATTCTCCTATTCCTAATATATATATATATATATATATATATATATATATATATATATATTATATAGTGTGTCGTTGTATGTTGAAAAGAAATCAATAACATGCTCGATCGCAAAAATGTGAGAGTAAAACTACAAATTATTTATTAAAAAAGTGTTACATTTGTCATTTTTTAGTAGGATATATATATATATATATATATATATATATGGGAAGAGAAGGATAAAAGTAATCCGACGTGATGGGAAAATGAAAAAGGAAAACCAAAAAATGGATGTTTTATGTGTATATCAACGTTTCGTCTTTATTTATAAGACTTCATCAGGATGATAAACTAGAGAAAGAATGTCATGCAAGCACAGATACATGTAGGGTAGACATATTGGGAAAAATAGAATGAAATAGTGGCCAACTACTGGGTTGACGTCCGTATTTGTCGGAGAAATAGAAATGAATGTAGAAAAGAATGAGTGGGGAAAACATGGAAGGATGGGGTGAGCCAGGACTACTGTAGCTGGTGGTAAGAGAAAGAGGTGGGGGATGAGCAGGGGTAAAGTGGATGGCAGAAGAGGCGGGAGGGGGTGTTTGACCAGATGGCTGCGGTTCAAGATTGAAGGGGAAAAAGTAGGTTGGAATGTTTGTGTATGGGGGGTGTATGCAGGGAAAAGAGGATGGGTAGAGAGGAAGGGGGGCTGTGATTTTGGTGGATGGGCGAAAGTTATGGTCTTAGAGAGCGTTTTGAGAAAATGAGGGAATTTAAGAAGGGGTATGGGAGAAAATAGTTGAGTGGGGGGAGGGAGGATTTGTTGTGATAGGGTGTGAAATATTTGAAATATTTGGAAAATGATAGCAATGAGTGAGGGATTGGGGGGGGGAGGAGGGCGGTGATTGAAAGGGTGGGTATGGAATATTTGAGATATTTGGAACATGAGAAAGTTTATTTGGACTGCAGTGTTAAAAGTGTGAGGAAAAAGTAAGGAGAAAATGAAGATTCAATGAGAAAAGAAAAGGAAAAGTAAATGGGAGAGTGTTATAGAGGTTGGAGATGAAAAAAGTTTAACCATGATCAGGCAAGAGTCTTTGTTCTGTGAGGATGATCTTGCTTATTAAGGGTGATAGGTTAAAGAAACCATTACGTTGCTTGATGGTGGTGGAGGCGGTGATGAGGGCAGTTTCTAATAATCTTCGCCGAGATTTGTTGTGGATATATTTAGTGATTTTGGCTTGTTCAAATTTGAACGCATGACCATGTTCTAGTGCATGGGAGAAAAGTGCACTGAGAGGGTTGTTGTTTTTTATGTCCCTTTTGTGTTCATTTAATCGTTTCTTTAATTCACGTTGTGTTTCTCGCACGTAAAATTGATGGCAGTCATTACAAGGGACAGTATATAAGCCGGCATGAGATGTGGGTGTTTTTTGGAAATGTCTGGATGTGTTTAAAGTTTGTTTTATGGATTGAGATGTGGTTTGTACTGTAGGAATGCCTAGTTTGTTAAGCGTGTTGCATATGGATGTGTTATTGGAGTGCGTGGGTAGGAGAAGGGGTCTGTCTATTAGAGAGGTGTTAGGAGTTTGATTTTTTTGTGTGGTGTTTCTGGAGAATATTTGGAAGGCTTTTTTCTTGGCATTTAATATAAAATGTGTGGGGTATTGCAATGTTTTTAGGGAGTTAAAAATGTACTTTATTTCTTCATCTATGTGAGGGGGCTACATATTCTAAGGGCGCGTAGGAAGAAGCCTATAATTATACCTGTTTTGATCTTGCTATGGTGGTGGGAGTAGAAATGTATGTAGTCATTTTTGTGAGTGTTTTTGCGGTGTACCTTGAATTCTAGTTTGTTGTTGGACTTAATTATAAGAGTATCAAGGAAGGGAATAGAGCCGTTTATTTCAGTCTCATGGGTAAATTTTATGGAGGGTTCTACTGTGTTGAGTTTATCTTTAACATGATTGATTTGTATGTCTGTGGGGAGGAAAATTAAAATGTCATCTATGTATCTAAAGTATTCGATGTTAGGGGGTAGTCTATATTTGAAAGGACCGGATTCTAAGAATTCTAAAAAGAGGCAGGCCAATACACCGCTAAGGGGGTTGCCCATAGGGAGTCCAAATTTTTGTTTATAGAATACTTCGTTAAATTGGAAATATGTTATGTCAGTGATGAGTGTAATTATTTCTATAAGAGTGTTGGGGGGAAAAGGTAGGTCGGTTTTTATTTTCTTTATATGTGTGTGAAGTAAGTTTAGGCATTTTTTAACAGGTACGTTAGTGTAGAGCGAAGTTACATCTAGGCTATGTATATTTTTATTTTCTACGTTGATGCTTTTTATTCTGCTAAGAAGGTCGCCTGAATTTTTGATGTGAGAAGGACTGATGGTACCCATTAGTGGAGTGAGGATGTTAGCTATGGCCCGTGCGATTTTGTGTGTGGTGCTACCTATGCTTGATACAATGGGACGCATGGGGATGTCGGGTTTGTGGGTTTTGGGGAGCCCGTATAATGTGGGAATGATAGGGTGATACTCAATGTTTGATGCCCATTTTTTGTTGTTCTTGATTAGGTGTTTGAAAGATTTGTTAAAATGTTCTATGTTTTTATCTATAGTTTTTTCAATCACTGCCCTCCTCCCCCCCAATCCCTCACTCATTGCTATCATTTTCCAAATATTTCAAATATTTCACACCCTATCACAACAAATCCTCCCTCCCCCCACTCAACTATTTTCTCCCATACCCCTTCTTAAATTCCCTCATTTTCTCAAAACGCTCTCTAAGACCATAACTTTCGCCCATCCACCAAAATCACAGCCCCCCTTCCTCTCTACCCATCCTCTTTTCCCTGCATACACCCCCATACACAAACATTCCAACCTACTTTTTCCCCTTCAATCTTGAACCGCAGCCATCTGGTCAAACACCCCCTCCCCCCTCTTCCTCACCTCCCTCTCTGCCATCCACTTTACCCCTGCTCATCCCCCACCTCTTTCTCTTACCACCAGCTACAGTAGTCCTGGCTCACCCCATCCTTCCATTTTTCCCCACTCATTCTTTTCTACATTCATTTCTATTTCTCCGACAAATACGGACGTCAACCCAGTAGTTGGCCACTATTTCATTCTATTTTTCCCAATATGTCTACCCTACATGTATCTGTGCTTGCATGACATTCTTTCTCTATTTTATCATCCTGATGAAGTCTTATAAATAAAGACGAAACGTTGATGTACACATAAAAAACATCCATTTTTTGGTTTTCCTTTTTCATTTTCCCATATATATATATATATATATATATATATATATATATATATATAAACAAACATTTACGAGTGTACACCCTCCATCAAAACCGAGGAAAAAATATCCTTCGCCAGTGTGTGTACTAATATGAATATTTATATAAAATAACGTTTGAATCGATGAATTAAAAAAAGAAAGAAGAACGAAAGAAACTGAAAACTTAAAAGAAAAGAAAAGAAACACTTATGAATCTGTATAGAAAGCAGAAAATAAAAAAGGTAAGAAAACGATTCATTATGGAAATAGATCGAATGTGGGGCGGTCTGACTTGCTATTTTCTTTCGCAATTTCGCTCAATACTTGAAACAGATTCTTCTGGCAGCTTATTACTCACTAACCTTTGTGTTATGGAACGGATTCGATTTGAGTCATTTTTGTCTGGAGTCCGGAATTCGAATCGTTTGACCTGTTGTACAGTTTCTTCATCCGCACTGATGATTATTGGTTAAAACATGAAACATATGTATATGGTTGTGGATATTAAATATATTTATTCATTAAAAATAATTATAAAGCTCCGTTCAAGTCGATACATTTAGAGAAATATAATGAAAGCAAAAAACCTAGCAATGTTGCGAATTCTCTCCCTTGGGTAGCTAGAACACTGTTTCTCACTGTGTTTTACAAATAAGAAAAAATATATACATGGCTTATTTCTCTCGCATATAACAAGTAGATGTCATGACGGTACAGCGGTAAGAAGCTTGGATTCGAGTCATTCGGGTCCGCACTGATGAATGTTGGTTAAAACATTAAACATATACACGCTGTAGATATTACACCTATTTATTTGTTAATATATATATATATATATATATATATATATATATATATATATATATATATATATATATATACAAATAAACACATATTGCCCTTTATTATAGACTGACGGATATTAATCGGTAAATTAGTGTGCATGAATTATTAGGGTATATATATATATATATATATATATATATATATATATAAATATAGCACTAGATAAAGTGAAAGAATAAAATAAGGATCGAATCAAATTTTATTAGAATTCACAGTTCAAGCAAAATACTGTAACGTCCTTAACTCATGAGTTTTCAAAAAAAATTATCTCCTCAGAGGACCATTACCGCAATGACATTACAGCAGGTAATAAAATTAAACTTTGAAAATATATAAAAAAATATATATAAAATACATAAAATATATAAAACATCAAATGTTTAAATCTCTGATGAAGCTTGTGATACCGAGCGAAATTATAAGAAATAAAAGTCAAGATAAAAAAAAATAGTTTTTTTGATTTTAATAAAAATATCTGCATCTAACACATGGTTTTTGAAGACATTTTGCCTCTTTCTTTAAGTTATACATTTTAAAGATGCTTAAAAAATGAACTTTCCCAAATGTATACCTACCAGCGACCATGCGCGATTTAAGTTCCAATTTAAAAGATACATTTACTCTGTTAAGTCCACACAGCATCGGACGTCACTTCTAAAAGACCAGGAAAGATTCTTACGAAAAAAAAAGCTTAATATCTTTTATTTGTTTAAATCTCTGATGAAGGTTGTGATACCGAGCGAAATTATTAGAAAAAAAAAGTCAAGATGAAATAAAAATAGTATTTTGATTTTAATAAATATATCTGCATCTAACACATGGTTTTTGAAGGCATTTTACCTCTTTCTTTAAGTTTATATATATATATATATATATATATATATATATATATATATATATATTATCATAAATATAATATAAGGAAATGAAAGCGACTCAGGAAGGATTCGAACATGTGTCTATGAATAGGGGGTGCATTATGCCAGTGTCTTTTTACCCACTTCCTTTTAGTTACGCTAACAATAATATTCTCAGGTGTTTAGTGGTTAACACAGCACTGGCTTAAATTCGTCTTTATTTTCAGTCATGACCCCGAATCGTTTCTGCGTCACAATTCTCTCCTATCCATTTATATAATAATAGCATGGTTACTTAGCGTTGCCCGGGGTCATGGACAACAAAATAGAATGGTTAAAAAGTGTATCTAACATCTTTTTTTAAAAATAAACATTCTTTCTTTGTTCCCCTCTTTGCCTCTCTCTTCATTAATTCTTCCCTTTTCGCGCCCCTCTCTCTTTATATATCACCCAATCTATCCTTTTATTTGAAATTTTGAAAAAAGTTGTTGAGGAGTTACTATATCATAACATTAAAAATTCGTTCATGTTGACCTACAAAAGAATGAATACATAATAAACTGTGCCAATATTTTGTCCCTGACAATGGTGAAAAATAATATATCTTTGTTGGTGTTTCGTGTGTAGTTTTGGACTTTTTTCTGTACACATGCATACACAAAAACTTTACCATTATATAATAGATAAAATTAGCAAATAATATGGATATTGTTTAAAAAGTAACGTTATTCTATAAGTACTTGAAATCATTTATTTATTTAATGCCTATATATATATATATATATATATATATATATATATATATATATATATATATATATATATCTATTTATCTATCTACTTATCTATATATATATATATATACATATATATATATACATATATATATATATATATATATATATATATATATACACATATATATATAATGTATTTCTATGTAATTATTTTTATAGGTGATTTTCAGCTCGTTGTTATTGAGCTTAGTATTATTTCAATTGTTTCACTTCCTAAGTGATTAAGATGCAGAAACTGCATTATTAGTCGTCCTAAACTTCAAAGGCCATATTTTGGTTAATATATATCTATTAATTTTATACGCACATAAAAGTAATCCATGGACACGTGTCTATGGATTACTTTTATGTACGTATGAAATCAATATATATATATATATATATATATTCAAAAGTATCGAGAACAACAATAACTGTACTTTTTAAAAATTTGACATTGTAGATTGTTATCCGTCAATCCCTAAGAAATTTTTAAATATCATTTGCGAGTTTGCATATATATATATATATATATATATATATATATAGTTCACATGTAGAAATATAGTAACTATTACTAACAAAGAGCAATGAATAAAAACTAGAATGTATATCTTTTCTGATATCACAACGGTATAGTAGACTTAGTGGATGTTTCAGGCCTATATTTTCTGTACATATTGAAAAGTATATTTAAAAATAATGATAACGATTTTTATAGTATAAATATAAAATTAGTAATAAAGTTCATAGCTCTATCTAATAGGATATCGCATACTTTTTTGTACAGGATCCGCTGTCACAGTCCAGTTTTGCCTTGATTTGGGGACTTGCCATCGATACTACTACTACTACTACTACTACTACTACTAAAACTACTAATACTACTAAGCTCTACTGGTGTATTGAGCATGGGTGAAGTAAATACTGAAAATCTATACACAATATATTATGTCACTTTATAATTTTATATCATATGTGTATATACATGATTTTAGCATGTAGTTTGTGTCTCATTAATGTATATAGGACAAATACTTTAGTAGACAAACGTTAGTTTCCTCAACATCAGTATGATTTATATATATATATATATATATATATATATATATATATATATATATATATATATATATATATATGTGTGTGTGTGTGTGTGTGTGTGTGTGTATATATGGATGTCGATGCGTGTATGTGTGTGTTCACTAATGAAAGAAAGGTTAGAGAACTTAAGGAAAAACTAACAGCGTATATATGTGTAAAATCTTCAGAGTAAGACAATGGAAGTGTTCGCGAATCTCTAAATGTAGCCCTCCCCATGGGAACTATGAGGTTAAAACACTTCTTAAAACTTTAAATATATCTTATTTTGAAATAAAAAACAAATTATATGTATGAAATTCTCCCGTGAAGACACTGGAAATGGTCCTGAATATGTAAGTGTTCTTCAATGTGCTGAATCTCTATGTGTACTTTCGAAGTGATCTATGGGTCATACACCCATTACAACTTCAAATATGAATATCGGATGTTGATGAAATTTAAACCACATGTTTAAGACACTAATTTAGAGAGTTTTCCAAAATTTTAGTTTCTCCGAACTATATTAAGAGGCGAAACGGGAAGGGGGGGGGGGTGTAGCAGTAACAAACGAAAGTAATACGGTGTTATGAGTATAGTGAAAAGAGACATAGTATTCGTCATTGAATCCCGAGCTACGTCTGGTCTTTTTGCTGGTAATAGATATTTGTTAAGTTATTTGATTTGTGTCGATGGGTATTGTGAATGATGGCAATTAAGTTGAATTAAACGCAAAGAGAGTGAATTATTCCAAAGCAGAGTTTGAAGAGTGAAAATGCTGGGAGCCGATGCAAAAGAAGTGACTGACATTTCTTGACAATTTGTCAAGCAAGAGATAAATCTGTTCAAAGGTTAATGCACCGAAATCTGGACGGCTTACGACGATGTCTACCACTCTGGAAAATGAGATAGAAGTTTCCTTGACATTTTGTGAACAGTCGAAAAAAATCCACACGGTGTGCGTCCACAAATAGCAAGAACGTTCTTACATTGCTTAATATGTCAATTGAAATGGAAGCATTATCGCTGTCCACAACTGGTACACAGATCACCTGGAGGACGATCTGATCGCCTTAGTTGCATTCATGTGAGGTATATATAATAGAATTATAAGACAAATCAGTCATAGGAGGTCCACCCTCCCAGGTAAATTACTCTCTAAAAAGGCGTTAGTTTTTTGCTAATCGCCTGAGGCGCCCCTTATCGAGGAATGCCGACGGGGCTGCTCAGACATATTTTGTAGGCCAGACTGCGCTTATCCTAGTTCGCTGGCTTCTCAAAACAACACGTGATTTTGTGTCTAACCTCCTGGCAAGGAAATAAATAATGTACACATGGTTAACGAACCAGACACTTCAGACAGACAAAAACATGTACATCTAATGAACAATGCATCCATACGTATTTTGAAAATTTGAATCATTTTTCAAATAAAGATCCTAATAAAGAACATATACAAATGTAGTATGGTTGTTTACAGTTGTTTCGTAGCAGTCTTTATTCTAAATAATCCAATGAATCATTTTTAAACACTAGAGTCTTTCCAGCACAAAATTTGGTACAGAAAATCAACAACGATATAAAAAAAGTTACAAATTCCACTAGAAACAAAACAAAATTACCAGAAAAGATTCATTGTCAAATACCTCGGTAAAAACCACTTATTATTGAAATTCCAAATTAACAAACACTGAATTACAATTGTATAACTACTTATATATTTATATCCATGCGTCTGTCTGCTACATAACAT
The DNA here is from genome assembly GCA_963556195.1 of Sepiola atlantica. Classification (NCBI taxonomy): domain Eukaryota; kingdom Metazoa; phylum Mollusca; class Cephalopoda; order Sepiida; family Sepiolidae; genus Sepiola; species Sepiola atlantica. Next base: position 144,790,457 of record OY744516.1, read on the forward strand.
AACATTGTAGCGGTTAGAAGATTCAATGAATATAACTATGGGTAACATTTTCCTGGTAAGCTAATTGATCCCAGGACGTTGGAAGCCATTACAGTAAACTTATTGGGTATCATATTTGAAACGAATAAAAACTGTCATCTTATTTTGGAGAAATCTGAAACGATATTACATGACATTAATTTCTTTAGGAAGAAAACGTTAAAAAATATCAATATTAAAGAGATAATTTTAAAAAGTAATATGAATTTGATTAATAAAGAAACTTTCTTGATATTCTATTTATTTGCGCATGTATTTTTAGTAGGACACGTATCAACTAAATATACTAATGGATATGTTGTATATGCGCGTCTGAAGCCGAAACTATACTATTACTTTTATTTATTGTACTACCTTTTAATGCATAATTCAGTTTATTATATTATTTCAGACTAATGCATTATATTTTAATGCTCAATTCAGGAGGGCTAGTGTAGTATATGTTCTTTTGTACTGATACCAGGTTCCCAGACATTATCTCCTCTTTTTGTGGGTGGAGATAGTGTGTTATATATTTTGCTGTCATAAGACCATCCTTCCAGATATTATATTCTCCTTGAGTGGTAGTATATGTTCGTTTATTATAATTCCATCCTCCCAGTCATTACTCCTTCCTTTTTTGCAGGTATAGTGTAGTATCTGTTCTGTGGTCATTATACCATCCTTTCAGGTATTACCCTCCCTATTTGGGGGAGGAAGGGCAGTAATATATGAGCTAAAGTATGCGACCTCTGGTTATTGCTAGTTTAAATAAATTTGTTTACATTCCATTCGTACATATTGGATTTTTGAAATTTTCATTTTCTTTGAATTTGAGATGAGCAAAATTCTAAAGATTATCTCTAAAATAAAATATGCTCAAGTAGTTTTTTCTTATATTATATTAGAAAAGCATTGAAAAAAGATTTGATATACAATTCCATTGAGCAAACTATGTTTAACCAGAGAGTTTGTAAAGACAGATCATGGAAAATGTAAACGCTATTTACGTCATAGTTAACATCACATTATGAGAATTCACGTTCAAATGCACTCGGATATAAAACTCTGCCAGCGATAAAACTAATTACTCAATGGTAATGTTTCTACATTTATTTCACACAGGAGGAAGGTTTGGAAGCAACAACAAAAATTGTCAACAAATTAATTTATTTAACTGTATGCATCCCATCTCCTAGAGGGGATTCATGCAGAAGAGAAAAAATGAGTTCTACTAAAGATAAATAATGGTTATCCACCTCGGACAAAGCAATCCTTTTCTGTAAACACAGATCTTCAGTAATTCTTAGATGGCTGACCTCGAAAATAAAATATTTAATATAATTACTAAACAAATAATTTATACCCGTTGCGTTGATGATATCCTTATTTTAACAGACAATAATGATGAGATAAAAAAAACTACAAGACATTTTTCAAAATAACTCCGTACATATATTCACTCATGAGCTTAACGTTAATAACAAAATTTCGTTTTTAGATGTTCACATTGACTCTAACAATGACGCATTCATCACCTCTCTCTATAAAAAGACCTACCTCTATTAATACATGCAATTTTAGTTATAGAAGCGAATGTTCATATCGATATAAAATCGGAATAATTAAAAATTTATTAAACCGTGCAAAGCTAATCTTTTCAACCAAAAAATCATTCCTAAACGAATTAAAACACATAAATGGCATCATAATTTATAATCAATTTCCCAATTATATTGTAGAGGAAAAACTAAAATGAATGATTAGAAATTTAGACAATACAACTAATAATCAGCTAAATAATTCCCACTACATACATCTATTCTACTGTAATAAATGGATTCGAACTTTAAATTGGATGATAAAGCTGTTAAAAATATAATAAATCGCTATATATCCCCCACAAACTCTAATAATAAAATATGATTTATCATTTATTATAACAAAATCAAACCATATAGTTAAAATTTACACTTCTCAGACCGAAAATGCATTAGGAGGAAAAACGTAATGTATCAGTTTCAATGCCACTGGAGCGAATGTATCTCCAACAATAATAATAAAACTAAATGTTACATCGGTTACACTACCATAAAACTTTCCCAGAGACTCACCTTACATCTTTCCGACACTAGATGTATTTGTCAACACCTAAAAAATATGTCTGCTCCTTTCTCATTATAGACACATACTAGTTAACAATACTAAAATAATACACCACAATACCAACATAAAAAGATTAACAATTCTTGAAGAACTCTACATAAAAAACTAAGCATTCGACAATCAATAATGTGAATTACGACAATAGTCACATCATTTTAAAATGTCTAGCATAGTAATTAACATTACCTAAATCTTAGCTGTTAAGCAATTATACTTTTAAATCTTGCAAGCGGTTAGAACGTAATCAAATTCGTAGCAATCAAACCTTTGAATCTCGCACGCGCTTAGAACTTAATCATGCTCGTATGTAACACCTCAATATTGTAGACGCTTATTTTAAAGTTGTAAATTACCAGCCGCTATAATAAAACCACTGAACAGCAAAGACTAACACCGCTTGAAGATGATTAGACGAGTCAAATAGAAAGTACTCGCGAAAAAATAAAATAAAATGGAACAAGAACCCATGGAACTTACAGACACCAATTTGATCGAAATACTAAATGGAATATTAGGAACATTTTATAAAATTAAAAGGTCTTATCAAGCAAAAACACTGCGTTATTTAATAATGTTTGCATATATATATATATATATATATATATATATATATGTATATATATATATATATATATATATATATATATTTAAATGTTGAATTAAATTAAAGTTAATTGAATTATCGTTTAATAATAATCTATCGTGATAATATAAAGCTCAATATATTGAACAGAGCAATCAATTCTAAAGATGAAAGATTGGAATAAAAAATTGTAAGGATACAATATCTATTAGAACATTAGATGTTCAAACAAGGAGCTTCATATCTTTAATCCATGGATTTACAAAGATAAGCATTTTTCATCAGAGGATAGAAAAAACGACAATGTATGGTAAATATTATCGGCAACATTTAACTTTGAAAGAAATTATACACAAAATAAAAACTAAAAGATAAATAGTTTTTTGTTTAGATGAGAACATAGTGTTTGAAAAAGAATACTCAAATTGTTTAGAAGTCGAAATGTTGTTGTTAAGAAGCTGATTTTTAGATGACTGTTGGTAAAGTCCAATTCATCCTGTCTGTGCAGTAGTCTGATAGTTGAATTGTCCGTTTCACAGGGTTCAGAATGAAGTTTGTCAGTCAGAGTTCGATGTATATCAAGGTGTGCATTACGAAAACCTTTATCTCCATGGTTGATCAGTGTTTCGATAGGATAGAAAAATGGATTTCGACCCGATATTTTTCAAGCCGGTGTGGATTGAAAGTATTGCTTGTAGGCGATGGTCAAAATGGCTATTTTTTGTCTGCTGGGATAGGAATATTAGCTGTTGGTAGTGGAGGGGGTTATATATATATATATATATATATATATATATATATATATATATATATGTATATATATATATATATATAAGGAGAATATTCTGAAAAAATATTTTGAAAAAACTGGACAATGCAGTTCTTTATGTTTTTTAAAATTAATTATTTATTTTTCTTAAAAACTTTAGCACTTTCGGTGATATACACTTTTGTCAAAAGTACAATCATATTTTCTTTTCTTTTTTCGTTTAATCATTCTTGATTGAGACATATTTATCACAGTCAAGTTGAAATTCGTCTTGATGTTATCGACGATTAACGCTGATATGCCAGTGTGTGTAGCACGCGGTTATGTGAAAACTGCGTTGTCCAGGTCCATGAGCCGAGTGTGAGTGTAGCAAAGAAACTCACATAAGCCCACAGTACATATCAGCCAATATATAGTCACAAAAAGTATTCGTGTCACCCATCTGGCGCATTCTCAATCCTAGTAGGCTTTTCCTTTTTTAAGCATGGAAGATAGCAAGGAGAGAACCACACATGATAATGCACAAAAGGCTCATCACTAGACGGATGAACCTATATATATATATATATATATATACACATGTATTCTCGTTATTTAAAGAAAATGTATATATTATGTATTAGCTCACATATATACATGTAAATAAGTATTTGTAAAGTGTGTTCTCCAATTATAACTCGTTCTGCTGGTATCTTTCCACACTTAATTTCATTTTCAGTTTGAATCCAGTACAGTAACCATCCGGGCGTTTTCGTATTGTTCACTTCTTTCTTTTAAATAAAAGAATCTCTGGAAATGCAATAAGAAATTGATTTGTGTCTCGTTAATTAATTTTTTTTCTTTAAGACCGTATAGAAATAGTAACGTCTTTCTTAATGAAAAAAAGAAGAAAAGGAAAAGAAGTATATGAATTGGTATTGATAAGATGGAAATTCATTTTGGGCTTCTTTCATTTTACTTTCTTTAAAATATTGGTCTTTCTTGGCTATTGGAGCGGCTGCTTATGCATTTGAAAGCCAGAAGAACTAACCAAGGGAAGTATGAACGCCATGAAAAGAATATGTGAGGACAATTTGGGCAGAGCGAATATAACTGTTTTTTTTTTAGATCGATGCACGCATCTCTGTGTGCGTCAGTTCGTCCTTCATTCACGCTTCAAATAACAACTTTGAAATACCATATTTATAGATAAATAAAGTTGAAGGGGCGCATCTTCTTTTAGGCATCAATTGAGCAAGATTCACTTAATTTTAATATCTTATTAACACCCCTGAAGCTTAAGCCTTAAATCTTGGACATTTTATGGAATAAAATCATGAAATAGATTCTAATAAAAATTGGAATAAATATCAAAACTTCAAATGTTAAACGTGATTAACGCCATTTTAAAAATTATGAAAGTATCACTACAAAATTATTGCATTTCAACACTCGAACATCATGTTTTAATAAATACTTTATTTTTGCTTTCAAGTAAAATTAGCTTTTAGTGCAAGTCTAGATTCAATGTATACGTCATTTTATTGGTTAATGTCTCAATTTAAACACATTTGATTTATCGCGCTTTGCATTCGAACTCTTCAATTCAAAACATAAGTTTTAGTATACTTATATATTTGAATTCATAATTGGTAAAGAGACATAAAAGTGGTGCAAAACGGTTCTCTTCGGAAATTTAATGTTACCCGTTTCTAGGACGGATATTCACCTCGTTATATAAAAAGTAAAGTCAATCTCTATATCGTGTCTTTGACATCGATAGCTTTCTTCCTACAAAATTAATATTTGATTTTGGTTCGACAGATTTTCTCGTGGATCCTTGCAGCATGTTGTTAAGAATGAATAACAGGTAATTAGATGTAATTCCTCCCAGAAAATACTTTTTCCGTGTCGGAATTATTTTCAAATAACTGCCATCTTAAAAAAGGACGTAATTTTGTATTTTTCCATTCAAAGTTACTTCCCTTTGATTTGAACAAAGGATCGATCCACTCATCTCTATGCCCATCAGCTTGTTCTTAATTTGTGTTTGAAATAACAAACTTGAAATAGAATTTTCATGACTAAATGCCCAAATTGAAAGGGCGCACCTTATTGTAGATGTGTCTATCTCATTAAGAAACTCTGTTCGTCAAGTAGTCAGTCACACAAAAGTTTCAAATAGCATATTTGTCAGTCTTTCACACTTATGCTTGAAAGGCATTTTTATTTGTCTGTCATGCTTAAGTTTTACATCCGTGTGTGTGGTGTATGTTGCATTTCAACCTTGTGTCATACATAACAGTTTATAATCTTTCCTTGTGCTGCTTGCTCTTGTACGCGTCTTTTTTATGATCTTGCCAGATTGAGGAAACGCCGCCTGCAATTAGATTCTTCTATATCCCGAAAAAAGGACCAAGTCAGGACAATATGTTAGAAGACAAATGAGGTTTATTCTGCTTGATCTTTTCAAAATCACTGACCAGTGCGGTGGGAAAGGGATAAAAGGAGAGATCGATAATCACTATTTAATCATATCCTATGAAGGCATCTTAAAATAACATATTCGTACTTCTAGAGCTGCCAACGATCTGAAGACTTATTTCACTTATTCTCTCTTTTTTAATCACGTCACGTCACATTCGTTTCTATCAATTCCAACAGTCTACTAAATCTAACCTCGAGTTCAGCAAGTTGAACCCAACTGAATTTCTATTTCCTGTTATTTTCAACTAACCAAACTATATACTAGCGGGTTTTCTCGCCCAATATTTTATATTATTTGTCTCACCACCAATCCCTGTTGATCCCCTTTCAGTCACACCTTACCGACGAGCAATTAAGGGCCAATGATGACGACATGCTAACGCTGAGGGACAATTCATCCTGACAAACCCACATCACAGATCAAAACCTACGTATTTTTTTATCCGTTAATAATTATTACACAGTGTTTAAATATAAATTCATGTGTCAGCTTTCTTTGCTACCATACGCTTTTTATAACAAAACTCTGTCCGTCAGGTAGTCGGTCCCACTTAAGTTAAACAAAAAAATTTTTCTCAGTCCGTACGTGTTTGTCGTGTGTTCAGACACACGTATGTAAATTAGATGGCGTCACTGAAAAAGATAGGTGACTTGTTCAATTAATTATAAATTACGACTAATTAAAACAATTAAAACAAAACATAACGTATTCCAAGAACTAAAGTATATTTTAACATGTATTTTATGTTATTAAAGTATATACGAAAAAAATCTTCGATAAGCAAACTTTGATTAACTCACATCTTTTCTGTTCTCAGTCAGTGAAAGAGAAACCCTTCTAAACTGTAACAATTTTTACTTTCCCCACAATCCAGAATTCTCCTTTTTGGGGAGTTAAATTTCCCTCACATTTAAAACCGACCTGGTGCATAACTCTACCCTCGTTGGGAGGTAAGTAAATAAGAACTATTTATCAGCTAGTCTATTGTTTTCCCAACATTTGCTGTCTTGATTCGATTCTGTTCCGATTTTTACATGTGATATTTTGTAATTATGGCTATCACGGTGGCAGAGTGGTTAAGAATGTTGGATCGGAGTTATTTTTTGACTGACAGTACAGTTATATAAGCCCGACTGATGATTGTTAGTGAACATGAAACATATATGTCTGTGGATAATAAATATTTATTTAGGCGTTATCATTGTTATCATAATCGGTTTTGTTAATGCTAAAACTTCTCTTATAAAATGATTCCACTAGTATTGATCTCAGTATAATATAATCACAATATGAAAAAAAATAAAATCACAACAAAATTCACTACAAATAATAAACAAAAAATTAAAATAAAATAAATAAAATGCAGAAGTAGCAATTAATATCCTAAATTAAAATTATCAAACATTTTTATCCACATGATAATTACTTATTAGAATTAAAATAAAATAGGAATGACGGTTATAATCATAATTTTATTCTCATTTTAAATTTAACTCACTCTGGCCGTCGCCCCATCTCTTTTCCTCCCACCCCGGCCGAAATTGAGATCATCACAGCACAAACACGTGAAAACCTCCCACGCAATAATTTGAAACACGACTTGTTGGGGTCCTCCCCCCTCCCCTCTCATGTCCCATGTCACCGTTATAGACAAAGCCCCAACTCTGTCCTCCTCCCCCTCCAATGTATTTTCAATTTTCAATCTCCCGTTAAGGTGAAGTTAAAACGTATGCCATTTGAATTCCATCGCTAGCCCGATGAGTTGGTCGCTATTCGCGCCAATGAAACAAAACTTGTTTTGTCGCAACTAATGGAATAAAATCAATATATATATATATATATATATATATATATATATATATATATATATATTATTAAGTAGAATGCAAATTTGTGGTATATTAATTATTTTCCAATGTACATACTCTTAAAAAATCATCACCAACAATATTTGTCCTTTCGTACATATATTTCCGAAATTTCAATTTTATTATCACACACAGCAGATTATGCAGATCTCTTTATCGAAAGTTTCTGAAGCATGATCATTGCAAAAATAATGAATATGTCATAAATTGGCATTCTACTCAGTATTTATTTGTATCCTAGGCCTTTGTGCCATTTATTTTACTTCTATAAAAAATTGGTGTTTTATGATCTTCTAGTGATACAACTAAGTTAGATTTATTGAACTAAACTTTTCATTTTATATATATATATATATATATATATATATATATATATATATATATATATATATATATATATATATATATATATTGCTATTGGAAACCACGAGTACGATGCAAATACGTTTTAAATTTATAATTGTTGTGAAGTTGTTCCACAGTAAATAATAAATAATGGAAGTCAAGTTGAGGGTTGGTTTAACAAGTGTGTTAACAAAGTAAGAAAGTGACTAGCTCTTGGCTAGACAGTTACAAGACTGTGTTTTGTCTTCTGGTGTCTCGCACTATTTATAGTGACAACCGGTGTTGTTTCTCCTGTGTAAGAACGGCCGGTGTAACACCCCCTTTGAAAATATCCCCTCTGGGGATTAATAACGTTCTTTTTTACTTCAGCTTCCGCTTGAATGGCTGCTATCACCATATCCTCCAATGGTTCTGTCTGCTTAGGTATCAACCTTGATAACCCGTCTGCATGACCAAATTTCTTAGATGGTACATACTCCATTTGAAAATTGTAGTTAAGAAGAATGGTACCCCATCTTTGGAGTCTATTCGCAGTGTGTTGTGGTAGTCCCTTTTTCGATCCGAAAATCGTAAATAAGGGTTTGTGGTCTGTTTGTAACAGAAATTGTCTACCGTGCAGGAAAGGATGAAATTTCTTTACCGTGAATATAATGCTTAACGCCTCTTTCTCAATTTGAGAGTAGTTTTTTTCGGCTGGTAGAAGTGTTTGGGATGCATGGGCTATGGGTTTTAATTTTCCATCATCTATTTTGTGCAATATGCATGTTCATATACCATAGTTGCTGGCATCGCTTGCAACTACAATATCGCGCTTGGGATTATAATGTGCCAGAAACAAGTCAGACGTTAAGATATCTTTAATTTTCTGAAACGCTTCTTCGCACTCTTGCGTCCAGACCCATTTTTGGTCCTTCTTTAAAAGTTCATTTAAGGGTGATCTTAGTTTATGCATGTTTGGTACGAACACATTGTAGTAATTCGCCAACCCTAAAAAAACTTTGTAGAGACGCAATATTTTCTGGAGCAGGCATGTTCCGTATCGCCATTGCCCTATCTGGGTCTGGCCTTCTTCCTGGCTCATCGATGATTTGTCCTAAGTATTTTATTTTTCCCATGAAAAAAGTACATTTCTCATCTTTGATTTTAAACCCATAATCCTGGATTTTTTTGAATACTTGGTTTACATGAGTCTTGTGTTGTTCTTTCCTAACGCTGTTTATTAACACATCGTCCAGGTACCCTACTGGGAAATCCATTCCATTTAACATCATGTCCATAATTTGTTGAAAAATCGCAGGGGCGACCTTTACTCCAAAAGGAAGTCGGTTAAATTTGTATAATCCCTTATGGGTATTGATACATAGCAGTTTTGAACACTCTTCATCGACAGGGATTTGAAGATAAGCGTCGCTGAGGTCGATTTTAGAAAAATATTTTCCTCCACTCAGTTTCGCAAATATTTCTTCAGGGCTTGGAAGAGGGTAATGGTGATCTTTTAATGCCTTGTTTAAGCCTGTGGAAAAATCGGCACAAACCCGAATCTCCTTGTTCTTTTTCTTAACATAAACTGTAGGTGAAGCCCACTCACTGTGATCAATTTTCGAAATGACAGCCATGTTCTCGAGTCTTTCTAATTCACCGTTTATTTGCTCTATAGCGGCGTATGGAACATTTCTTTTCTTTCTGAACACAGGTAGTTCATTTGTTTTAACTTCAAACTTTGCTACCGCTTTTGTACACCTTCCAAGACCGCCTGAAAATATGTATGGAAAATTTTCTTTTAATTCCCTCTTGAGTTTTTCTGCCTCCACATTCGAATCCTCAACATTTTGGCAAAAGGAGCTTAAAGGCAGATCCCATAGGCTAAACTTTTCAATCAGATCAGTTCCAAAAAGGTTATTCAATTTTCGCATGACAAAAATTTGGGCTTTTACGGTCTTATTCTGGAAAGAAATATTCGTCAGTAATTCCCCTTCGAAGGTTATTTTTCACCACTGACGCTTCTCGATGTTTTTTGTGATTTGATCATAGTGGGTCTCCCAAGCTTCTTCCATGTCTGTACATTAATGATGGAAATGTCAGACCCACTATCAAGCTGTAGTCTTACTTTTTTTAAAGCATTTTGACCTGTACATATTTCCGGATATTTTGTTCTTCAGGTTCAATTTTTGTCAGTTTAATGGCTGTCTTTCTACCAGATTTTTTTCTACAACGTGATGCCTTATGTCCTTTCTGGTGGCAGTTGTCACATTGTTTGAATATGTAGGGACACTCATTGTACCAATGGTTATCTCCACACCTCCAACACGGTCCATGTGGATCTTTTCCATGTTTTTTCTCTGGTTATTCATTGAAGTCAATTTTTTCTTCTGATGGATTTTTTTAATGTGCGACACTCTGTTTTCCTCTGTCACGACTGTCCTGTTTCAACGCAACAAAACGTTCACAGTCTTCCGCTAAGTTTTGTATTGTTAGACATGGCTCATTTTCGAGTTTATTTAAAACACGACGTCTGATTTCAGAGTCTTTATTTAAGACCAGACCTTGCAAGAATATTAAACATTTAAAATTATCCGATGATAATTCCTCTAATTTAAAATCGTCGCAAAGTTTATTTACTATACGTAATGTAGTCGTCTTCCCCTCTTCTAGTGACATTCATACACTTATATCTCCTATGGAAAAGAGAAGTTTTTGTAGAAAACAGTTCTGTTAGTAAAGTAACTGCCTCCTGGAAGTTCAACTCACTAGTCTTTTTTGGAAGGATAAAATTCACGATCTTTGTATGCTCGGCAGCTCCTAATTTTCTTAGCAAAAATCTAACTTTTTAGAGTCTGTCCATGTACTGCAGTCCGATACAAAAATATCCTCATATCTTCTATAGAAGTGAGCAAAAGTTACATCGTCTTCTGGATTATAATTGAAAATTTCGATAGCGCTCCACACAGCCGTCTGGGAGAATGCATTATGATTCTCGTTTGCTTTCGTTAACTGTGTTGCCTCCAGAAATGTTCTCTGTTCCTCCTGTGTTTTTATCAAGAGTTCTTCGAAGTTTTTCTTCTGTTGTAGCAGTTCTTCTTGGAATCTTTCTTCTCGTGTTGTCGCCAGCTTTTTTTGTTCAGCATGCATTTTTCTTTGGGCTTTTTGCTGTTCCAACAACTCTCTTTTAAATTTCTCCTCAATTTCAACTTGTTTTCTTTGAAGTTCCATTTGTTGTTCAACTTGCTGTCTTTGTAACGCAACATTTTGTTCCGTTTGGAATTTAAGTAATTGAAAAAGAGAATCTTTGAATTCAGTGTCCATCATTCACGAATTCAAGTTATGCATCACACAATTTACACTTGTAAAAATAAATCAGCTTTCCCCACAACATGCTTAATATAATTAATTTGCTCAACTAATACACAAAACAAGAAATATATTATTCCTTAATAAAAAAATTCAATCCCAGTTCTTTTGTTTGAAAAACAAAACTAAGAAAATTTTTTTTTTTAATTATATATGTGTACGTAGTTTTACAAAACCAAGTCCGTCGCTATAAGCCTAATAATACTAGTTTTATGGGAAATCTTTTTAACCCCTTTTCATTTTGCAAAAATGCGACTTGCTTATTTAACAGTTCTTTGTTAGAAGCACAAATGACTTACGCGAATATATTTTTTTACTGTCCGTCCTTTGCTCTCAACAATTCTGTGGTAGACCGTTTTAATAAATAGTCAATCCGGATTTTGCTCAAATATCAGATGTTGTCCTAATAATAACGACACACTTACACAATATCTGTAATAGTTGACGCGGATAACATTTATCTTAACGAGTCAGTGAAACTTGAAGAGAAAAAATAAAGGTATTAGTGTATTCAATTATTTCAATAATTGAAAATGTCTTAGGCGTTTTTTAGTTTTCGATTTTTGGTAGCAAGTTTTGAATTTGTGTTTGTTTTTGTTTTGTTTTTTCGCTTAACTACTCAGTAGTTAATTTGCTGTTAATCCTTGCGAATCCAAATATCTGACTAAGATGTTTTTTTTCCGTGAAGATCTTGCGAATAACTTTGGGTGATTTTATTTTTGCAGTGAACTCGTTTCGATTCCTCGTCGCCAATCTGCTGTGAAGTTGTTCCACAGTAAATAATAAATAAAGGAAGTCAAGTCGAGGGTTGGTTTAACAGGTGTATTAACAAAGTAAGAAAGTGACTAACTCTTGGCAAGACAGTTATAAGACTGGGTATTTATCTACTCCCCACAGAGTAAAATGTGACACAAGGTCGGAAAGTGGGGTTTTGATAAATCAGCACTCTAGAGGGAGAGCACCTATTACCTTTAAAAATTGCCTGAACAGCCCCGTCGGCATTCCCCGGTAGGGGCGCCTCAGACAGTAAGCAATAAACTTACTCTTCCCCAAAGAGGGGAGGCAAAGCCTGGGAGGGTGGACCTCCTAGAACTGCACAGGACCAGTCTCGTGCAGTATCCATCGGAACAGATACTACACTTTGATCTTGGCCAAAAGGCCAAGAAAGTGACTGAACGACAGTTACAAGACTGGGTATTTATCTACTCCCCACAGAGTAAAATGTGACACAAGGTCGGAAAGTGGGGTTTTGATAAATCAGCACTCTAGATGAAGAGCACCTATTACCTTTAAAAATTGCCTGGCCAGCCCCGTCGGCATTTCCCGGTAAGGGCGCCTCAGACAGCAAGCAATAACCTTACTCCTCCCCAAAGAGGGGAGGCACAGCCTGGGAGGGTGGACCTCCTAGAACTGCACAGGACCAGTCTCGTGCAGTATCCATCGGAACAGATACTACACTTTGATCTTGGCTAAAAGGCCAAGAAAGCGACTGAACGACAGTTACAAGACTGGGTATTTATCTACTCCCCACAGAGTAAAATGTGACACAAGGTCGGAAAGTGGGGTTTTGATAAGTCAGCACTCTAGAGGGTGAGCACCTATTACCTTTAAAAATTGCCTGGCCAGCCCCGTCGGCATTCCCCGGTAGGGGCGCCTCAGACAGCAAGCAATAAACTTACTCCTCCCCAAAGAGGGAAGGCAAAGTCTGGGAGGGTTGACCTCCTAGAACTGCACAGGACCAGTCTCGTGCAGTATCCATCGGAACAGATACTACACTTTGATCTTGGCTAAAAGGCCAAGAAAGCGACTGAACGACAGTTACAAGACTGGATATTTATCTACTCCCCACAGAGTAAAATGTGACACAAGGTCGGAAAGTGGGGTTTTGATAAATCAGCACTCCAGAGGGAGAGCACCTATTGTCTTTAAAAATTGCCTGGACAGCCCCGTCGGCATTCCCCGGTAGGGGCGCCTCAGACAGCAAGCAATAAACTTACTCCTCCCCAAAGAGGGAAGGCAAAGCCTGGGAGGGTTGACCTCCTAGAACTGCACAGGACCAGTCTCGTGCAGTATCCATCGGAACAGATACTACACTTTGATCTTGGCTAAAAGGCCAAGAAAGCGATTGAACGACAGTTACAAGACTGGATATTTATCTACTCCCCACAGAGTAAAATGTGACACAAGGTCGGAAAGTGGGGTTTTGATAAATCAGCACTCCAGAGGGAGAGCACCTATTGTCTTTAAAAATTGCCTGGACAGCCCCGTCGGCATTCCCCGGTAGGGGCGCCTCAGACAGTAAGCAATAAACTTACTCCTCCCCAAAGAGGGGAGGCAAAGTCTGGGAGGGCGGACCTCCTAGAACTGCACAGGACCAGTCTCGTGCAGTATCCATCGGAACAGATACTACACTTTGATCTTGGCCAAAAGGCCAAGAAAGCGACTGAACGACAGTTACAAGACTGTGTTTTGTCTTCTGGTGTCTCGCACTATTTATAGTGACAACCGGTGTTGTTTGTCCTGTGTAAGAACGGCCGGTGTAACAATAATCATTTTTTTAGTCTTAAGTATTTCGTAAAATAACTTCATCATATTTTTAGTAAAATATTACATACTTTTATAATTAGTAAAGTTCTTTTTTATTGAAGTCGTGCCCGTGTGATCTAATGGAACGGTGTGATAATACCGCTTTCTGTTATACAGTACTTTAACGCACGTGTGTAGCCCGAGAAGTATAGTGAAAATGGAAGAAGTTATTTTGAAGCACCTATTTTTATTTAAATTGGAAAATGAGGGAGAATGCTGTTAGAAACCACAAATAAAATGCTGCAATATACCTTTTTCTATTTTCAATATATATATATATATATATATATATATATATATATATATATATATATTTACAAATTCACCAAAAAATCAGTTTTTATTTGCATGCAGTTGTTTCGGCCTACCACCAAGATATATATAATGTTCGAAACGTATAAGGCATTTATTAATTTTTGAAGTCGTCATCAGTGCTCGTAAAGAAGAGGGTATCCCACGAGACAGGAAAAAACTGTATGCATTCCGCATTCATTTATTTTTTGTTTTTTATATTTATGGAAATAATATATAGTGAAACAAAATATAAAAAATTAAAAGTAAATAAATGCGCAATGCATACAGTTTTTTCTCGTCTGGAGGATTACCCTCTTCTTTCCAAGCACTGATGATAGCCTCTTCAAGAAAAATAAAGACCTTATACGTTTCGGACATTACATATATCTTGGTTGTAGGCCGAAACAATTGTATGCAAATAAAAACTGATTTGTTGGTGAATTTGTGAGAATTTATTCACTACATTTGATGGGGTTTCTATGATATTAAAATATATTTTATTACAGCTCTAGTCCAACACTATCGATCTATTGTAAAACTTTGTGTTATGAAAATTTATATTGCAAATGGTAAATTAAAATATAAATATATACATATATATTATATATATATATCATTTTTGAATTGTTTTTATTATTATTATTATTATTATAATTATATGTGCGCGTGCCTCTCTGTCTCTTGATACCCTATAACTGCTTAAGTTTATTTTCAGCTTTAAACGTGCACTATAAATGGTAGTACCTTAAAGAATATCCGTTCTCGCTTTTGTGAATAGCCGATGGAGGGACATCGGGGAGATGAAATATCCTAAAACTCTTGTGATTGCGATATCTTTAGTTAGCATTTAAAATATATTTTCTGTAAAATCCCATCCTTTGAGTATAATTGATTGAAGTATTAGCCATATTCCAGGGGATAGAAAGATGTTTAAGATATAAGAAAAAGAAAGAAGAAAACTTATCAGTTCCTTATTGACAAGACACTTTTTAGGAATATTCTATAACTGCATGAAAAGAGTGTGAAGGGTGGTTATGAGTTCGAGATGAACTTTTTTCCACATGATGAAACACATTTGTCAAAACGAACCTTTCAACATTGCATGAGGTAGTTTTGGAGTGTGGGCCCTCAAACATGATGTAAATGCATAAGAATGGTGGGCTGAGATTTCACCCATGTGAAGTGGCTGCAGAATTTAATTTCTAAGACATTAAATACATCATATGTTTATTTTGGATGTTACAACATTTAAAAAAAAATGTTTTCAATATGTTTTTCTCTCTTTATAAGAAAGTTGTGTAGCCACTTGGATGTTGGTTGAAGGATAGTTAAAGATGGGTGGTGTAACACAAAAAAAGTTCTGCGACACACAGAGGCTCTGATTGGTTGAGCTGAATAACCTGTTAAGAGAGAGAAAATGTTTAAAAGAGTTAAAGTCAAAGATTAAGGGCAGTGGTAAAACAATCATGTTTGGTCCTGTGTATAACACAAAATTGCATTTGGTAGCAGTTACGCGTATATTTTGTTATGTGGAGTCACCTCTTTGTTGCCATTAAATCCAGGTACACTCCCACCCTAAGGGGAATTACCTGGCAGAGTTTATCCAATTGGATAAATAAAATCAATCCTGGCCATGATGAGAAACTGCATCTGGTTACATGTACGAGTCTTATTTTTCAATTTGTGTTTTTCTTTGTTTACATATTGTTAATAGCACTGGAACACAGGAAGGAGAGGTGCTAGTGTGATCGCAAGAATCAGGAGTGGATAAGGAAAGTTACATTGCAACAAAGGGAAGTTTCTATCAGACATGTTTATGATGATGTATAGAAGTGAAACCTAGCCGGTTGAGGACATGCGTTTCATGGAGAGAAATGGTATGAAAATGATACGATGGATGTGTAATGCGAGTCTTAATGACTGACTTAGTTCTAATGACCTCAGAGGAAGATTAAATCTAGACTGTATACGGAGATGTATGCAGAACAGGAGACTTCAATGGTATACTTGACTTGAAAGAATGAATAAATGAATTCTTTGGTTAGTGGATATAGAACAATAGAGGTAGCAGAGGAAAACTTAGGGAACACATGGGAGGAAGTGATGAGGATGGACTTGAGAGTAAGAGAGATAAATAAAGACCTTCCAGAGACAAGTCAATTTCTAAAAGACGCCCAACACATGCCAGCATATAAAACATATGATGAATTGAATATGGTACGTTGATGCGCCACAGACTACTAAATCGTTTGTTTTAGTAATATCACCTATACAAACAATAGCATATAAAAGCAGCTTAATACATGCCATATTTTCGGAGATACGTTTACAACATAAAAAAAAATATAATTTATTTAATCAACCTGCCTTGGTTATTTTTATTTTATTTATTATCTGGTTATATTACAGGGAAATATGAAGACGCATGTAAAGAAATATTCTTATATTAATACACATAGAAAAGTAAAGGACAACTTATTACACCAGGAAAAGTTAAAAAAAACTTCTTCTTAAAACTTCTTGAAATATTGCAGCTAAAGTTTCAATTTGACAAAAAAATAGATTATATAACTAAAACTGAATAATTATAATTTAATTATTAAAATATATCACTTGAAGAGACTGGTAAAATGACTGACTTTTAGGGAGAGTTGACTAATGTATACTCAATTTTTGACTTGGTGTAGGTATACAAATTAATATTTTAAAAATAATATTTATTATTTATTTATGAATAAAATTTGTCAATTTGTTATGAAAAAAATTATTAATAATGAAAATTTATTAATTTATGCTAAAAATTTTAAAAATGTTTCACTCAAATTTTTAACAATTAGTGATAAAATAATGCAGTGAAATCAATCAAAGGCGGTGCATCTTATAATTTCACTTTTTATAACTATCACAAGTTTTTTTTATGATACAGTAGAATTCAACATCATCTTTAGAGGCAAAAGTAAAAAAGCAAAATATAAAAGTAAATTATTTGAAATACATTTTTTTGTTCGCTATCAAAAGTAGACAACATTAGGTAAAAGTATTTCTTTTTAAAAGATATAATAAAAGAGTGCTGTAATAAGTGACTAATTAGATTAACTGTAAAATTAAGCAAAATCTAATATATTTTACTTTACCGAAGAATGTTGATTGATTATTTCGATCTCTGGCAGAACTTAAATTTAATCATTAAACAATTATAATTTGTGTTTAGTCATCATTACAGTTGATTGATTTATTAAAAATTAATTAGAACCACCTGATTAATTATTGTCAGAGTCATTTACATGCCAAACATTTCACTTCTTAACGTTCATTTATTTTAGTTTTTTAGTTTACTTTTGTTTATTTGATGGTTATGATTGTTACTCATTTTTTCCAGTCCCATAAAGTATGTATTATCAAGTAAATGGTCAACTGTATACGAATTTATCATTTTCTATATTCAAATCGAATACTTTTTATTATCTCATTAAAAATCACTAAGTAAAAAATATCAACTATGCTGATGCTATTTTTGAAAAATATAATTCAGTCATTTTCTAGTTCCTTTCAAGTGATATTTTTTTAAAACAATTAACTTATAATTATTTATCTTAATTTCATAATCTAATGTTCATTGCAAATTCAGGCTTTTGCGCCAATATTTAAAGAAGTTTCACAAAGAAGAAGTGTGATCATCCTTTACTATTCCAGATGTAATGAATTGCTCTTCATCGTACGTCCGCATTTTTCCTTGTAATCCACTTTTTCCAGTCATAGCAAGAATATTAAAAATAATTCTCAACAAATAAGTTCAAATATAAGAGAAATAAGTCGACTCAAGTTACCGATTCACTCCCGTTATATGGGCTGGCCAATTAGTCAAACAACAATTTCAAATTTTTTTAAATTTTTGTATTTTGTATAAATCTTACTTCTATTTTTGCTATTTTTCTTTGCCAAGATTTGAAGAAAAAACCTTCTAAATTTATTTTGCCAAATTTCAATTATATTCATTTTGCAGTGTTATATAATAAATTATGAACTTTTAGAAACATGGACCGGAAGTAAAATGATTTTGTTTTTAATCTTGATTCAGGCGTAATGATAGATTTTTTTAAAATTTTATATTTAATTTTTTAATAATTTTTTAAAATTATTAAAAAATTCTTTTGAATTTTAAACAATTAAAAATTTTAAAAATCTATATTTTGTATAAATCTTACTTTTATTTTTGCTATTTATTCTTTGCCAAGATTTGAAGTAATAACATTCAAATTTATTTTGCCAAATTTCAATTCTTTTCATATTTAAGTGTTATAGAATGAATCATGAATTTTTAGAAATATGGACCGGAAGTAAAATGATTTTGTTTTTATTCTGTATTCAGGCGTAATGAAAGATTTCTTTTTTGATTTTTAAAATTTGATTTTTAATTTTTTTTAAATTTAAATAACAATTTAAAATTTTAAAAAATTCTATATTTTGTATAAATCTTGCTATTTTTTCATTGCCAAGATTTGAAGAAATAACATTTCAAATTGTCTTTTAGCATTTTACGTTTTTATATTTTCAATTTTTCTTTTTCTTCTATATTTAGCATGAGCTTAAGCATGATTTTTTCTTTCTAATTTCTTCGTCATCCAAGTTATTACCCATCTATTTTCATTCACCTTTTTATCAGACACAGGCCCTGGATTACCCCCTCCCCCTCAATAAAGAGAAGCATCAAAATGTAAGCATACAAGCGATATTTATTATAAAAGTGAGTGCTTATTTTCTGTTAATTTAGTAAAGCCTGCTTGTATATATATATATATATATATATATATATAATTTAAAGTTAATTTGTCAGGATAATCTGAAATGTAATAGTAATTGTGAAACATATTAGATACAGTATCTCTACCATATAGAATGTCTTTATATTTTAAAAAAAGTGCAAAAAACAATCGCGCAAAATAATAAATCGAAAATTCATTCTAAAAATATTTCTTAATTAATTAGAATTAAGTATGAAAACTAATTCTAAAAGAATATTTAAGAAATTTTCGAATTCAAAACAGAGTTTTGCTATGAAGGAGAGCAGTGTTTTTAAAAATCTTTATTCAAGCGTAATGATACATTTTTTCGTGTATTGTTTTGGGGGGGATTTTTTTCCTACACTAAAATGAAGTGCCGAAACAATATCTGTAGTTGTTGTATATTCTTTTAACAATACTGCACATGAATGCTACTACCCTACTCATAACTCTAAGTGCGGTAGGTTGCCAGTCGGACTTAGGGTTAGTGGAAACTCATTGTTCAATTGCATTTAATGTATGAAACATCAATAGCAATTCACGGGTCACTTATTTTAGATTTGTTACTGCCTTTGAAGGAGTGGATATCAACGAAATCTTATTTTAAAACAAAAAAACATTAAAACACTTTCACAAGTTTTAAAATATGCAGGTCAGTAGAAAAGTAAATTTAATTGCGTTTGGGGCACTTGTTTGTTGTAACATTAAAAAAGAAGTGAAAACACAAAAAATGCTGCTGACAGTTTTGTCAATTAAAAAAGTATTAAAAATAATGCCGAAATGTACTTCACTCTGAATAATGTAGGTGACCGAAATAGGATTTAACAAAGAGATTCTTTTTTTGCGCTTAAACCAAATTATTCCAGTATTATTCCTGAGATGTTATTAGTGATGGGCGTTTTGTTCATCCCCATACATATTGAAAAGTCCGTGATTGTGGCTAATGTAATCGTTCAAAACTTAAAACAAATAAATTTGCTCGAATTGTTAAACGGCAGTACTTGCAAAGTGTTTTAGGGGGAACACTATGCCAGTGTAATAGTAAATATGCATTGTAAATGTATTTAAATAAATGGTATTTAAGTCTTGAGAAATATTTTGAATTATAAAAGTATTTCAATTTTATGGTGTTTTTTTAGTGAGGGGGTAATAGTATTTCCTACACTAAAATGAAGTGCAGAAACAGTATTCATATTTTTGTATATACTACACATGAATGCCACTACTCTACCAATAACTCTAAGTCCGGTGGTGTTGCTAGTCGAACTTAAAGTTAGTGGTAAGTAATTTTGTAACTGCATTTAGTAAATGAAACACCAATAGCAACTCATGGGGGGCATTTTGGATTTTTTAATGTCTCTAGAGGGTTGGATATCAACGAAATCTAATATTGAAATTAAAAAGACTTGAAAATAACTTTCAGAAGTTTAAAACTATGCAGGTCAGTAGAACACTATGCAGGTCAGTAGAAAAGTAAATTTTATTTCTTTTTGGAACACGTATTAGTTGTAACATAAAAAAGGAAGTAAACACACAAAAAATGCCGCTAACAGTTGTGTCGATTAAAAAAAGTATGGAAAATAATGACGAAATCTACTTCACTCTTAATAATTTACGTGCTTGAAATAGGATTTAAGAAAATGATTCTTTCTTTTCTCTTAAATTAAAGAAACACAGTAGTTTCCTGAGATGTTATTGACGATGACCATCTATTTTTCCTCATTCATAATGAAAACTTTGTGAATGTGTGCCCTTGTCGCGAATGTAATTGATCAAAAATGAAAAATAAAATTGGTTCGAATTGCTAAACTGCAGTAGTGACAAAGTGTTTTTAGGGGGTAAACTATGACGGTGGGCTAGTAAAGATTTACTGTAAATGTATTTAAATAAATGATATTTCAGTCCTCTGAAATATTTTGAATGTTCACACGTAATTGCCTATATAAGCAGAATCTTTAGTTTTACGAAAACAAATTCGCCGAAATCGGAATAAACCGAAAACATTGATATCCCCGGCCAGTAGGCTGAATGTACAACTGGTCTAAATAATGTTTTGAGTATGAAAAAATGTATTGCTTATTTTTATGAGTCTAACTTTAACTGACCCAAATTATCTCGTTCAATGTTTTAAAATCAGTTATGAAGTAGTTGGTAATCAGAGGCCCCAAAACTAAAAAGGCATTGCATGATTAGTATCCCACGTTCTAACGTGAAAAATGATGCAGTCATTATGTGCGTGGATATGAGAAAGAAAGAAAACTTTGTGTTTTTTATTTTCTGTAATGAAAGAAGAAATAATTAGAATAATATTTAGACGGAATAATTAAGCATTAGTTTAAAATGATCATTTAAAAACGTGGAAAAATACCTTATTGTTTTGATTATCGTCGCCGTATTGTCCGACTGGATTATGCTTGTTTGTGGGTTCGTTTCGAAACTATATTTGTGTATCGTAATGTAGCAATGGAATAGATAAGGAATGAAAAAAATACTATTCTGTTATTCGTTAATTTACCGGTGATTATTTTTTTTTATATAAGAATAAAATTATCACCTAAAAACATTTCATAACAATTCTTCTATCTTTTTTACTTGTTGGTATTCTTGGATGCGATTTTTTATTATTGAATTACCCATGTATTTCTCTATCATTTAAACTGGAATAAAATACAGTTTACATTTAAAATACTAAAGATAAATTGATTGGAACATTATCTGAAGCGTTGGTGAATTTTCTTTTCATAACATTTTACCATACATCTTTTTTAGTACAACTTTTTGTGGAATATGATCAACACTATTACATTACTCATGAAGTTTTCCATCTTTTAAGTTTAAATAAAGTATAGTTTTCTTTTGAAATAAACACAATTTAGAATTACACTGATGCGGGCGTTAATGACATGGGTTTACATGACATTTTACCATGCATATATTTTTACTATTTTTCTATCATATATACCAAAGAAAGTATAAATTGCTTTTAAAATATAAAATAAAATATGTTGAAGCTAATCGAGTGCGTTACTCTCTTTTTTGGTCCTTACATGTTTTAATATATCTTTTTTTACTGGACAAAATTTCAATATTTGTAATGTCAAAATGTAGCTTCTATGGGGTTCTACAAATAAAAACGAATCAAATTTAATTCAAAACTGAATTAGTTACAAAGCTTTGACGATGCCACGAGTGACCGAAATGTGGGCTTAAACATATTATACCGCTGTAAGAGGTGTATGATAAATTGTTATGTATTAAGCTGCTTTTTTCTTGATGCTACTGTTTGCACGGATTACTAAACAAACAATTACAATGAATGGCTCTCGTCTTGAGAAAGCCTCCTGCTTTGACAAGCTTATTGGACTGACCTGAAATAGAAGACTTACATTAAACCGTGTCCAATGGTTACCGGAAAAATGGTTGGATCATTCTACCGCTCCCAAAATATTGTTTGCCCAGATAATATTACTAAACAAGCGATTATTTTGTCATATTGTATACAGTCGTAAATAAATTTCCAATATTATACATATATAAAATGTGCATAGTATTTCATTGGCTGGTGCAGCAAGGAGATACCGTTACATTGCTAGCAAAAACGTGAAACAAAGATTTGCTGCAAAGCTAGGGAAATGAGTCATTTATAAATATTCGGCTGATCAAATACATTAATTTACATTATTAAAAACTCGTTAAAGCAACCATAAAATGAGTAAGAACTTGAAAAACAAATACTTTTACAGAAATGACTGAATTGAACCGGAAGAAAGTTGAAATGCCATATAAGAAAACATACATACACACAAACGCAGCAGCTTTTTAGATAATCTGTCCTCATCATCAACGCGGATTAATGGTTCCTGTGGGTCTATTCTGTGACTAATCACCCGGCTGGTCAAATTAGTCAGAGGATAACTAAATTCGCATTGTGAATCTTCAGCGTGCTCGTGTTCTTTTTCTTTTCACCTCAAGTTATCTTGTAGGGATCTCAAGATGGTCACATGTCGGTTTAAATGATAACCACTAGACGTTCACAAACACATATCGAACACATGTAGTTTTTTTTCGAAATTTTTTAGACAAGGATTGATAATTTGGATTATTTGGATTATCCGAACTACTGTCTCACCTTAGGTGTTATTCTAACAACATATTGTCCAATGTAACTCCCGTCCTTTTTAAGGTGCGTCTGTTGAACTCATGAATCTTTATATCGAACTCAGGAATCAGTACGTAATTTCAAACGGAACCATTTTTTGAATCCATGAGGTTCGATCGCTCTCATTACATCAGCCATGACCGGGTAGAAGTCTTAAGTAATTCGTAATTGTATTCTTAGTATCGCTTGTACTGAGGATTGAACATGTAAACTCTAATAGACTGTCACTTAGAACTGATTACTATTAAGAAGTTTATCCGTAGTACCACGGGTTCATGAAAGCATGTAGGTTGTCAAATGTTGGGCTCACCTTCCATAGGAGGTCTCATGATGGTAGGCCTAGAATTGAGTACAGGACATAAAATATTCTTCTTTGTCTAGAATGTAGCAAGGTTGTGATGAGCAGAGATGGACTGATATAAGAACTAAAAGTCAATCAAGAAAAAACTTGATGTTTCTAACAACATAAACACCTTCTGTCGGTAATGCATGTGATATCTCTGTAGCCATGCAAGACAAATACAATATCGTATTTAGTTGCATAGAAAAAAATAATATGAGTACTTTTGTGTACAAAAAAGTTTTTAAAATATTGATATAAGTATTTTGAAGGCACCAAAAGATTATCATGAGTACTTTTGTTGACAAAAGTGTAAACAAAATAATATAAGTATTTTTGAAGAAACAATAAAGTTAGTGAGTAATTATGAAGACAAAAAACTAATATAAGTACTTTTGAAACACATAAAAATTCAAATGAGTATTTCTGTAGACAAAAAACTTAAACAAATAATGTAAGAATGTTTGATTACCCAAAGCAGAGCAACGTTTATTAGTACTTTTGAAGACACACACATGCACATAACAATTAATGTGCACATCTTTAAAGGTACAGACAATTAATTTAGGAAATAAACAGACGAGTTCAGAGTTTTTGGTTACAAACAAGTTCAACAAATTGTGAGGCAAATTTATTTGCTCATTTACCTGCCTTTCCAGATGTTCTGAAAGGTCAATCTTATTATGAGTGTTTCATCATCTCATTACTATCTGTTCCGTAGTCTGGATGATCGTTGAGGCGCCAAAGATGACCGGGCAACCAACATTCTCTAGCCCTCCAGATTTTCTGCCTTCCTCAGCATGCTACTCAGCACCTGATCTGTCCACTCTCTGATGTTGTCCATCTACCTCTTTCTTTGTCTGCTCCACCCTTTTTCCTCCTGTAGAGTTCCTTACAGGATTGTTTTTGCAACACCTGATGATTGTATGGCACAGCTGCATGACTTCATTTTCCTCTTCTGCACACATGCCCGACTTCATTTGAGCCTGTTCATCACTTTCTCATTTAAGTACGCATGCAGATTAGGACCCAAACTAAAATCGACTTTGCGTCACTTAAGGTAAGGGTAACAGTTAGCGTTAAGGTTAGGGTTTGTTTGTGTACTAATCTGCTTAAGTACCCTAATTTATAATGCGGTCCCTGTATGAGATTTTGAGGATCTTTCAAAAGCATCATATCTGTGTGGCCTGTATCCTTCTTTACATATTCGCAGTTAAGGTCTACGAATCAAAAGTATACATAAATATAGAGATGACCAGAGAGCGTAAGAAACTGGTTTTTGAGCTGAATATAATGTTTTTGTAATTCCATATGTGCCGAATTTATTTGCTTATGGAGCAAATGGATTTGTAGCACCCTAGAATGAAAAAATAACTAAAAGGACACAGTTTGCATTAACGAATTTTTACTTCTTGTTGAATTGTGAACAAAAGTAAAACTGACCGAGAATAGAACCCATACTATACATTACAAATGTGTTTGAAGCACCCCAGAAAGTACGCGTTTTAGCTTAACACCTTTTTCTTTACTTCCAGTTGAATTATGAACCAAAAAATATGGCGTATTAAAAACGGGTTTATTTACAAAATATTTTACTAATAGCTTAAGCATACATAGTTTTATTTACAAGCACGTTTTGTTAAACGCACATATTTTAATTTAAAGAACAGTTTTGATTTTTTTAAAAATTGGAAATTTACAAAAAATAAAAAATACATAGTATTATTTAAAAAACTTCTTATTTAAAAAAAGTACAAACAAATCAAACAAATATTAACAACATTTAAATGAAAGAATGATGTGCATAGATGGTTTCACAAAATTTGAAAAAGTATTTTTTTTAAATCAGATTGTATTAAGAAATATATATATTTAAAAATATTGGAAGTTTTGCTATAATAATATTTAATTTATCATTATGTACAACACCAGAAGTCAAAAGTAAAACATCAGTGTTTATGTTACATTATGCCAAAGGACGGTAAATCAACTAGTACGAATTTTGACAAGGGTCGAGTTTAGTGCAAGTTAGCTGAAATCTTTTTCCTATGAAAGAATAAACATATATGATGAACCGAAATTCAGAAAACAATGTATGGGCTTCAATAAAGGTTAGACACAAAAGGGGATTAGTCGAGATGATGGATGACGTCAAGTTTGTGACTGTGAGATAACAAAGGCTTTTGACTAAGTTCTTTATAGGATTTTAAGCAAAGCAGACATGACATAATTATGATGCGAGATTTGAAAAGTTGTAGTAGCCGAGAGACAAGATGTGCCCTTTTTCAAGATCTCTGTTCATCAAGTCACTCTATCTTATAATAAGATAAGTAATGTATCCAAACTTTTGAATAAGTGCATAAAATAGACAGTAGTAATGAGAATTTTGGTCTTTCTCTGTGTAAGTTAATGTTTTAGCTCCAGAAAAAATCTCCTTAAATTACAAATGAAAGTCCTAAATCACTTTTCTATTGTGAAAAAAAAAGTTTATTACATATAACCAAACTGAAATCGCTAGACAGAATACACTCACGACAGCACACAGAGAAAGATAGGACAAAGCGAATCAATGCATCTAGACAGAAGAAAAGGGGAAGGAAACACAAAGGAAACATCTAAAGTAAATTCACGCTTTGATTTTGAAACGGACATTTGTCACTTGAAAAAAGAGGTAGTGACACTAAAGGAATGAGTTGCTCATACTCACATTTAAAACATTTTAATGTACACCCCATGAAAAGAATTGAAAGAAATTAATGATCAGACCCACACACATATGAAACACACCCACACACACATCTACATTAGTTAATTATTAAACACAGACTCAGATATAATGAACACATCCATACACACGTTAAAAGAATTGAGAAATGCGAAAACCACGTATGTGAAGAACAGATTTAAAAATAGGTTTAAAGACTTTTTTAAATACAGTTTTTAAAGTAAAAACGTTACATTGAGGCAACATGAGTCCTTTTGGTTGTTGCTCATTCTAGGATGCCTCAAATCTATTTGATCCTTGTTTATTTACCTACTTTCCACATGTTCCGCAAGATCAATTTTATTATGGGCTTTAACCATTAATAAATGTTACACGTGTGTCCATGTCCGGTAACAAATTACCTATAAATTTACCTCAATTTAAGAAGATTTCTTCTCTTTGGACTAACGACATTAATCTAGGCAATGGCCACATTGAATATTGTTTTACGTAACGACTATTTATTGGATAAAATATGCAATCAGCAGTTTCGTTAAGGAAACGAACGAAAAGAAAGAATTCACTCAAAATTCCAGCACGTGACATAAACACCTAAACACACAGCGTTCTTTCTCTCTTTCCTATTCTGTTCCACAAATAACATACATGCGCACGACATAATCCTGCTTAGCCCTTTGGGACAAAAGGCCATCGACAAACACAATGAGAAACATACACGAACATCTGAACACTCAACGAAGCACACACATGCCTCTCACTTAACCGATGTGCGCAGTTCATTCATACACTTTCTTTGTGGCAAAAACAGGAACGCTAACATACGCACACATCTACATGTCAATCCCATTTACACACAAATAAATGCAAGGCTTCAGCCGCAATGAACATGTTTACTCAATTTATTCTTACAAACAGATTTACTTTACCGGAACGTTCTTTAGGCCTTTGAAAAAAATTGTGCTCAACTACTAAAAGACGCAAAGATTTCTTCTTGATAAACGAAACTACACCATTGCCATTCAAAATCAATAGAACAAACTCTGATATACTTTTCAAATTGGCAGGCAGTCTCTTTATTCGGCTATCGCAAATGTAAGTCGACATGGTGAGGGAGGCGAAAGAGAGACAGGCATAGTTCATTTTCAAGACATTTTCTTTTCACACGTCTACTCGGCTCGCTTCCTAGCCGCCTTCCCACTTACATAGGAAACCTTACTTTTTCAATTACATTAACTTCACATGATTCACAATTACATCACTTCCGTGCACATGTTTTTGACACAGCTGGCCTTTTGAACTCACCAAACAATGCTTTGCTCTGGTTTGTCCTTGAATGCTTCTACGGACATTCAAACAAAAACAACAGTTATATTACACCCATTGAAATACTCAACACTCAACATACAACATGAGTAGATAAACGTATTCAGTAATTTTAAAATGAAGAATTAATAAAACTGAGGAGTCCTGAAACTAAAGAAATAAACAAAGAATTTGTAGAGACAACTGAAGAAGCTGCACTTTTTTTATAAAACAAAAATTGGAGTACTTTTAGAGAAAAACAAAAACGCATATTTTCATTATTATTATTGTAATGAATAATTACGAGTAACTTGCCTTACTCTGACTTATCTCCCCTTTGGAGAACTCTCCTGCTTCTACTAACCACCATAAATAGTAGCACTAATACTGTACCGACATTGTGTGCTGAATAAAGCTTTCCCAAGTTACGTCTGTTCTTGTTAGTCATTACAATTTATTCAGCACACAATCAACATAGAACAATTAATGCGCCCACAACGGTTCGACGTGGAACCTGACACTTCTAACTCTGAACAACGTTGGACTCATTGGAGAGCGACATTTGAAAACCTTTTGCAAACGTTGCCTGCAGAAAACCCACTACGACCGATAAACTTATCAGGACTACTAACTATGTATCTCACACGATACACGAAATTATTATGGACTGCAGCACTTATGAAGAGGCTTTAGAAACATTACACACCACTTACCGAAAGCCCAAAAATGAAATATTTTCGCGATATTTACTTGCTACACGGCGACAACAAAATGACGAATCTTTGGAGCAGTTTTTAAAAGAATTACGAACTCTTAGCAAGGACTGTAATTTCCGGGTAATATCTGCCGAAGACATTCGAGACGAGCACATTATGGATGCTTTTATTAACGGACTCCAGAATGTGCAGGTAAGACAAAGACTGCTCGAAAAAAAATGTCTGGACCTCAGAACAGCTTCGAAATTGCGCCCAAACAGTCGGTGTTCTACCTGCAGTCGGATAGGTCGGTGCTGCTTTGAACAACACACACTCTTGTTATACGGCCCCCTATTGTGTGCATTCTTCTCCGGACCCCTCCTCTGTGACTTCCTTCCCTAACCAGGAAATTCCGGGCACTGCAAACCTTTCAGAGTTGCCTATCACCGCTGCTTTCACAGGTCGTAAATGCCACTTTTGTGGGTTAAGTACACACCCTCGTTTTTCTTGTCCGGCCAGAGATGCTAGGTGTCACAAGTGTGGGAAATTGGGACATTTTTCTAAGGTGTGTAGGTCTACCAAAAATAATGTTTCTAAAAATTCTATCGCCTCTCTCATGGTAGCTACTATAACAGCTGCGTCTCCAGACTCCCTCTCGAAAAGTATAATGCGGGTTAAAATTAATGGCGTTTCTTCTGATGCATTAATTGAGATTCCCTTCGGAGGACCCAAACATTTGCGGTTTAACAGCAGTCAATGTTCAGTACCCATCTCTCTTTAATAATTTATCTCAAGACTGCAAACCTGTAGCGATGAAATCTAGACGCTACTCACTTGAGGATAAACAGTTCATAAAAACCGAGATTACGAGAATGCTTGGTGAAGGAATCATTGAAATTAGTGAGTCTCCATGGAGGGCACAAGTAGTAATAACATCTTCCGAAAACCAAACAAAAAAAAGACTTGTAATTGATTACTCTCAAACAATAAATAGCTTTACTCTACTGGATGCGTACCCACTACACCGGATAGATGAAATTATAAGCGAAATTGCTAAATATAAACTGTATAGCACACTACACCTTAGAAGTGCCTATCACCAAGTGGCTATCAAACCAGTCGATCGAGCCTACACGGCTTTTGAGGCAAATGGCCACCTCTACCAGTTTAAAAGAATACAATTTGGAGTAACGAATGGTGTTGCCAATTTTTAGCGGATTATGGATAAAATAATTAGCGATGAAAAATTGGAGGGCACTTTTGGCTACATTGATAATGTAACAATATGTGGACACAACTATGCAGACCATAATCGTTATCTGAAACGATTTATGGCGACGATAAAAAAATACAACCTCACACTAAATAACGATAAATATACTTTTAGCGTAGACACCATTAATTTACTAGTATATACCGTAAGCAAAGGATCTATGTCACCAGCCCCAGAACGATTGAAGCCGCTGCTAAAACTGTCAATACCTAATAATATATGTGCCCTAAAACGAGCCCTTGGTATGTTCGCACATTACTCATAGTGGATTGCTTCTTTTTCAAGCAAAATTCACCCATTGGTACAAACGGACACTTTCCCCCTCTCGCACACAGCAATGGAGGCCTTTAAAGATAATTAAAAAGGATATAGCCAATGCAGCAATTACGACTATAGCCCCCACTATTCCTCTGGTGGTGGAGACAGATGCATCTGATTATGCAATTGCTGCCTCTCTAGGACAATCCGGACGTCCGGGCGCTTTTTTTCAAGGACCTTGTCGCGTTCAGAACAACGACACTCAGCAATCGAAAAAGAGGCTTATGCTTTAGTGGAAGCACTCAGAAAATGGAGACACTATTTGATCGGACGACATTTTAGACTGATTACTGATCAACAATCCGTCGCATTTATGTTTAACACCAGGACAACAAGCCAAATCAAAAATGATAAAATAGCGAGGTGGAAAATAGAACTCTCCTGTTTTTCTTTTAATGCAATCTACCGACCCGGTAACGAGAATGCTGCGGTTGACGCACTATCGAGAGTATGTAGCTCGATACCACACACGGATGAGCTTCGGACTTTACACAATGAACTGTGCCACCCAGGAATAACACGAATGACACACGTTTTACGAACCAGAAATCTACCATATTTTTCAAATGACGCAAAGAAAATGATAAAATCGTGTACAATATGTGCTGAACATAAACCACAATTCTTCAGGCCTAAACCCGGGACACTGATAAAAGCGACACAACCGTTCGAAAGAATACGCATCGATTTTAAGGGTCCACTACCATCTAATAATAGGAATCGTAACATTCTAACCGTCATCGACGAATATTCACGATTCCCATTCGCATTTCCTTGTCCAGACATATCAGCGAAATCGGCGATGCGGTGCTTGTGCTCTTTATTTGCCATTTTTGGTGTTCCAGCCTACATCCATTCAGATCGTGGAGCCTCTTTTATGTCTGAACAACTCAAACAATTTCTTCACGAACGAGGAGTAGCCACAAGCCGGACGACGCCGTACCACCCTCAGGGAAACGCCCAATGTGAGCGCTATAACGGTATAATATGGAAAAGCATACAACTAGCGGCCGCAAATCGCAAATTCCCAATTACCCACTGGGAAGATTTTCTCCCAGAATCTCTGTACACCATTAGAACGCTCTTATATACAGCCACAAATGTCACGCCTCACGAGAGGTTTCTTCCATTCTAACGAAGAAGCTCGGCGGGAACTTCGCTTCCATCATGGCTCTCGAAACCTGGAACGGTTCTTCTGAGACGTTTCGTCCGTCATAGTAAGAATGACCCATCAACGAACCAAGTATAACTGATTGAGGCGAATCCACATCATGCTTTGATACGACATTCTGATGGAAAATAATCGACTGTTTCCCTTAGAGACCTTGCACCTGCAGGGGATATACCTACACTCAATATAACCCCCGGGAGACGCCTACATCTCAAGACCCTTCCACCTTGGCTGAAGGTCAAGCTGCACCATATGACTCATCTACGGACTCAGTACAACCATCAGATACGGAGTCCATAACATCTGTAGAAAGTCAAGGTACTCAGAACGAGCCAGAGATGAACGATCATCCACTTGCTCCAAAACAAGCTCATCCTCGAACCAATTCAGAACCCCTGTTTTCAGAATCACAACCACCCGCACCCAGAAGGAGACATATTTATACTCACTCAGGACGGAGAGTGAAAATCGACCCCTGCGTATCGTCAGACTCAGAAACCCAGATTCCTGATTCTACTCCCGATACCAGACTACCGAGGCGTTCCAACAGAACCAGCAAAAAGCCCAGTCGATGGAACGACTTTATTCCCTTATGATTGAAATAGAAGGGGGTGAATGTAATGAATAATTACGAGTAACTTTCCTTGCTCTGACTGATCTTCCCTTTGGAGAACTCTCCTGCTTCTACTAACCACTATAAATAGTAGCACTAATACTGTACCGACATTGTGTGCTGAATAAAGCTTTCCCAAGTTACGTCTGTTCTCGTTAGTCATTACAATTATTACCGTTATTATTAGTATTAGTGTTATCATTACTATTATTGTTATTGTTATTATTCTTATTGTTTTTGTTATTATTATTTTTAGTATCATTATTATTGTTAGTGTTATTATTATTGTTATTGTTATTATAATTATTATTAGTAGTATTTGTTTGTTTGTTATGCTTCTTCTGTTGCATTATGGAGGGCCCTATGCCGGATAAGAGTAAATCAACTAGTATGAATGCTGACAGGGGTCGAGCTTAGTTCAGGTTAGAATGATATGAACTTTAGGAAATGGATACGCTCCCATGGTGAATAATCAGACAGGATGAACCGGGGGTTAGATCACAAAGCAAGAGGTAAAAAAAAACAAAGGGGGCTAGTAGAGATGACTAATGACGTCACGTTTTTTGAATGTGATGAAACAAACGCTTTTGAGAAAGTTCTGTGTGGAAGCGAAGATATGTAGATGTGCAAATAATATGCTGTAAAACTTTGAAACAGTGAGTACAGCCAGAAGGCAAAATGCGCCCCCAAGAAGTCTGTTCATCGAGTCACTCGTTTATCCTTTAATGAAATATGTACCAAACCTTTTGAACATTGTATAAAATAGACAGTAGTTAAGAGAAATCTGGTCTGTCTCACTCCCTCTCTCTCACCCTTTCTCTCTCTCTCTCTAAGGGTATGCATTCTTTCTAGAAAGAATAAAACTCCTTAAATTCCAAATGAAAGTTGTCGAGTCTTCTTTCTTGGCGTAGAAACGTTTGTTTTATCTCGCTAAACTGAAGAAGTTTCTAGACCACGCATCATCACGGCCATGCAGACAAAAAGAAAAGAATGAAGGAATTAATGCAGCGATCACTAGAGGAAACGATGACGGCGGCGACAGTGAAAGAGAAAAAGCGACGGCGAGACAAAGGTACTCCACGCACTAGTAATCTAACAGACATTTCAGATCGCCACGCAGTTATAGAAAAGAAGGCGAGACAAATGCGAGTTAAGGTATGTCTCACACACACACATAATATAATGAACATTTGGGGTTTGTCTCTTGCTACTTCAAAAGAGACTAATGATTGAACACACACCCGCATACAGAATTTCATGAAACGCAATCACGTATAATGAACACATCCACACACACGTTAAAAGAATTAAGATACGCTGAAACGGCGTATGTGAGAAGAGACAGAAAAACAAGTTAAAGTATTTTAGTAACGTTTTAAAAGTGAATGCCACTTTGTAAGCATTTCCGATTTTCAACCCTTTAAAAGAAAAAATTGCACCGAAAATATACAATATTAATATACAGACCAAATTTGGTTAAATATGTCATTGTTCGCATCCCAACGGTACACTCTTAATTTCTGTTTTGAATTGAAAATTGTGTACTCACTAGTAAGAAAATAAATATTCAGATAAAATGCTGTTAAATCTTTATATATAAAACTTAATATATGTATGTATATATGTGTGTTACCTATAGAAAGAAAGGTTAAATAATATGCATAACATCTAACAGTGTATTCTTATGTAAAATCTAATACGAAATATAATGGAAGTGTTCCCGAATCTTTAAGTGCCACCCTAAAGAATATATGAGTGCATAACCTCTTTAAGCTTCAAATATATCCTATTTTGACGGAATTCAAATCATCTGTATGATATTTTCTGGGGAAGATGATGGAAGTGGTCCCGAATATCTCAGTGCAATCCTAAGGAGTATATAAGTGCATCACACTTTTAAAGCTTAAAATATATCCTACATTTATGAAATTTAAATCATCTGTATTAAATTTTCTAGGAAAGACGATGGAAATGGTCCCTGATCTCTCAGTGCCCTCTTAACCTAAGGGAGTTATGGGGACCAAACCTCATTTTAAACTTAAAATATATCCAATTTTGATGAAATTCATATCATGAACTTCTTCAGGGAAGACAATCGAAGTGGTCCTGAATCTGTATGTTACTCTGTATGCCTCGAATATCTTCATGCCCCCACTTCTAAGTGACCCATGAAGATAGAATTCCCTATGTTTCCGATTTTAAAGAAATTTTAAACATATGTATGGCCTGTGCTAAATCTAACACAGATGGACTGAGTTTTGCAAATGAAAAATCAAAGAAAACATCATTAATTAACAAAAAATGTATATAGCTATACATTTACGTGAATGTAAATGTCAGTTATAATGAAGAAATTTTCATTTGGTAAAGTTTATGCAACTAGTGTTCTTTGCTAGAAATTGTTTTGTGAATAAGACAAGATGGCTAAGGATGTGTATGTCTATATTTGTATGTGTTAAAATGCATGCGTGAGTAATATGCGTAGGTGAGTAAAAGAAAATGTGGCACTGTGTAAGTATGCGTAGGTATATCTTGTTTTGTTAGTGTGTGCTTGTAGGTAACAGTTTGCTTCTGTTCACTTGCCATTTTGTCAGTGCGTGTGTAATTTTGCGATAGGTGAAGGAGCTTGTAAATGAGTTTTGAAGTGTTCTTTTTTTTCTCGCCTTCCCGGCCAAAGGCCCTGATGGGGTGTTGAGCGTACATTCTTGTGGGTCCTTTGAGATACGCGTTGGCTTGGATCTGTCTTGGCTGTTTATTTCACTGTCTCTTATAGGGGTTTCTCAGTTTGAATCAATTTGTTAATTTTATATAGGCTTGTAAAATGTTGGGTTTGAAACGGTATTCATTGGTTGAAAACATATTGAGTTAACACGTTCCTGTGAAAACGAAATTGTCTTTTTTTAAGTGAATAGAAAAGTGTATACAAACGTACTAGAGAAAGAGAGAGTAGCTATTCAAGCCATTCGCTTTTTACCGTTCGGATCTTGGTCAACCACATATGTATAAAACACTAATTCAGAGAGTTTTCCAATATTTCAGCTTCTTATGACTATATTAGGAGGCGAAACGAGAGGAGGGGGCAGTAAAAACAAATAAAGTAATATGGTGTTATAGGCAGAGTGAAAATATGCGTAGTGATCCTCATTCAATCCCGAGTTAGTATTTCATAAATACTGTGTATTTTTATTGTTTTTTAAATAGCACGCACGCAAGGTAAATATATAACCTCTTTAAAATCTTGAGACAATTATTAAGAGCGAGAAAGAGAGAGAGAGAGAGAGAGAGAGAGAGAGGTAAACTTTTATTCTATTTTTATTTCTTTTATGTATTTGGTCATTGCTGCTCTTTCCAGTCTTCAAATGTTTCATTATCTGCTGTTCGTGGTGGCAATTTATCAAGGCTTTCAGTGAATCAATTCCAAAGTTGTTACATTGTAAAGCTTAATTACTTTTTAGCTTTAGATCAGGAAATTGTTCATTGAAGATGGGGGGAGGGCATAACGAAAGTTCTCCAAATCCGTCAGATTAGGTTCATTTAAAAGTGTTAAAAGGTCATTTAAATGTGTTAAAACACCATTAAAAAGTGTTAAAACGTCATTAAAAAGTGTTAACACGTAAGGCTTTCATCTTAAGACAGTCTGTTAATAAAAGATGCATAATAAATGTTAAAGCGACCCATTTTAAAAATCGCCATTTTCTGAATATAGACAAAAACAGGACAAATTGGAATTTCAGCAATAGTAGCATCAGATCTTTCAAGAGAAAACAAAGAGAATATCAGGACAGAATGGCATTAGTTAAAAAGGAAGATATTTTCATTTATATTTGCATTGAAAAGATCTTGAAATCGTTTGTAAAAGACTTGCTTTAAGTCTTCTTATCCAATTGGCAAAAATAAGAGACAAAAAATAAAAAAAGGGCTAGAAAATTAGATTTTAAATTTTGAGATGTATTGAAAATTTATCAAATCATAGAATTAGATATGGTAGATGATTGAGACGATTCCTGGAAATAATTTTCAAACATTTGTTGAACACCGATTCTGTGTGCAGGATAAACGAATCACTCGAATTCAGTATGATTAAAATAAATGGCTATTTTTTATTTCTTTTCTTTAAGTACATATTCGGTGGCCTGTATTCAGCTAAGGCAAAACCTATCCATTACGTGACAAAGAGGAAAAAAAGGCTGATTTAATTTTTAGACTCTTCATTTTTTCGACATATGGAATGTAATTACATAGCATCTTTTTTATTTTCACCTACAGGAGTCTAGCAAAAGGTCTCTAGCTTTGAACAATCTCCTATGGATATGTTTTACATAACAAATAATTCCAGCTGACTTTATCTCAATGTTTGAAAACTACATCTCTCTCCCTCTGTCTTTTTCTCTCTATATCCCCCTCTATATATATATACACACACACATAGACACACATAATAAGATTCCGTCAACCCTGTTTATTGAACCCTGTGTTTGAGTCGCAGATGGCTCTTCAGTTCTGCGAGTGATTTGCAGAGAAGTCCACAGATTGTGCAAGAGTGTAAATCGTTTGAGTATATGGCTAGAACAGTAACAGATATTTTGTTGTTTTTCCCTTGTTTCACGAAGTTTAACAATTTTCGATGCTGCATTATTCTTGGTGCCATTATAGCATTCTCTCTTCCATTCATCACGATCAATTGCTGTATCTAAGCAACGGTCGACACACGTTTCGATGATAACCGTCTAGTTTACTATTCAGGAGCATTTTAGGAATTCTGTTATCTTCCATATGTATCACGTGAGCGGCTCAACGTAATTGTGATCTCATGAGAAAAAACTTAATACCATCAGTACTACACATAGTGAAAAGGTCAGCATTGTTCATCACATCACTAAGGGTTATTCCACAAACTTATCGAAGACATCTATTGTGAAAAACATCCAACCGTTGAATTTCCTTTCTATATAATGTCCAAGACGCTGAGACATACAAAAGAGTTGCAAGAACTACAGCCATGTAGACTTGTATCTTGGTTTCAAGCCTTATCCCTCGGTCTTTCCAGAGACGATGACGAAGCTTCGCAAATGCGCTAGATGTTTTAGCTATTCAGTTAACTAAAACCACACTGTGACTCAGTGTAAATATCATCAATTACATGTTTTATTACCCGGTACAAAATCAATCTGGCCAAGATCTTACAAGCTATAGAGAGAACAGAAATTCCACGGTGGTTGTCACATACCTTTCTATTACTTTTGTTTTCAGTATTTGTTTATTTAAATGTTATAAAAATCAATACGTTAACAGTTAAAATAGTCAAATAATTTTCAATAAAGGTTCATTTTTCACAGAATCGAAAGACACCATTGACGATTTCTTTCGATTCCATCTTGTTTTACTAGAGGCAAATATCGGTTACATTCATAAAATATCTTAAATATATTAGAATGTAAACAGACAAAATTCAATTTTTTAAATGCATTTTAGATGCATTGAAAATTGATCAAATAATGGAATTAGATATGGTAGATGATTAAGACAATTCCCGGAAATACGTTTAAACACTTGTTGAACACCGATTCTCTGTGTATGGTAAACGAATCACTCGAATCCAATATCATTAAAATAAATTCATATCATTTTACTTTATTGTTGAGATATGAGGTTATGATTCCTTACATCTTTATATTAAATATATATAATCTATAATCAATTACAATTTACACATTTATCTACAGTTGAAAACAACATAAAACGTAAACATATACAAAACATTAAGTACATTTGTCTCTACTCACGAGTAGCGACACTACCTATCAAGATAGGTTAAACATATCTGGACAAGCCAGGTATACGTAATTCCGTAGAAAGTTGTTAGTACACGTACAGCGTAGTGGACTCCCTTTTACTCACTGATCTTTTATGGGTAAAACTAAAGGGAACAACTCAGCAATGCCCAGCACCGGTGCATATAAAGGAACATTCTATAAAGCGTTATTAAAATACATCTTCGTTTGTCTGCATTCAGCAAATGCTGAACTTATCTGTTTCGTGTCGTATTTTCCCGCACATGTAATGTGATCACATGACATTCTACACCTGTTCGCTACCCAACAATGTTCTCTGTGAGTCCCGTTTGAAATTTATCTACTTCCACTTAAATCGATTATGTTAATTATTTACTTAGAAATTACTTAGAGAATACCCCATAGAAATTCCACGGTTACTTTGATACTGAATTTTCTTTCTTTGTGCCATGAAAAATAATTGTCAGCTAATTTTCTTTTAATAATTAAACTGAACGTTTCCATTATTTTTTTTATTATAACCATGTAAATCTTTTAAAATAAATAGTTTATTTTTTACCGTAATAAATTTTCAGTTTAATATCCTTTAAATAAATAAAACCAATGTCACATTTAAGTCGACAACAACAACAGAATTTTATTTATGATAGTTTCTTCAATACTGGAATAATTCATTTTGAAATGGGTAAAGTATAACTTTTGAAACAAGCGACACAAAATATTTCTCAATTGCTTTCGAGATCAGACGATCTTATACCTTTTAATAATTAAGATTAATTTGAAGATGATGATGCAAGTAAAAGCTACTATTATACAGTTTTATATGTGACCCGTAAAATATTTCAATCATGACTAAGTTTTTATTTCGCAAGTTATTGTTCCTCAACCATATTCTCATCATTACCCTGTCACATCTAATGTCAGTTGTTTGTGACCCGTCACCATGAAAATTATGCTTTTATTTATCTAACGAAGGTTAACTCAACCGTATTCTAATCGTGGCCTTCTGCGAGTTGTTTGTGACACATTCAAACTTCAAACTGCGTTTGTATTTCTCAGCTAAGTGTTGCCCAACCATATTCTGGTTGTGACCCGCTTAAATCCAATGCAAGTGCTTGGTAGACTTTTAATATTTCAAACTAGGTTTGTATTTATCTCAGCTCAGTGTTTCTCAACCATATTTTCGTCATGGCCCCTTTATTACCTATTCAACCTTCAAAATACGTTTTTATTTATCTCAGATCAGTTTTCTTAAACATATTCTAGTCGTGACCCCTTCAATCCAATGCGAGTTCTTTGTGACCCCTTCAACGTTAAAAAACATGTTTTTCTTAATTTAAGTAGCTCAGTTTTCCTAAACTATATTCCTATCGTGACTCGCTTCAATCCAATGAGAGTTGTTCTGTTTCCTCTTCAATCTTCAAACCACGTATCATATTCTGGTTGTGATCTCCTTCTATCAAATACAAGTTGTTTGTAGTACCTTCAACCATCGACCTCCAACCTTCAAACTAGGTTTTATTTATTTCAGCTCAGTTTTTCTCAACCGTATTCTTCCCGTGACACTTTTCAATCCAATGCGAGTTGTTTGTGACACCTTACAAACTTAAAACTGTGTTTCTTATTTATCTAGATCAGTGTTTCTCAACTATATTCTTGTCGCGATCTTCTAATACAAGTTTTTGTAACTTCTTCAAACTATGTTTATATTTGTCAAGCTATGTGTTCCTTAACAATATCTTGGTTGTAACCCTCTTCAATCCAATGCGAGCTACTTCTGACTCCCTCCTTCAACCGTTAAAATACGTTTTTATTTATTAAGCTACGTGTTCCTTAACCATAATCTAGTCCTAACAGCCTTCAATCAAATGTTAATTGTTCGTGACCCCGTAAACCTGAAAATAATGTTTTAATTTATCTAGGTCGGTGTTCCTCAACTATATTATTGTCGTGAATCGCTTCAGTCTAATGAAATTTATTTTGTGACTTCTTAAACCTTCACATTACATTTTTATTTATGTAATTGAATGCTCCTTAACCATATTCTGGTTGTGATTCACTTCAATCAGATGCGATTTGTTTGTGACCTCTTTAAACTTCAAACTACGATTTTATTCATCTAGCTAAGTGTTCTTTTCCAATATTTTGGTCTTGACCTCCTTAAATCGAATGCGAGTTGTGTGTGACCTCTTTAAACTTCAAACAACGATTTTATTTATCGAGCTCAGTGTTCCTTTACTATATTCTGGTCGTGGTCCTCTTCACTCCAATTTAAATTATTTGTGACTTCTTAAATCTTCACACTACGTTTTTATTTATCTAGCTAAGTGTTTCTCAACCATATTCTGGTCGTGGTCTTCTTCACTCCAATTTAAATTGTTTGTGATTTCTTAAATCTTCACACTACGTTTTTATTTATCTAGCTAAGTGTTTCGTTACTATATTCTGGTCGTGGTCCTCTTCACTCCAATTTAAATTATTTGTGACTTCTTAAATCTTCACACTACGTTTTTATTTATCTAGCTAAGTGTTTCTCAACCATATTCTGGTCGTGGTCTTCTTCACTCCAATTTAAATTGTTTGTGACTTCTTAAATCTTCACACTACGTTTTTATTTATCTAGCTAAGTGTTTCGTTACTATATTCTGGTCGTGGTCCTCTTCACTCCAATTTAAATTGTTTGTGACTTCTTAAATCTTCACACTACGTTTTTATTTTTCTAGCTAATTGTTCTTCAACAATATTCTGGTCGTTACCCTCTTCGATCAAATGCGATTTGTTTGTGCTCCATATTCAACCTTCAAACTACCTTGTTCTCATTTATCTAGCTCAGTATCTTGCCAAACGATTTGTTTTTGGCCCCATTTATTATGCTGGAAACAGTTTGTATATTATTATGACATCGAAACACTAACCCTAGCTATAAATCAAAGAATATGATTATTTGAATGACTATTTTCTTTAAATAAAACCAGCAAAAAAATGGACTACAATTGAATGTGACAATTTAAGAAAATTAAAAATTAAAAATCAAAAAATCAAAATTGAAAGACAAATTAGTAAAAACATACTTGAATTTAAAGAAGAGAATGTCACATTTTAAGAAAGTCTAAACCAAAAACAACCATTTTGCAGATAAAAGAAAATACCATACATAATGAGTTATTTGTATTCATTAAATATTTTACTTAATAATACATTTGATATTTTACTTAAAAAAAATAATTATTAATTAGTTTATACCAGCTATTTATAACAACGGTGTTTATATAGTATCTGGGTATGTCAATTTCAATCTTTACCTAGCTTATAATGCATTGTATTTAGCATGGAGAAAAACTTGCTAGTTGGTGAGCAGATGTTTGTAAGTTGAAAAAGTACTATACTGGAAGAACTTGTTGTATATAGTAATGTAAAAATCCAATTATTTAAGCAACATAAATTCGCTTTGAATTAATTCTGAATACCGTTTATATCAACT
This sequence comes from Sepiola atlantica, assembly GCA_963556195.1. Taxonomy (NCBI): domain Eukaryota; kingdom Metazoa; phylum Mollusca; class Cephalopoda; order Sepiida; family Sepiolidae; genus Sepiola; species Sepiola atlantica. The sequence goes on from OY744516.1 coordinate 144,831,551, forward strand.
TTATTTTTCTGATTATCAAAAAATTATATCACTAAATTAAAAAAATGTACCCAATGATTTTTCATGTTATTACGTTATTTTAATTTAATTTAAATTTATCCAACTCGTATCTAGTTAGAAAAACCTTTAGACATGTCTAAGCTTCAACTTTGGGTATGGCAAGTGTAAAATCCTCAAATCACGCATCTTAGTGAACATAATTAGTAACGTGTATTCCTTTCTTTGTCGACCAATCACATGTTTATATTTGCATACGAACAAACACAATCCCAAAGCACCATAATTCTTAATAGTAGATACATTAAAGAATACCCCGTATCTACATTTTGTGTGATCTAAAAGCTTTTGTGACCCCGTTTTACAAATCTTATCTTGTGCCCTCTAAAAATATATCATGACCTCCGTTGTGAAATATGTATGCACATCTGTGAATGACCCTCTTAAAAGCTATACATGTAACCAACTATACATAATCCCCACGTTGTTTGGGACAAAAAATATGACTGACTTGAAACGGAAATTAATTTTGGTGTCTTTATTTCTATAGTAAAATTATTTTGTGGAATCGGAAATTTTAAAAAGTTCGTTTTAGTAATTTACATTAGAGAACAAATACTAATAATATGTAGATAACATGGAGACGAGAAACACATATACACAATCACATACACAGACATGCTTGACATCGCATAATTGAATTACTATTATTATAGTATATAGTATTATATTTAGTATATTTTTTATTATTGAAGAAAACAAGGCAGATCACTCATTATAATTGCCGACGATACTGTTTCGATAAGTAGAGGTAAATGTCTCACCTCCAACAATTCTTCTAGCCGGAATAAGTATTTTCAGAAAAGAAACTAAAACGAAATACAATATAATCGTGCCAATAACATAGTAGAAGGAAAACACAAAGAAATAGACTAGTCCGAATCAAGTATTGATATCTCAGACGAATTGCTAATTGGGTCTTACTTTGAAAGTCCGACAAAATAACTTTATATGTTAGATGGATGATGACCATTTTTGCAAAAGCGTTGTATACCTGTAAACAACTGATATTCTGAGGAATAATATAATGAACATGACGCTTTCTAGCATTCAGAATCAAATCCAGCATATTGCTGGAGGGGGGATATTATGAAGTCAAAGAATTAAAACATAGTATTCGCTTTTTATGCTTTTAGTTTGTTTATTCGTTTCATTTTTGTTATCATTGATGTGCTGGTTCAAGAATGACTTTGTCGGCAAGTCCTATTCAAAAGCAAAATGAGCATTGAAAGCACAACACGAATACAGGAATTGCATAGATGAATCAGGGGAGTCGTTTTTAAAAAATGCTTTTAAATGCTGAAAGCATTTAGTCGGCGATTGATCATGCGATGGCTACAAACTGTTGATCAGGCTCAACCGTGTTTCACGAAAAAGATAAGGCAAAATACAATGAAATCAAAAAAGAGATGTCATTCTTTTATTTCTTGAATATCGTCTCTACCTCACAATGCAATTTTTATTTGACTATTAACGAATAGAGTCTATTATGATTAATTTGTTCAGTTACAGGTTATTCTTTATGTCTTACACCAATCAAAGAAAGGAGGAAGAAATAAAAGATCGCCATGTTTTCTGTAAAGTTAAAAGTCAAGTGATCGACCATGGTCGAGGGCGATCCGAAGGCTATCTTTTCATTAGTTACTACACGAAGCGTAGGGAAGGACGCTACTCCTTTTAAAATAATTACCCACTTACTCTTGTACCTCATCTTACAATGCTGAGTGTTTAAGCAAGGGGGTATCAAGAAGAATTGAACCCTGACCTCCCGACCATTTAACAAACACTCTTACCATTCTGCCCAATGAGCCGGTCAATGTGTTCTGTAAGTTAAAGTATTTCTAATGATACACCTCTATAATAATAAAATCGTGTTATGACTTCTTTGTGCGTTTCTCGCCAATACGTGACTTACACATTATTATTTTTTTATTTACTATTAATCGAGTATATATTGAAATCAAAAAGGCAATAGCGTAAAACATTCAAATGAACTTTTAAAAAATCCCTTCAAATATTCTTCCATCCCCACAGTGCGTCTTCCAGAATCAGCTGGTCGAATTCTTTTACACATAGCTGAAGTTTTTATCTTTCTCTCTCTCACATGGTAGGTGCAGTTATGCACAATATGATAGAAAAGAAAGACAAAAACAGACAAAAACAGTTTTGCTCAATGGCTTATGTCCCTATGTGTTTTATTCCTTCATTCTCTCACAACACTGTAAGGTTACTTACAAGCTTCCCATCGTCCCACCCCCCGCTTCACGGGAATAGTGTAAACAAGACCGGTGCTTTGAAAAACTTAAACTAAACACCATCAGCTTATCTGCCAAAGAGAAATTTTCCTTCCTTCCTCACTACATGTCATTTCGTACTTCCATCCATGATTCAACTTCCTGTCCACGTATCTTTCGTTCTACACTTACTTCTAATGAAATTTTCCATTCTCTTACAGAATTTAAAACTTATATGGTACATTTTCAATCAAGCGCTATTTATACACACTCGAATCTAAATATTATTACATGAATTTGTAATTGAATTCTATAGAGTTTCTGTCCTGATTAACACTCGGCGAATAATTAACTCCTATTATCTTTATAGGAAATCTTATTATGGCTAAGATCCGAATATAAACAGGTGATTGCTAATTGTGTTGATGGCTGTTAATGGACATATTTAATTATGTGCCCTTTGCACTCAGGTCAGTGAGAAATAATAAATCTTCTATAGTAACCTTTTCCATTACTACTAGTACTACTAGTACTACTACATGCTAAAAACACTAGGGCACTTCATACGAGTCGAGGATACGTCCCCAATGATCAAAGGATAGTTGGTCTCGTTTAGTCCTAGCAAATACATCCTACCAGTTGTTACTCCCTCCCTTTGAAAATGAGTATGTTTATTGCCAATCACCTGGGTTTGCTCAAGCTATTTTTATGGGATCAGAGATCATATGCTCAGATGGGTAGACCTTTCTTTCCCCATCTCCCCGCCTCATGCATCATCTTCCTGCGGTGCGAAGGAAGTAGACATCTACTAGTACTATTACAACTTCAGTTCTTTGGGAAATTCCCTTCTCCCCAGTACCTACATTCTTCCGATATTTACGCATCGACATTAAAATCAAAATGAACAGATTCATTCTTAAGTAATATCGGAATTATAAACCTTCAACTATAAGAGATGTGAAAGACCAGGTGATGGTTCGGCCAGGTTGGTAGTTTGTGAGAATAGTTACTCTTTGTGTGACCTGAACTCCTGCCCAAGGTTTGGTAACACTGTGATAGTACAATTAGTGGAGCAGCATAGTTACCTTATTCTACATTTTGTGATACAAACACCAAATTTGGCACAAATGTACATTGACATATTAAGCCACTCGGAATTCTCTCTTCATGGCCGCCATTTGAAATCTACATTTTCGGTTTAATGCTGCTATTGACTCAATTCTGGTGTCCAAATTTTTTTTTTGGGGGGGGGGGGGAAGGAATATAATGGAAACTATCTGCATCGCATATTTTGTACCAATGAGACGCCATATTGGATTTCAAAATGACCGTTGTTTGAAACCTACATTTTCGATTATCTTTGGTTCTGATGCTGCTATATTTGATGCTTGTATCACAAAATGCACAATCCTTTTTAAATTTCGAGCTAAATTACCCCACTAAATGTGAAAGATTTTAATGTTTTGGCCCAAACAGTTTCTTTAGTAAACTGGATAAGTAAAAGAAATGGCTCACCTAATTACTTTATTTAATTACATGAGAAGCTTTGAAGTGCCTAGTAGCAATGCTGCTGTTAAAATTAGTTTAAACAAGCAGAAAGGTATAGAAGATAACGATAAGAAACACTGCACAGCGAGTGAGGTGTTCTCCTTAATTATATATATATATATATATATATATATATATATATAAATAACTTAGGTATATAGAGACAAATAAAGAGAGAGAGAGGCGTACAGACATACAGACATGAGAGACGTTGCATACTAAATATACCAATATATTTCATTTACATTTTATTATATTAAAAAAGGGAAAAATATATTCTTTGATTCCATATAATTTCATTTGAAACTAACCGGGCGGGTGTAGAATCGAAACCGCACGGTCAATGTTTTCAGTCTGATACTTTCCTAACTAAACAACTTAGACATTTGTTCAGACGACTTTTAAAATAACAATACTACTAGGAAAAATCAGATATATGTATATAAGGTTTTAAACGGATTCTGTCCTCATAACTCACTTAGAAGTGGGTTGCACATAGATATTCGACACATAGAGGATAACGTAGAGATTCGGGACTACTTTCATTGATTTCACCGGATAATTTTATGCATGTGATATAAATATCGTCAAAATGGGATATAATTGAAGTTTTAAATAAGGTTTGGTCTCCATAGTTCTCTTACGTTAGGAGGACACCTAGAGATTTGGGACCACTTTTATTGTCTTTCCCATAATATTTTATACATATTATTTTAAATTCCATAACAATAGGATATATTTTAAGTTTTAAGGTAGCTATGCCATCATATCCCTCTTAGAGGTGCACTTAGAGAGTCGGAAACACTTCCATTATTTTTTCGGACGAATTTTACATAAGAGTACACTTTTAGATTTTATGTAGGCTCTCTAAGCTTTCTTTTTATGGGGAACACAAAAATACATTCATACACACAGACATTGAGTTTCATATATATAGATTATAAAGGAACCGTTTCTACTAAGACTGTATGGAGCTGAGTTGTTTTATAAACTTAACAAATAGCGACATGTGTCATAAAACATCCAGCAGTATACACATCAAGAAGTGAGGCCATCACATCAGCTAATCACCGACACACCACTGAGGAATCTAAGCAAGACTGTTACAGTGTATCCACAGGTATGTCAACATTAACCTCCTACTGGTTAAGGATGGAAAATGGCATAGAAAACCTGAGTCTTATTGCCATTGAACAATGAAGCTTTTAAACCCGTCTAAGATTACAGGCTACATGGCTTTTCAGGAAGTGTGGTCAGATAACAGGAAGTAGTTCTCCTGAAAAAAAGAAGAAGATTAGTACTCCCCTTTTGTTTTTTTCTCTCTCTCCTTCTCTCTCCTTCTCTCTATTCCTTGGTGTAGGACGTGAGTGAAGGCAGACCCATTTTAAGGACTTGTGTAAAAATCTAAGACACATAAGCTTAAAACAGGATCCGCTATTATCTGCAAGGAAATGTAAGCAAAAAAGACACCCATAACATCTACAATACGTGAATTGTTTTTTTTTTTATTTTATAGTTTTAATATGTGGACTGTTACACGAAGTTGATATCTAGTTGGCCACTATGCTAAGTATGCTTTATCCTACTACAACTAAAAGCTAATGTTACATCAATGATGCGCAGTCACAACTAGTAGAACCACTACTAAGGATAGAAAAAGAGGAGCAAACAATATACACACTGATTCTGCAATTACAGACGGTGCATCTATAAATTACAGACGGTTATTGTTACAAATGATATGTCTAACATCACAATAACAAGATGACACATGCATCGATCAACTGGTGTTTAAAAGAGCGACACAGATTCTGACGACGGTAACATAATACCTGGTCAGTTGTTGCAATATATAATAATGTGGGAATATTTGTGGTTGTATGAAACGTATTATATAGTGCTTTTCATTATATTGATTACTCATACTAATAAATTATTAATAATTTTATGTATTATATACTGCTTTTGAATTATATAAATTTCTAATTTAAATAAATAATTAATTTCATATTGAAATTAAATATAACATTTTTGAAATTACATATGCTGTGGTGATTTTTTAATCAATTAATTCTCAGATTCTTCATTCTCTCCAACAATCTTTGTCAGACGTCGCTGTCCCAGGTCCTCTAGATGACATCCAGAGTCTTCTACAAGTTGGTGGATGTAGGTGTGATGAGATTTACTAACCGATCTTTCCCCCATAATGGGTTCGATAGGAGAGTGTTATTCACAGGTTTTGACCAGCAAACCAAAGTCCTCGCTCTTGTAGTGAGATTGAGAGAGGAGGAAGGCGTCCATATACGCGTCTATATAGGCGTTTTTTGCTGAGTGTTTCTTTCAGTTGGTCAAATGCATGCGTAACCCCCTTGTGTATGTTAACTATTCTTAAATTTTGTTTGATGAAAACGTAATGATGCAATATTAAAAAGATATGAGCATTTTAAATGATTTCAAAAAAGGTTATACTGGAGTCCCAGGACCGGAGGGACAGTTATAAAAGTGGGGGGGGGGGCTTTCCTAAAAAGTGGGGGGGGGGCTTTCCTAAAAAGTGGGGGGCGGTTAAACACATGCATATATAACTTCATTATTGATGACCGTAAAGTTGGGAGCCAAGTGAAAAAGTGGGGGGGGGGCTTGATCCCCCCTCCCCCCCCCGGTGCCGCCGTCCATGTGGACACCGTCTTGGACAACATCTTAGACAACATCTTTGAAACCATCTTGGAAACCATCTTGGATACGATCTTGGATACTATCTTGAACAACATCTTGGTCAACATCTTGGACAGTATTTCAGACAACATCTTGGACACCATTTTGGGCATAGTCTTGAAAATACCACTTGTACTATTGTTGGATTGTAATCAACTTTTGATACATAATCAATCGCAGCTAATATTATGGAAACCGTTCATAAAGCCCACAAACGGTGACTAGTGTTGGTGTAATCTGCATTTAATTGGATGCTATATTTAAAAAGCACAAGCAGGAAACATCAGGACTTTTAATATGTCATTCCGCATAAAATAAGGGTACTATTCTGAAAAATGAAGCCCAGCGTTTTAAACAGTTATTACATTTCTCAAATAACGAACATAATCATGATGTAATAAAATTTGCGTTATCTATTAACATTTAAAAAAAAAGTAATTATGATATAATTAATTATTAATCATGAGAAAATATAAAGATACTTATGAAGAAATTACATTTAAATGAATTATTAACGTCTTAAAATATCTGACGAATCAAATTCCTCAATATTGAAATATTCTAAATGTCTGTGAAAATCATGCATTTGTCGTTTGTTCTCTAAATTATCAGAATGTAACTCTGTATATACACGATGAATTTTTTTCTTCTACGAAAAAAAATTCTAATAGACATCGATAAGAGTTATTTTAGTTAAGCGAAAAATATAACTCTTACCGATGTCTATTAGCATTTCTTTTCAGTGGTTAAGTAGATAACGACACGGACAGAAGACCTGCGTGTTCCAAGTTCGAATCCAGTCGGTTCCACAATACAACTTTCACTTAGTGATGTTGGCAATCATCTCGTGGTCCTTCCCGTAAGGATCCGATGTCTTTCCAGAAAGATTTCTAACTAGACATACATCAAGGAAGTTAATGCCAACAGTAGAATCATCAGATTCACACAAAAGAAGAAGAAGCAAAAATATACATTCACAACAAGTTTTTTTTAAACAAAAACAATAATCATGAAGTTCATCATTTCTCTTAGGCATGAAGCCCTAATCGTTTTGGGGGAGACGAGGTTGGTCGATGGTCATCCAATTTTGTCAAACAATTTTGGGCTTACCCTACGCTAAATACTCTCACGAAAGCACCACATTCACTCTTTGGCTTGATTTAACTTAGATGATCCCCAATTTTTTTTTTAAATATTTTATTTACAAAAAATTATCGTGGGGAGTGGGACAACATTTACAAATATACAAAAAAGTAAGATAGAAATGTAGGTTGATAGGGCCATTTCCAACCATATGCTAAGTGTTAGGCCGCCCACTGTTTTCCTGATGCTTCGAAAACAAGCAGGTCGCTCTCTAGATGGGAGTAGGAGCTTAGTGGGATGTCAAAAATAAAACATTCGGGGTGGAATATAGTAATAGATGGGGTCGTCCAATATATAATAGTTTAGGGGTGACCGGGGGGAAATAAATGTAGCAATCTGGAGGATCTCTAGTACCAAAAAACAAAACAGGGTCAGGACTCATTTACTCCACTAGTTAGCTAATGGAGGCGTTTTTGCTATTATTATAATAAGTGAGTGTGTCTAAAATTCGTAATTAATTTGTGCAAAACACGAGATGGGTGTAAGAAAAAGATGTATGCAAATCTCTTGTAGCTGTAATGAGGTTATAATGACGGTCCAAACTTAAGAAGAAACGTTTCTTCAAAAAACACCGTAATAACACTGACAAAATGTCTAACACAAACGCTGTTTCTTATATGTCAACATTCGCTTTCCCGTCTGCTTTTAATCCGTCTTTTTCACAACTCTGTTGATATCTACAAATACGACTTAGTTACTCACACATGCACATTATTTACAACTATAACAATCTATGAACACGAGTTCTTTTTTTCCAGGGAAACCGTCGTCTTACATGCGAAACACCTAATTCGCTTTGAAGCTGGTAAGTGTTAATTTTCGTCTCTATTGCTACAATAGGTAATAGGGGAAAAGATCTGAATATAGCCCTACATATGTGGATATAAAGTAGTTCTTTGACCGTTATGGAGTTCCTAAGATTAGCAAAAAAACTTTTTAAAAGAGTACAAAAACTATAAAAATATGAAAGTTAAACAATGTTTGAATGTCTTTTACTATTTCTTTGAGCAACTAGAAAATAAGACCGGAAGTTTCATGTGTCTTCACATTTGATTAACAAAACTATGTCCACATGATGTCTTTTACATTGCGGAGATATGCATTTTGGGATTGACAATTTCTGACTTATGTAACGTTTTGTATTATAGGAGCAGAGCAGTTCTATACTCGAATCGTGCCATGAAAGTAATTGGACAACTATATGGTCTTACCAGTAGTAAAGAATCATTAGAACGATCATCTTGACAGCTTCTGAAATTAACTCAACAAGTATCGATTTCAGCGATCGATATTCAATTGATTTAAGCAAGAGTAAATGGGATTACCACCATCAAGATTCAAATCGAACTAGCCAAAGTTATACAGATGATACAAAAAACAATTTGGATGTGAATTTAGAGAATTACAGAAGATTACAGGAACAAAAGCAATTCTACCAAGAGAAAGTAAAATAGCTATATTTGGTCATAAAAATACAAAACAAGGACTGTATGACAATTATCTCTATACATACGTACTTGTCACCTTTCATATACATTTAAAAAATCAGATCGTCTGATTAGCAAATATGGTGATACAGTTTTTAATTTGATGTTCCTAAGATAAAAATAACTCCGACTTTACCCATTTTAAGATGAATTGTTCCAAAATTAAATTATGTTGCCCCATCGACTAAAACAGTAAAATTTTAAATAAATTCATTTTAAAAATTGATTGATTTGAAGAATATTTAGCTGACAATTATTTTTACGGTAAGAAGGCAGAGAATATTGTTCTAAAAAGAATTAAATTGTTACAATTTTAACAAAATGAATACAGGGGACATATTCTTCTTATTTCTTTAAAGAATATTTAATTACTTTTAGGGATAAAGAAAGAGTCATTTTTTGATAGCATTGACCTTTCAAAACGAAATTATACAGATTGATGTAGAAAATACTTTGCAATTCTCGCAAGTTTCCATTAGTATTATCTATAATATCAATATACTAGTACGTTCGTTCGTTCCTTCCTTCATTCCTTCTGTCTCATGCTTTAAGCGAGAGAGTGAGAGAGAAAGAGGGTTTTTTTATAATAAGGAGTCATTACTTACCAATGCCAATAGTCTCTCTAGGATAAGGGGTAATGAGATCGTCACTGGGATGATTGACAATGTTATAAGAGGATTGGAAACGATGGCTAGAATGGACAGAATTTGACTATTTAAGGGTACGGATCGAAAGGTACTTGTGAATATTTGAGTTTAAAACAACAACCATGTTGTAGTTAGCTGGAAAGTAATTGTGCAGTACTGTTTTCCACAGATGGGAAGTTCTTCAAAAGAAACTTTGTTTATCGAATTTCTATTTGGTATCATGTGCACAGAGGAGGAAGAGAAAGTCTTTTGCTAGAATAGGTCTTGCTGTGCCCGCTTTACAGGAGGCAACTAGAGATTTGAGCACCTACCATGAAAATACCAATAGAATAGAGAAAGACAAACAACATATTTCATGTAAGCAATGGACTTTAGGGAAAGATTGGAGACTATGCCTCACTAGATTGTGAAATCAATTTTATAATCTGCAAGGCAAGAAAGAGTATTCTGAACGGCACCTCCACATATGTGGTATCTTAGGGCGTATCTGACTCTTGTACAAGTAGAAGATTGCATCGGTATTAATATATTTTCTATGGTGACAGAATAATCCAACTATTTTTTAGCAACCTTAGCAATAGATTTGCTGTAAGTCTTCGATGTTAGGTATATAGTGAGAATCAGTCTTAGAAGCTTATCAGAGATGGGACTTCCTCAGGGAGAGATCCATACATTTTAACTGACGCAGAATCGAGATCCGAGTCACTTGTTTACTGGCCGAGTGGCTGCTGACTAGGGTAAGGAATTTGGGTAAAGGACAGAGGTAGGAAAAGGTGAAGAAAAACGTTCACGAAGATGAAGGAAGACGATAAAAAATGAGACGAGGAGAGAGTCTAACATAAGAAAGGAAAGACTGCTGAAAAACGTTAACTAATATTAGTATTTTGTCTCAGTAGTGGTTACCCATTAGTAAAAAAGGTCATCTGCGCTTTGCTGTCTGTCAGTAGTGTCAGCTTATTTATCATCTAATTCGTGCTCTTAGACATATTTCTAGACAAAAAGATTCAAAGGTTAATAGCAAGTATTTCGTATTCTTTCCGGCTATGTCTGGCACGATCAACGTCGAACTGCTGATGACGCATACAATGTTACATTTTGAGTTATTGACATGAATTGGTGTCAATTACGAACGATGGATAAACAGGTCTAGGAGTTAGATGATTTATTTTATTACTTAATTTATGCTGGTAGAACTAGGGGATAACATATTTCCATACACTAGATGGTTCGACGAAAACATATAATAACAATGCTGGACAGTTTATCCACAAAGTTCAATAGCAAATATTTATCTTACATTTATGGCCGATATATAGAATGGTCAGTTAATGCTTGTCCTGTTTGGGAAAGATCAACGCTTGCAAAAAATAGACTCAGCATTAAACAACACCTGCTGCTTGATCACTGGCTGCCTGAAGCCTACTAACCTGAACAATCTGCATCTTCTAACTTCAGATGTGAGACGGAAGTTGTCAGCCAAGTAGAGATTAAAAAGGCTATCACTGATGAATTCTATATCCTTCATGGACGTGAATCAACGGTCCAACAAGTCAAAGAGAAGTTTCCTGAGCCATGTCGAACCCCTAACAATATCTCAGGAAGAGACAAGACTACAGTTGTTTATCAGATGCCTAAAGAGTGTCCCTCATCCTACTGATATGGGATTTCCCCTATTCTGAAACCCTTTACCACGGTTCAGATGGGCCCTGATTCCAATGGAAAACACTCAACTACCTGAGAACGGTAATGGGGCGATCAAAAGTTGCTATGAGTAGATGGTGCTACAAAACTGACCCTATCATCTGTGAATGTGGAGAGGAGGACCATACGATGCAACACTGCCTTGACTGCCCCTTACTACCTAACCGGTGCAGCTTGAATGATCTTGCAGAGTAAAACAATAATGCAAGAGATTGCGTAAAAAAGTAGGGAACTGTCGTATGACCACATACTTCAGAGACACACAAAGGACAATAAGTTAAAGAACGAACAATATAAAAAGAACGGCGCGCTAGGGCAGAATAATGCTATTCAAGACGATACCAATATAGAGACTATTAGACTAAAAGAGAAACTTTTAAACAGCAAAACAAAATAGAATTTGCATTATTAAAATTATTGGGATTACGATTCTCATCTTGATTGTTATACTCACAACGTTTCGGCCAATGTAACCCCCGACTTCCTTCACTTCAATCCTTCTGACCTCAGAACCATCTCGTCTAAATTTGGAATCTCAATTCGTAATTCCATACAGGTAACCGAGTTCGACATAACGATTCCCAAATACGACTAGACGGTTCCCATGTTCAAGAAGATGCACTTGTAGAAGCTTGGAGGTTACATCGGCCGAAATGTTGTTAATATAACAACCAAGATGAGAAGAGTTTTTCGAGTCATCAAATAATACAGATTATCACTTCTCATGTGAAAAATTTCGAAACAAAGAAAAATTTGACAGGTCATTTAGCCAAAAAAGCAATCGAAATTCTCATGAATGGTACTATGCCATAATCTCTGATATCTTTTGCAATTCAAAGATATGACATACGTCAAAGTAATCGAAATCAATTACATGACAAGGCAAACACTTTGATGACCTTCAAAGAATCCATTCATCTTCTGATGCATATATTTCATATTAAATAATTATCATACAATGTTTTGCACTGGATGTGAATGGTGCTTCGTTTTTAAGATATGCGAGAAAACATGTTGCTGCTATTTTAGGGTGTTATGCTATAACGGGATATGATGATATATATGATTAGAAAAAATATAAGTGTGATACTATAGCATAAACCGCTCCCCCGCCTAGAAATTAGATAAGTGAACGACAATAGAAAGAACTATGGTTCAATTGAACTCCACAGACGAATTATGCCATGACCATTATTTGTTAGCTTTTTGGGTAGCCGGATATCGAGGAAGAGAGGGAGCAAAATAACAGGCGGATATGACTAGTCTCGGTAGTCATTTGAGAGTAGCCGAGAAAAAACCCTGGACATTTTGGATTCCCGGTCGGAGGTAGATATATTTAAGGGGCACAGATCTGGTCAAGAGGATCACAGAGACGGCCTCGAGATGAGCAAGGGAGTTCTTACTCGTCAGCTTCGTCGAGTATATAAATTTAAGTGATCACAATAAGCAGATGAGTTCGTGAGATCTCAGTTAAGTCTTAGCTGATATATTGGATTTTGTAGATGAGAGGCTAAGTTCAGAAGAGTGGACGCTAATGACGGGATCCGAACGACACAAACACACACCTGTGTTCAACAAGTAAAATTTACATAATGTATATATCTGTGCCTGCGTTCGTAGTCGCTTTGAATGAAAAGTGTAAACTAGTGCTTGCACGCTCGGCAATTGCCAATACTAGAATCAACACATGCAAACAAAGCAGCAGCCCACAGCCGCTGAGGAGTCAACATGGTTATATAGAAGCATTGCTAAAAAGTTATTGGAATTGCGTCTAATGAGTTTCTTGTCAGATCAAATAATCAAAAGAATAGAGTATGTTGTGATGGAATTCATATAAAGCATTGTCAATGAAGTTAAAAACATGGAAGACTTACACTGGTACCTACGCTCAAAATATTACATAAAGTTGCAACATTACTATTTCCTGCAGCTGCTTGACGATAAGAGAAAGAAAATGATGGATACTTGAGAGCACAACTTCCAACACCTAAAACTACCATAGATTTTTGTTCTTGTCAATACCAAAAGAATAAAATAATATACTATCTGTTCGAACGTCATCAGTTGGTTTGCGTAGAAATGTTCTTGCATAAATATTGTGAATGAATCAATATAAGTAAGAAGGTGTCTAAAAAACTAATGTAATAGACATTGACAACTGTTATTGTGTGATGGTAATCTACCCTATTTTGTGAATATATTGACTCTTCTAGACATTGTGTATAGAGGAGATTACAACGAAGTCTCGACACAGTCTTGGAGCAGTCTTTCTGTAACATACTATTCTGTAATTCTGTAAACGCATATATTGTAAACATACCACTGCGTTGTCTTATTTATTATCGAGCCTCAAGGTCATAACAGCAACAATGAATGATCAATCATAAACTGCACAATAGAAACGAGAGAGATTTGGCAAACATGTTGCTACCACAACTGTCAGGACAAAACGGAAAAAAGTGGAAGTGGATTTCTGTCATGCTTTTTATATAGTATACCACATGGCTTAAAAATCTAATGGTTGACCGCCTAATCGTCACATGATCTGGGACTCCAAATATTAGCAAAAGAACAAACCCAACGCTACCGCATAATTTTGTTCTTGTAAAGGCCAAAACGGGTGTAATAATGGACGTATCTCTGTATGAAGTTAATCGACTAATTTTGCGTCAACATTGTGGAAGAAACAACATCAGAATAAAAGTGATTATGAAACTGATGAAGCAGACATGACGACAATGAATGAACCAATCAAGAATAGACAAGTTAATTACAATAATCATTTTTCTATTACTTATCTGTTATTGCTTATAATTTCATTAAATACCGTGAAGTCTCGCTGATGTGTACCCTGGTTTAAATTTCCCTAAAAGCAATATATATATATATATATATATATATATATATATATATATATATATATATATTGTTTATCAGACTCTACGAGTATATGCCACTATATTCTTTTTTTGTTTTCAGATTTTGCATTTATAATAGTAAAGACCAACATCTATTTGAGCTGCATAAAAGTATTAAAACGTAATATAAGTCACAAAGAGTGAGAGGTTTATGAATTTAACAACCCAGTTTATGATACCAATTGATTTTAAGACAAGTTATTGTCATGGAGGAAAGTTTCATGTTTGGTAAGTGTTATGGTTTGATGGTGATCTACCTTATTTCGGGAATATATGGACTCTTCTAGACACTTGTATAAATGAGATTACGACGAAGTCTCGAAGAAGTCTCTCCATAGCATCAATGCCGTTGAGACTCTATACTACTAAATACCAGTCGATGATCCGTTCTTAACAATAAGTCCGACAGAAACTAGGCCATCTCCGTGGCCTTTTATCTATTGAGCTGAGGTATTCGTCCACGGTAGTCCTAGGAGATCCACTTTGCAATTTAGTGAATGGTGATCTATTCTGTTCTCCACACACCCTTTCTAACAGAAAAAGACGTTATTAGTCTTTCTTTACTCTATCGTTGTTTCCGTAGAAAGTATCTGACTGAGTTTCAATCTCTGGTTCCTCCTCATACGACATTCACAGCAAGAAACCACTTTTCCTCCACCACTTAAAAGAACTTTCCTTTCTTTCTCCCGTGTGCCTAACATCAAACGTAATTTCTATGAACAGAGTTTCTTTCACGTGACTGCATTACTGCAGACTGGTCGTCTTCAAATCTAATGTTAACAAATACTTGCTATAAACCGTCCTCATAAGTCATCAAATCTTGTTTATTCCATCATCATTTTTAATCCTTTCATAATATTCTTCGTCACTCAACTGACAATTTGTTCAGCTCAGTAACCCTTATTCTTGAGTGGCTTTTAGCTTTCATAAGTGCTAACTCATTATTTAAATAATCCCAGGACTAGTTCATAATGAGACGTATTGACCATTTAATAGACAAGATAAACAAGCCTCAAATGTATTAAAACAATACAAATTCTGTAATGGTGAAAACTGTGTAAAAATAGTTAGATCTATTAAATGATGTTATGGGCTGAGACAATTTTAGTTTTGTAAAGTTAGACTACCATGAGGGAATGATCGACATTACATGACAGTAGTTACAATACAATGATCAAAAGTTGTTACAATGTTTTGCATCTGCATATATATATATATATATATATACATATATATATATATATATATATATATATATATATATTCACCCTCAAAAGGACATACTTCCACTGAATTGTAAAGGGCTATTGTGGTAAGGGACAGATTTATAAAGGGACAACCTGGATGAGAAGTCTAGCAATAACATTACATTTGAAGAGACAGTGAAATAAAGGGTTGGACGGCGTTCATTGTCTTAGTAAGAAAACAAGGCCAAACACTGAGAGTCTTTGAAGTTTCCTTGTGTCTAACTCTTCCCTCGTGGGGAGTTAAGTAAGAAAGACAGACAGACAGACAGACAGAGACACCAGAGACAAATTATAGACATATTTGCAGCTTACTTCTAAATCTCATGCTTTATTTCTACTCATCGTTCAGTGTTTTAATAAACCTTGAAGATTCTGCCTTATCAGCAAGGATCGCACAGGGATATCTTTGATTCAACAGAATCTTTCAACAATAATCCTTCTTTGTTATTGGTTTTCTATTCTCTTTGGCTTATGCAGATAAAACTGTTGTTTTTTTTTTAAAAGAAGTATGTGACCTCGTTTCCTGTACAGTATCTCGTTTCTCTTCAATGTACACGCATATTCTATGATTTGGATTTGTTATTATGTCTGATAAGCAATACTGACAAGATGTTCAGTGATAGTGTGTTTGTTTTGCATATTGATACGATGGGGGCGTCCGATCAGGAATACTAGGAATCTGATTGTTGCCATAATACGTGACTCTGCCAGTTAACCCTTATTTCAAGACAAATTACTTTAGAATCGACAAGCTTCAAAATCTATTTTGAACTTCGTATTCCGTGCTGGTCAATTCTAATATAATTATTAATAGATTAAAAAAGGTGATCAGCATGGATATTACATTACGACTGCAAAATTCTAAAGTGAAGCCTTTAAATCTGGCAAACAATTTATTTGAACAGCGCCACCTACAAAGGTTCATTTTCTTTAAACACTCAAATAATAAAAGACAATAACTCTAATTATCAGGAAGTTTCATCGGATGTCATGGTGGCTTGGCAGGCCGAGAGCATGCTCAAAACATCTCCAGTAATAGTAGCGATGGAGAGATGATCGTAAAGCCGAATCAATTGACGATGGTCCCCAGAGTAGTGCGTCATTAACAGACCAAGGCTGTTGAAGAAGTTGTGTGTGGCAGGGCTCATTGCTCCACTCTACGACGATCGGTTTTGCATATTAAGTAATTGTATCTGTATGTTTCCTATTAATCTTGGATTGCTTTCAGTAATATTATATTCTATCACTGAGATTAAAGCAATGCCGAATCCGAAGTATTTTAGGGATTGTGCAACTCTTGTTTCACTATACACTAATTATAATGACATGTTTTCAAAGAATTATCATCATCTCTAAGAATACACTGAACCACAATGTTATAAGGAACTAAAAGAATACCTGTTCCAGGTAAAATTAATCCCCGAACAAAACAGTTTTGCACTACTTTTATGTCCCCTCACAGAGATTAAAATCTAGATATTATAACACTCAACTTTACGTCTAGAATCATTTTCCAATTTTGATAAAACTCCATTAGATGAGTTTTATTCTGAAAAATGTCTATAATTCAATTTCCTAGCTTAAGGGGTCTTAAGAAGAAATTGAAATTCACATAATCTTGCTTAATTGGTATCTAATGACGATGGATAAATTTCAATAGACATCTGCAATTTTTGAACTTTCAAATTGGAAGTTGTGCTCGTATTATGCCCATAAAACTAGTTTAAGATACTCCAAACGAACTTAAATTTGTGGAATATTTATTAATTGATGCCTAATACTTATTAACATTTGCTAAAAATTGGAGATATCTGAATTTTACAAATGGTTTCACCCCCTATTTATACCCTTTGCATAAAACAAAATTAAACTGAATATAGCTTATATTATGACCCCTTACACTTAACAGCTGTATAACAAAATTCATAATCATCGGTTAATTAGCTTAGAGGATAACCCTTTACATAGAAATATGTAAACATATACACATACTTAACTTTATATAAAGTGAGACTATCAGAGAACGCACCCTAAGAGGGATATTCTGTTAGTTAACAATAAGATGATTTAAAAAAGGGAATGTTTGTTGAAATCATATTTTATATCCACTTTACTATGAGTAAAGTAAGTGAGGCGTCATTGTTTCATCATGTGTAACTATAATCTTTATTTTCAACTACGGCATCCCCTTCATGTTTTAAGGCTGCTTAAGACATAGAGGCAATTAGTTGATGACAACTCGATCCTGGCAGGTGGCACGAGTGAAATCGCAACAGACAGAAGAACTTGGAAGTCCTTCCCGACACTAAGTGGCAAAAATGAAAATAATACAATAAAAAATAATAATATGCATATTGAGACTACTTATGATCTAGCCGTTTGCGACCTTGGAGACGTCTTTGGAAGGGCTGTTATGTATTTAGCACGGCACAACACCAGCTCTCCGGACCAAACGATTGTTACATGCCCTTTAACATAAAGGGGTTCATACCCGGCTGGCATGCCGCGTTAATTGACGTCAGTAATTCTTTTCAGAGAATTTATTATCTGCTGACTGGAACCGACTGTACTGAAATAAAGCGTTATGTAATAATGGAACAACCATATTACTTTATATATAAAAATATATTAATTTTTGCCGAAGAAATAACATATTTAAAGACTCGAATTTGAGTTTAGTTCGGCGAGCATGTTAAAACATGCGTCTCGTCCTATGCTTATTCGAAAGCTGACTGTGTAATTTTGCTCCAGACTGAGCGAGAGAAAAAAGGGAGAAGGAGAGAGATGGGGTGAGAGAAGGGCCCACATAGTATACAGCGACATTTTCCTGAGTTGAAACAAATATTTTGTTATGATTTAACAGCCTGTTCCGATTTTCTAACACGTCTTGGATAATAGCTGGTTTGATCTCCGAACACATCGCATGCATCTGTCATTAAATTGGTTTGACACCGACCCCCAGTTTTCAAAAACATGGCCGACACAGGTGTACGGACATGTTTTAATTGCAGAGAATTATTGCACTTACCTCCATTTCTGGCACAAGGAATTGCAAACTGTAGTGGAAGCACCAGCTCCCCAAAAAGGGTTCATGCATTGTGCCACATACTTAATTACTAGCTTTGACTATATTTTTCTGTGTGCTAATTTGTTATGAACAAGTTGTATTTAATAAGAATACAGCAACTACAGAATTATTATATGCCTCCTTTACTTGTAAAAGTATTAATTGTATAAATAACTGAAACTTCCGGTTAAAAGCTAATAGGCTTGTGAACGCGTGCTAAATTATATTGTTAGATTTATTTTTGTCATAAAAGATTATTTACAACATAACTAAGATTTCATTCGTATTTCTGTAGTTGTTTTCAGATACAAAGTGAATAAACTAAACTAACACCCATGGAATCATTAATAACATTCACGATCTTTTCTGAAATCAAACGATATATGGTACAAATAAACTTCAGTCTATGCCTGACTTGTCCACCTAATTTCAGTTAAAAATGTCTAACAATTTTTCTCTTATCTCTCATTTTTTATTGTAAACATGTTGCCTGTCGGATTTTCCCAACACTTACCTTCCTTGTGTTTTCATTCAGTGTCTTTGTTTAAATATTCACTGCACAGACCATATGCACCCACTCATTAGCTTCGCCCAAATTCGGTGCTTGATTTCGACACTGAATAATCTGGTGTCAGTCACTGCTGTAACAAAAAGATTTTTCTTTCAAACAAAATCACAACTCCAGCTTAAAACAAGTAACACTGTTTTGTTTTTAAATGTTACAACGACAAACTTGCAAATCGGGACGAACATATCTTCCAACCAAACACAAACAGTCAATTAGCTTACAACGTAAATTCCAATTTGTCT
This sequence comes from Sepiola atlantica, assembly GCA_963556195.1. Classification (NCBI taxonomy): domain Eukaryota; kingdom Metazoa; phylum Mollusca; class Cephalopoda; order Sepiida; family Sepiolidae; genus Sepiola; species Sepiola atlantica. The sequence goes on from OY744516.1 coordinate 144,851,122, forward strand.
CGGACACCCACAGAAACCCATCTGACCCCTTGCCCGTTCTGCTGGAATATATATAGCTATCACTTGGACCACACCGCAAGACCACTTGAGATTAATCAGCTGTTAATCTACGGACATAACAAAATGACTGTCTATAGGGACGTACCATTTTGTATGAACATAACTCTGGAAAGTTTCAAATTCCTCATAATAACAGCATGGAACCACACCTTAAAAAGTCAATCACATTTTCAAGTGGCGAAAACAAATTTTGGGTGGTCAAACCACGAGCTAGATATTTTTCTCATCACAGTCTGAATGCATTGCAACTATGCACCCCACTAAACATGCAGCATTGCATACATTTACAAGTAACGTTTGCAGAGATATGAAATAATAAAGGAGTTAGCAAGAGAGGGTGTCGTTTGCTTGCCAAAAGAAGAATTTGCGTGACAACATGCATTATGTGTAGCCATAGAAAAAAGCTTATTCTAATGTGATTAGAAACAGAGCCTCGTGTTATCCAGCTAAAGTTTATTTAGTATGGAAGCACAATTGAAAAGTGAGGATGTTTGAAGATTGCTATGATGTGCATAGGCATATGCACATTTAATTCAAACACGCAGATAAAAAAGGAATGAATGAGATCAACGCCAAGTAGTGATTATCAACCATTCTATAATGACGTTTCTAAGGACAGTGAAGGGGAGCAAGAGACCGAGAAGGTTGACTGTATTTTATTTACTCAGGTATTAATTAGAATGTAAGCTGTGTACACATTTCAACACAACAGTATCATCACATATTATACATTTAAGGAATCCCTTGAAAGCACCTCATGTATCCACAGCTCATAAAATCCAGGAATTAATCTAAATTTTATTGAAATAATGCATCTATTAAAATCGGTAGCAAAACCGTAATATGAATGATTCCTCTCTGAAGTTGAATATGCATTCTGACAGCATAAAGGTTTTTATTTCGTTCACAAATGTGAGGTCCTGCCTATTGGTTAGTCAGTCAGTTTAGGAGCTTTGTCGGTCTGTATTGCTTCAATTAGAAATAGCATTTTCATCAATAAATCTACAGATTGAATGAACGCATCTTATTTTAGATGCGTCTATGCATCTCTATTAGAGGTGCTGTCCGTCGGTCAGCCACATTTAAGTTTGAAGTAGCCTTTCCGTTGTTCTGTCAGTCTGAACTTTGATGATTGAATTAAGTCATGTTATTTTCGATGTGTCCAAGCATTTATATCTCTATTTATATAAAGTTATGTTTGTATATATGTTCATATATTCGTATGTACAGGATTAACTCTTAAGCTAATTAACCGACCATTGTGGAATTTAGAACACAGCTTCTAGGTGTAATGTGGGCTATATTCACTCCTAAACTAATTAACTGACAATTGTGAATTCCGTGACACTGTTGCTATGCGTAATTGGTCGTAATGTAGGATATATTTCGTTTAATTTAGTTTTATGCAAAGGGAATCCCTTTGCAGGAATTCAGATACCTCCGATTTTTGTGAAATGTTTACAATAAGTATTAGGCATTAATCAATACATTTTCCTCAAATTTCAGGTTTTTTTTTAGTATTTTAGAAGATTTTAGGGTGCATAATATGAACACAAATGTCCATTAGAAAGTTCAAACACATCAGATTTGCATTAAATTCGATCCATAGTCATTACCCATCAATGAAACCAGATCCCTTGAATTTCAATTTCTTCTTCAGACTCCTTAAGTTTAGCTTTAGACATTTTCTAAAATGAAAATCATGAAATTGATCTTCATCAAAATTGGAATAAGGGTTCTAGATATAAGGTTTATTAGCATTACTGTTGTATTTCTACTTTTAAAAGAAAAACAACACTGATGTATGAAAAATATATGATAATCCTTATTGTCGGTGGTGGTGAACAAGTGGGGGTTAGGGAGGAAGGAGAACATACACTCAGGAATTTGACCGGCTGGTTTTCTCGAATACAAATCGTCAATCAACTGATGATATCAATTTCTGGTTGACATTATATAATAATTTGTGATAACAACGCATCCACCTGCAAACACCCATTGTAGAATTTCCCCTTCATTGTCAGAGTAGTCACACCTCTACGGCGTTATTGTGTGATGGGATATTTTCTTTCTACTGCTGACCTTTGCAGGTAGTTTCAATCGACAATTATTCTATTTCTGACAATCCACAATGTTTTTTCTCCTGACCAGATGGCTTGACTCAATCAACGATTATTTTATTTTTGACAATCAATCATGTTATGTTGTTTTTTACAAGCAGCTGCATGTCTGTATCAGGTGTGTTTATTCCTGTCAGATAACATTTTCAGTACACCTGGCCTGGATGCTTAACATTAGATCTTGATTTTAATCTTCGTAAGGGAACACAAAGAGTGTGAAAAACTGTGCCATTTTGGGAATTAATTTGATCTATTCTGTTAGTGGTATTATTCCAGTAATACACTAAAGTCTGAAATAACATTTTCATTGGTATGTCAGCTTTAAGTTTGAAATAGTATTTTAGTTGATCTGCCACATTTGATTTTGGCGTAGCAGATTGAATGTCCACATCTGAAGTATTTTCATTCTTGATCATCTGTGGTTTTACCATTAATTGCGTTATGTCTTGGAGGTTTTAATTTCTATTTTGATCGAATCTAAAATTAAAATTTAGTGCAAAAGAGATAATCTCTCCTCTGAAACAAGCTGTAATTATTATGAAGGAGAAATCCAATCAAATTCACCCACATGCAACCTTGGAAATAAATAGAACAGCCGAGAACATTGCAAGAACCTTGCCAGAATGCGTTTTATTCCATTGTTCAGAAGTTATTTTTTTCTTGGATATTTTAAGTTTAATTCAATTTCAGTTGGTATCATATATTGTTGTAATAGAATATCGTACACTTTCTTTTTCCTATGTAGATTTACTAGAATGAGTAAAATGGGGGTGTATCCAATTCCATTACGACTCTATATATAATCAACTGAATATTATTTCAGTAATTTTCAAGAGAGTTACGTTAAATGAAAACTATTTGTTTTTCAAATCCCAATAGATTTATATTAAAGATATGTAATGTAAGTTATACATTTAAAAATAATACTTAGAGTTAGATAAATAGTTGCCAGATGTCAGAGATGAGAGATGATGTAAAAATGGCCAACATCAGAATAAAAATGAAATGTGTTACTGAACCAGACCGAGGCTGAGGTGAAGGATATGTCAATTTCTTGTCAGAAGAAGAAACAAATAAATTAAACAATTAGATTACTGCAATCACTGAACATTTTTATTTCAAAAAAGAGAGAAAAAAAACAAAATAAATGCGATAAATAGAAATGCTTTAATATATCCGCATTATGTATGGAAAGCGCCACATTTGTGTATCCGGATCTTTTTGACACATCACAAATTACATTATTTTTTGTTGAGAAAACACTAAGTATCCTTAGATCATTGTCATTGTACCTTTGAGGCAAGGTAACCGTATTTTTTAAATAATTATGAGTCGCCACTTATCAAGGCCCAAAGGCAACCTGAGGATAAGTGGTAATTAGATTGTCGATTAGATGTAGAAAAATATCATGGAAGATTGAAAACAATGGGGGAAAAGGTCAAAATTTGATTAATTAAAAGGACAGCTCAATAAATATTTGCTGAAATTTGATTTGAAAACAACTATGTTACAGTCAGCAAAGAAAGCACCCTCGTAGTATTGTGTTTCAAAGATGGGAAGTTCTCGGAACGAAGCTCTGTTCATGGAAGTTCTGTTTAGATCTAAGTACACAGAGGAAGAAAGGAAAGTGCAGTGGTGGTAGCTAGACGGGTAATTGCTGTGAACCTATTATGGATGAGGGACCATAGATTGTAGCTCAGTGGATCAACTACTATGAAAATAAAGATAGAGTAGAGAAAGACTAGCAACTTTTCAGTATTTACCTCCCTCCCACCGCGGTAAGATATGGCACAAGGCCGGAAGGTGGGGAGAATAAACCAGTGCACAAGAGGTGGTACCCTCTGGCCCTTTAAACATATACTGAGCACCCTAGTCGGCATTCCCCACTCAGGGTGCCTGAGGCAGTTTGCTATAAACTAACTTCTTACCAAAGCAAGAAGGCAAGGCCTGGGAGGATAGACTTCCTAGAGGTGAACAGTACAATTACAGCAGCCCGACAGAAAAAGACCACCACGGTCATCATGGTTTAGTCTCTGTTTGACTGATTATCAATGACAGTTCCTTGATTGCCCGAAGACAGTAGACGGCTTTCATCACCTTGTAGTTTCTCGTCTCTGAGAAATAGAGTGTAGGGAGAAGAAACCATCCTCACTGGGTTGCAAAGTCGATTTTGCACTCTGTCAAAGCAAGAAAGAGTGCACTAACAGTATCACACCATATGTGGCAGCTAAACTCCTTTTTTACATCATCTTAGACTATTATTTTGATTAATTAATATTTGAACTTTGTATGTAATTCCTGACCAATATTGGTGCTTATGCAGTTCATGAACCGAGCTATTTTTTAGATAGAATTCTCAAGTTAAATTCAATCTTTTGTTTATTAAATTGTAAGGTAAAAGTACAGAACACTTAATAGATCCCCTACCTCTTCATGCTAAGAATGAGTTTCTAAATAGTAAATTATTATTTCAGCACGGTCTGTAAACTGCATAAGTACCCCAATATTATATCTGAAGACTAAAAGCATCAGCAGCAGCAGAAAGAAAAGATATCGTTTAGAATTAATGGTTTAGCATCACTTTAATAGAAATGAAAGCGCAGATGTTTGAAAGTATTCTTCTCCTAAAGGTTAAGTAAACTAAAATCAAGGACGAAGCCACACTGTCAATTCGTTCCCTCCAAGAGAAATGAAAGCCAGCAGAGATCTGGCTTCCAACTTGACAAGAAAGAAAGATGAAAGGCTTAGTATTCCTTAGTTTAACAGAAGAATTCGAAAATTTACTAACATCTGTCCGCAGAAATGGAACCTTTCAACTGCTTTGTTATTCTGTGGGGGACGTTGACGATGAGGGGGGAGCAACACTAGAAAGAAACTATAATAACTTAAAGCTATACGAACATAACGGCAGCACTTTTATAGGTTCAGTCGTAGGTGATAGGCGATCTCTAAAATAGTATTAATCATTTGATCTATTTTCATATTAAATGAAAGTTAATCAACGTTCCCAAATACTTTTTTCCTATATATTTTAATGATACAAAATACATGTTAAAATAAACCTTATTTCTGGAATTGAGTTAGGTTTGAAAAAGAAATCTGTTTTAATTTTTCGAATTAGCCGTAATTTATAATTAACTGAATAAGTCATTCATCTCTATATAAGCTATCTATGATTTTCTTCTAATCTTTCTCACTCTATGTTGATTCAAACACTATCTAATATCTATTAATGTCTTTGTAAACATTTAGAGAAAGAGTGACTCTCTTTATCCATAGAATTTACATACATGTATATGTACGCACCACATATGTGTATGTAAATTAGATGGCAAATTAATAAGTCTCCTTACTTCAATATAAGAATAATAAAGATTAATATAAATATAGATATACAAACACGTACACCCTTGTATATATATATATATTTATATATATATATAATTATTATTGATAAATAAATATTTTTAATATGTATAAACATATATATATATATATATATATATATATATATATATATATATATATATATATATATATATATAACATTCAAGTAATTAAAACATTAAAATTGTTCCAAGAATTAGAACATGAAGTCCAGTATGGTGTACGGTCGTTTCCAAAACAGTTTGGAAATAGTTTATTTTATTTTATAAATTAATAAAGTTAATCCAAAACGCCACTTCATCAGCGCCTTTAGCAACACATCTTACAGAAAGTCAGAGAAAAATTAAAAAGCTCGTTGTAGAGAAACATCCACTGACAGAAACAGTCACCGGTTGATATGTTAGTAGCATAGGGGGGGACACAATGGTACCTATAAACCAAAACACTGGTACACACAGAAGAAATAATCCAATATTTTCCATAGATTTACGCTTTCAAATTATGAAATAAATTAATAAAAGTTACAAATTCTTTTGTCAGAGGGGGTAGTGAAACCAGTAGAATAGAAATAATAATAGAAATAAAATAATAAAAAAGAATAAGATAAAAAAATATAAAATATAAAATATAATAAAAAATAAAAATTAAAAAATAAAAACGTTTCATGTTTTCTACACTCGTCAGTATGGAATTGCATAGCCGTATTGATGATCTAAACCTTGAATCCAAGTATTATGAACGCTGGCTTCTAACCATTCGGCCAACGCGATGATCAGGCTTTGAAATGTGAGAGAAATACATCTTGTCTCTTGAATGCAAAACTACTAAGATTCTGAAGAGAGTTCTGATCTTGTAAAAAGCGTGAACATTGAATCTTCAATTTAATATCTCTCAGAAGGGCTCAACTCATCGGAGCTCAATGATTATTAATTAATAAATAAATATTTTTAATATCCATAGACATATATATATATATATATATATATATATATATATATATATATATATATATATATAAATATACATATCATGTTTTCAACACTCGTCAATATATATATATATATAATTATTATTAATAGATAAATAAATATATTTATTTTATTTTTATTTCAATATATTTTTTATATATTAATATATTTTTAATATATTAATATATTTTCATATATTTACATATTTTTATATATTTTACTATATATATATGTATATACAAAGCTCACCTCAAACCACAACTATGTTGTTATTGATAAGAACTATAAAACCTCGATGTAATATTACTGTATATAAATGTGTACTTTCATTTCATATATCTTCATTCAGTATGCAATTTATTATTTCATTTTTCAACTAATTTCTAAAAGTCTTAAAACAAGGCAAGCGTTAAAACTGGCCAAAATGTGACTTTGACCATTTTCTTGATTTAAACAAAAAACATTAATTACTAAGTATGAATATTAATTCCTATTTTATTTTAATATCTTTCTGACTAAAAATTTCTATTTTTCTATTTGGAGGTCCAGAGACTGTTCTTTTTTTCTGACCACCTCCAGCAAAATAACTTTTGATTAATGGAAATGTAACATTGCTAGCAATGTGAAAACACTTTCTGAGACTAAAACTAAAAACATTAAATTTAAAATAAACATTTTGAAATTTAGATATTCTTTTAATATCTTTCAGTATAAACCCTGCCATTTTCTATTTGGAGGTAAAGTAATGGAACAAAATTTCATTTAGGGTACTTCTGTTGATGTCACTCTTTTATAAAGAAGGATACACGGGGAGAGAGAGAGGGAGAGAGAGAGACAGAGAGCTAGCGGGGAAAGAGTATAAACTCAAGTGTTAAATGAATAATAAAGATAGGACAAATAATAAAAAACGAAATATAAATATTTATAGAGAGAGAACAAGAGATGAAGATAATTAAAACGGATACTATAAATAATATATAAAGACAAAAAAGAAAGACAGATTAATAGAAGAAAAAGAAAAAAAGATGAAAAAAAGTGAGTACTCATTAAAATTATTATTAATTCTAAACTCTTAGCTATATGGATTGAAAGTTTAAGTAGCGTTTCGCACAGTGTCATTGAACAATTTTCTTAGCTTAACCTTTCCTTTTTTATTTTAATTGTGACTTAACATACATACTGCTTAAGCGACAAATTGAATGCCTACTAGACACTATTTCGGATGTCTAATGTCTCTATGTACATGAGTTTGTCAGGACAAGCTGGAATGAGGATACTTTCTCCATCAAGAAAACCCTGACCAAATATTAAAAATAACATATTATTCGAAGCTCAAATAACATCCCGGCGGCATAGCTGCATACTGGCTCATACAAGGAATGGTACACCTTCCCCAAATGATATTATCTCAAGTAACAGCATTAAGCTCAATACTCCACCAGACTAGATGATTTCTTGTCTTGGAATCCGGTATAACAAAGATATCACAAGAAATATACACTACAACATAGCAAGCTGGTCAATTGCAGAGAGGAAAATAAAAGTTCTTCACTGTTTTACTAACTCAAAATTTGAGAGGTAGAGGAGAATTTTGGATTAAACGCACGGTTATCTATACATCTAATACTAAATTCAAGTGTTAGCCCCAGGAAAGGACCCATTAATATATATGAGAACTTACTGATATAAAATAAAAAAAACAAGACAGAAGCTTCACCCCCCCCCCAACAGAGAGGATCTCACTGGCAAATTCAAATATTTAAGACGAAAAATGCAGGAATATAGACTAGACACATGATTCGTACATACAAAGATTTATTTTGATGGTAATTGTTCGATCTGATCTCACATACTTTTCAAAATTACAGTAGACTTTGCTAGCCATTTCTATGCTTTGACGTATATCAGAATTGAGGATCCATTTTGCATTCATGATATACGAAGGTGTCATCTACACTTAGTCAGGTCGCCCTGATGTAGATGTTGGCTTCGAACTATAGGAAAAATATTTTCCTCCAGATTAAATCTAAACGATCGAGTACATGCTGTAGAAAAGAGGTCCATTACCTCCTGCATATTCTCCTCAGAGTAGGCAAGGAAATCCGCATCATCGGTGTAGAGAAAATACTTCACAAAGGCTTGGAAGGTCTTGGACTTTGCATTAAATTGAGCAAGTTTGAAAATCTTGCCGGTTGTTCTGACATGTATTAGAACTCCAATATTGCAATTCTGAAATGCATAGGAGAGAGTCATCGCAAAGTATATAGCGAACACCAAGGATGTCACCCTGTTTAACACCATCATCGATAGCTATTGTTTCACTGATATAAATAATGTTCTTATTTTCTTTCTTTCAACTTACGCTCTCTCTCTTTCTCTTTCTCTCTCTCTATCTCTCTCTCTCTCTCTCTCTCTCTCTATATATATATATATATATATATATATATATATATATATATATATATATATACAGGGTGATTCATAAGTCACTTCACTTAGCTATTTAAAATGTCATTACCAATTGAAGAGCGAATTTTTATTGTTATTCATTTGGCCAAATTTGATTAAGCTCCCACACTTGTTGAAAGGCAATGGAAACGTGATGTGAACAGAAAGTCTCCTTCGCACAACACCATAATCAATCAAATATGCTACAAAGAGTCGTAAATTCTTTGCAAAAAAGAATGGAGCTATGCATGCAGAACGAAGGTGGAAATTTTGAAAATCTGCGGTAATTCGAAACTCCCATAAATGAAATTTTTGAATAAACTTTCTGTTTTGCATTACAGTACTTTTTAACTTAGAATTTCAAAAATAAATAGCTAAGTGACTTATGAATCAGCCTGTATATATATATATATATATCGAGTAATCTGCTAAACTAAGGAACGAATTATATATATATTTGAGACATTTTTAACAAAAGAAAAGAAGTAAAATGCAGTTTAAATTCCCAGAGAAACTAACTAAATCCAAGATATTGCAGACTTAACATTCGTTGGAAAATTCATAAGTAAATAAGTAAATACAATAAAAAGGGGGGTTAAGTATCTAACAGTGAAACAAAAACAGGAGACCTTAAGCGTCGAATATTAACACGGGGATCATCAGCTGTTTACCATGTAACTGTTTCGGAAATTTAAAAACAGGACAGTTATAATATTCATGGCTCTCCAATGGTACTGATTAAACTACCATTTTCCCAATAATCAAGTGTCGAAATAATTCAGCTTAAAATTTCACTAATATATACATTAATAAATAATAATAATAATAATAAAATAATAATATCAATAACATATTACCCTTTAGACTACCGTGCGATATGCTAATTTGCATATCAAATAATAATAATAATAATAATAATAATAATAATAATAATAATAATAATAATAATAATAAGTATATCTAAACACTACACCCAAGAACCATTCTGCGATATGGTAGCTAGAAATCAAATTATATAGGAATTAAAGTTGCATTTAAAAAAATAAATAAATATAAAATAAAAAATAATACTTAAGTACTTTAGGTACCAGAATATATATATATATATATATATATATATATATGTTTGGCACAAGACAAATGAAACGGACCGTAAAAAATATATCTTACAGAAATGTTATGTGTTTTGGAAATGTGAAAAAATAAAAATAAAAATAATAAAATAAAACCATGATTATTGGAATATAACATGAACCTGACTTATATTTGCTCTATTGTCACTAATTGACAATCATCGAGCTGAATCTTTTAAGAAGACTGCAAAGTAAAAAAGGGCACTGCTAGTATATGCTAATACATATATTGTCATTAATAATTATATATATATATATATATATATATATATATATATGCTAATACATATATTGTCATTAATAATTATATATATATATATATATATACACGTGACAAAGTTATTCCTGTGTTAGACGCAATTGTGTGTCCTTCAAGAATCTGAACATTTTCGTCCTACAGGTAGACTCAAAAAACTTTTGGAAATAACCCCAACATGTTTTAAGATGTGAAATTACATAGAAAAAGATCATTGTCTCCTTGTACGTTATTGTTGTTCCTTCAATACATTGTAGGGATAGAATAGAAGATTTGACTGTTGTTGTTATCCATCCAGTTCTGAGGAAACTGAAATACGATACCATCCATTTGGCACCAATTTATATTGGAGTTCACCGAAATGATAAAATTGATAAAATTATGACCTTGGAAAATCTGGAGCTGATTGTCAATAACCGATTTTTTTAATATCAATAACTACTAACTTACTAAAGCCAAAAGCAACTCTAGGAATAGGTTAATGAGATTGTCGGTTGGGTGATGAACCATACTATGAAATAATTGGAAACGATGGATGGTAGAATTGAATGATTTAGGAGGATAATTCGACAGATATTTATTGAAATTTACTTGAATACGACTATGTTGTAGTTAGTTGGGAAGCAGTTGTACGGTATGTGTTCCACAGATGGGAAGTTCTTGTGTAAAAAAATGTTCAGGAAAGTTTCGTTTGGTATTACGTATACAGACGAAGAAAAAGTCCTCTGAGTGGCATCGCTCAAGATGTGACAGCAGTACTCCATCTTAAGGTGTATTTGACTCTTATATAGGAAGAGGATTGCATCTGGACTAAGGTATTTTCTGGAGCGCTAGAATTATCCAACCGTTTTCCCAGCAACCTTAGCAACAGATTTGATTTAAGTCTTCCATTCTAGGTCTGAGATGAAAGTCAGTCGTAGGAGCTTATCAAAGCAATGGGCTTCTTTAAAGGCATGGACACTCATTTCAACTCAGGCAAAATAGGGTTCCGAGCAGGAGAAGCTTGATTTAAGAAGTTTCGTCTAAAAGAGCGTATGCATTCTTATTTTGAGTCATTGTCCATCTATTTGTATATATCACTCTCTGTCCATGTCTACCGTCGCTCTTCCTTTGTCTGCAGGTAACCCGGTGAGCATTTCGTCTATCTTCAAATGTTTGATTGCTTTTCTGTTCACTTGTTTTGGTCTGTAACAATCGGTTATGTTTGAAATTGCGATTATGGTGGAACGTGCTCGACTGACTTCCAGTCTTTGTTTCTTCCTTGTCAGACATTCACAGCAAGAACCTGTCTCATTCCAACAACAAACACATATTTTCATTTCTCCTCCAATGTACCTAGCGTCAGGCGTAATTTCCAAGGTATTCTCACCCGTGGAACACATTACCGCGGGATTGCTGTCCTGCAGATTACACCTTGTTCTTATCCTTTTATTGCATTGATTTAGTTATGTTGAATTCTGTCTGAAAGACTAGAAGAAAAAAGAGGAAGTATCTAAATGAACTGCAAAAGATTTAAACCATTTTCACACCATTGACCAATGCTAGTACTCCCATGATTTTTATTTCGTAATTTGACTGGCAATCCTTCCCATCTCATAAAACCATTATCTTCGAGTGTCTCTTGGCCTTGATAATCGATAATTCGAATAGTTAAGAAAAACGGTTTGGTAATTTTAGTACTTCTGCATGTTGCGTTCTCGACTTCAAGGATTATATAAAGTCCACAGGATTAGTATAACTTACGTTGAATTTCGCAGTACGTTTAAGAATTGCCAATTGTTTTTCTATTATGCTCTCTGATGATGCGGCCATTGATTTGATTCTGTAGTTTGAATGTTTGATCTTCTCGGAAGTTGCGACTTGTATTTTTCATCGTTTGATAGAGGGCATGCTTCCATCTTTTCTTGTAACTTGTTGTCATATTTGTTTGTATTTCTCTGTAAATGTTTGGTATTTATCCACATCTCTTTGACCATCATCGATCACAAGTCGAATAATCTTATTTTCAGAACCGCGTACACGCCTAGCAGAAACTTAAGAAATTGATAGGCGGACGGTATTCGATCTATTTAAGTGTCATATTATTACGAAAACATCTATGAGAAAAAGTGATTTATTTGCATGTAGATAATTCTTGTAACGTTGATTTCTACAACTGTCTTGCTTTTATAGCATATCACTGTCATATTTCTAAAGTATAGCTTTAGAAATATGTATCACAGAATAAATGTTGTAGAACGAGTTAATCTCTGAAACTATTGGCGTTTATTTACTTTTGATTCTAACTGGGATCACCATCAGGGTGTGGAAAAGTTATCGTTGTGTTTATATCACTGTTGCTAGATATGTTTTTTTGATTCATTGTTAGTACTTGTGTTATTTGCCGATTTGAATTATCTATCGCAATGTTCTGTTTTGATGTTTCACTTTGCTCGTTTGTTTGTTCTGTTAACGTTGCATGCATGCTTTTTGACGAGTTTATTTTGAAGTGTCTTGAAGACTAGTTTGAAGTTTTATACTAGTTGATTTTTTTCTGGCAAAATACCACACCTTTCTTACGAGTTGAGCGACGTTTTCTTTCTTCACAAATATCTTTTACATTGATGAAGTCGAAACTATAAGCATTTTATATACATTGCATCCACAAAAATACAAGTGGAAGCTATGCAAAAATTACTTCCGAAATTCTGGGCAAAATACATGGACGATAGATTTGTAAGAACAGCGAGAGACTTTATTGAATAATTAAAAATAATATTGAATATATATATATACATATATATATACATATATATATATACATATATACATATATATACATATACATATATATATTATATCTATACATATATACACATATATACACACACACACATATATATATATATATATATATATATATATATATATATATATATATATAATGAAGTCAATCAGTTTCCCGAATTTGTTAGCGATAGCGTCGAATCAGACAAATTTATATTTCATTGTGGAGAAGCTAATTTGTCTTTTTTTTTTCTTCGTCTCAACACGTTTTTTACAACAGCAATATTTCATTGGCTTTGCTATCTAAGAATTACTTATTCCGACTAGGAAGATTTTTACAATAAAGACATTTTTCAATAATGAACTAAAACGCTGCGTTCGTTTACAAAATGAATTAAAATAAACATTTTGCCATTAATATATATTTTCAGTCACCAGATAAACAGTTACATTTGTTTACAAACAACCGTAGTCGAACACATACCAGCATATAAAACGGACGTAAAAACTAATGCTATTATAATGATTAAACTAGATATTTCATGAATTAATTGTATACCATAATACTAGGTAAACATATTTTCTTTTTGATATTTACTTACAATGCATTTTTGATTACATGCTACAAGCAGTCGATAATTACTCTTGAATAATATATCTTTACTGATACAAGGAGTCACTTACTATTCATAAATAACGGATTTGTGGAAAGTATAATATTTTCTGTTTTACTAATCTATTCAAATAAAATCATCAAGTTTAGTCTGAATAGGGAATTTATCCGCTTACGGATTGTACAAAAGGATCGGAAAAATAACAATTATATAATATCTTTTATTAAAGAAACATTGTTATATTTTAATTTCAATGCGACATGCACATTTAAAAAATACAATGTATTGATCTTCGGTGCCGAAATACAATCCTCATTTTGATTAACTTTTAGCGATGCCATTTGAATTACATTGTTTTTTTCTTATTTTCTTTCAATATATTTTTTCTATTTTTTTACTACGGCAAAGGCGAAAGGAATAACGAACACACTTTTATATAGAAATAGTTTTCAACAGAAAATACTACTACTTTATAATGAAGAAACGACCTTCTTTTCTTTTACGGTAATGTTTCGATTTTTTATTTTTTATTTTTTCGAATACAATATTTCATTATTTGGTGCTGAGGACGTCATTTAAATTATAGTGATGTCTGTTGTAATTTTTTATACGTTTTATCTTTTAAGTATTTATTCTTTGAATCAAGCAACGACGATTAATGGAGGATTTACAATGATATTGTGAGATCTAAGTTCGCGCAGGATATCAACACACAGCAAAAACAACGTTTAACATTATTTTTTATATGTTTAAAACTGATATTACAGACATGAGAAATTAATAATAGTAACATGGGGTTCAAGCCTGAGATCAGGAGTTTCTTGATGTTATCATTTTTTCCGAGAAACGCAGCAACTGATGCCGCTATTCTATATTATAACGTGAAGTCAATCGGATTTTTCACGTTTGTTATTAGTAGCCTTAAATCTGGCAAATCGATATTTTATTCTGCCTAGCCAATGTCGCCTTTTCTTCCCTTCATTACGTTTTCTATGCTAAAATAATGTATTTCGCTTTAGTTCTTTCAACAAATACTCATTCCTACTAGAAATATTATCAAGATGGTGATATTTTTACTATTTCCATAAACAGCAGCTTCAGTTTGTAATATTAATTACAAAAAGGCTTTTGGCATTTCTCTATATAATTCAGCTATACAATAAACAATTTTATGTGCTTAAAATGAATATAGAATTATTTAGTCCTCATAATTACTTCTATATCCTAATGGTACATGAACTATTTTTTCATTTCTAACAACTAATTAAACTAAATGTTCTTTCACTTAAATGCTACAAGCGGCATCAATATTGTAATAATGCCAGACACTATATGGCTCCAAACAATCTATGTGATAATACCAATGTATGTCTCTCTCCATATATACTTACATCAAAACGGGGGCAAAGTAAAACCCAATGTCTTTTCTATGTACGATCTTTTATTTTATAAACGAAACACATGTTCATACAAGTTTTAAAATGTAATACAACCAAGGAATGGTTTTAAAAGCACAACTACCACAAGTGCGTTTTTCTATTACGATATATATATATATATATATATATATATATATATCATGTATTTTTATGTAATTATTTTGCTTACTATTATTGAGAGAAGTTAGTCATGCTGATGACGGCTGTGAGACAGAAATACGTGTCCATGGATTACTTTTATGTACGTATGAAATTAATGAAAAAATATATATTAACGAATAATACGTCCTATAAAGTTAAGGGGGACTAATAATGCAATTTTCTGCATCTTAATCACTTAGGAAGTGAGACAATCGAAATAATAGTAAGCAAAAAAACAACGAACGCTGCAATCACCAATCTATATATTAATACGCTAAGGTGTACGTACGTGTGTCACGCTTCCGGCAAACGCTCTGCGCATGCGTGCCGTACCTAGATTATTGACAACATTTAATTAGCTTAATTTCTGCGTCATATTTTAATTCTTTCCATTTAGCGTAACGGTAAGCGACGTAGTATTTTTGTCTTTGGCCCGACTGGTTTATAGTTCAATCCCAACCAACCGCTAAGATTTTTTTTTCTACATTTCGAGCGGAAGGGGAAGAAATAATACATTTTTTTTAATCACCTGGTCAAAAAGTACTTTTTGTGTTGCTTAAAACTTAAAACTATTTTTTGTTTTTTATTTTGGCGTTTTTAGGGCATGTCTATTATTTTTTGTTATTGTTGTCGTTTTTTGAACGGACGTTAAGCAATGTTTTTTTTTCAATGATAGTTTGAACTAAGTATTTATTTTTTATTTGCACCACTTCTTAAAGTGTAAAAACATTTATTTATTATTTTTGGAGGGTAAGGGACCAGTATTTATTTTTTAAATGTTTTGAACGGACAATAAGCAATGTTTGTTTTTTTTTTTTTTTTCTCAGTTAAACACCGAGAGCGTGGTCGAAAGAAAGAGAGAGTGTGTGTTCGTAAGATAGGGGGGGGGGAATAGAGAAAGAGTGAAAACGAAATAAAAACAAATAAATAAATCGCAAAAAGTAAACTTACTAACAAATAGAAGGTTCTTTGTTACATTGGGACCCGCGCTAACTTTGACCCCGTCGATAGGGTTAGGTCAGTGAGGGGTTAGGGTTAGCTATAAAGTTCAGGGTCATTGGGGGTTAGGGTTAAAGTTAGGGTCAGGGCCAAAGTTAGCTCAGGTCCCAATGTAACAAACTACCAAATAGAGACGTAAAAAATAAGACAATGACAATGATATTGTATAGTTAACATCTGAGAAGTTAAGTTTCTTATTTTGTGTCACGATCTGACACTCCTACTATTTATCTACCTCCCGCAAGGTAAAATGTGACACAAGGTCGGGAAAGTGGGAGTAGATAAGCCAGAGCTCGAGGTGAGTATTCTGACCATTTAAAAATTGCCTGGGCAGCCCCGTCGGCATTCCCGGTAGGGCGCCTCAGGCAGTAAGCAATAAACTTACTCCTCCCCAAAGAGGGGAGGCGAAGCCTGTGAGGGTGCACCTCCTAGAACTGCACAGGACCAGACAACCCCCAATAGACCGGCGTAAATCCAGACCCAAAGGCCAGGACAATACCAGTTTATTAGGTGGGTTAAAACCCTGGGTGACACTCCCATTTAATAAGATTTAGTATTTACTTTTGCCCCTGACAACGGGGGAGGGGACTCGCGACCGATAATGATTGCTGAAGAGACAGCTTTTACCCCGACAACCGAGTAATATAATAAATATATATACTTCCATCCCGTCACGCAACATTTTGGTGAGTAAGATATGTGCATATTTCTAGCCACCGGATAATATTATTAACAGTAAATTATACAGATTGATGTAGAAAACACTGTGGAATTTCTTTTTTTTCAGTGAAACATAGAGAGCGCGTACGAAAGAAAGAGAAAGTTTGTGTTCGTAAGAGAGAGAGATAGAGGGAGAAGATAGAGAAAGAGAGAGAGAGAGAGAGAGAATAAACGTAATTGAAAAGTAAAAACGCAATAAAAACAAATAAATAAATCGCAAAAAGTAAAACAAAAAATTAACAAAAACGAAAGTGAGGAAAGTCGTGATTCAAAGCAAAATAAAAAAGAAAATCTAATCGAAAAAAAAAGTAACAAGTATAATTTCGTTTTCTTTCGGAAGCCTGCCACTTCTTACGGTATATCAACCCTTTTTAGTAGAGTGTCCATCGTACACGCGTTATTTGAATGCAAATTATAATTTTTTTTTAAATATTTCACTCTTATCCGGGGGGTGCTCATAATAAAACAAGCGTAACTTACTAACAAATAGATGGTGCTTTGTTAGATGTGGACCCGCGCTAACTTTGACCCCGTCGTTAGGGTTAGGGTCAGGGGGGGTAGGGTTACCTATAAAGTTCAAGATCATTGGGGGTTAGGGTTTAAGTTAGGGTCAGGGTCAAAGTTAGCCCGGGTCCCCATGTAACAAAGTACCAAATACAGACGTAAAAATAAGACAAGGGCAATGATATTGTATAGTTAACATCTAAGAAATTATTTTTTTTTATTTCAAATAGTTATTTAGTTATATTGTCAAATTCGTCAAACAAAAATGGCGTTCGCTTATTTTAGGTGAGGTGGTCGCTAATTTCAGACTTTATAAAAGGCTAAATTGTCCGATTACAGTAGAGGATCTCTTTACATTAACGGCTAACCCGAGATGTAGGGGAGGGCGCCACTCTTTTCCCAGGACTGCTTCATTGTCCTTGATCCTGACCTTATAATACTGAGAGTTTTAGCAATGTTTGTTCTAGTCTTTGCTATGACTCAACCGAGGATAGAACTCTGGTATCCCGTTTCATTAGCGGAAACGCTTACCAAATGGGCCGGTTTCAGGCTTACGGTATTTATTTATTTATTTATTTTATTTTTTAATATTTAAAATTTCTTCTTCTTCTTCTTCTTCTTCTTCTTATTATTATTATTATTATTATTTATATATTAATACGATAGAGTGTGTGTTATTTATTTTGTGTGTCACGATCTGACACTCCTATTTAAGAAGATTTAGTGAAGAGACAGCTTTTGCCCCGGCAACCGAGTAATATAAATAAATATATATACTTCCATTCCGTCACGCAAAATTTTTGTGAGTAAAATATGTGCATATTTCTAGCCACCGGATAATATTATTAACAGTAAATTATACAGATTGATGTAGAAAACACTGTGGAATTTCCACAGGGTCCCGCTAGTAAAAATAATTACATAAAAATACATGAAATATTTAGGTAATAAAAATCGTACATATTTCTAGACAAGCGTCTTGGTCCAGTGGTAAAGACGCTGGACTATATACATTAATATCAAAAGTTCGATCTTTGTCCACGTTAGCCATGCTGATGACGAAACACGTGTCCATGGATTACTTTTATGTACGTATAAAATTAATATATATATATATATATATATATATATATATATATATATATATATATATATATTAGATTCTTGCATTTTTTACAGAAATAATTAAAAACCAATGTTTTCTAGGTTACTACTTGATTTCATTAAATAGATATAAATACTTTCCTTTTGATTTACAAAAAGACCATGAAATGTTGTATTATTTGCATGATTCGGACTATTGTTCTTATTTTGGATATTATTCTCACTTGGATATTATTCGCACTTTCTTCAGGTGCATCTTGTTGAACTCGGGAATATTTCTGTTTAACTAGATCTGAACGGAATTTTAAACAGAACTCTTTATTTAATCCATGGAGGTAGCTTGCTTTCGTTCGGCAAACCGTGACTTGGTAGAAGTCTGAAATAATAAGTACTTTTATTCTTAGTATCGCTCGCACAGAGGATTACACCTTCAATTGACAGAAGACTGTCAGTTAGAACTGATTAATATTCAGCACATTATCCGTTACGCTATGGGTCCTGAAGAAAGTCGGAGGTTACATCGACCGAAACTTTAAGAGAATAACATCCAAGATGAGAACAGTACTTCGAATAATCTAAATAATTCAAATTATCAATCCTGATCTAAAAAATTCCGACACATAAGACTATGTAAGTGTTATTTCGCAATAAGTGACATCCTAGCTGGAAGTAAACACGTAATTTTAGAGCCGACATGTATGATATTCGTAAGGTTTAAAAGAAAGCAAATACATGAAACATAGCAAAATCGCCTTTTACTCCTAAATATTCCGTAAAAAACAATCATTTACTAACAAACTAAATGCATCATCACTCCCAGTTCGGTTTCGTCATGACGGCTGCTGTTAAATGAATCCAGGTGTCTTAGTTAGAGAGATAGAGAGGGAGATAGATAGATAGAGAGAGAGAGAGAAAGAGAGAGAGAGAGAGAGAGAGAAAGAAAAAGGGACGGAAGAGGATGTTTCTTATTATTATCTATTATTAATGATACTACTACTTATAATAATAATAATAATAACATTTTTCATCATGAATGACTCATGATGATGATGATGATGATGATGATGATGATGATGATGATAAGTGTGCCTGCTATATTCCAAAATTATATTAACAGAACTCCATAGACAAACATTTTTCTAAATTTAATGCTTAAACAAAACTTATTCTGCAGTATTTATGCGATTTGCATCTGGAGTATGCATAATAATATTTATATGGCGTTCAATGGTTAGATCATGATTTTTGGGGTTCTTTAATTTTCCCGGGCAATGCTGGGACACAGGACTCGCAAGTAAAGACCTCCATTTAGTCAGAAGAAACGATTGGTATTCCCTGTAAGGATGCCTGCATGAGTGTGTTAGAAATAGTTGTGCAATCTCTAACCGCACTTCTATTGAACCGGTATTGCTTGAGTTTAGTGGCAAGGAGAAGTCGCTAAAAACTGGAAACTATGCCGGGATAGGCAGAAAAAGAATGGTGTCATTTCGGAGTTTTGCTTTTCCTAGACACAACCAAGGCTTGAGAGTCTAGTCTATACTAGTATTTACTCCATAGTTAGAAAAGGGATATATTGATTCTTATCCTTTTCAAATATATTAGTAAAGGTGGTGCTTTAGCCCTGAGGGAATTTGAACCTGTCATGTCAAAACCACAATCCTTGCCAGTAATCAAGACACCAAGTTATTCCCAAATATCTCTATTTAAATGAAGTGTATATGCGTATATGTTTATATATTTGTATGTATGGGATTCACTAATTAACCGCTCATCATAGAATTTTGACACACAGCTGCAAGGCGTAATGATAGGTTATGGGGCTATATTTAGGTTCATTTAGTTTCATGCAAAGGGAGCATAGAAACGTGGAAGTCATTCGTGAACATTTAGATACCTCTGACTTTTGTGAAATGTTAACAATTTTAATCAATTAAGTAATAACTCTAAAAATTACAATTTGTTCGGCGTATTTTAAAGGGTATTTAGAGGGGCTTACTAAATGCACAACCTCAAATTTGAAAATTCAAATATTTCAGATTTGCATTGCATTTGATCTATAGTCACTAGACATAAATTAAGCAATATTTACTAAATTTCACTTCATGTTTAAGATCTCTTAAGCCTAAAGTTTAAATTTTCTACATTTTCTACTTAAAATCCGACAATGAAGTTTGATCAAAATTTGAATAAGGATTCTAGGTAGACGATTCAATATCATTATATCTTGATTTTTATTTTCGTAAGGGGACCTAAGAATGGTTCTGTTTGGAGAATTAACGTAACCCGTCTGGTGTCGGGTGTTATTATAATATATATATATATATATATATATATATATATATATATATATATATATATATATATATATACTATATATATATATATATATATATATATATATATATATATATATATATATATATATATATATATATATATATAGTGTAATTCAGTCAGTGTTATAGAAAAAATAAAATGAGTGCTCACTTACTCGTACTAGGGCATATCTATTTTTATTCGATGAACAATATTTATTTATTTGATCTTCCATCGTTACCTTCGGTTTAAATACTGGAGACATCAATCGACTTTAAAATAGTTTAACCCAGTGTGGGTTACATTATCAAAACGTCGGCTGATGTATCGGTCACATTTGGTATTTTTAACCCTGCGGGTATTATTTTTCTAGTATTTCCGTGAAACCGAAAGTAACGATACTTTATATATATCGTCTCTTATATATATATTGAAGATTAAACATGTTTGAAGCCGTTTACATAAAAATTAAACATCCCACGATCAATAATGTTAATTACAAAACTAGTCACAACATTTGAAAGTGTATATCATAGTAATTAACATTATCAAATTCTTAGCCGGAAAGCAATCCTACTTTTGAAATTTGCACGCGCTTAGAACGTAATCCCGTTCGCATGCATCATCTCAGTATTATAGACGCTCATTTTAAAGTCGTACATTATTAGCCATTAAAAGAACCCTCAACAGTAGACATAGTTCTAAATACACCAAGACTAACACTGCCTGATGATGATTTGATGAATAAAAATGGTACAAGAAACCCACGAAACTTGCATTCATTAATTTGACCGAAATACTAAATGGAATATTCGGAAAATTTCAAAAAAAAGTCTTATCAAGCAAAAACATTCCGTGTCATATAATAATGCTTGCCTATATATATATATATATATATATATATATATATATATATATATATATATATATATATATATTTCTGTGTCTATGTACATTAATATTTAAACATATTTAATATCCATATAATTTACACCCGTAAATATGTAACTATAATTTCTAGCAACTTATATTGCATGATGCCTCACGTGTGTAAATCTATAAATGGAATATAAGCTTACAAAATAGACTTTCTTATCCGTTCATTAATTTACTTCAACATACCGACAAATATATGATTATATAAGGGCATACATATACACTGTTCAAAATATGTTTGTAACATGGCTTGTCAACTTATGGTAACAGATTGAGACTAATTCTCTCCCAACTGCCGACACTAATCTGATGAGTAATACGACAGGACTTTTCTTGTGAAAAGACCCCAGTTAACGACATGATGACAGAAATTGTACGCAAGCTACATTGATACGATCACTCAAAGCCAATTGTGCACTGGCAAAGATCTAAGCCTCTCAATGGACAATCTGTCTTCTCGTCCGCTCTTATCTGTCATTGTCATTGGAGCTAGTAATTCCAGCTAAGCTTCACTAGGACCTTATTTATTTTTTTGTTTTGTTTCTTTAATTATTGACTGGCCATTTTGTTTTAACCCTAAGAGGTGACTTGTTTTTCATGCTGCCACTCTCTTTCCCCCTTTCTCTCCCTCATTTCTCTCACTCTTTTTCTCTCGCTCTTCCTCTTTCTCTATATGTCTCTATTACTATCACCATCTCTCTCTCTATCTCTATCTCTTTATTTTTTGTTCCAATTCTTTAATTATTGGTCAGCCAATTTGTTGTAACCCTAAGAGCTGACTTTCTGAAGATAATGGTTGATGTTATTCATGTTAAGTTACTGTCCTACTTTCTTATATATATTCAATAATTGCGTCGATATTAACAGCAATTAATTAAAGTGATTTATTAAAGAAAGCATAAATTACTAACAGCTTTTTAAATTATTATGTTCATTAATTTTTACAGAAGGTAATTTAATTGAAAACTAATATATCTTAGCTAGTTAGAAAGAAATATATACCGACGGTGAATAAAAAGTGTAAGAATAGTTAATATGGAGAGAGAGCAGGAAACTACTCTCTTTTCTCTCTCTCTCTCTCTCTCTCTCCCTATCCCTCTCTCTCTTCTCTGGTTGCCATTAGCGACGCCAATTTTTTGTTTTCTTATTTCAAATCAATATGTCTTTCTTATTAATAAAAATGTCAAAGAAATCCTCAGTGAAATCTGTTTTATTTTGAATCATACAAACATTTTTTTCCAAGGACAAATTTATGTTGTTAAAAGACGTCGAGACATTCTATGATCTTGTAGAAGTATTTCTGCTGCTTACTGACCTGCAATAAAACTAAATAAAATATAAAAATCAGTTTGAGGCGAATCATTTGAGATCCCCTACATTGTTGCCAGTCGGCTTGGCTCTGGTGTAGTATTGGCTCTCGGCGGGCTGACCCAGCTGCCGCCGAAAGAGAAAGTTTCACAAGCGATCAGGAGAGATTACATACCGTGCTGTGTATACCCAAATGGTAACCCATTTGGTACTGACTAGATTCAACGTCGCTAAACTTAGTAAATCTAACAAGAAAGGGTGTGTTAACATGATTACACCCTTTGACTCAAGCAATGCAGGTTCAGGATAGGTGTGGTGGCAAATTTTGCAACATAATACGAGCAGACACTCTTACAGGGGGTATCTATTGTCTCTTGAGACTGAAAAGGGGCTAACTATAGTATTGTTTACTTTTGAATCCAACGAATACATTTTACCAAATAAACAACCTACGTTTGAAAATATTTTTCATTATGAAAATTAATAGAAAAATAATCCTAAAACGTTGGAAATAATACATATACTATTATACTTAATGTAAGTTTATCAACGTTTGTTTCCCTAAGGCTTTTTCCAATGTACTTTGATAGAACAAAATACATTCTAGAAATAGCTATATGTTGATTAAACTAATGTCTAATATTTCTTAATGTCTCATTAATCATTAAGAGAAAGAGTGACTCTTTCTTTCTGCTCTGCCATATAATTTAATTCTATATAATAATAATAATAATAATAATAATAACGATAATAATAATGGTGATGATTATAATTATAATAATCATATACAAGTAAAGAGGCTTATGTCTAAGCAAGAGGAATGTCATATCAGATATGTCAGTTTATCAATTTTTGAATTAAATCAAAGTAGAATAAATAGCAATAGTTGTAGTGACCCAACGGGTTACGGGTACATTTCGTATATATATATATATATATATATATATATATATATATATATATATATATATATATATGAATTTTATTTAATAGCAAGTTAAATAATTCGTAATAATATATTTAATCCAGATTTTGAGCATAAAGAAAGGCATTCTTTTATAAAATATATATATAAACATTCTTTATTGATA
The DNA here is from genome assembly GCA_963556195.1 of Sepiola atlantica. NCBI lineage: Eukaryota > Metazoa > Mollusca > Cephalopoda > Sepiida > Sepiolidae > Sepiola > Sepiola atlantica. Next base: position 144,875,432 of record OY744516.1, read on the forward strand.
TCAAGGAACACCATACATTAGTTTGATAGTATATCAATACGTTCGGTGTCACGGAAACACCGGTAACTTATCTCTCAGGGCTCAAGATAATAAGTGTAACTTTTTTTCAGTCGATGGTATGATGCCTTAGCACATCTTTAATTGAAATAAATAAATCTTATATGCTACTACATACATACATGAGCACTAGTCGTTTATATTAAAAATATAATAATACCCCATATATATATATATATATATATATATATATATATATATATATATGAGTTTAAATAGAAAAGCGCAAGACCTAAAACTCAACGTTTCACCCAGCTGTTATGTGAGCTTATTAAGAGAGAAAAGCAAGAAGTGGCAAAAAATATCTATAATTGTAGTGAATATATATAGGTCTCAAGGTATAATCAATTTAAATCTCTGTAGGGAGAGAATATATATATATGTATATATATATATATATATATATATATATATATATATATATATATATATATATGTGTGTATTTATATATTTATGTATATATATTTATATATATATATATATTTAAAGAAGGAAAGATGAAGATAAAAAAATTGCATACAATTACATAAACTTAACTGAAATTAATACAGATTTTATTACATCGAAAGTTCAGATGCAAGGAGTTTCAATAATCTATAATCCACAATCTATATAATCCAGAATCTCCTCCCACACTTACTCATTTAATAACAACACAATTAACAAAACATCTTTAACTAGATCAATCAAAGATTTTAAATCAAAGTGCACCCAATTTTCCATAAAATGGTCTATACTGAAAAAATCAAAGTGCTACACACCGGGCTCAAAGAATTGCCGCCTATGCACATCTGAATACTCACAGCTGCAAGAGAAAAAAACATTATAAACTCAATAAATGAGATAATTTCCAGATACGAACATAGAACGAGATTTAAGTACGCCCAGCTTGTAACCCCAATAGACACCCCATAACACATAAATACACATAATCTGACATTACCGTTCCTCCAAGGTATCTAGATCATCCTCAGTCCCCTATTAGAGTTAATTTTAACCCAATAGTAAAAGCATATAGTTAATTACCCTACCATACGACTTCTTAGCGTCGATCTTTCACTACAGATAAACCCTACCGTCCCAACCCCCTCATCTCGGGAAAACTATTTACCTAATACTAAAAGCTTACAGTTAGTCATACCCCCTGACGGTATACTCTATATAACATCAACTTGTATCTTACATATGATAGTCTGACTCTGTTGGCCCATAATTGGCACGCACACGTATTTGTGGAGAGGTGGATTTGTACATTCGATTCCCTAAACGCGTTTGCCATATGCATCTCCTCCCTCGTCTGAGAAGAAATAACTTATTAAATATACCCTCTATTTCTCTAAGCACATACACCCTTCAATTCCACTAAAGTCAGATAATTTATATAATGTAATATAATTTAATATAATATTAGTCTAAGTACATACACCGAATTTCACCTTTTAATTCCACTAAAATAAGTTAACATAATTTAATATAATATTAGTCTACGCAAAAATAAAAATCCGATAACCTGCCTTGCTTTCAGAATAAAATACTCCCATTTATTTAATACATCTGCTCTGAAATAAATCTATACTCTTGTAATATTCCTTCTTTTAATATTATTATCAATTGGCGCTATCTATAAATCCAATTGACTATATTTTCTCTGTCCGCCAACCTCCCACACCCGGAAAACCTTTCCTTCACCACAAAATATAAGCAACTAAATTCCCTCCACCCTACAGACACACCTAATGCCCCATTTCTCTACTACACGGCTTTAGCTGACAATTCAAAGTAAAACTTGAATTTATAGACTTTACCACCCCAAACCACACCACTTCCCCAACCCCACCAAACTCCTTCACGCACACCCTTAAGACATTAGCTGTAGGCATTATTCCAACTGCTTTCGTTGGATCCAGTTCTGTTCATTTTAATCGGTTGAGTTTCCTACCAAAAGCCGAATATTTAAGCTAATATATGACAACTTTTGAAAGATCTCACTGCCCGGAGGCCAGGTGTTTGAAGGCCGATATGAACCTTGCCACATAGCGTCTTTTAACAGGTAATCTTCGTTTCGGATCCGGCGAATTGGATACTTACAATATTACTCCACGCACTTTTACTTGTAATTCTACGGAAGTATACACAAAACAGAGACACGAATCCCTACGGACCAAGTGATATATTTTTTAACCCTCTGCCTTTCATTTGAAACCCTGTAAAACTAAAAAAAAACTTTTTCCAAATTTCCAAACATTTCTCCAAATATACAAACTTTTTCTATTTTGCTATCTGCACCATAGCGTCCCCTTTTGTCTTCAACAATGGGTACTCAATACTGCTACCATTCTCCCTCTGGGACTTTTATTTCTTCATCACGATCCTTTTCTGTTATTTCTTCTTCAATTTTCAAAATGAAATGGAACAGGTAATATTTATTTATTATAAATATGACATTACCAATTTCATCCTCTGAGAAACAAGTTTTATTTTTGAACATCCATGGATTAAGGATTATTGTAACTCCTTGCATCTGAACTTTCGATGTAATAAAGTTTGTATCAATTTTAGGTAATTTTATGTAATTGTATGCAATTTTTTATCTTCATCTTTCCCTCTTTAAATTGATTGCTCTACTCAACGTATTGAGCTTTACTTTATCACGATAGATCACTTTAACGATACTTCACTCATCGTTAATTCTATTTATATATATATATATATATATATATATATATATATATATATATATATATATACATTTTTAAATGAATAAATGTAAAAGTGTTTTTCATTTATCTCGACTATATTCATATCAAAACTCGTTAAGCTTCTTCAATTCAATTTTATATTAATATATTTTCAAACACATTATACATACCGAACAGAAAAATACCAAAACACACTGACCAAGATGCGTTTTTTGAATAATAATTTCATAAACATTCTTAAATAAATTAATATTCTGCCCAATACACTTTTATATTAATATTATTAATAGTAGTAATATAATTTACAACGATTTAATGAAAGACGTTTAAGATTCAAAATAATTATTTTGAAATTCAAAAGATAACTTCCGGTTTTAGTTGTTGTTGTTGTTGTTGTTGACGACGACAACGATGATGCTGATTATGATTATTATGAAGATAAGTATAACATTTGCCATTAAAAAACAATAAAGAAAAAATCTCACCGTTCTAAATTACAAAAAAATAGAATCATATTTTTAAAAAGTCGTCATTGAGTTTGTTTTAAATATTTCTGTCTTTAATAATAAAAAAAGAAAACCCCAAAGTAACCATTTTAAATTACTCACGAATGTATACTTGTTTTAGTTGACAAATTGACGTTCCGCATTTGGCGAATGTCAGGAATAACCAATAGAACGACAAGGTGCGTTAAAAACAAATAGTAAACTAATAACCGTTACTGAAGGCAATAAAAGTTACTTTACTACCTCACTGACTATCTTTTTTGTGTTTTCAAGTACTTTAAAGCGTATTTTAAACAATTTAAATTAAAAAGTTGCGTTACGTATATTACGTTATACCGAAAAACAAAGATGGCTGAAAGTCGTTCGCCGACCGTCTACGAAGTATGATGATATTTTTAGATATTCTATCTTTCAATTAGGTTGAAACGTAAATCCTGAGGTGTTTGGGACAGTTATCTGTTTACTATTGGTTTGTTTCTCTACCCCAAAAGACGTAAAACAAACTCCGAGGATATCCGCATACGCCATCTAAAAAATAGAACTGTAACGCGATCGGATTTGGATGAATTATTAAAATGCTATAAACACGCTTTAAAAACTATAAAACACAAAAGCATAGGAAGGTGGATAGAAAGTAACTTTATTGCCTTTGGTTACAGTGATTTGTTGATTATTTATTTATTTTTTTCACCCCTTCTTTTCCGTTAGTTATTCTTGAAAATCGTCTAATCTCATTCATTATGGGGAACTCATTTTTATACTTATACATCATGTAAATTGCCTTTTTGTTGTTTTTCCTCAAATTACAAAAATGTGAAAAGAACATTGTCTCGTTGTATTTTCTGTTGCTAAAGGTACAGCTGCATTAATTGCTGCCCGGAGGGAGGGAAGTTTTTGCTAATATTAAGTGATACAAAATTTATACACTTATACCGTCTCCTGTCATTTATTTTTGTTTATCTCATATTTCATCATCCGGATTTTAACATTGCATTCCCCCTGCCTGGGAATTCTTACCTTCATACTTACTTGTTTACCTGCATTGCTTCAAGCAAACTACATTTCCTTATATATATATATATATATATATATATATATATATATATATATATATATATATATATATGTGTGTGTGTGTGTGTGTGTGTGTGTGTGTATGTTCCGATGTACAAAATTCATAAATGGTTTTGAATAAAAGCGGAATTTTGTTTGTCTCCGTAATGTGGTCTTGAGGGCTCTCTCCAGGAGAAATCGTCGGATTACAACAAAATATGAACAAAATTATTAGCGAGAAAAAGCAGGAATAGGGAAATTAACTGCCGATGAAAATAATCGTTTAAAAGATTTAATTTAATGCATCGAATAAAAACGTTTAAAAGGCAGAGATTTACAGGCAAAAAAGGACCAACTAACTTTCCCCAAATAAAATCAACGTCTTTATGAAATCCTTCTGCTTGCAAAGAGAATGCTTTCGTAAAACGATAGCGACGGATTCCAATATTTTCAAATGAGAAGTGGAATCCACCCGGGGCAAAATCCTGAACTACTTTATTTATTCTTACTGGCACAGCATGCATTGTCAGCTAAATGCTGGCCAATAGATGATTCCAAAGCTGTGGTAGAAGTATGGCACAAGGAACCAGGTCTACCTTGTCTAATTTTTGATGAGATATGCTAGTTTATTCTGGTCTCTAAATGCAATTTCGTCCACCTAACATACATTGCATCGTACTGTCATTTCAATTCATAGAACATGTTACTATTTATTTAATAAGAAAGACTACCTTTTGAAAAAGACCAAAAAGCAGATCTTGTGCTAAAAACTAACGTAAAGAAACAGAAAAAAGAAACCATTTTCATTTTTTCTGATTTGCTTGCCCAACACCTGACTAACATAGAGATATAATTTGTTATACATTACTTTTTGCATACATAAACAGAAGACATGGACATGTGTTTCTGGCTATAGGCCGTCATCAGCATGATTACATGGGCAGGGATCGAACACTCGATGTACATATCCGTAGTCTAGTGTTTTACCGTATGTCTAGGACGTTCTGCCACATATTATGCACGCCTTTTTATCCCTTATGATGTTACACATCTATTTTGTTTTGTTATTGTTTTTACTAGCGATAGAGCACCGGTGTGTTTACTATTTATTTGCTTATTATTTGTCGCTCACTGAGAGGTTTAAGAATATGCAGAAACTGCATTAATTCGCCATTAATCGGGCGGGTCATCACTTTTATATTTCAACCTATTGCCCGATACAATCTATAGTGTACTGCCAATGTCCAGAACAATAATATTTCAGTTCGTGCAAGGACACGATAAGAACCGGTGTAAGATGATGGAAGTGGGGCATCCACAGAGACTTTCCTAAGAAACACATGAGTCTATGAATTAATGTCCGTATAGCCTGCTGATTTAATGCTTTCTTGTCGAGAGTTCATCGGATAAAATCTGCTAAAACAGCATCTGAATGTGTCTGTATATCCATATCAATCACAAAGGTAACTGAGGAGATGAACATTAGGACAGGTAATCATAATGCAATTGCATAAACCAGTCCTGCTGGAGAATGTCCTAAATCATCCTTGAGGAAAATAATAAGTACATACTCAATCTATCGCTGAGGATAAGGAACTGCACATAAAATGGCTTTCAATTGACGATGAAAGCGCGCGAACATACTATTGGAAGCTAGATGATATATAACAGTATCATTTGAATCGCCCCGGAAATATTAATAAGGAAGCATTTATTAAAGTCCCAAACACAAATTACACCTAAACCAAGAGTGTTACATATGTGGTAGAACTTTATACATAGCGGATAAATGTACATTTATGAATAGTGAATGCTACCGAAGTCATAAAACAGGACACGCATAATAAGTACAAGCAACAACGCGGTAGATTGCCAAAATCAATTAAAAAGACCAATGCAATTAATGTTGTTGATGGACACGAGACAGATTAAAAAGGATTCCCCATGAAAAGGTAAACGCTGCATAAAAGGAAAGCGAGCCAAGATAAATAGGAAATAACCTGTGATGGTGGAGGTTTTGATACCCCCCCCCCCAAAAAAAAAGTTTTCAGGAATGTAAATACAGAAGCAGTTCGTTCGGTAATCAGTCTAAAATAATACAAACAGCTGTGGCAAGATGTAGAGAAAAGTTCAGTAAAACTGACCAGCTACACTGGTGAGATAGTGATGCCTCAAGGGACGACAGTTATAGAAATATCACATGAAAATAAAGTTAACTGTCTACCATTACTGGTTGTAAAGAAAGATGTACCGACATTACTGGGTAATAATTGGATGTTTTCTGACGATTGGTCATGCGATGTTGTCACTAGGCTGCACACAAACATGCGTAGTTACAAACTTGACCGGAAACATAATACATTTGAATACATCTTGTGCATATTTTTACATATTTATATTTTGCTTGTAATAAATTGAGGAAATCGAATCGCAGCTAAATTGACAGAACGTGAGACCTCACCACTACGCCACGTGTGTCAGTTCAAAATATTGGTAAAAATCGAGTGAGTTAAATAAAAAATGAATTCTTTTAATTGATTTCCATTATCACCTTTGTATATTTCCTTATGATATAACTACACGCACTGATGATATACATCAACACCAAGAAACAAGACCCAGTAAAACCACCCCCATCACAAAACTCGTTAACCAGTCTAAAATATTAGACAGAAAAAGCCAAAAACAGCTGCCAGAAATGCACCAGAAAATTAAAAGAATGGGCCAACAATAACGTGCCAAATATTTTCTGGATAAATTATCACAAGAATATATAGATAAGGAAAGCTCTGTAGACTGGTTAAAAAGAGGATTGCTCCGCTATGATCAGGAGAGGATGATAATAACTTCCCAAGATCAAGGCTTGATGTCCAATGCTTTTAAGAAGATAAGTGGTCTCAGCAACGACAACAAATACAGTTTCTCACACACAGAAGTAGAGTGTGAGCAACCTTACATCCAGTTGTACGATTCTGCTGGGGGACGGCTACTATACAATGTGCCACAATGGTGTGTGTAAATATCTCGACTGTATCATATGTAGAAAATTGATCATCCAGTGAAGCAGCAAGTCCTGGCGACATACAAGAAAGAACTGTGACAAATAAGTTATACGCTATCCACTATGACTATATTACTATACACTCCCTACAGCTACTTACCTAGAATGAATCTGAAATAGTTATATAGGACATAAGAGAGAGAAAGTAGAAACCCTAGTTTAATCAGTGTCCCTAGTGATGCTGGCTTAAACAGAGTTGAGATGAAGCAGATAATTAAATACCGAGGTCTTATATATGATATGAAAAAAGGAATCTTAAGAAAGATCTGCATCATTCCAGTAATCATGGGAGCAACCGAGCTCATGAAAAAGAATTTCAAACTACTACCTGGCGAATATACCCGGTGAACCAAATGCAAACAGATGTAAAAAATTGTGTGTAAAGTAACGCTTATAATCTTATAATTATCTCTTGGTTTGAGTCTCTGAAATAGTGGGTGAAGGTCAGCATCCGGTATGATGCCCTATCTTCAACAAAAATAAAAATATAAGAAAATTGAAAAAAAAAAGCTTTTTTTTTCATTATTCTCTGCCAATAGGTCATAATTGTTCTATGGTCTAAAGACATCTGTCTTTTTATCCTTGCTAACAATATATTTTCGGGACCAAGCTTTACCTCAAATTTTAGCAAGTTAAATAAATATTTTTTATCGTTGCTGCTATACATTTGCATTAAAAATTGATCTACCCACTGAGTGCAGTAGACAATCAACCTATTTTACGGACATCAGGATATGTTAATGTGGACTAATATGCTTGTACGAAGGAGACGCTTCACAAGACTGGGGTTGATACACTTCCAATTAGTACAAACACTGTTTCTTCCTTCAGTTCTGATGATGATCTTTTTGTGTTGTAATGTTTAAGACCTCTACCATAATTTGTGTTAACACAGAAAAGTTCAAATATTTGTTGGAATATAAGGTTATTTTATCTCACATAATTATATTAAAACATATATCCAAAACATATCTATCATCAGAACGAATAATGCATCAAACTAAAACCAAGTACAGTTAACACATTTATTTAGAATTAACACATATAAAGAACAGCAACGTATCAAAAAAGACTTTAGCTATTACTCTACTTTTTAAGATAGGAAGATAGGTATCCGGAGAACCCAGATATTTTTATTATTTAAGACTGCTGGGGCTTTAAAAAGCCGACAAGAAATGACAACAATGAGGTAGTAAAAAAACAGTATGTATTTACAGAAAGTACAGAAGTAATGTGCTGCCAGAGACTGCTTCTGGATCGTTTATAGCGACTCTGTGTTACAACTACTATATATAGTGCCGAAAAGAGTCTATGTAATGACACAATAAAATAGATCACCATAACAGGGACCCGCCTGGGAGAAGTCCAGCGGTAGGGGAATTCTCGATACTCTAACCCTTTTTGGGTAAAAAACAAAATGGAACAATCCGGCACTGACACTGTTCCAGTTCACCGCAAGGATAGCTTCCTTTTATTATCTTTAGGAAATCTCTTTCTGAAACGATTAGATTTCATCGTGTAATGATCAAAATACATCTCGACTATTATCTTGTATTCATTAGTTTGCAAACTAAGTTTCAACTTTCGATATTTCCATTACTAAAACCAGTGATTTTTTTGGCGGGATTAGTGTGGTGTGGGTGTCTCTTTTGCTCTTCCAAGGTGAAAGGATTGAGTGGAGAAAGTAGAAAAAAGGCGACATTTAGTCATGGCTTTGCGTCTTATATAGAGATTGATTGATTTTCGAACAGGATGAATGTTCGTGTCTATTAGATGAACGGAAGAAGCTGAAACCAAATCAAGAAAAGATCTGTCAAAAATAGTGATGGATGGCTTATCTTGCATGAAACAAAAGTAATAATGTTATATAATTCATATGGTATATATTACGGATATTCATATATATATATATATATATATATATATATATATATATATATATATACATGTGTCTGTATATGTAAGGGCGCATGTGTATAATTATGCATTTGCAATGAACATTTAGGAGTATTATATGTACGTATATATATATATATATATATATATATATATATACATATAATTCATTCACACTAACATACACATTATATACAGAAAAATATATATATATATATATACAATATTTCTTATATAAATATATATTATTTTTACCTACAGACAAATGTGTTTCCGATTCGGACCCAGTTGAAATGTCACCTTCAACTATGAAGCCTGGTTTTCAACCTCTAAGCCATCATACATTAAGATGAGAAAGAAGAGAATATAAATGCTATATAATGTTGTATAGGCGAACATATATAGTAAGTTTAGTCATATAGTGTTAACACCAGAGGCTGACATTCGCTTTACACATCAATTGAGAGCTTATTAGTAATTCTCTTAGTGGCCCAATCTTTGTTATCAAGGGAGCGATATTTTTGTTCCTAATATTTATTAAATTATAAAATTGTATGATTTTCTATTCAATAGTTTATATATATATATATATATATATATATATATATATATATATATATATATATACACATACATATATAAACTATTAAATAAAAATAGTACAATTCTATAACATAATAACAATTTCGGAACAAAGAGTTTTTTTACATGCGTTTCTAGAAGAGTTAAAGGTAAACAGGTATTCCACACTGCGTATCCCAAACAACAATTCCCATTATCAGAAAAACGAATCCACGACACATCCGAGGATACTTTCGAGAAGCTCATAGACAATTGCACATGGACGATTAAAGAATTCAAATCGGTAGACATAAAATATTAAACACAGACGATTTCCAGCAAACCCAGTCAAAAAATGCTTAAAGTGTAAAATCAAGTTTTTTATTTAAGTTAATAGTCCGAAAATCAAGTGAAAAATTGGGTAGCTTGCTGATGTTATCCACATATATATTTTTCTTACCCGTATGGGTAGGCCTGTCTGAAAGAGGAAATGACAATTTCCCCTTCAGCTTAAAAGCAATATTCTTTTCTAAATAGCGTAAAATGTAAATAGAAATGAACTGAAGATATGTTTTCCCTGTAATGTATCAAGTTACAGCCATTGGGTGAAGTTTTTGATTGGCCCAGAAGACGCCTTTGTTGTAATTGTTGTTGTTGTTTTGATTATAAAAAGAAGAGACTTCAACAGATCGGCACTTGCTTCAGACTTGACACTTAGTGAATGGTGTAGACTTAATAATTGGCGACGAGGATGAGATGAAGAATATGCGAGGAAGGGATTTGGAAGATTAACACCAACATGTGCTGGAAGTTTTTAAGGGAAAAAAAGTAAACACACTCATTGGATGTGTTCGGAATTCCCAGAAGCATAAACAAATGGCGTTGATGGGCACTTTACGGGCATGGAACGATGTTGAGAAGTCCTGGATTAACTACATTGAACGTGTGGAGTTTTTTTTATAACCAATGATATTGAGAGTGAAAGGAAGAAAAAGGCGATTTTATTATCCGTTATTGGTGCAAAACACTATGCTGTGTTAAGAAGTTTAGCAGATAATCGTCCGGAAAAGAAAACGTTTGATGAACTAGTTGGGCTGATGCAGAGACATATTAAACCAGCACCTAATGTGAGTCATGAAAGCTTCTTGTTCAACACGAAGGACAAAAGGGAGGAAGAGTCTATAAGTGACTATGTGGCCGCATTAAGGAAAATGTCCGAACACTGGAATTTTGAAGAGAGGGTTGGTGAATACATACGGGACCGCTTAGTCTCTGGAATTAAAGATGTGAAAATTCAGGAACGCCTACTAACCGAAAGGGATCTAACATTGAATCAAGCTATTGAAATAGCAGTGTCAATCGAATCAGTCCGGAAATATTCTATATCAATGCAGGAAACATTTCCCGATTATAAAAAAACCAATACACAAATTGCCCTTGAGACGGGAGTGTTACAGATGTGGTAGTACCAGCCACACGGCAGATAAATGTACATTTAAAAATAGTGAATGTTACAGATGTCATAAGACATGACACACCCACAGAAAGTGCAGGCAGCAACAAGGTAAATTCTTTAAAATAACTAAAAAGAGCGATCCAATGAATGTGGTGGTTGAAGATCAGACAGTTTAAAAACGATTCACTATGGAAAGGTTAAATCTGGATGCGAGGGAGGTTCGGCAAGAAGAATTGAATTTATACAATGTTTCTAACTTGCAAACACCACCGGTAAAGGTGGAGCTGTTGTTAAACAAAAAACAAGTGGTCATTGAGGTAGATACAAGAGCATCTTTCTGGTCATTAGTCTTAAAAAAATTAAAAAACTGGGCAGGATTCAGGATTAAAAAAAGCACAGTAAAACTGACGACGTATACTGGTGAAATAGTAAAACCTCAGGGGACAACAGTTGTAGAGGTATTACATGAAGGACAAGTGAACTGTTTACCACTACTGGTTGTGAAATGAGAGGTACCAACTCTACTGGGTAGAGATTGAATGAAGAAGTTAAAGCTGGACTGGGAAAGGCTGTTTTGTTTATCAAGGGAGAACCCATAGAGGCTTAAAAAAATACTTACAAAATATGATGCCTTATTTAATGGAGAAATGGAATACCTGAAAGACTTTCAGGTTAATATACCCATTGATAAAGAAGCCAAGCCCAAATTTTGTCGCGCCAGGCCTGTACCTTATGCTTTGAGAGAAGGGGTGGAGAAGGAGTTAGAACGCCTAGAAAACCAAGACATTTACAAAAGGGTAGAATATTCTAGATGGGCTGCACCCATAGTGCCCGTTGTTAAAAGTAACAATGGGAGGATCCGAATATGTGGGGACTATAAGCAAACCATCAATGCAGCAGCTCCATGTGTCAGCTACCCTATTCCGCGAACCGAAGATATATTTGCCACACTGAGAGGGGGTGAAAAATTCAGCAAACTGGATTTAAGCCACGCCTATCAGCAGCTGAAATTGGAGGAAGGTAGCCAGGAATTGTTAACTGTAAACACACATAGGGGTTTGTACCAACCTACAAGGTTACAGTTCGGGGTGCACAGTGCTACAGGCATTTTTCAACAGGAAATGGACAAACGATTGAAAGATGTTTCTTTCTGCAAGGTACGAGTGGACGATATACTAATTTCAGGTCCCGATGATGACAGCCACTTAAAGAACCTAGAGAGAGTATTACATACGCTGAGCATAGCTGGGCTCAAATTGAAAAGAAGCAAGTGCGAATTTCTTCTTGAGGAAATAACCTATCTAGGGTTCAAGGTTAACAAGGATGGTACAGCTCCTCTACCAGAGAAAGTGGCTGCGATGGCAAGAGCCCCCACACCCAGGAATGTTACAGAGTTGAAAGCCTATCTTGGGGACGTAAATTATTATCGCAGCCATTTACCAATTTTGTCCACACGACTTGAGCCACTGCACAGTCTAATGAGGAAAGGCACAGTTTGGAAGTGGGAAGCCTGCCAACAAAAAGCTTTTGAAGAGACAAAGAAAATGCTGTGTACAGCACCCCTTCTGACTCATTTTGACCCATCTAAGCCCACACTTGTAGAAGTGGATGCTTCTCCTTATGGCTTGGGAGCTGTGTTGGCTCATAGGATGGAAGATGGCAGTGAATAGCCAGTGTGTTACATTTCCGAACGCTCTCAAATGCTGAACAGAATTATGCACACATTGAAAAGTGAAGAGGTTACATCAATATATGTTTTGAAACCCTTTCACGATGTTCACCGATCACAAATCGTTGTTGCGTCTATTTGCAGAGAACAAGCCAATTCCTGCTATGGCAGCTGCTGGGTTCAGCGTTGGGCCCTATTCTTAGCTGCCTATAATTACAAACTAGAATATCGAACTTGAGCTCTTAATAGTAATGCGGACTGTTTGAGTCGTCTTCCACTGGAGGCTCAGGAAACAGATATATCTAAATCAACTAATGAAATATTTATGATGGACCTTGTGGAAGCTCCAGTGAAGGTTGAAGCTTTGAGAGCAGAGACTAGGAAAGATCCGATCTTGAGTCGGGTATACACATTCACCATGAATAGCTGGAATGGGGTCAGTTAAAGCCCTATTTTAATAAACGGGAGGAACTGACCTGTGAAGAGGGCGTGTTACTGTGGGGAAGCAGGATTATTATTCCTCCTAAGTTGAGAGGAAAAGTTCTGCAGCACTTACACCAGACTCATGTAGGCATTGTGAGGATGAAAGCATTAGCTAGAAGCTATGTACGGTGGCCAAAACTGGATGAAGATATTGAGTGGACCGCCAAGGGGTGTGAAAGTTGTGTGCTAAATCAGAAACAGCCCAACAGAACTCCGATTCATTGTAGGGAATATCCAAGTCAGCCCTGGGAAAGAATTCACATAGACTATGCTGGTCCAGTTTTTGGACACATGTTCTTAAAAGTGGTTGATGCCTACTCCAAATAGATGGAGGTTTGCATAATGAAGACATCCACTGCTGCAGCTACCATTGAGAAGTTGAGGGGAATCTTTGCGACTCATGGTTTGCCTCTGCTGGTTGTGAGTGACAACGGCCCTTGTTTCTCCAGTGATAGATTCGGGAGATTTTTAGAGGCAAATGGGGTTAAACACATATCGATGGGGAATCGAATATGATGGTCTTTTATATCGGTATTTTTTTCCTAAGAGATTAATTTCGGCTTATTTTGATGCATACTTGAAATGTTGTCATTTTAGTATTTATATAGGTATTTTCTTATGATGTCATGAAAGGTTATTATGTTTTATTTTATTCTGTTATGTTTGATACTTTATTTCTGTATTGTATTATACATATTGTTTCATTAATATATCTATATTTGTTAAAAATATTGTATTTATAATATATACATTTCTTTTTATAATATATACTATTCTTTATCCTACATAGCACGTCTCTAATTACCTATACAATGTGAACAACCTCTCAATCAGCCACCATAGCTTACTTGTACACTCCTTTTAATATATAAGATACCCATATCCGACTGATTTACATAGATATACACTAAATATCCTTATTTCGGATTACCTATTTATATTTACATAAGATATCCAATTTCTAGTTTATCGTATTTTATTGTCATTTTTATTCTGGGCTTTAAATTACGTTTGTTTTTCTATAATATGTATTTTATATTTCATAATTGATACCCAATTTCCAAATCAGCTACCTGGGTTTACATGATATATCCATTTCCAGAATTACTATTTAAAGTAATTAAAACCATTTAAGCCTGCTGAGCTTTCCATAAGTTCCCTATCATTTTTTCACTAGTCATAAACTACGCATACACATATTAGCCCCCCCCCAACATCGGAAAGCTTGAGCTGACGAAATGAAATAAGTATATCATAATTCTTTTGACATCAAACATAAACACCCTCTAATATAAGTAAAAACATATATGAACCTTTTAAATAGGATTAATATGAATTAACTATGCAATTAATTACAGGCAGCCACATAGGTACGCAGAATATCTGACTCCACGAAATGCGAATTAACATCGTACGTCCTTTTATATAACCCTTTTAGCTAATACTCCTAAATCGAAATACATATAAAACATAAGAACTGACGCCCGTAATAAATTATATTAAACTATAATAAATTATATTAAACTGCAAAATAATCGATCTAGTTAAATTTTGTAAACATGGTACTTCTCCCACAAAGGAACTTTTAGAAAAATATACTGTCTACATGTAGACGGTGAATACATTTTGCTCCATTTTTATTTTCATTACTTTCTGTTTTTCTTTGATTTCTGAGGCGCTTATGAGTTTGCACGGATACAAAGACATATTCTACTCCATGATGATTAAACCATGGTACGCTTTACAGAAACTGTAATGTATAGTTGTTAAATTAAATTAACTTTAATAGCTCTCGTAGAGCCTAAGATCAGTTAATTTATTGGTTTCTTTTCAACAAGGTTTCACTTTATCTTTTTACATTAATAACTCGTGGAATTATTATTGTATAGGCACAACGTATTATGTATGTTTAATCTTAGGATTTACCTATTTTGTTATACTGTTTTTATAGTTTATCGCAGACAAACTATTAATAAATGATATGTATTTGCCTACTACAGACGTTTATTATCTTTTACGTTCTATGCATATGTGTAGTCAATATGACATACAGTGATTCTTAGCAACACCTAATGTGCTCAAATAATTAATTTATATTCCATACACACCTGTTAGGAATCTTGATAAAATATAATACCAAATATTCTGTTCAAGCACACGTACACACACACAAATACATACGCACTCACACACACGTTATTTTATCCACAACCTTGAAAAGTATAAAACTCAACCCCTCTAGCATTGAGTAAAATAAAAAAAACATATGTTTAATATTGTCTTTCTGTATTAGATAAGTACAAAATACTTTATTTGACATAAAACAACAAAAACAGAAAACATCTGTATAACAATACATGTGTGATCCAGAACTTTGCCTTTACACATTTTAAAATAAATTGTTCCAAAAACGAATATTACGTCATAAATAGAATTCTGACATGCTGGCGACTTACACAGATTTACAAACTGCATTCTCTTTGTTTTAAGGTAATTCTATTACATATAATTAATACAAATTTTGTGATACTCGTTTTATTTATTTAAAGAATATGTTAAATAAAATTAGGCATTTAGTGTCAGACGTCCTATTTACGGATCACAACTATCGTTTGCAGAAAGATATCAAACCATAGTAATTTTAGCCATCTTATGACTTACGCTTTTTCTAATGGTTACATAATTTGTTCTGCAGACAACACAAAGTAAGTTATATTTACTTCACAAAGCACATGCATTCTCTATAGTGTGTTTACCCGCACAATTCATGTATATTTAGCTTGTGTGTAAGGACATTTAATATTGACTCTTACGTTAATAATTACGTCTGTAATTGTACCATACTTTATTATATCCCTTTTACCATGTCTTTGATAAACGTTCCCAGTCAGAAATAAATGTACTTATGTATGGAAATGCAACCTTTACTTTATAATTGTCTCTTTTCCTATGTTTATTAGCGACTTTCATATGTTCTCAAGGAAAACAAATATCTAATATAGCGGCCGCGTGTTGGAGTAAAGGCTATAAAAGCGTATACAACAGACTATCTAATATTCTTATTTTATTAATATACGTGGCCCCATTTCTATTTTACAATTTGTTAACTAGACATGAAATGCTTTCTTTATATATCTAGGCATATTTAAATGGTCGGCACCTTTATATATACACTTAAAGCAGAATTTTATCCTAAATGGTTCTTGCTATGAATCTTGTGAAACACGACAATTATTGCAAGGATATATTCTAAAGAGACTCTAATTGCAGACATTTTTGCTGGCAACTGTTCAATCATGTCAAGAAGGAATTCCATGAGAAATGTGTAGCAGAAGTGTTGAACGGAGAAGATGTCATCTTCTGGAATGACTCAGCAATACAAACCCAGGAGGGAATGAATAGAGACATTAGTCTGCCAACTTTTACCAATTCCTATATAATCACCATACCCGATAGCTTCAGATTAAAAAGAAATGATTGAAATGTTCAGATATTAAGAAATGTGTAGCTACATGGTTGGAGGCGAGATTAAACTGATATCTGAAGTAAGATAACAGTTACAATAAAATATTTGAGACACTCGGTACAGTTACTTTTTAGAGTTTTAATTGTTTAACAGATATAGCATGATGATGATGATGATGATGATGATGATGATGATGATCATCATCATCATCATCATCATCATCATCATCATCATCATCATCATCATCATCATCATCATCATCATCATCATCATCGTCATGTTGTTTTTCACTCCTGGTGGAGGAAACTCTCCATGTTTTCTTTCCATTTTGTTCTATCCCTGGGTAGGTGTGGATAAGTAGGACCTAGTTTACTATCGAGGTCGTGTCTCCACCGGGGTTTGGCCTTCCAATAAGGTTGTTTCATTGCTTCTGTCGCTCTATATGCCCACCTGTTGTCTGTACATCTCGAAAGGCTACCTGTCTATCTATGTTTGCCATTCGTATGGTAGTGATGATGTCACTAACTCCAGTTTACTGTCTAATCCAGGTGTTTTATTTTATCATGTAAGCTGATGCCGATCCATATTGTATTGGGCTACTCTTACCTTCTCTATTGCTGCATTATTAAGTGCCCATGTTTCGCTACAATATGTCATAACAGGCATGATTATTTATTGACCATTTTTGCTTAATATTAATCGTAGACTTTCCACTATTCATGATGTTGTCTACTTTGAAAAAGGCTGTCCATCCAATCGCATTTTTCCGTTTAATTTCAGGCATGCTATCAGTGTCACTTCTGACTCTCTTCACTAAGTAGATGTAATTGTAAACTTCCATTATATATATATATATATATATACACATATATATATATATATATATATATATATATATGTGTATATATATATTAATGTATATATATATATATATATAGATATATGTAAGTATTTATGTATATATATATATAGAGAGAGATTTCTACCTTATTTGTAAGACAGTCCTGTCCAAAATGTTTGCCCAGTTTTATTATAGATGTTGTTCTACTGGGTCTCGTTTTTTGGTGTTGACGTACCATCATACGGTTTGGGTTCTGCGAGCTCATCAGATATTGGCTGATGCTAACAATAATGGTAAATTTCAAAGAGACACATACCCCCTGCTCCTCTTGGCAAATACAGAATTTGTAGACAACACTGGTTTCTGTACACTACTCTGTACAGTGTCTAGATTTTCTTCGTTTTAGTGTCTAGTCTTTTAATGTCCTTTTATGGCCAACAAATAATGCCAAAGCTGTATGTTATCACTGGCATGTCTAGTTGGTTAATGGCAGTTACTTCGTTCTTGTTTGTACATATTCTCTGCGAATTTTCCTCTCATCTTGGCATTTTGAATTGAATCGTTTTCTGCTATGCCAAGGTACTTGTATTATTCTTGCACTTCAAGGTCTTTGATGCCAGTATCTTCATGCTGTTTATCTTTTTTTATCTTCTTCCCAGCTCCGAGGGAGTACTTGCCACATTTGTTCAAGCTCTATTCAAATATCTTTGGAGAAGGTATAGACACCCTGCAAGATTCGGCTTGTGTCAGCGTCTAAACTGGCATCCATAAAGAGCAGATGTGTGGCTCTTTTGTTTAGGTCTTTTTGGCGACCTTGGCTCAGGTGTTAGGCACTCCAGCTTTTGTTCAGTAATTTACTTAGCGGTTCAATCGCCAGGCAAAAGAGTAGAGGAGATAAGCTATCTCCTTGGAAGATTCTTCTTCGGATCTTGACATCAGAGATTGTTATTGTTATATTAGTGTGACTTAATATCATGGTTTTCTGCCAAATCGTTAGGTGTACAGCTTAGGTTTTATTTTTTTATTTTTATGAAAATCGCTCCAGCCACTTGATGTAAGGAGTTAACAAAAACAAAGATCTTTATCGCAAATACAGGAGATGCCTATTGGCCTTAGACTTTAAAAAAGAGAGTTCCACAAGTCTGCGGTTTTTGGAAAGAAGCTACTGGAATAGGAAGTTGCATTACAATTAGGTATCAAAACAGGGAATTGATGGAGACCACTAGACCAACGAGTCAAACGAGCTGGAACAGAAGAAGCGGGGAATAGATCACATAATTCTGAAGAACACATGCCATTATAGTATTTATAGAAAAGATTGCGACTAGCAAAATGACATTTGTGAGAGAGAGGGTGCAGAAAAGAAGAAAGGGTAGGGCCAATCAAATTAAAGATACGTTCTGCACATTATCAAGAACCCTCAAATGTGACAGAGATTCACCAGTCGAAATATGACATGGTCTGATTGTAGATTTGTAGAGATAGAGCATAGCCTCAGGTGTGACAAAGTGTTTGGAGCGATAGAGAGAACCGACTTTACTAGAAGCAGAAAGAGCAATAGATCGAATGTATGAACTCCAAGAAAGATTTGATGAGAATTAAAGACCAAGAAGTTTCAGAGTCGATTTCTCTTCAAGAGCAGAGCCAGTCATGAGAATCTCATGAAGAAAAGGGACATGCCTACGATTGAAAGACACAAGATTACATGAAACAAGCCATTTGGTACCCCAATCCACACCTGAACCCAGGTCAACATCTAGATAAGCTGCATATTTCGACTAATCTGCAGGAGATGGGCGAGAAGAAACACCAGAATGGATAGTGGTATCATCAGCATAGATGTTAATTTTCCGAACAATATTCTCTGGAAGATCATTTATGTAAAGAAACTATGTTGGGCATAGAATAGACTCCTGAGGAACACCAGCATTGATAGGAAAAGAGAGAAGATACACTGCCCAAAGTTACTTGCAAGCTTCAATCAGAAAGACAAAAATATTAATGTCAAGAACCTCACCACCAATATCATAATCCTGAAGTTTGTGTAGGAGACCAGAATGCCACACTCTGTCAAATGCCTTCGAAATGTCAAGCACAATGGCTCTTCCCTCTCCTGAATTATCTATAAACCGACAGATCAGATCAGTTACAACAGTTAAAAGATCAACAGTTGAACGAAAACCACACAAGCCATACTGAACATCACTAAAGAGGCCCAGACTTTCCGGAAAATGAACAAGCTTGCTGTTGACAAACCTTTCCAAAACCTAGCTAACAATGTAGAGGAGACTAACCGGGAGATACTTAGTTGGGTCAGACCGATCAACAGCATTTTTAAAGATAGGGGTCGCAGAGGAGTCCTTCGAACAAGAAAGGAAACAGGACTTAGACAAACACAGATTGAATGATTTATAGTGGATAGAAGAAAGTTCACGAGCACTACGCTTGAGAACAACAACAGGAATTGAATCAGGACCGGAAGCCTTAGACTGGTCAAGATCAGAATGAACCCTAGAAACCATCTTTGGAGTGATAATAACGGAATTAAGAGACTGATAAGTTTTCAAAGCAAAATCAGGAAGAACAGCACGAGAATCATCAAGAGAAGAATTGTCAGCAAAAATACAACCAAAGAGATCAGCCTTATCCTTAGAAGATTTAATAACCTGATTACCGGATGGATCTTATTTAATATATATATATATATATATATATATATATATATATATATATATATATATATATATATATATATATATAATTTTTTTACGTACATAAAAGTAATCCATGGACACGCGTTTCTGGCTCACAACCGTCATCAGCATGGCTAACTTACATAGAGATCGAAGCCTCGATGTTGATGTCTATAGTCTAGCGTTCTACCACTGGGCTAGGACGCTCTGTGTAGAAATATGTACGATTTTTATCACCCAAGTATGTAATGGTTTATAGGTAATAATGTTTTTATATGTGATATATATATATATATATATATATATATATATATATATATATATATATATATATATATATATATATATATTAGAATTGGTGTTCTTGTTTTGAAAGCATTGTTTATTTGGTGATATGAATTATTAAAAATAAGAACGCCATACAATGCATTTTAATTTCATTAACTTTTTTCAATTTTTTTTCCATTGCATTTTCGAAGATATACTTCATCATCAGAATTTAAAACTAATAATTCATATTACCATATAAACAATGCTTTAAAAACAAGAACACCGATTCTAATTCAATTTGCACTGCCACGTGCCATGTTCTTGAATCAAGAGACCCTCATCCCACATTCGCTCCAACAACAGACGAATTAAAAACACACCAAAAAACGATGAGAGGAAAAAAAAGAATGAAAAAGGGTATTTAATATATCTTTTTTTTTAAAATTATTATTATTTTCAAATTCTGATGATGAAGTATATCTTCGAAAATTTAATTGAAAAAAGAAAATTGAAAAAAGTTAATAAAATTAAAATGCATTATATGGCGTTCTTATTTTTAATAATTCATATTATATATATATATATATATATATATATATATATATATATATATATATATATATATGAAGTTAATCCAACAAAAGATATAAGATGCAACTAATATCTTTTAATTAGTGAAACATCCGGATAAAGACTGAAGCTCAATATACTGGATAGAACATTAATAGCATAATATAAAATGAAATAATAAAATAAGGTGCGAATCAAATTTTATTAGACTTCAAAATTGATTTAATTCTATTCTAATCGGATTTAGCGGATTTTCCATTTAACCAGCGAATTTTGGTTCTTGGCCTTTTGGCTAAGATCAAAGTGTAGTATCTGTTCCGATGGATACTGCACCCCATAGACTGGTATTGTCTTGGCTTTCGAGGCTTGATTTACGCCGGTCTATGGGTCTGTCCTGTGCAGTTCCACCCTCCCAGGCTTCGCCTCCCCTCTTTGGGGAGGAGTAAGTTTATTGCTTACTGCCTGAGGTGCCCCTACCGGGGGATGTCGACCGGGCTGCCCAGGCAATTTTTAAACCCCACTTTTCCGACCCGACCTTGGGTCACATCTTACTTGTAGGAGTAAGATAAAAACTGGCCTTGTGCCTAACTCCTGGAGAGGAGTAAATCAATACTCCGATCATATCATTTGAATCCTGAATTTTGAACATCATGATTTCAATACAAAGTGAGTTTATTGAACTTTTTATTTGATTTGCCTCATTTATCATTGTATTAATTAACATAAACATTGGATGCATGTTTCACTGTAATTTACTGCATCGATTGCTGACGCATTTCTCGACTGGATAACTTTTTCGGTTTTTCAGTTCTTTCAATTTTTTCGCTTTTGGACTGTCACTTAATACCTGGATCAATCTTCAATCAACCGCTTGGATATCCTTCCTGAATATGTTTTAATTTGTATGACTTGGATGGATTGTATAACTTTAATCAAAAAAGTTTGTTTTTAGCTTGCTATATTTGATGTGTTATGTACCTTTATGTATTTTTGTATATATTTTTATATATTTTCAAAGTGAAATTTATCACCTGCAGTAACGTCACTGCGGTAATGGTCCTCTGAGGAGAAGAATTATCTTTGAA
Source organism: Sepiola atlantica (assembly GCA_963556195.1). Classification (NCBI taxonomy): domain Eukaryota; kingdom Metazoa; phylum Mollusca; class Cephalopoda; order Sepiida; family Sepiolidae; genus Sepiola; species Sepiola atlantica. The sequence continues at coordinate 144,897,799 of OY744516.1, forward strand.
AACTCATGAGTTAAGGACGTTGAAGTACTTTGCCTGAATTTTGAATTCTAATAAAATTTGATTCGCACCTTATTTTATTATTTATTTTATATTATGCTCTCTCTCTCTCTCTCTCTCTCTCTCTCTCTCTATATATATATATATATATATATATATATATATATATATATATATATATATCAAAATTCAATAAATCAAAACATTACACTTGTTCTAAGAATTAGAACATCAAGTCCAGTATGGCATACGATCGTTTCCAAAACAGTTTGGAAATACTTTTTTTTTTTTATAAATTAATAAAGCTAATCCAAAACGTCTCTTTAGCGCCTTTAGCAACACGTCTAACAGAAAGTCAGAGACAAAATTAAAAAAAACTCGTAGAGAAACATCCACCGACAGAAAAAGTAACCGGTTTATATGTTAGTAGCATATGGGGGGAAGAACACAATAGTACCTATAAACCAAAACACCGGTACATATAAAAGAAATAACTCAATATTGTCCATATATATATATATATATATATATATATATATATATATATATATATATTTAACATGATTCACCCCAAACAAGGCAGGTCGCCACTGTAAACGTAAAGGGCTACTGAGAAAAAAGAAAAGGGGAGAAGGTTTGGGGGTTCAGCTTAAATTGGGATCTGAGCAGCGAGATGTCTGTTTACATTAGTTTTAAATTTCTGCATGTCAGTACTGTCGGGGAAACAGGGGGCAGGGAGGGAGTTCCAGAGGCCAGCAACACGAGGAAAGAAGCTATTTGAGTAGAATGATCTCCGGCATCTGGGGACTTCCACAGTTAATGAATGAGATTTAGTAGAATGTCGAGTTAGTCTAGTGAATTTACGTCGAGGGGGCACCTGAGTAGCCAAATCATCGGAGCATAACCCATTGAAGTATTTGTAAAAAAAACATAAGGATGCTACATTGCGGCGATGGGTCAAGGACTGGAGCTTAGCTGATAGTGAGGGACCTATTAGGTTGGCGACTCTTTTTTGGACTTTGTCAAGGAGGGAGAGACTAGTAGATGATGCACCAGCCCAGATGTGGCAACAATACTCCATGCATAGGCGAATGGTGGCTTTGTAGAGATACAGGATAATGTCAGGTGTAATGAGTTTACTAGCCCGGTAGAGGGAGCCTTCTTTGCGGCAGCCTTGACAATGTCTTCAATGTATGTGTTCCAATTAATGTTACCTGTGAAGGTTAGGCCGAGAGGTTTGAATGATGAACTCTCAGGTAGGGTGTGATTTGCCATGACAATCGGTGGTTGGAGAGGCTTCTTGTAGTTATTGAAGGAAAGGAGCTTTGTCTTTGCGGCATTAAAAGTTACAAACCATTTATGACCCCAATCCACTACAGCCTGGAGGTCATTTTCTTAAGATTCAGCCATTGCCTCAGATATGATCGCGTCTGTTTTGCTAACATGGCAAGAGTAAAGCGTGGTGTCGTCAGCAAATAAACAAATCTCAGACACTATGTCATCAGGAAGATCGTTTATATTGATCAGGAACAACAAAGGTCTAAGAATAGATCCCTGGGGTACACCAGCATTTATGTCATGTTGCTTAGATGAACGACCATCGAGGACAACCTGGATTTTTCTTTCGTTTAGGAAGGATCTAATTATATTAAGTAGTTGCCCAGTAATACCGTATGAGCGTATTTTCAGGAGAAGCCCTTTATGCCATACTTTGTCAAAGGCCTTGGATATGTCAAGCGCTACTGCCCTAGCTTCACCTACCTTGTCGAGTGTATGATACATGCGTTCAGAGATGACCGTTAGGATGCCTGCAGTAGATCGTGCTTGTCTGAATCCATACTGGCGGTCAGATAGAAGTTTAGCATTAACTAAGTACCGTACTATCGCTAGATTGATTAAGGATTCAAAGATTTTGGCAAAGATCGGCAGTAGACTGATTGGGCGGTAGTTCTGAGGGTCAGTTCTATCCCCGGAACCCTTGTAGACTGGTACCACAGAGGCAATTTTCCAGCTATCGGGGAAGCAAGATTCGGCTAGGCAATTATTGCTGAGTTTGGAGAGGATAGGGGCAAGTTCAGCAGAACATTTCTTTATTACTATTACAGGTATAAGATCAGGCCCACAAGCTTTACAGGTGTCAAGGTTTTTTATGATGTCTCTTTCCTTGGATGAGGTGATGACCAGGTTATCAAGTGTGGCTTCGGTCCGCAAAGGTAATTCAAGGAGAGGGTGGTTATCTGAGTCTAAAGTAGAGTTAGAAGCGAAACGCTGTGCAAGTAGTTCAGCTTTATCAGTGGCCGTGCAAACGACATCATTGTGGTTTGAAAGTGGGGGAATCGTAGATTGACCATTATTCACTACACTATTGTAGATTTTCCAGAAATCGCGAGTACCTAGTTTCTGTGACTGGATGCGTTTTTTTGTTAACTCATTATACCTTCTTTTCGCTTCGCCTATCACGGCCTTGCTATTATTTCTTGACTCTATAAATGTATGCCTATTAGTAGCTGACTTATGGCGGCCGAATTTACGGAATGCTTGTTGCCTCTCAGAAATGGCAGCTGCACATTCCGAAGTGAACCATTGAGGAGAGTGGGGCTTGCTAAAGAATTTTCGCATGGGGACATAGGCGTCAATGCCTGCTTTGACCCATTCAGTTAATTCGTTTGCACACTGGTTGGCAGGGAGTGAGAAGGTTTCCCTCCATAGAGCGTCACTGATGTGATCTCTGATTGACTCAAAATCAGTTTGCTCGTAGTATCTTGTTGTTTTGAGCAACGGTTCAGCAGCTTTTGGACGACTTTTTAGGGTAATATGTATCATTAGCACAATGTAATCAGCATTCCCGAGTGGGCTATGAGCTTTCGTCACACAAGCCTCGGGTATTGAGGTCAAGAAGAGGTCTAGAAGTGAGGCTTGTTGGTCTACTCGATCGGGGATGCTGGTCGGAAAATCGACAGTCTGAGAAAGGGAGTGAGCTAAGGAGAAATTATACGTAGACTTGCCGGCTGCGTCAGTAATGCTGGAGAATCCCAACCAGTCGCAGTGGTGGCCATTAAAATCCCCAAATACATGTATCTGGGCATTCGAGTCAATTAAGAGTGCTCTATCTATGCTTTCAGAGACAGTTCAGCAGAGTACAGTCCTGGATCGACGGGGAGCGGTATAGGAAATAGAAGAAACTAACGTTTTGATGTTAAGTCAATCTAAAGCACTTGTAGTCGTAGTCATCTGATTCTAACCTATGTTCTCTAGTCAGGGGGAGGGTGTTCCGAACATAAACCCCTAGCCCGTGCATGTGTTTGTCAGAGTCTTTACGGTAGAGTTGGAGGTAGTCAGTCATGTCAAGTGGTGAGAGGAGATTGAGAATTGAAGGTTAGTTTCACTAAGAGCTAGAATATCCGGGGAGTTTGTCAGGAGAAAGGTTTTTACGTCGTTGATGTTAGTTCTAAGTCCCCGCATATTTGAAAATGCAAGCCTCAGGGGCGGGGGCGAAATTGTTTTTTGGGTGTCTGGTTTAGGTTTGCTTTTATTTCTTTGTAATGGCATATTTGATTTGATTATAGAGTGGGTTGGCCAAGGTGGGCACATGTTTTGTGCCAATAAGCTCACACAACCAGTCCATTAGTCACGACCTGGTCCATGGGGGTTGTGGCCTCGGGAAAGCCGACTGGAGATAATTGCAGGGTCCCTTTCCATGCGCGACATGACACATACAACCACCCACGGTATTATGCAACTGATGATGGAGCAGCCGTTCTTGGCGCTACCCAAGAGTTTGGGCTCCTTTTCTATCAGTCAGAAACAGCAGCCAGACAAGCTGTCTAACCTGTACCCTTAACCTGTCGGAACAAGAGAGACCCAGTCCGGTCATGTAAGACTTACTAACGAAATAAATTTCCCCAAGTTGCCCAAATAGAGAGAAAGACAACGGCGTTCATTGTCCTAGTAAGGAAACAAGGCTAGGCACTGAGTGTTTAGAGGCGTCCCAGCGCTGTTACCTCTGCGCCTGACTAATAAACAAAGAAGGAGTGCAAGGGCCGGCGATAGGTAGAACCTATCTACTCCTTAAGCAATTGTAGGTTTGCTAACCGGATATTTTGTTCGAGATTCTAACTCTAGGAAGGTTGTCGGTCAGGACTAATGAAGCTTCCCTCCCCCAACAGTTTACTGCCACGGCGTAAGTAGCTGATAGCAAGGTTGTTTTGTCAGAGATTTCCTTCTCTTAGATGGATAGCCTTACGAGGTCTTACGGGTCCAACACTCCGAGAGGGGTAAAAATAGCCTGCGCCCGTGTACTAGTCGGGTATTTCCTAGCCCCAGCAGGTAAAAAAAACAAAAAATTCCATATAATATATATATATATATATATATATATATATAATGTACATATGTAGATAGAATAAGTTCAATTGCATACTAAGGAGGGAACAGTAAGTTGAAGATAGGTTTCCCTCTCCCCCCCCCCTTTCAACCCCGAACGCAAATTTCGGTCTCTTCACTGCCGAGGCAGATATTAAATGGGTCTTTAACTGTAGACTGGCATGGTTAGTTTGGACGATATTCTTTTCCTATCTACATTCGCTAGTGAACTACCCCCACCCACCCCTTTTCAAACCTGAACGCAAGTGACCCCTATGTAACCTGCAGAATTTATTTAGCTAGATACTCATTGCATGTTAATACATGGATTAATTAAGAAAAAGATTCCAGAGTAAAATAATTTAAACACTTAGCTTTTTTTTGTTAAATGCCACCCATAAATTTCAGTTGAAATTTCGGTTTCCTCACTGCCGAGGCAGATATGAAATGTGTCTTTAACTGTTGAATGGCATGGTTATACATATATATATATATATATATATATATATATATATATATATATATATATATATATATATATATATATATATATATATATCTATATATATATATATATAAACATGGTTATATATATAGATATATACATATATATATGCAAACATTATCAAATAACACAGTGTTTTTGCTTGATAGGACTTTTTTATTTGTTAATTTCTTTAGTAGTCCAGTTAATATTTATGTCAAATTGGTTTATGTAAGTAAACGGTATACAGCCGCTTAACATGAAACAGATACCTGAAACTTCAGAGTTAACTTAAATATGTAGCAAATGTCCATTGCATGAGAAGTTTTTACCCAGCACACCTCTGAAATTCACGAACTTGAAAACAAACTGAAGAATACTATCATTAATGATCAATACACCGTAATCCAACAAGGTCTCACTGAAATAAATAATAACTTTGAATATTTACACAGAATGACTATCCTCTCAAAATTGAACTCTCTCCACAAAGGCTCGATCCTACTACCAAACAAAATGCAGAACTACATTAACTTATCCGACCAAGAACTCACCGAACAACAAAAGGAATTCTTTAACCTCGAACCTAATTGTTTTTGGTTTGGTCGATACAACCACAAAAATAAAAAAGGTCGAAATCGATTTACTATTTGAAAACATTGTCAAACTCGAAAATATACAACAAATTACTACATATTCCGGTATTAAATTTCTACTAAAAGCCGAAGCTATGTCCATGTTTTTCCTTTTAAGAACAATAGATTATAGTGAGTTAGGTTCTCATTTACTTACTTCTCCACAAAAGCAAACTTGACAAATGGCGGATCATTCATATGAGGAAACTCAATCTTTAAAATAAAATAAATGAAGTAAAATCAAAATATTTTTCTATTGATAGGAATTGTAATTGGCATTTTATTTAACTATTATTGATTTAATATATCCTTTATTTTTGAAAAAAAATATTGTAAACTTTGGCTAGTTAGGGAATATAATATTAATTTAGAACACTACCTAATAAGGCCCGGGTCTAACTAATATAACGACAGCTTTTGAGTAAAATTCGAACTTATTGTACGATTTGTCAAAAATATGCCTCAGTTTCCGATATCACTTCTTCATGGGAGCTAAATCTCTTCCTGAAGCATTCCTTTGAAGTCTGCAAACAATCAGCAGTCGCTAATGAAAAGACCTGGAAAATAGGATGGGTACAGAAGCAATTCGAAGTGCAATTCATGTATTCTTTGCTTTCGTTGCGATCTATTTGTGACACGGTACACTGCCTTGATGAGAGAGCACTGTTTTTCTGTTTCATTTACGGCATTGTTTTGGCGAATTGTTCCTTCAAACACATGAAAAATGCTATATGATATTCGTTATTGATGTTTCTTTCTCAAGGTAATAGATGAACAAAATTCCTAGTGCATCGTAAAATATGAAAGCCTGAACTTTGTTGATGTTTGCATCTTTCGTCGCTATGAACGGCTTTAACCTAGTGCTGTCTATTCAGCTGACTGTTGATTTTACTTTGGAGCGAATTGTTGGATCCATGTTTCATCTATTCTTACATATTGATGCTGAACCTCCTTCTGGTTGCATTGAAACAATTACAAACAACGCTCTAAATTGTCGACGCGTTGTTGTTTTTGACCGACTGTTAGCAAACGCGAAACCTACTTAGAACACAGTTTCTTAATGACAAATGTTCATGGAATATGGTAAATACGGTGCAATACTGATACCTTCAACTCCTCTGCAATCTCATACAATTTCAATTTACGATTGGCCAAAAGTAGTTTGTGAACTTTTGTAATAATTTCCGGGACAATTGTCAAATTTGTGCGACTTCAGCGTTCAGCATCATTTGTGTCGTTACGACCGAATTTAATGTCATCATACCACTTCTTAATGGTGGTTTTCGATTAATTAGCACCCGAATATCAACTTACCAAGCCATTGCTTTGCTTGAACAAATATTTTTCTACACAAAATTTAGATTTTTCTATTGTTTTGAAATTTTACAACAATATTTTCACTTAAATAATTATAAAGTTATAATATTGGGCTTAGATTCTGACGCGTAACATTTGCGAAGTTAATACTTTATAAATATTATATGGATTTTTTTATTAGTGGCACTATCTATACGTCAGACCCGGGACTTTTCAGTGATGTGTTATTAATAAAACTACATAACTTGTACAGAAGCTTAGATTAAGGATGAAAAAAAAGTCAAATTCTATGAGTTATCTCCCATTCACTGATTAGGGAAACACATTTTGTCTGTCTAGATAATATTTAAAAAGCAGCTGAATAAGTTCCCCTAGTAAATACTTCTGTGTGGGTATATGATTACCTCCCTTGTATTTAGGTTTCGATGCAAAAGTGTCTGGAGTTAATTTGAACGGTTAGCAAAAAAATATAAAAGAGAATTTAATAGTAATAGGTCTACAATGGAACTAATTTTGAATTCTACTTTAAATAAGTATTTAAGATATGACCACCCTATATATGAAAAATAGTGTTTTCACGAGAAAAAAATTACTAGATTTTAGTATGGTGAGTTCTTTTCTTCTCTTCTGTTATCCTAATTACAATTGAAAAAGTCTATATGCTGATGAGAAAAATCATCGAACTTTTCAATCTTTACTTTGATGCAATAGTGTTAATAAATGATCTTCTGAAATGCGCGTACATATGGATATACATTGTTGTTTTTATTTTTGGAGCTTGATTATAATATTTGAAATTTTAATTATGTATGTTATGCATTCTATAATCTACTGAATTACAATATGAAAGCTCTGGTTAACATAACCTGTTAATTATTAAGCTTATTTTTATATGTGGTATGTAATATATCCTGGGAGTTTCATGAGATCTTATTTGCTTACCTTGAACTTTTCCCCAACTCTCTTTCTATCTCTGTCTCTCTGTCTGTCCGGCTCTCTCTTACTCTCTCTCTCTCGTACTCTCTCTCTCTCTCTTACTCTCTCTCTCTCTCTTACTCTCTCTCTCTCTCTCTCTCTCTCTATATATATATATATATATATATATATATATGTATACTAAAAAAATACCCGACCCAGGACTAGTAAAATTAATTCCCCAAACAAAACAGTTTTGCACCACTTTTATGCCCCCTTATGAAGATTAAAATCAAGATATAATGATACTAAATGTCTAGAATCATATTCTAATTTTGATCAAAATCCATTACATGTGACTCCTGTGATGAAAATACAAAGATTTTGTTTATTACACTAGTAATTTTATTTCGTTGGCGAGAAGAACGATATGATAGCAGGAATCTCAAATTAAAGTTATATACTTCAAATATATCATGCATTCATTAACCAACTCTTCCCCTCCTATGCTCACACAGCACACAAAGTCCCGTTACTTTTCCGCCAGACCTTTTGATTTGATTTCTTTGTAAATATTCACTGTATGATGTCTTTACTATTTGGAGTGAAGTTTTGTTTGTTCCGAAAGAAAAGAGCCTCCAACAAGAGAGCGATGATCGAATTGACAACTGATTGGAGGAGAAGATTATGTTCCTCTGACGTTTTCGAGCTGAGAGCCATTTTGTTAGTGAAGTACACTTTATTTAGCTCTCCATTATTAAGAGGGAAAAAATGAGAAAGAAAAAATATGATCATATTTCTCCATGCACACACACGAAATACTGCGGGACAGAATTGATCATAGATAAATTGAATTATTAATTAATGCAATCTTAATTAAGGACAAATCTGAATTTGCTTGTAATCACTCAATCAGTTTAATTAAGAGTTAGAAAGAAGACACCTCTAGTTATGTAACCTTGATGACCTGTTATGAATGTATAGAGCACAATATTGAAATATAAATACGCACACACACACACACACACACATATATATATATATATATATATATATATATACAAAACGGGTAAAATAAATTCCCCGCACATAACAGTTTTGCACCAAATTTATGCCCCGTTACAAAGATTAATAGGTAGATATAATAATACTAACTCTTTACTCTAGAATCCTTATTTCCAATTTTGATCCATTATATGATTTTGATCCTAGAAAACTAAACGTTTTCTAGGATCAAAATCATATAATGGATCAAAATTGGAAATTTAAATGTTTAAAAGATCTTAAAAAGTAATTGAACATTTGCTCAATCTGCGTCCAATGACCATGGATCAAAACAAATGCGAATCTAAAATATTTGACCTTTCAAATGGGAGGTTGTGCCCATATTATACCCCCTTAAACCATTACTTCAAATAAATTGAAATTTGGGAATTATTTATTCTTCTTTGCATGTTATTGAAACATGTGGGCATACAAAAGGTTCACACTTTGATGCAGTCTTTTGCATTATTGTTGTACTCTGCAAGATAATTCAAGCTGCACTGGTTGGATAGTAAGGGGCAGACAAAGTAGTGTTGAATCATATGGTCCTTCTCTCCATATTTACAGATGGTTGGGTTGGGTAGTAGCCCAATCTGACTTTAGCAACCTTTGATCGCCCCATTCCTGTTCTCAAGCAGTTAAATGTTTTCCACTGGAACCAGGGGGCTTCTGAACTAGGAAAACTATCCTCGGATGGGGGAATTCCTATGTTGATCGGAGGGAGGCATACTCTAGCTCCCTGGTCTACAGCTGTAGTTTGACATATTCCTTAGATGTTGCGAGAGGCTTTACATGGCTGAGGAAGCTTCTCATTGACTTCACTCTTTGGGCCATTGGCTCTCGTACTCGGTCGGCAAAATTCCATCTCACATCTGCAGGGGCAATGACAGTGAGTAAATGCAGGTTCCTCAGGTTGGTAGACTTATGGCAACCAAGGATTAAGCGGCAGGTTTTGTTCAACAATGGGTATTATTTCTTGGCATGCGTTGATCCTTCCCAAACAGAGGAATAGCACAGGCCGAAGCAGTACATCTTAGTGTGTGTGCTGTAGCTCCTTACTTGGAGTTGATCAGTTTCCCAAGGATGTTGTTCTAGCAGCTGATTTTAATTTTTGTCTTATTTATATGTTCCATGAATGAGAGGGTGTGATCCAGGGTTACGCTAAATTAAGCAGGTTTGGTGCAGTTCTCAGGTTGTAGTTCTGGCCACCTTATGTTAAGGAGTTCACTTGTCCTCCCGATTTCCCAGATGCAACAAGAAGATTTGAGTGTTTGCAGGGTTTGCATGCAGGTGGTTACACTCATAGTAGAGGGGTAGCTCATGTAGGACTGAATTGAGATTTGTTTCTACTGCTTCAAACGTACTCTCTAGGGGTTTTATACCTTGAGGTAAGCCACTGTTGTCGGCACCAATGACTTTGTTTGTTGTTTAGAGTAACATAAAACCCCTGTTTCTTTCAATATTGATTCGATGAGGTCTGTAAATGCCAGGTCTTTTGTCAGTTACAAGATCTTATTCAGAGGGAGGAGGTAGTTTACAGTGTCATATGTGCAGACACATCAACAATATTTGAGAAGAACGATGATTTAGATTCCCCCAAATCTTAGGGATGTTTTTTGTCAGCATGTAGTTGTTTCTCAGCTCACGGATCCATTTTTGTTTCAAAAGTTTAAAATGCTTGAACGCCTCTGTTAAAATATCATCTAGGGTCTTAAGGGCATTGATGTTGATATCAAACTCTTCAAGAAACAACAGTTCAGTCAGTCCTGTGGTTTGGGAGTATTTAAGTCAGTCTATGTTTGGTCTTCCCATTGAGCAACAGCTGATGTGCAACTTGGCTGTTCTATTTGAGTTGATTGATCGTTGCTGATTTTTCAGATTAGACTCTATGCCCTTTACTATTCTTCGTCATATAAGTTGTCTCCAACAGATTTTATCATTTCCATTAGCGGCTTTCTAATAAAGAGCTTTTCACCTACCTCGATGGTACTTTCAAGAAAGGGGCAAGAGAATGCCTCCCTCCCAGATTTATACAGCTGTTGGTATTGCTCATCGAGTCCAGGTATTATTGAATGCGGCTGCCCATTACGATGTCATCAGGGTTGCCTGGTACACAAAGCTAGTGAAGCTGTCATAGATATTAAAGTCTGCTGAGATGGATTATCTTCCTGCAAGATTTCTTTGGAAGCCAAGTCAGTTCGCTTTCTCAAATTTAAATATTCTTTTGAATGGAACTGTGGTTGGGTTGATTGCCGCATGGAATGTGATCCCAATGGGGCGGTGTTGTGTTTTGGTCAGTCGCTCCAGCACCTAATTCTTCCTCAGTCTGATGAAATTCTGACTGACAAATACAATATTCTACTTTTTATCGTCTGCTGTTGAAGGACTTTGGTTGTTTTGAACCGTGTACAAGATTAAGCTAGTTAGTTTCGGCCCTTATTTCCACTGCGTCTCCATCCGCATTATTTTGCACTATTTCGTGCTATGGCCGTTGAAGTCTGATCACAATCTTTGGTTTTCCAGATTATGGTAGGAGTTGTGACATCAGAATTTTGTGGGAAACGGTTCGTAAACATAGGTACTGGCGATTCCTCGGAGTTCAACTGTTAGGATCTTTGATGTTGATTTGATTATTGTTCCATTTCGACTAGCATGATTCTTCCATGCTTCTAATGCAGTTTTTTCTGTTATGGTGGTTATTCCATCCACATGTGAGCGAGATGTTTTTGTTTAGGTTCACAGTGTGTTTCTAGTTGGCAGAGAATATAACACTGAAGCTCTCTGCAGAGTTTGGCAACAAGTTCTTCTTTGGTTTTGGATAGTCCTTCAATGTTTAGAGATATAATGGTCAATACTGGTTTTAGAGGCCTTTAATCATACTTCGGACTGTTAAATTCATGGACATCGCTTGTTTCTTGGTTCAGCTTCAAAATGTTCGGTAGAATTTGCAGATAATAATACGTATTACTTAAGAGGGATCGCAACGTGAACGCTTCTACCTTGATCCGCAACATATTCATTAATTGGTGTCTAATACATATTGTTAACATTTCACAAAAGTCAGAGATATCTGAATTTTAATTAGTGCTCAATGAATACAGATTAAAGTCAATGCAAATCTGATATATTTGAATTTTCGAAAAAGAGGTTTTCCCTCATATTATGCCCCCAAAACCTATTAAAAGAACTCCAAAGTAACTGGAATTTGGAGAATATTTGTTAATCCATGTCTAATGACTATTGCTAAAATTTCATCAAAACTCGGAGGTATCTGAATTTTCATGAAGGGTTTCACCTTCCCTTTGGTCCATTTGCTTTAAACTTAATTGCATAAAATATATCCCACATTACCCACCGTACACCTGGTCGGTTAATTAGTTTATCAGAGAATCCCGTACATACAACTATACAAATATATGAACATGTACACATACCTAACTTTATATAAATAGATACATCTACTAATGAGTCGTGAAACAACGAGGCAGATGTCATTAGATCAGTATACGTCCCTATGAGTAGAGCAGTCTGGTGGAGAAAATGATGAAAAGAGAGATAGAGAGGGGGGAAGAAAAAGTGAGAGATGAGGAGAAAAAGTGATAGAAACCTAGAGAGAATGGAAACAGATAGAAGAAAGAAAACAAGTGGGAGAGGAGAGAGTGAGAATGATCGAGATAGAGAAAGAGAGTGAGAGAGATAGAAAGCGAAAGTGAGAAAGAATATGATATAAAAAGAACATGAGGCAGACACACAGAGAAAAATAAGACCAGTAGAGAGAGAAAGTGAGACAGACTTCACAAGGAAAACAAGCGAGACTGGCAGACAGAGATAGAAAGCAATCGATGTAGGTACATAGAGAGAGAGAGAGACAAACTGAGACGGGTAGATAGAAAGAACGTAAATAAGACAGGAATAAAGAGGGAGACAAAGTGAAACAGGTGCATAGAGACGTAACGAAACAAGCAGACAAAGGAAGAGGAATCGAGATGCAGAGAGAAGGAATGCATAATATCACAGATGTTTGGTTATATCACTGTATTTTCGAAAAATATAAAACATATTTAATTAATGTTTAAAATTATTTTAAAGTAAAATATGATCAAATATCATCACAGAATAGTAAAATTACAAATTAAATCAAATATATATATATATATATATATATATATATATATATATCCATTATTTAGCCCTATAATTCCAATAAAAATATAACATTTTTTAAAACTAACTAATTAGATAAATGTGTGCGAAGGTTAATAAGACTTTGTGGATCATGCGTATTGGTTTAAATACGTTTAAATGTGTTTAAATATATTGAAATAATAAACTAAATGTGATTATATTGATCAATGGGGTCGGCTAAAAATATGCCAAAAATACAAACACTTCAAACTTTGTCACTCGAAATAACAAATTATCTCCAACAATCAGGATCGCAAATCCAACTTTCTGCTGACGTACTCTCACTCACCAAAACCAAACTCGCACTGACGTTTATTTAAACATTCACATTCTTTTATTTCCAAGACGAGACTTCTCATTGATCATGATAGCTAAGAAGGACAAAAGATTAACATATCAAACGGTATCTAATTTGGCAAATATCTTGAACTTATTTTCTCTACTAAAATCAATTATCGGTGGCACTTATTCTCCCCTACCAACATGACGTAGGTAACATCTTATTTGTTTTAATTTTCTAAACTACACAAATACAACAGTGACTTCTGCTTTCACTCCTCCCACCTTTTAGGTTAGGGCGTCCTCCCACCTTCTGGGGCACTACTCTCTGTCTGGCACCCTTAACTATCTACCAATATACCCTTCCACCATGAGTTAAGCGACATCTTATTTCTATTAATTTTCAAACTAAGATAAATATGTTGTTTCTATTTCACAGGTTTTCGCTTATCGGGGTATATTTGGAATGCATTAACCGTAATAGTCAAGGAAGGACAGTACCCTTATATTGGACAAGTTCCAGTACACTTTAACCTTATGCAAGTAAGCCCAAATTTAATGAGATACAAAACAGATACTAAAATATAGACAACAAACTCGTAGCACGCCGGAAAATGGGGAGGTTATCAACTGCGTAATATAGCAAACTTGTTTAGCAATATGATTTTCAGCGTTTTCGATTTGGAGGTTCGAATCCAGCTTGAGTCTTCATTTTCGTTTTGTTGATTTTTCTATGTTTCAGTCCTGTAATAGCGTATATATCTTGCCAAAACATGTGGTTTCTTTTATATGGCAAATTCTAAATTAAAATATAATGTCGTATTTGAATGTTTTTAATTGCTTAATCATATATGTATTTCCATCTCAGCACGTGTTCGTCCAGCTACATTGAAGAGTTGTGATACAGGTGAAAACAAATAGCCATTATTCAACGTCTCTGATGGGCGAAAAACAATCCAACAAGCTACCAGAGCTACAAGCTGAAGGTTTTAATTTGAAATTTTTTCAAAAGTATGTACTTATTCCGGTGAGTTTCATTGTACCTAGAGGCGTGACCATTGAGTATGTCAACTACCATTGAGGAATATACAATTTAAAAGTGTCAGTTGTATCTGGATTTGGATCAAATCTTCTGGGATAAAACTGGCTTAATAGATTGCCAATTATTCCATCGGCGTTTTGCAGCCAAAATAAATGGACGAACAGGGAGCAGAAATATCCAGAACTTTTCAGATCAGGCGTCAGTCTATATAAAAATACAACAGTGAATTTACCTGTGAAACGAAACATTGAACACAGTTTTATAGGATATCGATCGGTACTATTAATTCTACTACAGAAGGTTGAAGCTGAATTTCATTGCATGTTAGATTTCATACAAATTTATGTTCAGTCCATAAAACATATCACTAAAGCGTGAGGGGCTACTTTTATAGGGGCCATATTTATAAGAGGGCACCCTGGGTGGGGTATTGGGTAGCAAAATGTTTGTTCACATTAAATTTAAATTCCTGCATGTTAATATAGTCAAGAAATGAATTTCAAAGGAAAGCGGTCCCAAAAAAAGCTATCAGAGTAGAAATTAATTACTTACCCGTAAAGAAGAAATACATCCAACTGAATATGAAGTCAAGGCAATTCGCAAATTTCCCACGTGCATATTAAAAAAAATATTAATAGGTCACCACTCATCAACGCCCCTGGGGCACTCGAGGATAAGAGTTAAACAAATTATCAAGTACACGATGATTGACAACACGAGAGGATTTGAAAAAATATGGCTGGAATGGACAATTACGAAAGAAG
Organism: Sepiola atlantica; assembly: GCA_963556195.1. Classification (NCBI taxonomy): domain Eukaryota; kingdom Metazoa; phylum Mollusca; class Cephalopoda; order Sepiida; family Sepiolidae; genus Sepiola; species Sepiola atlantica. The sequence continues at coordinate 144,912,823 of OY744516.1, forward strand.
AATTGATTATTACAGAGGACAGCTAAACACGTATTTGTTTACATTAGACTTGAAGACAACCATGTTGTAGCCATTTAGAAAATAGATTCGTGGTATTTTGTTTCACAGATGAAATTTTTTAGGAAAGAGACCTTGTTCATGGAAGTTCTGTTTAGTTTTTGATACAGAGAGAGAGAGAGAAAGGAACATTATTTATTGTAGTTGTAGCTAAGCGGGTTCTTGCTGTGAATGTTTTACATGGAATGAAGCTCAGTATAGCACCAACCATTAACATAACAATACAGTAGAGAGATGATAGCAACATCTCTTCTGTGTAAAAGAGGTTGTAGGGAAAAGTAGAAATCATCCTCAACTTGTGAAGTCGGTTTTTACTCTGTCAAGGCAAGAAAGATTGCTCCAAGTAGAATCTTCACAGATATGAGGTTATTTTATTTCACAGCATTGTTGTAAACATGTATCCAAAACATAACTATAATCAGAACGAATAATAGTGGAAACTAAAAGAAAGTAAAAATTTATTTACAGTTGACAATATAAAAATCATATATCTAACATTATACAAAACATCATTAGTTTCTACTCATGAGTAATGGCGGGTGTCTACCTATCAAGGTAAGTTAAAGATATCTGGACAAACCAGATATTTTTCATTCTATAGAATGTTCGTAGAACATGTGCCATTTGGTGAATTCCTTTTTATTCAATCTAACCCTTTTGGAATAAAAACCAAGGAGAACAACCCAGTAGTGAGACCTCACCGGTGCATCGCAATGATTGGTTCCCTACTCATCTACCCCTAAAGAATCTATTGGAACACCTTAGTTATTTCGAATTTTTTAGTTATTGTCACACACAGTTAAACAATATCAGAACTGTTATAGCTCCATTGTATAAGTTACTATCTGGACCTACTCAGCGTTGTCCCGGATTTTGTTTACCTTCATTAAAAAAGATTTTTTTAAAAACTATGCCGCTTTTAACGATATTATCATTTTAAGTTAAATTTAATTATTACAGTATGGTTAGATCATAAAATTATTAATTGAACAAAGTTGTTATAAAACTATAATTCATTTTGTTAAGGAGACAAAATTTTAATCTTTATTTATAAAATTATCGGATTTGAATAGATTCCAAAAGTTATGCATGAAGATTTTATAAATATTTTCAAGCTAAGATTTACTTTCTATTACGAAGTTGAAATGCTTCCAAATGTTTTTCAAATTTCGAAGTGTCACGAAGTAATTCAATTTTTTTCAACTATTATGAACAAATTTAAAGGGATGATGTCTGTACAAATAAAGCGATATGAATTCTGGTTTATTTAATTTCGTAATTTAATTATTTTTATATCGGATTTTAAAAAATTGTTTACTTTGTGTTATTACATTCTTTATTTAAATAAATATTTGATTAATTGTAAATACAAATTAATAATTAAATGTGTATTTATCAAAGTTATGTTTACCCGACAAATAAACACACATGATGTTGTCTCATAATTTCATTAATATAGATTACAAAATCTAAGTCGAATGTAAAGATCAAGGTCACATGATAACTTCTTGGCCCGGACTTTATTACATTTCGAGGGAATATTCCAAATTTGATGTACAGATGTGATGCACTTTGATAACCGTAACGACCATTTAACACGCCAGCCTGATCAAATAAATAGTCTTTTTGAGTTATCAACGTTTTCATGGCATAACTTCAGGAACACTTCATACAATATGGAGAAGTAAGACTCAGATAAGACTTTAGCTCATCCTTAAGTTGGCAGGCGGAGGTATGCAGCCTCACGATGTTTTTGTAAATATAAGTCAATGCTTTGGTTCATTACAATTCATAACTGAAGCGAATAGTGACTATGGACACATTACGGCAGATGGAAGGGGAACACTAACTTACTTTCAAACCTTCGGGGTTGGTTAATACCAAAATCAGACCGCCAGAGTCTAGGCCATTTTTTCATATGGCTTGTTATCTGTCTGTGCAGTTCTAGGAAGTCAACCCGCTTAAGCTTTGCATTCTCTCCCTTGAGAAAAAGGGTTAGTTGATTGTTAATGGCCTGAATCTCCCTTACCGTAGAATACCGTCGTGGCTGCCCGGGCAATTTTTGTTCGACCCGAGTGCTTTTCCTTTAGGGCACTAGCTCTTCAAATTCCACTTTCCTGATCTCGTGTCTAATCTTCCCGCTGTGAGAGAGAGATAAATAAAAAAAACTTATATTCCCTCCAGAAAATTATCGAAGGCAGAACAGTATTATAAAAAAGGATGAACAAATATATGGCCAGAGATAGAGTAGTTTGGAATTCAATTTCTGAATACCGTCCAATGGTTGCCAGCATGTAAACGGAACATGATATTATACCAAGTGTCACCTCTCGGTAAAAAAATAACGGGAAATGATTATACCTCGCCAGTGTTAGCATTGATATTTATACAAAATAACGTCTCAATCGATGAAGTTAAAAACAAATAAAATAAAAACGTCTCAAACAGAAAAGTTTTTAAAAATTATGTTTATATAAATATAAGTGGACACACCGTCGAAACAATTTCCGCAATGTTGATAACAGGGGGGGGGGGTGCACGCTCGTATTACGTATATTTTTTGTTTCAGTATCTACTTAAACAGTGCTCACTACGGGAGTAGAACTTAGTAGAACACTTACCGTGATTTTAATTTTAATTGGCAGCTAGAAATTAAAACAAACGACGCTTGATGTAAAAAACATAACAAAAATTTTTGCGAAAGATAATGAATAAGATATGAAAAGAAAAAGGAAAATAAAAACGTATAAATCGGTATAGCAAGCAGAAATTAAAAAAAAGAAAGAATATGTCTCATGGAAACGGAGGAAATGCGCCTGACTTCCCTCCTTTATTTGTCGAGCAACTTTGTACTTGATAAGTTTTCTGTGACGGGACGGATATATATATATATATATATATATATATATATATATATATATATATATATATATATATATCCGTATATATATAGGGCTTGAACTGTGAGTCTTTGAACGGGTCCAGCTAGCCATATTTTGCATAGGTGAGAGAAACGTTGTCGGCAGAAAAGTTGGATATATTAATATTTTTCGAAAGAAAACAGTATTTATAACGCTTAGAAAAACTAAATACGAAGTATGTGTTTCATCTATCCATTGTTGTAACTAAGTAGTTGGTAGTTTTTTAATAGAACCACTGAGAAGCAATTAACTTGCGACTTTAACTGTATTTCCATGCATAATTATCTTTTTATTTAATTTCTAATTTAATATAAATGATTAATGTCTATAAAAAAGAAAGTATGTAGGCGTTATGTGACTGAAATGACAACTTTGAATCACTACGTATTGTAGGGTACCGAATCTGGCAGTGCTGAGCAGCTGTCGAGTAGTTTCTCCTTTAATGTGCCTACAAGTGAGCAGATACTTTTTTTTTACTTATATTCACCTTAAACAAGCCATTTTGCCAATGAACGTAAAGGGCTACTGTAAATGAGGGCCCCGATTAATAGTGGTATCATAAGTGAAGAGTTGCGCAGCGAATTCTAAAAACAAGCAGTTCGAGGAAAAGAGCTAATAGAGTAGAAAGCTTTCCGTCATCTGAGGACCTTTACAGTGAAGGGATGTTGCTGATTGTTGGGTTGGTCGGGGGTATTTACGTAGTGCAGCGAGCTAGTCGAAACACATTCTATTAAAGTACTTGTACAACAACGAACATTGCGCCGATGAGACAGGGCTGGAACTTGGTAAACTGTGAGGGACCTATTAGACTAGAAACTAATAAGAATTCACCAGTCTCGGACCTCTTTCACGAGGCTCCCACAAAATGGAACATCTGGGAGTCCCCCGGTAAACAATGTTTCTATCTTAAAGGTAAATAACTAATCTTTTATTGTTTTGTATGAAGTACTTTTATTCTTCATAAATGTAAACTGTAAATAAATGTGTTAACTGTACTTGGTCTTAGTAGTTCGTTCTAATGATGGATATGTTTGGAATATATTCTTAATACATGAACTGTGAAATAAAATGATTTATACTCTTAACAGTACAAATCGTTTGTGAAAATTATCACAGGTCCAGCTAGTATATTATTATACATACTATCTTATAAAAGTGAGCCAATGATCTCACATTGCTTGATGAAATGTATTCTCACACAATTCTATTCTTATCTGATAATTTCTCGTACTAAATAATTAATCATTTTATCCCTCCATCTTTGATGAATATCAATATGGTATGGAGTCCACCAAAACAAAATAACAGCAAAAATAAATAAATAAATCGTTCAATATGTTCTCTTTCCTTTCTTTCTGTAACACGTCCCAATCGATTTAATAATTTCATTGCGGCAATAAGGAAGAGTTGTTGATTAAAAAATCTAATTTTCCGTTAGCGATCAGGTTTTATCAACTCTTACCGAACGAATTGTTTATTTTATCTTTCATTCCGTTTTTTATCTTCTTTACCAACAGGATTTAGGTGATAATCATTTTGAATCTGTTGAGTGAAAATCTTGAATTTAGAAACACTTCAAGCACAATATCCTACCGATTAATTAAATGAAGGAGGGAAAGAGTAATGCTTTTCTTAATGAAAAACGCTTTCTGAAGCTAATATATATTCACTGTAAACAACATAGAAATGTTAAACGCCACATGTTGTTGCAGTAGCTTAGGAAAACACAGAATTAAATAAAATGCGGTGAAATTGTCGCTTTAGTCAGTAATTGTGACAGATTTCAAAATTTACCTCTTTGTCTTTATACGTGTCAGTTATCTGCCCTTAGTTCATGTGTGATTGCTATCTTTGTAGAGGACGAATATACAAGTCGTCTCCAATAAAAAGTACACCTCATCTCTTTTAAACCGGGTCAATTATCTACCGCTAGTTCCTTTGTTATCGCTATGGTTGAAGGTTATAGAAAGCAGCAGCAGCGAATGTTGATTAAAAGTATCGACTCTCGATTGGACTAGTTTTTAATCAGCGGTGTCTTTTCTGCCAATCAACAACGCCCAAATATTCACTGCCATATTTCGTGTGTAATATAAAAACCTAACACACAGCTTTCTTTCTCTCTCTCTCTCTCTCTCTCTCTCTCTCTCTCTTTGTCTCTCTGTCTCTCTCTCTTTCTGTTTGTCTGTCAGGCTCGCCGCACGTGGGAAAATTCCTAAAAATAATTTAGCCGCTGAGCTGAGGGCTGTGGAATACACAACATGAAACATTAACGAACTAACTCACACACAAGTTCACACATATTCTCATGCAGGATACATTCTATTACTTCTCTCATTCACGAACAACTAATTCATACATAAGTTCACCATACATTGGTTAAACAAAGGGCAAGCGTACATACGCACACAACCTACTACCGACCTTTCACACTCTCATATGCGAACTCACAAGCGACAACAGAAATAAACATGTCAGTTCAATTTCTTCTAACACACTAACCGACCCTCTCGTCACTTGAAACGTTCATGTACACGATAAACTCTCATTATCTATAAACACATTATATTTGGTTCTCATAACAAGTGGTAAATACTAAATCAATATTTTTGTCAATTTCAAATCCAATGTACAACAACTGAATACATCATTTTAGACGTTACAATATACATCACCAAAACAAGACAAAAACGCTTCTACTTCAGTCAATGGCCTAACTAATAAAATAGCGACTTTTAGGCAAAATTCGAATTTATCCATCAACAGAGTCAATTTCTATGGTGATACACTGGTTCTAACGCTTCTCTAACAATTTGATCTTTTTTGTGGAAGGATTTGTAGTGACCTCAAATACGTTTAAGTTTCCGATATAACTTGTTCATTGGAGACATATCTCTTTCCCAGAATAATTCTTTTGAGATCTTCAAACAGCTAGTAGATGTTGGGAGCCAAATAAAGAGAATAGAGTAGATGCGGAAGCGATTCAAAGTAAAATTCCTCTAAGTTTTGCAATGGTTGCGATCGATTTGTGGCACGGTGTATTGTCTTGGTGAAAAATATATTTTTTCTTTTTGACTTGTAGCCGTTGTTTTACGAGTTCTTCTATAAGACCCACTAATAATGCGATATAATTCGCTTTTAATTGTTTTCTGTTTCTCTAGGTAGTTGATGAGAAAATGCCTTGCGCATTCGAAAAGATGTTAGCCCAAACTTTGCCTGTTGATATCTGCGTCTTTGCTCGACGTTGAGGGCTTTCACCTGTTGTTGTCTACTCAGCTGACTACATACCTGACTCCAGAGGAAAGTGGTCGGTCCAAGATGAATTTATTGCCACATATTGACGCAAAAAAAACTTTTCTTGCGTTGACAACAGTTGCAAACGACGCTCTTAATACGCGATGCGTTGTTGTTTTTGGTCGACTGTGAGCAAACGCGGCATCTACTTTGAACACAGCTTTCTCATGGACAAATGTTAATGAAAAATGGTTAATACAAAGCCTTCTGATATCTTAAACTGCTCTGCTATATCAGGAAACTTCAATTTACCATCGGCGAAAACGAGTTCGGTGACCTTTTTTTTGTTTTCCGTAACAACCGCTGAATTTGGGAGACCTAGGCGTTCAACATCATCTGTGTCTGCACGATGGAGTTAAAAGTAATCATACGATCCCTGAACCATTGTTTCAGAGTCTGAATAACACTTATTAAGTCATTGCTTTATTTGAACTGTATGTTTCTTATTAGAAAGCAATGCTTTATAAACGCACGAAATTCAGATTTTTCCATTGTTTTGAAGATTTGCAACATTAGCTCAACTTAAATAGCTGTAGAGTTAAATAACCATAATAATCTGTTTGCGTTCAAGTTTTGACACGTTCTATTTAAAGGGTGGTATCTTTTAAAAATCATATGAATTGATTAATTCCAAATAAAGAATAGATTGGTTAAAATCAATTAAATAAAGTATTCAAAAAGCTCTCGACCTTGTATGCAAACTTAGTCATTTTATTTGCAGCTAAGCATAACCAGATGAGTCTCTACCAGAGAGGAAAATTAATGTTCTTCACTTATTTACTCACTCAACGTTTGAGAGGTAAAGGAGAACTTTAATTGAACACTCGGATATATATGTATCTCATATAGGAGAAAGTTTAATACCTTTATTTCTGAGAAATTGCACTGAAGTAAAATGAATATATATATATATATATATATATATATATATATATATATATATATATATACATATATATATATATATGTATATATATATATCACGTGATAATGTCCTATGGCATAGAGGATAGGGTTGGAGCATACGGAGTCAAAGGTGACTCTGTAAACCGCGTTCGCGCCGTGTGGCCGTTTGAAATATCAACCTTCTACTCTGATGAGAGCATAAGCCCGAAACGTCGTTGTCTGTAGGTAAATATAATTTTATATTTATTCATGAATATATATATATATATATATATATATATATATATATATATATATATATATATATATATATATATATATATTCATATATATGAGAAATAAAAGAAACAATATTTCTGATAAAATGTAAAAATAAAAATAGAATAAAGGATAAGCAAATCAACAACTAGAAAAATAAACTCAAAAACACATATTAAATAGTTCTACAAAAATATTTCAATTGTTAAAATACAATCATCATCAGTTGGTAGCAGAACTTTAATTAAAAACTGATAAGTGTTAAAAATTTATACAAAGAACGCAATTTGGAAAACAATAGTCGCCTGTAATAAATTTTTTAACATTTCTTTCTTTCTTTCTCTGATTCTACTGTTTATTACATGTGACTATTTTTTTCCAAATTGCTAAAATTTTCTTTAAGGCGTTATCGTTTCACCCTTTCAAAGGAAACGTCAGAATGATATATTGAAAACTAAGAAAATCGAATGAGAAATGAGGGAAAAATTGTTTCAGTTGGAGAAATTTATTGAGGGAAACACAAAAGGTAAATCTCTCAACGTTATGAGGGATTTGAATCATGGAAGATCTCCAAGTGATGTCTCAAAATATTTTGTTTACACATACTAGGTCGAGAATTGTTTATAACTAACGCTTTATAATATTGAGATGATACTTCTACCTGCCACTGTGTGAAACAGAAGATCTGTTAGATCATCATCATCATCATCATCATCATCATCATCATCATCATCATCATCATCATTGGGTTAACTTTCGGCAGCCTCGTAACTGTTGCTTCCCCTATTTTGTCTTCCAGTTCTCAAATGAGTATTAATTGTATTTTCCTGCGTCGGAATCTAACACATCGTATTTTTTGGCTCTTTACATCGTGACTTCATGCCCTGTTTGGATCGATTTCTTTATAAAAAAAGAATGTAATTAGTTTTCTAAACATCCAACGAAAATGTCGGCTAACGATGGACCAAGAGGGCTACCCATGGATATACCATCAATTCGCAGATACATTATATTGTTAAAACTGGAGGACACTGAATTAGTAGCAAGCTCCATCAATTCAATAATAATTTGTTCAGATTTTTACCCCTTTTCTTCTCAATTAATTTTCAAACTGAAACAATTTTACCCTTAATTCGCATCCGATGTTCTTACTTTTTCATTTATCATTCTGACGTTTTTTCTTAGATAGTCAAAGGATAAGGCCTTAAGGACAATTTTAGAACTTTTCTTTTTTTTCCACCGCGCGTGGAAACATTATTTTTAATTCATGAAACGGGGTGGTTTCATGAATTAAAAATAATGTTTTCACGCGCCTCATGACCGTCTGTAATCATCACTTGCTACACAGAAGAGTGAAAACGATGTCGTCTGTAGGTAAATATCGTTTAATATTTGTTCATAAATATTATAATTTAAGTAAAATTAAAGCTGAGAACTGCTAGGAGATATTTAAAATAGACATTCACTTAGCTACCAAGCAAAGCTCCGAGCAAGGTCGTCGAGTTCTCTCGTCTGTTGTAATGTTTCTGCTGTAATGACATAAATATATCTTAGATTCTCCGTACCACGTGGTAATTTGAAGTGGCCATGAAGGTAGGGTGAAAGCGTGCAAACCCAAGGCGGATCTGTGAAGGGAGTTCACACCTCATAACCGTCTGAAATTATCACTTCCTACATTGAAGAGAGCAATTAGCTCGAAACGACGTCGTATGTAGGTAAATTATTGATAAATATTAATATATATATATACATATATGTGTGTTTGTGTGTGTGTGTTTGTGTGTGTGTTGTGTGTCTGTGTGTAGAAATTAATATATATATATATATATATATATATATATATATATATATATATATATATAGGGCAGTCTCGACTGATCTAGAACATGAGACTTACATAAAGAACTATCGATAGAATAAAGTGTCTATCATTTTGGCGGCTTTAATCAAGAAATTCAGCTCAATATCGTAAGATTCGTGGTTTTATTCATATTTGTAATAGAATTAGTTTTTACAGCAACTCTGGAAAGTGACCCACATCTTTGACAACTTCTTCAGTACCAATAAATCGGTAAACATTTTGTTTGCAAAGCCAATACATGGAATTGTGTCGACAAATTGTTCTTGAATAATCTTCTACTAAAAATGGAGGCAACTGGATTTACCAAAAACAAATGTTAACAATTGCTAGAAATTTTCTCGGGAATAGAACTATGGAAGTAAAACGTAGAGATTGGAATCATAATACTTTAAGAATGCACAAAGCGGAGTAATCTAACTATTTTTGATAATGATAAAACAAGCAACACGTCGCTCGCTACAATTCTAATGTATTTACTAAGACAAGTAATTAATTGCTGGAACAAGTCGCTGGAACATTAAAAATTTGGAACTAGTGTATAAGGTATTTGCAAAAAACGTGAGATTGACTGTGATTATGTATTATGGAAATGATAGATTGCAAAATATGACAGATTCTTGGCTCGCTCTACCAAAACCATCCAAGTTTGGTGGTCATTTACAATAGACAAATTATGCATCCACACATATTACTTATAATGCAATCAGAAAGGAATATTTATTAATTGCTTTATATGAAAAGTTTTTTCTAGTATATATATATACATATATATATATATTAATTTTATGCGTACATAAAAATAATCCATGGATACGTGTTTTTGGCTCATAGCCGTCATCAGTTTGGCTAACTTAGACAAGGATCGAACCTTCGATATTGATGTCTATAGTCCAGCATCTTTACCATTGGACCAAGACGATTGTCTAGAAATATGTACGATTTTTTTCACCAAAATATATAATGTATTTTTATGTAATTATTTTTATTGGTTATTGCAACGTTCGTTGTTTTTTGCTTACTATTACTTTGATTGTTTCACTTCCTAAGTGATTAAGTTGCAGAAATTTGCATTATTAGTCGCCCTTAACTTTATAGGACGTATTTTTCGTTAATATATATATTTTTATTAATTTTATACGTACATAAAAGTAATCCATTTTATGTACGTATAAAATTAATAAAAATATATATATTAACGAAAAATACGACCTATAAATTTAAGGGCGACTAATACTGAACTTTTCTGCATTTTAATCACTTAGGAAGTAAAACAATCAAAATAATGGTAAGCAAAATACATAAAAATACAATATATATGTATATATATATATATATGAGTTAATAGATTTTAAATGGCATTCACATTTAGTTTAAGAATTACGAATTCATGAAAAATATTTTTACACACATTTCGAAACATTCCTTATTATATAAACAGGAACATTGCAAAACCATACAATTGATGCATTTAGAAGTGTCCATTTTGATGTCATTAAATCACGCCAATACTGTCCCCTAATAAATGAACACGCTTCATCGGCATTTATTTTCGCATTTTAGACAATTATTTATTTTCTAGTTGAAAGTAAGTTTTTCGTTTTATTTATTTAACATGATTCATGTTATTAACGAAAAAGACCTCATATATAATTAAAATATGTACCTATTAGCGTAATAATGAATGAACTTGAAAGTATGATTGAATTTGTAGCAGATGCATATAAGAAGACAGATTACATATGTTATTGGTGTGATTTAATTTTCTGATATGCAACTTGTTTACTTTTCGAAGAGTTAATAAATAACACAAATAAAAGTATAGAACATAATAATATGAACTTACTTACGAAGCGAGCGTTACACATCATATTAAGGTCTTATTTGCTGATTTGGAAAGTTATTCGTTTCTTCAATATTTAGGTTTTTATTTACTTATTTATTTCCCTTATTATATATATTTCCAATGTAATTGTAAACATATTCATTAATGCTCATTATGAAGACAAATATATAATCTCAAACGTAAATGTGATGTATATATATATATATATATATATATATATATATATATATTACAATTTCGTGTATCCACATAACATTTTATAAGGAGATATAATTTGTTATGTATCAATTTTCAGTATTTACTTCAACAGTGTTCGATACGTAAGTAGAGCTAGGTATTAAGCTATGAAAATATATTTATGGCAATTAAGCTACACAGAGGCTACCGCGTTTCATCTCCGGGGGAATCCGGAGGCTAAAATGCATTTTAGCCTGAAGATTTCCCCCGGGAAGGAAACACGGGAGCCTCTGTGAAGCTTTATTGCCATAAATATATTTTCATAGCTTACTATATATATATATATATATATATATATATATATATATATATATATATATATATATATATATATACCATACTTGAATAGCTGTCAGAAATTTCTCTCTGTGCAAATCGCGTAAATGTTCTAATAAGGTAATATACTAACGTATTTTGTCACAATGGAGTTGTTCCCCTTTAACCCTTGTTAAATGGGAAAGGTATTTCTACTGCTTTTTTATAACCGATAAGATGTCAATTAAGCTGCGAATGTTAATTGTATTTCTATGCATAATCATTTTATTTCATTTTATTTGCATTTACAAATAAATGATTGATGTCTATATAAAATAAAGTGTGTATGCGCTATGTAACTGAAATAAAAACTTTGAATAAATAAGTACCAAACGATTTTGTTACGCCATTTCCATTTTCCAGTTGTAACACACGCAGTGATTAATAAGATAACTAACAGAGATGGTTATCAAATGAAAGGAAACTGTCAGTATTTGGAAAATTATATCATGGACAGCAATTTCTAGACAAATATATTACATAATTGATTAAATATATTTGAATAGTAAAATTTGTCCTGGAAAAACTCGGACAAAAATTACACTCATTCACTGCCAAGGTAGAATCAAATATAGATTTGTTAGACACAATGCTAAATTGGTCTAAGGTCGAAAATCCGACTTACATTTCTTTATATATTATATATACATACATATAATACAGACACACATACATACATACATATTTATAAGTACATATATATATATATACAGAGAGATAGTTAGATAGATAGACAGACAGGCAGACAGACAGATGAAATAGTTTTTCGTTGACACGTGTTTCGTCATACCTGACTGTCGTTGTCCGCCTACTCGGCATAATGTGATTTATTTTTCAGCACTTCGTGGAGCTATTCAGATAAACCTCATTGGTTAGAGCGTCGAAATTTGAAGTTAAAGATAACTCTTGTCGAACCGACTGTGACAGGTCTCGAACCTCGACCATGGAAACCGTAGTCGAGTGCTTTACCATTTAAGCTATGAGGCATGTCTGAAATACGTGATTATTTTGTATCGTTTTATAAGTATGATTTAATATTTGTTGTTGTTGTTTTTACGATAACTAGATTAAATAGTAAGCCACTCGAGCACGGAAACCGTGGTCGGGGTTCAAGACCTGTCATAGTCAGTTTGACAAGAGTTATCTTTAACTTCAAATCCCGACGCTCTCACCAATGAGGTTAATCTGAATAGCTCCACGAAGTGCTGAAAAATAAATCCCATTATGCCGAGTAGACGGACAACAACAGTCAGACGCCATAACACCCTTCAACGGGTAGGAACTCGTCCAGTGTTATCGTTCAGAACGCGGGACGAGACACAGAAAACAACAGGACGAAATCCGGGTACTCACCCGCTAAGGTAAGCAGTAATGTAATATCTACGATTTGGAGTATCCAACAGTTTGGTTTATTTGTTGTATTTTGTTTTTCTTTATAGTTGTATATATATATATATATATATATATATATATACACATACATATATATATATATATATATATATATATAAATATATATATATATATATATATATATATATATATATGCTAGTATAATCAAAAGACTGCAAATGAGAAATTATTTACAAAGAGAGAAATTCTTTCTTTCGTCTTTTGTCTAAAAGCAAAGGGTAGTATCTGTTCTGATATTATGCTTAGTCTTTACTGTCCTCGGTCAATGAAGGAGACGTTCATTTAAGACGAAGCCAATGTTTACTTTTTGTTCAAATCTAGAGCACTCCTTTTTGGATAGCTTGCTTTTCTACACATTAAAAACTGACCTCTATCGTGGGGAGTAAATAGGGATCTTAATAAAACTTACATTGTATTCTATCAAAATATCGTAACCGCTCTTATATGTCAGGTCTGAAAAAATAGTCTTATAAAAGCATTCATTCCCTTACTTGAAATTCATCACTCAAAATTATTGATGTATTTATATGACAGATTGTTCTTGTACCTTGTGGTAATATATCCTGGCGTCGTTTTTAGCAAAACGATCAATCTTCGGCAAGACTAAACGGAAAGCGTAAGATTGTGCCAATTAATCCTTTCTGAGAATAGGGTCGGGGAGAGGCGAGAAATTTATTGGGTCGTCCAGAAAGTTCTGAACCTTTTAGAAGAATGGATATAACAGAAATTTATTTGCATTCAAATAACTTTCGCAGAGTGTTTATTAATGGTAATTTGTTGAGATCCAAAATTATCAAGAATAGCACGTTTTGAGACTTTGAATTGTTTGTGAAAATTATATTCAGGTGTTTCATCATGTCAAAAACATAATATTCTTGTGTTGCATATTATTTAAGAACATTATATTCATGTGTTTCATGGCGTCTAAGAACATTATATGAATGGTTTCTTAATGTTCATGGACATTATATTTAGCTGTTTCATATCATTATTGCACATTAGATTCTGGTGTTTAGAAGCGTTCATGAACATTATATTCAGCTGTTTAATAGCGTTCAAGAACATTATATTCTAGTGTTTAGATTCGTTATGAACATTATATCTTGTTGTTTCATAGTGTTCAGGAATATTATAGTATAGTGTTTCATTGTTCATAAACACTATATTCAGGTGTTTCATAGTCTTCATCAACATTATATTCTTGTGTTTTATAGCGTCAATGAACCTTATATTTACTGTGTTGTATAGTGTACATGAACACTATATTTATGTGTTTCATATCGTTTATGACAATTATATTCCAGTGTTTACAGGCGTTCATAAACATTATATTTTGGTGTTTTATAGTGTTCATGAACATTATATTTATGTGCTTCATAGTGTTCATGAACATTGTAGTTTAGTGTTACACGCGTTGATAAACATTGCATGTGTTCGTATTACATAGCGGTCATGATATTATATTATGGTGTTTTATAGTGTTCATGAACATCATATACTGGATGTTCATTGTGTTCATACACGTTATATTTTTGTGTTTCATAGTGTATATGAATTTTATAACTAGGTGGTTTGTAGTGTTCATGGGAATTGTATTCGGGTGTTTCAAAGTGTTCATGAACATTACATTATTGTGTTTTATAGCTTTCATGAATATTATATTATTGTGTTTCATTGTTCATGTACATTATATTCAGGTGTTTAATATAATGTTACATAATGGTATTTTATTGCGTTCATGAATATTATATTCTTCTGTTTAATAACGTTCATTTTCATAGTAAGGTGTATTATTGTTTCATAGTGTACATGCACATTATATTTACGTGTGTCATAGCATTACTAACCAATTTCTAACTGAACCCTTTATTTAATCAACTAGAGTAGAATCTGCTCCTTCCGTCTGCAATGGCAGTGTATAAGTCTTAAGTAATTCTTAATGATATTCATAGAATCGCTTGTATTGAGGATTTCACCTGAAACTTCTAGAAGGCTCACACTTAAAATTATTATAACTTAGCACATTTCCGTTATGCCTCATGGTTATGTAAAAATATAATCGAATTCGGACTAAATAACACAATACCCCTATCCTTAATTCAGTAATTAATTATACATCGGGTGTCAATAAATATATATATATATATATATATATATATATATGTGGAAAATGAAAAAGAGACACCAAAATTATTCATATATTCATTAATATTTCGTCTTTATTTGAAGATTTGCTCAAGATGATTAGTTTGAATATACGTATATATATATATATATATATATATATATATATATATATATATATATATATGTGTGTGTGTGTGTGTAACTAAAATTATTTCCAATGTTAAGTCTCATATAACTGAACCTTAATAATTGCCAAATTGACCCTTTCTGCTATAATAATGTTTACTTTGTCTGAACCTTATAAACGTTTACGACAAGAGAGGATACACATTTATACTTAAACTGAACTAGATTAAATTTAAATTGATTGAAATCAGTTTAATCCCTCCTCCGAAACATAGAATCAATGTTTAACGAATTAAGCTCACTGTCCTAAACACATATGTGGATGTTTCTGAGGAGAAATTCTGGGGGGAGGTGTCTCTCATCGCAAAGAATGGAATTTGATGCAAAATTCTTACCGAATTGTTTAGCTTTGTCAGATGCTGAGCATATTACTTCTGGCCTATAGATGATGTTTGCATTAGAGGTCTTACATCTGTTCAGGGCCCTGTTTGATATTCACCAATACTCGTGAGAAACTAAATCTCTGTTCAGCCAGTCTAGATTTAACGAATCGAGCACAGGACATTTGTGACTTTTCTATAATCTTTTGCAGTTGTTACGACCAGTTTCAAAGGCGACTTTTATTTTAGAGCATCTAATTAATTGAAATAAATGTATATAATGATTTTCTGTGAGCAATGACGACAACACATCCAGGGGTGTATCAAGGTCGTCTGGTCTCTGCTGAAATTTGTTGAAGAGTATACAACTCTCAATATCAGTAATTAACCAATCTGTTATATCAGGTGCGCTACAAGACACCTTCTTTTTGTAAATAGAATCCAGAAGTGTTTCAGATATGAAAGATATGAGACTATTATAATCAGCCATCGAGACATGCATGCTGGCAGAAAATGAACAGAGAACATATGGTCAATATGGATATTCTCAATTACAGTAATTCAATCATTGCGGGGCCAATAGAGGGAAAAGATGAATGCGGGCAAGTGCTATATGGAAACACATATAGAGCAAATAAGGGTCTTCATTAGAAGTGCACATACCACATCGAAATCCGTCCCACATGTTGGCAGAAATTCCATGTCTATGACGATCGTATAGTTCGGGTTTTTAGGTCATATTTGAGTAACCTGGAATCTTGAAGTTGTCGATAGAAACTAATGGGGCAATGCCAGTTTCACACAGAAATAACAAGTCCGGTTCGGTCTTCTGCAAATGGATTTCAATTTCAGGAATGTTGGAGCGCAAACCATTAATATTGGGAATAAGACCTTATAGTGAGGATCCGCGTTTACGCTTATCTTTTGTTAGATTGAATAAAATGTAGTGTGTGCTATCAATTTAATTTAACACAATTTATAAGAATTAAAATCACATGAACATTTTGAATAAATTTCAGAAATTTTCTACCTTCTATAGCGAGTAATTAATTGTTAATGATACATTTCTATTTCTAACTCTTTAGCATTGTTTTTTGATTAGGTAATATTTAATTATATCTTAATTAGTTTTGATGATGAGGGATTTGAGTGAATTCAATATTTACTATAAAAGTCCTCTTGAAACGAACGTAAAATTCATGGATATATTTCAGTCCGAAATTTGACAAGTTATAGTATAAGTCTTTGAAAAATATATATAACTAAGCTCTATCTACTATATATTAAATATTGAGCTTTAACATAGCAATTTGGAACTTATTCATATAGTTGTATCACTTTAACTATATGAAATTCGTTTTATATTATTATGATCTTAAATATATATGCATATATATAAACCCGCTCTCTCTCTCTCACACACACACATACACACATGTATATATATATATATATATATATATATATATATATATATATGTGTGTGTGTGTATATATATATATTCAATGAATCCTGCATAAATAATGACATGCTGCCTAAACATATATATATATATATATATATATATATATATATATATATATATATATATATATATATATATATATATATATATATATATGTATACATATATGTATATATATATATATATGTATATATATATATATTCTGGAGTCGCAGAATTGAAATTGTTAGCGTATGACATCACGTGTGCGTTTCTCTGCTAACTTTTGAAATTATTTTCTTTTCTCCAGTTTTTTGTTCATTTGCTTTGTCACCTGAAGATGATTCGATGAAGAATCGAAAACGTTGTTGATACATATGGAACATACATTAACTTCTTGATTTTAACGCAAAAAGATCATTAGAAAAATTGAAAAAAAACAAAAAAGGAATAATTAAGGAGAGAATTCTGTTACTTCTAACCATGTTTGCTTAAATGAAAATGCTGCCTAAATATACGCAATATATATATATATATATATATATATATATATATATATATATATATATATATTGATCAACTTCAAATGTGTTAATAAAGTGAACATAAAACGAAGTAGAGCATTTGTAAAATTACATTAACAATATATTAGCCTTACGTAAATCAACCAATGTTTCAATGCGCATTAGCGCATCTTGTCAAAGGCAGAATAAAATAAATTCAAAATCAAAAGTGAGAAATTTGTCACGCTTTGAAGGATCTCAAACCGAGGCCAGAATTTTATAAGGAAAGGGAGGGGCAAAGAAGCTAGTTAAGGTTGACAGGCCGACTAGATTCCACTGTGGTTAAATGTAGGACTTATTTACTCCTCCCCAGGAGTTAGGCACAAGGCCAGTTTTATCTTACTCCCACAAGTAAGATGTGACCCAAGATCGGGTCGAGAAAGTGGGGTTTGAAAAGCCAGCGCTCGAGAGGTGAGCACTCTGGCCATTTAAAAATTGCCTGGGCAGCCCCGTCGGCATTCCCCGGTAGGGGCGCCTCAGACAGTAAGCAATAAACTTACTCCTCCCCAAAGAGGGGAGGCTAAGTCTGGGAGGGTGGACCTCCTAGAACTGCACAGGACAGGCGTGCAGTATCCACCGGAACAGATACTACACTTTGATCTTAGCCAAAAGGCCAAGATTAAATGTAGGTCATCAGTTTGCACTTCGTCACTGGCTCACGGCTGGTAGGCCGGGCAGTCAAGAAGGTTTATATTGGCACAGGATTCTCCGGTCATTAAGCAGCCAGAGTGGGGATAACATAAGTATTTCTATCTAAAATAACACTTGATATATTTAATCACCAATATTCAAAGTTGTCATCTTCTCGTATTTGGATAGGGTTTAGTTATATAGATAAACAACCGCATTATCCATTACTTTTGTTATCAAAAATTATTATTTCTATAAGAAAGTGTGGGTTGGTCGTTCAATTTCAAAGTATTGCAGGGTTAGTTAATAAAATTGAAATGTAAGCCATATTAGCAATACAAGATCAATTTTTGTTTTACATTCATCCTATCAATTTCGGAATAACATTTCTTCTTCAGGGGTGACCAGTATTGAGTCATTTTGTTTTCATCAAAAAACAAGAATAAACAAACTTATTTCTTCGTTACTTGATAAACGTCTTTGGTACGATGTCTCCTCAGTGTTGTTATCGGCGGTTATGATTCAAATCCGGTGTCGAACGAAAGAAGCGTTGGCTCGCTGTCATGAAAAAAGTGTGGGTTGGTCGTTCAATTTCAAAGTATTGCAGGGTTAGTTAATAAAATTGAAATATAAGCCATATTAGCAATACAAGATTCATTTTTTTTATATTAATCCTATCAATTTCGGAATAAAATTCCTTCTTCAGGGGTGACCAGTATTGAGTCATTATTTCTATGTTAGTTGCTATTGTCTTTCAATCCTCACCGTTGTTATAAATGACCATCATTATTATTATTATTATTATTATTATTATTATTATTATTATTATTATTATTATTATTATTATTATTATTATTATTATTTATTCTTATTATTTATTCTTATTGCTATTATAATAATAAATATTGTAGCTCTAATTCCTATTTTTACTGTTATTATTGATATAAGTATTATTATTGACACTATCATTATTACTATAGCTATTGCAGATATTATTATTAGTTTTATAATTATTACAGTTATTAGTGTTACTATTGTTATTTTTATTACCTTCAATTCAGTTTTATTCTTACTACATTTGACTATACTTATTATTTTTGTTATTAATTTAGTAGTTACAGTTATTATTATCACTATTGTTATTAATGTTATTATCATCACTGTTACTATAGTTATTATTCAAATTATTCACATTATTTTTATTATTACTTCTATTATTATTATAATTGTTTATTAATTCCAACATTAATATATTTTATTATTATAATAAGTATTGTTACTATTATTTTTACTATATCCCCTATTTGCCTTATTACTACTATTGTAATATTTATCATATCTGTTTTTGGATATAGTCATTTACGTTATTTTCATTAATTCTCTTATTACTATTTTCACTATCACCACCATCACTACCCCCTCTTATTATTGCCATTATTATTGTGTTAGCTGTAAGGGAGGTAAATCTAGGTTTTGATTTATATCTTTCATCCTATAATCTATTTTCTAACCAAAATATAGTAAAACTCCTATAATCTCTTTTCTAACGAAACGATTAAAGAATAACAAAATAATGTAATCAAAATCATGTAGAAGCCATAACAATCGAATTAGGAGTAAACCCTAGAAACTGGATTATAGGATTAAAGATATGAATTAAATGTATCTCCCTTACCGGTAACACAATAATAAAAGCAATAATAAGATTTGTTTCAAGTGCAAACTGATGACCTACAGTTAACTAAAGTGAAATCTAGTCAGCCTGTCAACCCTAACAAGCTTCTTTGCCCCTCCCTTTCCCTCTTAAAATCTGGCCTCGGTTTGAGATCCTCCAAAGCGAGAGGAATTTCTCACTTTTGATTTTGAATTGATTTTAACTCTGCCTTTGACAAGATGCGGTAATACGCATTTAAACATTGGTTGATTGACGTAAGGCTATAATATTGTTTATGTTTTATATATATATATATATATATATATATATATATATATATATATATATATATATACGAAACACATACAAGAAAATAATCCTATTAAAATTAAAAGGGACATAGAGAACAGCTATAATTAGGAAGCAAGTAAGAGTTAAGGAAGGGAAGAATATAAAGATAACAGAGATACAGAGTATTATTTGTGAATACATAATAAAACCCTGTCAACTTTAGATGCACAACTCGCTGAACTCAGAGGACGATTATTTAGAAACTGTCACAAAGACTTGTATGGCTTTTATAAATTGTATAAAAGATGAATGACGCCTTTTGACCCAAAGTGTCACTAGCAGTTCATCTTTTTAACCTTATGCCTTGACTTGTTCGCATTTTGGTAAAGTTCTCTTTGAATATGAAGGGTTAGCGGGTGTTCTTGGTAGAAAGCAAAACTTGAATCGCAGACAATTGAGTCTTGATTTAATAGAGATTTTGTCTGGCATATTTTAAGACAAAAGGGTAGAATGTGGTTTGAACAATTCTCGGGATTCATTCAAAAAGTATCGATTTACTTAATTTTGTTCTTCTTCAGATGCAGTGAAATAATCATTTAAACTCAATATTAACAACCTAAACTCTTCTTATTGCATTTAAAAGAAACTTATTTTCGTTAGCTTGTACCCGAGCTATGACGGATACTTACAACCAATTTGGCTTTTGGTCTAAAGAAAATCCGTCCTAAAACGTTGGCCCACTTCTCAAACCCATGAGCGATACTACAGATCCGTTGGGGTGTTTCACGCGTTCGTGTACTGTCTATTATCGGTGGAAGTCCCTCAGTATTACCTGCAGTAAATTGTCAAGTAATAGTTTGCTCTGTAGAATATCTATTCAATTAAAAAAATAGTTCTAGGCCTCCTTTAATTTAATATACACGTCGGATAACCACTTTTTGATCTATATCTGCAGTCTTACCTATTTCAACTTTACTGGTTCACCAGTCTAGGTCTGCATACACACATATTATTTACACTCCTGGGTTGCTGCATGTCAATTTCCATATACGCTCTTGATCCTATCTAATTGTTGAAGCCTGAGACTACACCCAGAGACGAGAACCGGTCTACTTAAATATTCCATAATATCATACCCAAAACGTAAGACCTCTTACTGAGTACCAGCTTCACCCAGACAATCAAACTACCTTGGATAAACCAACAATCCTCTTCACACACATTTAGTCTATTAATAACAACGGCATTGATATAACGCTCTAGTTTGTTATCTAAAGGTTTCGACTATAATTTGTCTCAATACCATTCATGTAGTAAAATTTAGATAACAGGCTCTTTGTCGAGAAAGGAAATAACTCGAAGAACACTTTCGAGAGAGTTATCACCCTTGTTCCAAATCTTAAATATATTTTTATGTCTCGGGTTTGTATCTCGGCTTTATTTGTTAATTAGACTCCAGGGTTTAACATGGGCCTATTTTTTTTAAATTAATAATCGATTTTGCTGCCCTCCCACAATGATATGGTTACATATCCTCTTTAATCATTAAATTAACCTCAATTCGCAGTCTATAGTCATGTAAAATTGTAAGATATTCCGAATACGGGAATTCGTCTTTCACTATAAGCTCAGTTGAATTCCGACCGTAAAAGACGGGTAAGGGGGTCATGCAAAGCGTTTGTAATTAAGTTTTTCTCTTTTGGGGTTGTGATGGGAAGAGAGGTTCGAAGAATTTTGTCAGTACCTAATGTGAGATTATACATGCTTTTTATGTATTGTGATTTGCTCTTTCTTTTGACAAGGATTCATTTTAAGCTTTACGTATCCTCTTTTCCTGTGTCTTTTAGAATCGAGGTATTCGTTTCTGTTGATAATGTACAATTGTTCCCTGATGAGTAACAGATTTGGGATCAACGGTATATTTTCCACTGAATTTCAGAGATGATTAAAGCAATGAATTTGAAAACATAAACACAAAATAGAAAGAATACAATATAAATATATTAGATGTTTTTTGTGTATCGCTGTAATATGAAAGTAAAGAAATTGAAAGTACAGAGACAAAATTTGGTTGTGTTGGTTCGACGACATATGGCAATAAGGATGAAGAAATTGTAAGAAAGAGATCAGGTTATGGATTGATTTATTCCTTTGGTTATTGGAATGCACACACACACACACACACACATATATATATATATATATATATATATATCTAGTCAGTCAGGGTATGTTGAAAATAAACAAATAAAATGATCGATCGCAAAAGGTGAGAGCGAAGATATGAATATTTATTTAAAAACTATATGTTACATATTTCAGACACGTACCGTGGTTTAACCGAGATAGACTGACTTTTTATCCTTTAAGCGAATACACCAGAACATCTTTGAACCCCATTCTTCGATTTGGTTTCATTTCGTGAGTAGATCAGATATGAATGGACTCTTACAAAATTAACTGCAACAAGTCCATGATCCCTACAAGAATCTATCAACTGGACTGACGCGCTTTGCAAGTTACTTGGCGTCTTGTTTGGTCCGGATCTTTAGCTGAAGAAACAATGGTTGGAAATACTGAAAGCGATTCCATCTTATATCGTCTAGCAGTACTTCCACTCTCGTCGGATTCACTGGTTGAATTAGAGCGGGCTTTGTTCAAGTTCTTATGGCTTGATAGGGTCCCTAAGGTTCGAGGCAGGCGCTTCATTTATCGCGAGTGTCGACATGCCCTGAAGTTCTCGAAAGGCATTATGTCGGGTTATGGTGAGGGCATTTGTTCAAGATGATTGGCCTGAGGGGAGAAGCTACGTCTAATCTGCCTTGGGTTTGGATGTTTCGATAATCACGAGGCCTCCCTGGCCTGGATGATAAGAAATGCTCTCTGGGTCGACAAATTACTTCATAAAGCTTGTTTAGCGAATTCGCCTACTTGTGTCCGATGCGGTGGCAAAGACGAGACTTTGAGTCACGCCTTCTTTTATTGCCGCATCATTATGATGCTGATAAGGTTTCTTGCAACTCTTATGATCCGCATACTGTGCTTAACGTCTTTCGATCTAGAACCGATTAATTTGTAGCAATTTGACTCTGACAACTGATAGAAAAATACGTTTTGTGTCTTTGAGTTTACTAGCTATTGCGAGAGACGTCATATGGTCACCACGCATGAAAACATCCTACAAAAATTAGACTTTCACCTTTCTTGGCCTTATAAAAGTATCGTCTGAAGATTCGAATATACACACAGATTTGGTGAAAGAGGGGAGAAAATGGTGCGAGTGTTTCGAGTGACAGCAGCTGGTATTAAGTGGCATTTGGAAGTACCTTAGATAAAGCATTTTGGGTTGCTAAAACGACCATTAACAATGCTCCGTTTAATTTTAGTTTAAGTTACCCGTTGTGTTTATTTTAGTTCATACTTTAGCTAGTGTATGAATAGTCTCATTAGGCCCCCATTTGTGTTCGTCATATCCCTCATTTTTCATCCATTTAATTTTTATAATATCTAAATTCCCGCCCCGATTAGATGACATGTGATTTGATTTGCTGGAGACGCAGGTCACCCCTCGACATTTTCCAAGTTGGTGTATCTTTAATAAAGCTTTGGGGCCTGCGTCAGCTTTTTCGACTGGTTAATCCGTTTATCTGTCATAACATTTATATAAAGGGGTCATATACAAACACTGGGTTTTGATCATTGTACATATTCACACTTTTATTTGTGTATATACATTTCATTTCCCCACCTCCTACTTTTTATTATGTATATATCATTTTTCATATGAGTTTTTTTAAGTAGAATATTTATTTTACGATTTTGTTTTGGTGAATGTGTGAATGATAGGTATAGTGAATGGACTGGTCACTGAATGCGACTAGTTAACTTAGTTAACATTAATTAGAGTTTGCTAAGTCACATTCGACTAACTTTTTCCACACCCCCACTTCGGCCTTGTGCCACATTCCGTATATATTTATATATAGAGAAAATTAATACTTGGAACCACACCAGTCTATACTGGCAGTCAAGACTAACGTACAACCACATTTGTTCTCTGTTGTATTATCATTTTTTCAATATACTTGCTTTCTCTAAACCACCGAGTTCGTGTTTTCCTTCATGCCCCTTTACAGGGTTTTAACAACTGGTGACGGCGTACTGTATTGGTTTTCCTGAGAACCTTAAAGGACTCCACAACAACTGGCGACGAGTTACAGTAAGTGATTCTTGGGAACCTTTAAATGGACACAGCAAGTGACGACGAAGTATATTAAGGGTTTCATTTTGAGTACCTTAAAAAGGTACACACGTAAAGAAATCAACGGCAAATTAATCCGACAACGTCGTAGTTTTAAGAAATGGCTTTACCGGCTGACCCAAAATAAAATAAAACCCGTAAAATACCATTTTATTTTATTTTACAGAAGAATAGTCAGTGATTTTTTTGTTATTGGTATTTTTAACAAGGGAATACATGATATTTTCTTTTTTCGGAGACATCCTTCCACCGAAAGCAAAAATAAAACGTTGTTTTTTCCGTTGACTAAAGTGCTGACCGTAAATGTTAAGGGTACGTAAAAGGTGTACTAAAAACTGATTTTGGGGCTTGAAGAAAAAAAGGTTTTATATTCTCCTTCTCTTTTTACAACTAAGATTTCTTTTAGCAGTGTAATATAAAAAAAAACACTTTTAAAAAGCAATGTTCTATAAAAACACGGAAGATATAAAGCAACTATGTAAAGTACCAGATGCAACAGCAACATCAAAAATGAATAAATATTTCAAAAGCTCCTACCGGAACAACAAAAATCTGACGAAATATTGCTAGAACAAAATCAAAAACTAATTGAACAAAAAAGAAAAAAAACGATTAAAAGATTGAAGTATTTATGCAAACAATATTGCATAGGGGTCAAAGTAACGAAAATTAAAATGATTTCTCACAGTATGCTGTTTGAAATGCAATTGACAATTTAGCTTACTCTTCAGACGAAGATAAAAAATTTGCCTCATATGTCATACTCATACTGCTTCGGAAACTATGGACTACTGAACATATTACATTCGTGGCTTTTATTTTACACCCCCAAAACAGGCGACTTGATTTTTTTATGAAGCTGTTAATCTGTTAATAGAATTACTTAGCCCTAATACTTATCTGTTTTACAAACGATAGAAGTGTTTTAATTTAGGAAAAAAAGATGACGAACACTACGTAACGTTCGCGCCAATCGTTAACAAACACTGTGACGATTTAAAATCATCTGAACGTAGCGCAGATAACTTTAAATGTTTAACTTTCGTGCTAAGACTGATATCAAGAAAAAACGTAGAAATCAGACGTAGGGTTCTGAACAAGTTGGAAAGTGAGCCAAATTTAACATTAAAGTAATTAGCAGAATACTGACAGAGATGTATAAGTGTTAAACAAGATTTGGAAGTCATTGAATAATCGGGCATTGCGACCATAAGAAAGGTATGTCAGAAAACACATTTCAACTTTAAAAAAAGATTTCAAAATAAAAAGAGGAATTATTTTCACGCTTCTGCAAAAACAAGCCAACCCAATAAAACCAGGATAAATAACCGCCGAGCCCCTGCTTCCGTTGTGGAGCTCTCCTTAGGCTAACGGATTGCCCATACCGTTTCAATATCTGTCAAACTTGTAATAACGTCGGACACAAGTGTTCACATTGCAGAACGAAAAGAGGAAATAACACTCAGGTTAAATCAACAAAAAATAACGAACAGGACGGTAGAATCATAAAACAAATTATGTACACGTAAAAATCCTGAATTAAAATGTAAAATTACAATTGGATTCTGGTTCAGACGTGTCGATTATCAACATGCATACATATAGAAGCAACAAATAGCCAAAACGGCGACTGATGAAAAAGTTAAATTCGAAGATGAAATTATTACCGACATCACACCTTCTACAAGCAGCCTCAGAAAAGCCTAAATCCAAAAGCGAAAACGATACTGTGACTTCTGAGGACGTACGACTTAAGAGAGGGTGTTATGGTACCTTACCTACACAAACAACTTTAACTCTTCCACTCACATATTTCTTTTCCCTAAACTCCGAGTTTGTGTATTGTTTCCGGTTTCTTAACAGGGTCACAACATCTAGCGATAAGTTACAGTAAGGGTTTTCTTGAGAACCTTAAAAAGGATCCTACAACAATAATGGGAGCTATGTTTTCAGTTAAAGTGTTTGGATGTTATATCTGTCGCAATTTGCGGAGGTCACGTGATTTTCGCTGTTATTTTTATCACTCTACTAATAGCGAAATAACCGGGGAATTCGAACGTGAAAGGACAGTTCGCGTTGTGTGGCTGATGTAGTGAGAAGGGTTATGTGTCGGTCTATCTATCTCATCTCTCTCGTCCTCTCTCTCTTTCTCTCTCACACGCATGCGAAGTTGCTGTTTCCGTTGTTTTGTATAAACATTTTTATCAACTAAGCAACATGTGTCAGCATGAGTTTATCAACAAACGAAAAATCAACCTGAGTTCACAACGACGATGCTGATGATGACGGCGACGACGAAAGCGGCGACCACGAGTACACATGAGTTATACACCCATCGGTAAAGCGTTACGAATATTAAAATCAAGATATCATCATACTAAACCTTATATCTAGAATTTTTATTCCAATATTCACTAAAATCAATTACATAATTTTTGTTTGAGAAAATGTCTAAAATTTTAGGCTTAAGCTTAAGAGTCTCAAAAAAGAAATTGAAATTAAGAGAACCTTACTTAATTAAATGCCTAATGACTATGGATTAAATGGGAATCATATATATTTGGAAATTTAAATTGAGAGCTGTACAAATAATATGCCCCTTAAAAACTCTTTACAATGCTCCAAATAAATTGACTATTGCTGA
Source organism: Sepiola atlantica (assembly GCA_963556195.1). NCBI lineage: Eukaryota > Metazoa > Mollusca > Cephalopoda > Sepiida > Sepiolidae > Sepiola > Sepiola atlantica. The sequence continues at coordinate 144,940,046 of OY744516.1, forward strand.
ATATTTATTAATTGATATCTAATACCCCTCGTGAAAAATTAATAAAACTCAAGTTCATCTGAATTTTCACGAACGTCTTTAAACCCATCTTTAGCCCCTTTGTATGAAACTAAATCAAACTTAATATAGCCCACATTACAACCCCTTATACTTAGCAGCTGTCTTTTAAAATTTATAATTGTCAGTTACTTAATTCTGGGGTAAATCCTGTACAAATATATAAACATATACATCTACCTAATTTTATATACAAAGATATATAAATTATCTTTGATAAGAAAGAAATAATAATTTTGAATAAATAATATGAATGTTATATGTACGAGAATTGTTTAAAAAGTTCTAAATCCATCCTATAAGGAGACTAAGATAGAACACGGTTTTTCACTGTTATTGAATATAGTGCCATTTGACATCATCATATTCGGTTTTAGGATGATCAAACATTGTATTTGCATCATATGAGTAGAATAATGTCCACGCAGGTGGGATTTGAGTTGAAGAATATGAAAACATTAAATGAAGATAAGTCTGATGAGTACAAGGTGATGGGTACCAATTCAAAACCACATTTGACCCATCCAATTACTGCAACCTGAGCAGTGAATGGGTACACTATTCTGAAGCAAGAGTAAAACTTCACTCTGCGCTGAACATTTCTTATTTCTTTCAAGTTTCGTAATTCAGATTTATAGTAATTTTCATTTATAGCTCTGTTCGTTAATAGTAAACACCCTTTACAATACTCCAATACTTTCCCATGTACTTTATCATGACTACGTGCCTAAAATCTCATAGAAACGGAAGCTACTAGCGTGTCAACAGATACTGCATGGTTCAACTTATTTGTTGATGGAAAGCCAGAATGTTGATGTGTCAAGATTATCTATTAGGATTGCATGCCAGAATAACCAAAAGAGAATCCATCACGTTGCCAAAAATGTGTCCCCTCTTTAGCTTTTTAGAGAATGATAGTGATTTCATTTTTTAATTTGAATCTTTGATTCAACTTTCCTAGTTGTCAACTCCGGTTTCAACTTGAGTTAATATTTTGCATTCGAAATTCTTAGAAATTGCATGGGAGAGAGTCGGAATTGTACTGGAAATGTTAACTATTCTTTAACTTGTACTTTAAGAACGTATCTTGCAGACACTTTGCTCATAAGTAAAATATCAATAGCTTTCAAAAAAGTAGGTAAACAGATCTCCATTGTTAATGGGACCCATAACTTAAAAAAATAATAGAAATTTCCATTTTTAATGGGATCCATAGCTTTCAGAAAAGTAAGTCAAAGAAATTTTAATTTTCAATCGGATCCATAGCTTTCAAGAACGTAAGTAAATGAAATTTCCATTTTTAATCGGATTTATAGCTTTCAAAAAAGTAAGCAAAAAAATTCCTATTTTCAATGGGATCCATAGCTCTCAAAAAGTAAGTAAGAGAAATGCCCATTTAAAAATATCACTGGTTGTTTTATTTAACCATACCAATACATATATATAATGACAAATGCTATTTAACATTATATTTATTTGAAATATTAGTCAGATATTTGTTTACAAGCAGACACTTACGGAATCTCTATTATACTAATGATATATATATATATATATATATATATATATATATATATATATATATATATATATATATATATATATAATTTCCCCTTTGCTTTTTGTAATTAGTTTAGTCCCGATGACACTTACATAATGTAAAGGCAAGATTTGAACTTAGAAATGGTCTTCTACAGTCAGCCACTTACCATCGATGGATGTCCTTAAAGTTTTTGGAAAGAATAAAAACCATACTTGATACCCTAATGAGTACGGTTAGATTATTTAGTGACGATATCATCAAATGTGCTATTTTCGTTATGAAAAAGGTAAAATTGTTCAGTCAGATGGTTTTGAACTCTAAGCAACAGATCTGATAAAGAATGTTGACAGTGAGAGGAGCCATAAACACTTGGGAAACTTGGTGGCAGATAACATTAAATACAAAGAAATGAAAACCCGGGTCACAGCTGAATTCAACAGAAGAATAAGAGTTATTTTTAAATCGCACCTCCGCAGTCGAAATACAATCTATGCTATCAATACCAGAGCAGTAGCTATCATTCGATGTACTACTGGTATACTTGACTGGAATGTAGATGAATTAAAATGTTTGGACACCAAAACACGGAAAATACTGAAAATTTATGGAGGTTTTTCAAAGAAAGGAGATGCACACCGATTGTATCTACCTAGAAAGGAAGGTGGTCGAGGTTTACTTAGTGTTGCAGATGTCGTGAATATGGAAGAAGGGTTTCTATATCAATATATTTCTGAAAGTAATGAGATTCTTCTTTGTATAAGATAGGATATACTAATTATTAGGGTAAAAAAGAATCAAAGGTTGCAACAGAGAGGGTTAAAATCATTCGAAAATAAACTAAACAGTATATTCCCTAAGAATAGTGCATTTGTAGATAATGACAACTGGAATTGGTTGGTCAGGGATCTCAAAATATATACTTAGAGTACGTTAATGGCAGCCCAGGAACACGCCACTCGCACTAGGTCCATCAAACATTGCATTAACAAAACTGCAGAATAACCGATGTGCCGATTGTGTAATGAAAAAGAAGACACCTTAGTACTTATTGCATCTGAATGCCTTATGCTAGCACAACATCAATATAAAAAATGAATATACGACAAAGTCGCTCTGATACTACATTGCAAACTTTATAGATTTAAACACAATGAGAAGTTGTATGAGCATAAACCAGAAGTGGTACAGGAGAACGACAATGTCAAACTTCTTGTGACATGCGTATACAGACTGATAAGAATCTTGAAGATTCCAAACCCGACTTAATCTTTCTAAAGAAAAACAAGAGAACTTGTTTAATCATAGATATAGTCTGCCGCTTCGATACCAAAGTGAAGGAGAAAGAAGACGAAAAGTCAATGAGTATCAACACCTAAAATAGGAATTAGTAAAACTATGAAAATGTAAAGACGTCAATGTTTTCCCCGTTGTACTTGGAACACTTAGAACCATAACGAAAAGCCATCATAAATAGCTTGACGAGATTGACGAGACACTTGTTTTTCCAATTCTACAAAAGGTTCGCTTCTTAGGAACGACGAAAGTGTTAAAGTATAGCTTCGTCTAAAGTCAAGGAAATTAACTTGATGTTCAAAATGAAAACTAAAACTAAAAACATGCAAAAGTTTAGACTTGTATGAAATAATGATAATAATGATGATGATAATAATAATAATAATAATAATAATAATAATCCTAATAATAATAATAATAATAATACTAATAATAATAATAATAATAATAATAATAATAATAATAATAATAATGCTGAGAATGCTGGGAATGCTAGAAATCTCAGGAGACTTGTTGGATTTATATGGATTTTAAGCAGAACAAAATAAGCACCGGATGTTTAAACTGCTGGTTGACTTGTATCGTAACCAGAACAAATCGTTAACATAACAATACGCACTTTTAGATTACAGATTTTTATTAAAGAAAAGTTTTTTACTATAAAAACACAATTTTATTTATAAAAATAATTTTTAATTAAAAGTGTGTGTATAACAAAACGCGCTTGTAAATAAATCCATGTACTTTTTTAATAGTGCCATAAGTAATTGAGAGTAACTTCCCTAATTTTGATTATCTCCCATTTGGAGAAGTCTTCTTCATACGGAACTAACAATGTATCGACACTATATACTATATGCTGAATAAAGCTTTCACAAGTCTACTACTGTTCCTATTTCTTATTAGAATTTATTCAGCATACAGTCGAATACGGTGCTTCTTTGAAAAAAACCTACTTTTGTTGTTCGCCTCAATCTTGTGTGCATATTTCTCCAGATCCCTCATTATGACTTTCTCTGTAACCAGGAAATGCCAAGCACTGTAAATCCTTCAGAGTTGCTCATCACCGTTGCTTGCACAGGTCGTAAATACCCCTTTTCGGGGTTAAGTAAACACCCTCAATTTTCTTGTCAGTCCAGAGATGCTAAGTGTTACAAGTGTGGGAAGTTGAGACATTTTTCTAAGGTATATAGGTCCACATCTTTACTAAATAACGATTAATGCGTTTTTAGCGTAGACACTATTAATTTACTAGGGTAAACCGTGAACAAAGGATCTATGTCACCGGACTCAGAACGGTTAGAGGCCGCTGCTAAAACTGCCAATCCCTAATAATATGCGTGCCCTTAAATAAGTTTTTGGTATTTTGCACATTACTCAAAGTGAATTGTTTCCTTTTCAAACAGAATTCATTTATTGTTACAAACGGACAGTTTCTCTCTCTCTCAGTGGGTATCTTTAAAAATATTAAAAAGGATATAGTCAGCACAGAAATTACGGCTGTATACCCTGCTATCCTGGTGGTGGAGACAGATGCATCTGATTATGCAATTGTTGCCCATGCAGCACCATGCTGCCCCTCTCTAAGACCGTCAACCCTAACGTTGTGTGTCCGTGGCATTCTTCTTGTCTTCATCGTCGTTATAGCCGAGTCGTCTATCCACTGATGAATCGTCGAGGGCACAGTACTAGATCAAATAAAAGCAACGCAACTCACGAGAAACGACATTAACTCATATACATTGTATTTCAAACAGTTGTACTATGGTTGTGTGCGATACCGGAAGAGACCCCAAACATTAACGTCCATATCTTAGTGAACAGAGATTTAATTGTTTGTAGAAACCACCACCGTCGCTCGGTTGATCAGTTCATTTCATCGTTTGCTCGACTCGAACATATCTCGTCCGAAGTTTAATCCAAACTGAATGTCTTTTCCCGAGTTGCAAACTTGCCAACTCTGCCATAAACCGTCGTCTGCCGTAAAACTAACTTATTGCCGTCAGAATTATCGTAAAACCCTATCACACCTACATCTCTTATCTCCGGTATTTATGTCTTAGTCAGCAACAAGCTCTCACCCCTAAACAATAGAAACGGACCATCCCATTATAATCGTCTTTGTATATGATAGTGGATCATAACCTCCCACCAGTCACCGTTTGGGGCTTGTCTCCCGGTCTATAGTATCACACCTTTTTAAGACAATCTTGACGCCCTATCGCTTTTTCAAGGACCTTGTCGCGTTTTAGACAGCGACACTCAGCAATTGAAAAAAAGGTTTATGCTATATGGAGGCACTCAGAAAGTAGATATACTATTTTATTGAACGACATTTTAGACTTATTACTGATCAAAAATCCGTCACATTTACAAAAAGCCAAATCAAAAATGATAAAATAGCAAAATGGAAAATAGAACTTCCATTTTTTTTTATGCAATCTATCGATTTGGTAAATATAATGCTGCTATTGACACACTATAGAGAATATGTAGCTCGATACGAAATATGGATGAGCTTCGTACCTTACACAATTAACTGTGCCACCCAGACATAACAAAATGACACACGTGGTACGAACCAGAAATGTACCATATTCGTCAGACGACTTGAAAAAATGATAAAATCATGTAGAATATGTGCAGAACATAAATCACAGTTCTTCAGACCTAAAAGTCAGACGCTGATAAAAGCGACTTGACCGTTTCAGAGAATAAACATCGATTCTAAAGGTCTCCATACCATGTAAAAATAAGAATCGTTACATGCTAACTGTCATCGACGAATATGCGCGATTCCCATTCGCATTTACTTGTCCGGGCATATCAGCAAACTCGGCGATACAGTAATTATACTCTAAATTTGCCATTTTGGAGATTTCAGCCTACATTCATTCAGACAATGGCGCCTCTTTTATGTCTGAGAAACTGATACAATTTTTCATGAAGAGTGACCACCAGCCGGACAACACCGTACTACCCCCAGGACAATGCTTAATGTGAGCGGTATAATGACATAATATGGAAAACTGTAAAACTAGCTGTTGCAAACCACAAATGTGTGATTACCCACTGGCAAGATCTACTCCCTGAATCTCTGTACACTATTAGGCTGCTCCTAGGTACAGCACCTAATGCCACACTTTGCGACGGGTTTCTTACATTTCAACGAAGAAACCCGGCGAAAACTTCACTTCCGTCATTGCTCTCGAAACCTCGAACGTCTCTCCTTAGACGTTTCGTACGTCATAGTAAAAATGACCCATTCACAAACAAAGTGGAACCAATCGAGGCGAATGTGAATTATGCCTTGATACGATATTCTGATGGAAAAAGATTCAAAGTTTCCCTTACAGACCTTGCACATGTTGAGGATATACTGCACTCGGGGAAACGCCTACATTTCATCTTCCACCTCAGTTGAATGTCAACCTGTCAGCATCGCTCCATATGCTTGATCTACGTACTCACTACAACCATCGAATACGGAGTCCATATCGTCTCTAGAAACCAAGAATGCTCAGAACGAATCACAGGTAGACAATCATCGACTTGCTCCAAAACGAGCTCATACCCAAACCGAGTCGAACTCCTGTTTTCAGAATCTCAACTACCTGCATGCAGAAGGGGCCGTATTTATATCCACCCAGGTCAGAGAGAGAATTTCAATCCCAACTTATCATCAAACCTGGAAATCTAGAGTCCTGATTCTACTCCAAGGCGCTACAACAGAACCAGCAAAAAAGTCTGGTCGATAGAGCGACTTCATCCCCTTATGATTAAAATAAAATAGGGTCGAATGTAATAAGTAATTGCGAGTAGCTTCCATTATTTTGATAATCTCCCTTTTGGAGAACTCTTATGTTTCTACTAATGTTATAAATACGATATATGCTGAATAAAGCGTTCGCAAATCTACTGCTGTTCCTGTTTCTTATTACAATACGCATATTTATAATTTTGTTTGCAGACGTAGAAGAATAATACGCAAAAAATAAAAAAATAGAACTAATAAGAAATTGTTCTAAACTGAGGCAGTTCTAATTTTTGTCCCACTCCAGAGTGCACCATTTTTGGGTGAGCTACATTAGAAATTTATTAAAAAAGACATTTTGTTAAATAAAAGTTACAAATGTTTGCCTCCCCACTAGGGCCGAATAAAGACAATATCGTTTTTTTATGTAGGGAATCCAGCTTCCCCCAAAAGGGACACTCTGGATGAGGATGAAAATTAAAATTACCTTTGTCTAGAAGAATTTGTTATCCTGTGGCATGAAAGACACTCAGAAAATACATTTTTCAAATTGTGTGGCATCATCACTGCACAACATTTATTTATTTGAATGTATTTTGTTTAAATATGTTTTGTTCCCTACATTAAAAACCGTGAGGAAACAAGTAAATAGGGACACGATCTCTACACTATTTTTAAATATTTCGTTTGTTTATTAAAAAGTTTTTATCGATAAAACTGTGTATTTTTAAGATTTTATTTTATTATGCTTGTAAATAAATATTTAATATCACCCCCTTTCTTAAAATAAATCTCTCTCCACATAAAAAACGACCTTGTGTCTAACGTTTCCCTCGAGAGGAGGCAAGTAAAATATTTTTTATGAAGAATAAAAGGTATACAAGATTTGTAAATAAAATTATGTATTTTAAAATGTTTTTCCTTTGTTTATACATGTTGCTTACACAAAAAAATCTTATAAACTTTGTTTTTTATCCTGTAAAGTTTACTACGTTTAATCGAATAGTTTCAATATAAAAAAGGTTTTGCGTATGATCAGTCTCTGTCTGATAAAAAAAGTTTCAAATGTCCGTATTTATAAAATACATAGTTTTATCTACAGGCACGTTTTTGTATCCGCGCATTTTTAAATAAAACCCTTTTTGTAAATAGTAAAATATTTTTCTTTAATAAAGATCTGAAATGGAAAAGTTATAAAAGTGCACTTGGAAGGGTTGCTTTGTTTATGTTATGATTATGCTGGAAGTAGACATTTAACAGTCTAGAAAATGTGTCCTTTTGGTCGGTGCCTATTTTGGGGTGCTTCAAATGCATATGATCCACATGTTAGTACTCAGATTCCAGGAAAACTACATGTTATTTTCTGCATACAAATATAACTGATAATGACTCGTGTGAAAACTCTTATGAGTAAATACTACTACTACTACTACTACTACTACTACTACTACTACTAATAATAATAATAATAATAATAATAAACATTAAAAAATAGTGTCACACTCATTGGTTTGTACCTCGGAAAATGTTAATGAAGGGTCTACAAAGATGAAAGGAAAGAGGAGGATAAGATCCATAACGGCGTTTGATTGGAGGACAATGGGAATACTGGAATGTTGATGGATTATTCTCTCCCAAATCCAAGAGAAAGACATCAACCGTTATTAATGAGAACTCAATTCTGTAAACGACTGGAGCTAGAATGCAAAATCAGTTTAAATAACGATTGCATGATTGGAAATCGTAATATATTTGTTGTCACTCGAACTCTACAGAATACAACTGTTTTTAAACAGTCAGCGATCATCATCATGCTGTAGTTTGAAAACACCTGGCATACTAATAAAAATCCTATCTGCAGAAACCAACCCATATAAAAATGTAACATTCAACAACCGCAGTCATATTGATATAGAATTGTATTGGAGTTAAACACAACTTACAGAAGAGATGACACACTTTGAGAAGAATCCAAATGTACCGAATCTATAAAGAAAATACTTAACCTACCCAAATGATCATGGGGCTCTGAGGTGAAAGGATGGGAAGACGGAGGAGAAATAACAACATCAAGACATCTACTCGAATGAAAAAAAAATTGAGAGTACTGGGATCTTTATGAAGATTATTATCAATCAAATTCTAGGTAAAACCTTAGTCCACAAGAAAGAAGACGAGAACAACACAGATAGTTATATAATAAGACAATAACTCTTCCGCTGAGTACAAACATATTAAAATATGACAAGATTACAGAAGACAAAGTTATTCTAAAAGTGGAACATGAAATACAGCTTATTGTCTTTTTATATATAAAGAAACGTGAGATTTCCCCTATTTCATTGACCGGAATAGCTTGATAAAAAACTGCATCGTTATTCATTTTGGTCCAAATTTCTTCTGTCATATACAACACCGTTTTCAACTGCATTAATATATTTAGCTATTTAGTGCAGGTCGATATCTAATTTTATTACTCTCGCATTGAGAACTTACCCTTTAAGTCACTCATTCTCTTTCTGTTACTCAAATGACCATATTCAGATATTTAGTAAGATATACGTTTCTAGTTGCACTGTTTAGTCCGCAATCAGATAAAATATTGTAATGCATTTTCATCGGTAATAGATAGTAATATATTATGTTATTTTATTTCAATTGCATGTTTTAAAACATGATATCTTTATTAAATTCGTGTTTTTCTTTTCAAGCAGTTGGGAAGACATTTTGCTTTCTTTTTTCGCTATCATAGTAAGGACGTCAATTCTCTATTTTTTCAATTTATTGTTCGCATATCATTGACCGAGTACTTAGGGATTGTTTGGAATATATGTTTTGAAATAGTGAAAGGAATCATTACGACTGCCTGCCTCGTCTATTAGTATGGATACGTTAGAAAGAACTAGATTAATTAAGTAATTAGTCAGCCAGCGTGTGATTTCAACAATTTATTCAGTGGGAAATCAATAGACATGCAATAAGACAGTATATATCAATAATTTAACACATTTAAGTCAAACACAGAATTAAGTACATTCATATAAGTCACATTAAAATTTAGAGATAATGGTGAGTAGTAAAATATGGAAAAAATAAATAAATAAAGAATAAAGAATAAAATAAGAAAACAAGAAAGTACTTATCTTTCCATCATATTAACATTGAGAAGAAGCTTGTCGGCCGTTTTGTCTCAAATGACTACCGAAATAAGAGAGTCACCTTTTTGAGGAAGAAATTTGGCGGGAGCGGGGTATCTTTTTTTTAAAGCAGTTGGAACGACATTTTGTTTTGTTCTTTTCGCTACCATAGAGGACGTCAATTCTCTATTTTAAAAAAAATTATTGTTCGCATATCATTGACCGAGAACTTAGGGATTGTTTGGAATATATGTTTTGAAATAGTGAAATAAATCATTACGACTTCCTGCCTCGTCTATTAGTATTGATACGTTAGAAAGAACTAGATTGATTAAATAATTAGTCAGCCAGCGTGGGAAATTAAATTCTCATTTATTTAAAAATAATTTTGTTTACAGTTTGTAATTTGTTTTCATCACAACTGTTTTATTTTTGAAAGCATCCACAAATCAAATAATTTACCAAAGTTAAATACAACTAAAAAGCGGAGCATTACACTTTCAAATAGTGATAGTAGTTTTGTACAGCTGCGGTTTAACAAGACACATTAATACAATATGGATGCCACCCAAAACGTTATGTAGAAAATAACAGTCAAATTAAAAAAAAATACATGTTGTTTGACCTAGATTCCAATATAATGATTGGAGTACCCATTTGATATTTTTACTGGCGTGTCACCGTTTATCAAAGCCCAAAGGCTATTCGAGGATTAGTGTGAATGTGTTTGTCAGGTGGACGGTGACTCAACATTGGGAGTATTGGTAACGATGGTTGTAACTGGTCAGAATTTATTTATTTAAGAGCACGGCTCAACAAAAATTTGTTTACATTAGAGTTAAAAACGATCATGTTCTAGTCGACTAGGAAATAGCCCCCTGGTATTGTGTTCCACATACACGGATTTCTAAGAAGGAAACTTTGCTTATATAAGTTTCGTTTAATTTCAGGTACGCAGAGGGAGAAATAGAAATTATTGACAGTGGTTGTAGCTTGACGTTTAGGAACAGATAAGCACTGAGAATAAAGTCATTCATGTGATGGAGCCATTTATTTTAAGAAAAGGTTTTTATAAACGAGAAAAATGAAATGATTCAAGTAAGTTATTTAAAAAACAGGAACATTAAAGCAACCCATCTGTATTGATTTTCCAATCACGTAAAGTAAATATTTTTCTTTTCATATTACATGCTTTTCTAAACGATTGCTTTTATCATATTATATCATGTTCATTCAGTTCATTTCGTTCATTTCTCTTTGCTTTTAAATTAACCAATTTCAATTTCTAAAAGGTTTTAAGTGTTTTCCCGACCAGATAATTTATAAGCGATGTACAGTACAGCTGTGGATGTTGAGGTCGCTATCTGCATCGCACGCATTTTCATGAGCCTCGTGTTTAAACAAAAATTGTTTCATTTCATGTTGACAACTTAAAATAGATTTTGTTCATTATTCTGTATTACCCGAAACTGGTATTGTATCTCTTATTGATCCCAGTGGATGGTTGCCGTGGTGAAGTTAATAGCGACGTAGATTGACGATCTGAGTTTTTCAAGATCGAATTCAATCGGTTCCATAGCTCAATTTTCACTATGTCACAACGTCTACGTGACCCCTCTTGTAAGCAGTTGATTCTAGAAAGATGTAGAAAAACCAATGCCAACAACAGAATTTAACCGGTCAAAAGTCGTAACATGCTGAAGCATACAAATATACGTTTTTTTATTGACTACCACACCAAAAACACTTTGAAGTTCCCATTCTATTGTTTGTTAACAGACAATTATGGCTTGGAGTCTATTCTTTCAAAAGTAGAAATCACTCTACACATCTATAAATCTCTTATATTAACTAATTGTAGTGAAAGAAGATCATTTTACAATGTTAAAGTGAACCAGTAAAAAACAAAGAAGATCCATTTAAAAGTAAGTTGCATTGAACATAAACTTTTATGAAAGATTGACATTTTTGATATTGTTGAATAGGAGCTTAGTCGCTAATTAATTTGGCCGTATGCCTCAACTGGACGCGGTTCTAATCTGATGACCGTGGATGTGAAGACGGTCTCCCAGTCTGCCATTCGAAGGAAAGGGGACATGAACCACATTATCCAATCATGATTTTTTCGCATTTTGCCTGATTGTCAGCATGTGGTCGGTCCGTGGTTCGGTAGGGAGTGGCTAGTAGTCTAGCTGCTGAGTTCAGACTGACGGCTGGAACGAACTGTTCTCAAAATAATCACACAGATAAGGTTGAATAGTTTATTAGAGCTCTCCAGAAACCAATACCAATAAACTGTGTTTGTTTTAAGTACACAAGGGAGAAGAGCGCCCCTTCACTGCGACTTAGACAGAAGTCACTTGTTTACACGTCCAACTCCGACAAGGTCCGGATCAAAAGGAAGGGAGTAAACCGGAAAACGCAAGTTACCAAACTTATGACGACGTAATCTCTTTATATGGTAGAAAGTTAGACAACTCGGGCCCTTAAGTTATCCAACAAAACCAATAGATTGTTAGGCCGTTCTAATGATTATGATTATCTCATGGCACAAAATAATTGAAGAAGGAAAGGCCTTGAAAGATTGACCTATGAATAATTTCAGTTCCAGCGTGCCCATCGATACTTTCGTTTTGTCGCTTCCGTTCACAGGCCTGTCAAAGTTGAACTTCTGACCCCCTAGAAAACTTTCCTTATAAATTCGTTCTCTTCTAGACTACTTCAATATATAAACATATCATAAACAAATTCTACCTTGATAAATCCAAGCATTGTCGCTTATAAGTTATACTATTATAATTTCTGTCATTTTATCTTTTATCGCCTTTTAAAGTGCTTGTGGATTTTTCTAAATCTAATACAGGAACTAAGATGTTGTCAATGAAATGAAATTGCGAAGGAAGCATGTATTAGAGTCACCAGGTAGCTAGTGTTAACTCCACATGAATAGAGTTTAGTGAATGAAAAATGAAAGAAGCATGATTAATAAAAAAAAGCATTTATAAAACCACAATTTTACATGAATATAAAAGTAAGTTTTAGTGAAAAAATGTTCATTGGTAAAGTTTATACAACCTGTGTTCTCCGAAAATTTTCATTAGTAAAGGTTATACAACTCGTATTCCTTGGGTGAAAATGTTCCCTTTTTAAGCAGATGCGAGGGCTAAAGATCTGTATGTTTATATTTGTTAGTGCGTGCAAGTGGCAATGTGATACTGTGTGTGGGGGTAGATTTACCTTGTTCAGTTACTGTGTTAACTTCATCATTAGCATTACTTTCAATTGTTAAGGAACATGATACCTTCCTTTATTTATTTTATTGATTTCACGCTGTTGCAATATTCAACAATGATATGTGCATGAACATTTTTATGAAGGAGTTTATTACCTAGTACAACCCATCGGTTGTCTACAGGAACTGTTATGCTGCCTGGTAGGTTAACTGTCGTCTCAAAACCTCTAGCTAATAGGTATTGTCGTCAATATTGGGGTAGCGCTTTGTATCCGACTGAGTTCACTCAATAAGTGTCTTGGATATCTTTTACTGCAGCGCCCATCTTGGAGACAGAGTGATAATCTGTTTATGTTTCACATGATCAATGAATTACATGGTGTCTAATGATATCATGTAAAACAGGATCTGCCACTGGATCAGGAATTTCTGCACTGATAACTGAATCCATGTAAGAGGATCTCAATTTTTGTTGAATCTAAACCAGAGAATGAGCATGTGGCAATCTTCTTTTCTGCCACTCAACAGTGTACATGTATGCTATGACCACTCCGAAAATGTTTCCTTTCGTTAGAAGTTGGATAAGGATACCTAGCTTTAGGTTGAAAACTCTTGCTATGAAGTCATGACAATCATGTTATTGTTGATTCGGAAAAAGTTCATTCCCAATCTCAGGCCATTTCGGATTGCAGGTAAAAGTAATAAAAAAAATCTGCAGTTACATGTTTTCTCACATACACCATCGCATCTTGCATTCATGCATACAGCGAGGTCCCCAAGTAAATGTTGCTGGTAATATCATCAGTTAATACTTAGTGAGTTCCTCAAGTGAATGTGATAAGCAACTCTTAGCTCTTTTTGATGGTTCTTAATGCAAGTAAGCCTCTTATACTATATGTTGGCATACATATAAACTATGTACTGTTGGAATAGCGTCCTACATTTAAGCAGCATGTTAACACGTCTTTCACGGACCATAACAATCATTACGAGAAATCTTTTTTCTTACTACTAATTGAGTGGTATGAGCATTTGATTTCTAAACAGTGCAATGATACTCTTCTTGGCTTGCCAAATAAATGATCGGGTACTGTAAAGCGTCATATGCCTGATTTGTTTCAGAGATTTGTTGAAGTTGCTTGTTTCAGTGATGCAACACTAAAAAAGCCGTTCACTTAAAACTGTGTAGAAGTACCAAGTTGTTTAGTTTGTTTTGTCTTCTTATATATAAAGTAAAGACGTTTTTTCCCCTGTACCTTCGCGTCAAATAGGAAAATAACCTCGAACTCAATAGGTTACTACAATCACTACAACATCAAACTTATTCGCTCGAGCGTGTTCTTAGCAAACTCTAGACTCTTACATCCACCTCGGGCAAATTATTACTTTCGTTACTTTCGTTCCTCACTCAGTCACTCTCCCCAAACCAGACACCATACAGGTAGTAGCAAGAACATTTCTCTCTAACATTTTACTCCTCCCACGCTACCAGTCTACACCGGGAACAAATACACAACGGATAATTTCACACAATTTAAAACTTATTATTTACGTTAAATATGCCTTCACCTCACCACACAGTAGCATTAGTTGCACAGAAAATATAACAGACGCTCCCTACAATAGATCTGACTACGTCACTTCCGCCAAAAACGATTTAAGACTTCTACTCAAAGCCTCAACCAGCAACTACAGATCACGATACGCCTGCCAGGTTCACTACCCTTAAACAATTATGCCGATTCCCCTTAACGATCAAACTTTTCTTCAGGTAATATACCGTTCCTGTTCTGCTATTTCCGTTATACATTCATCTACTTCACTTCTTAAAATTGCTGCTACAATACTAGCGTACTATGTTAAAAAAAAAACCTGTTACAGATTAAGCGATTGACATTCTATTATTCTTGCTACGTAGCATTTACACGTTAGCGAATAACAGATTACATTAAACTGAACACAATGACAATCGCAAACACGACGATTTATTCACATGGTGACAAGCAGATAATAATAGACAACTCAGGATTAAAATTGCAACTCAAAGCTTTATTTTTTAAACAATGGGAAAGAAATTTCCGTGATTAATATTGGAGAGATCAAATTGTTTATATCACGTATTTCGTCTTATTAATGACAGCGGTAGTAGCAGTAAGAGTAAGTCTGCCGTTGGTGAGGAATGCCGGTGCGGCCGTAGCAGTAGTACAAATAGTTGTTGTTCAAAGTTCGACGTTAGTGAGTAAGACGACGCGGCCGTAGCAGTAGTGCAAATAGTTTTTGTTGAATGTTTGCCGCTGGTAGGACTGGCATGGTCGTAGCAGTAGTGCGAATAGTTTCTGTTGTTGAATTGGTTGCCGTAGCAGACGATATGTTGTCGGCGATGTTCGGTGTTGTTAGTGTCGAAGGATTCAGTCTGCTTCTTTTTGTTATTGTTGCTGGAGAAGAACCGAGCGTCACTGTTAAAGTTCTTGGATGATCCGAGATTATTTTCTTCCCCCCCCCCTTTCATAATCTCTCCTTCCTGTATAAGGACAAAAAAAACTTCTTCACTGGTTCCAGCTGTTTTTATGTGAAACTTTTTGGCCACACGGATCAAAGCACATGAACAACCAACACGAAAGCGGTCAGGAATCATGTAAACAAGGCCGACTTGGGTAGCGGTCGCCATGGTAACACATGCCAGACAGGCGTCTTCAGATCAAAACGAGATCTAACATCATAACATTTTCGTTTAACTCTAACAATTAATAAAAACATTTACGTTTTCCTTATTTACATAAAGTTAAAACAACTTCATTCCAACGAGTCAACCTGAAATGCCTGACAGCATTTTTCATTTTACATTATAAATTTTCGTTTTATACGATCACTATGTACTATTCTGATAGAATATTAAGTCCCCCGTGCTACCGTGTTGACAAATGTTTAACATTAAAAAAAAATCGTTTTAGTAGAATGGGATCGAACACCAAAAACTGTAACGTCGTAAACACTAACCCACCGATGGGGAATATAATATTAATATGAAAATTAATATAGTTAAACGAAGCCTGTCCGATATATACTGCAAGCAATTTATTTTGATTTCACCAGAAATTTAATTTTTATTTTTTTTAAACACCGGCTATGTCTGTGATAAGGGCCCTTGGAAAATTACAGAGGCCTACATAGCTCCATTAAAATCCACTGAAACACACAAATATAATTAATGTAGGCTGCAGAGCATTACAAATTGTATTCGAATGGGGGGGGGGCACTAAAATTACGATTATATGCTTATCTTTAATAATGAAGACTATTCTCTATTTTTTTTTCATGATTGCGATTGAGTCACGTGAGCAAAATGCCGATGTCGACCGGGGAATACGTTACGATTCACCTTCTGGCGAGCAAATGTACGGTCCACCATGTGTAAGGGGGGGGGGCATAACAATAAGTAAAAAACACATTTTTGTTATAACATTACATGAAGACAATCCTCTTTACTTTTAATTGCTTGCTATTGTTTAATTTGAGTCGGGTAAACCAAATCCTTGATTGTGCTTGGTGGCAGTAAGTGGCGGCGACAAAAAATGCTGCCTTTATATGTCATAGCATACATGTACACTGTTGCATGGCAGAAAAGAGGATAAAAATTGAAATCCTCTGACATAGATTCAGTTATCCGTGCGGAAATTCAAGATCCAGTGGCAGATCCGGTTTTACATGATTTCATTAGGCACCATATGATTCATGGAAACAGAGGTTCACTCTGTCTCAAAGATGGACACTGCAGTAAGAGCTTGAGTGAAACTCAATCGGATACAAATGGCTACCCACAATATCGACGACTATCTCCTTTAGATGGAGGTTTTGAGACGACAGTTACCCTACCTTCCAACATAACAGTTCCTGTAGATAACCGATGGGTTGTACCACATGATAAACTGCTTTGTGAGATTTTTGATGCACATATCAATGTTGAATATTGCAACAGCATGAAATCAATAAAATACATTTGTAAATATGTAAATAAGGGTAGTGATCAAGCTATCTTCACAATTGAAAGTAATGCTCATGATGAAGTTAAGAGATACGATATGGGACGTTACATATCAACCAATGAAGCCATTTGGAGAATACTTAACTTTCACATACATATACATCATCCCCCAGTTATTCACCTATCAGTTCATCTAGAAAATGGACAGCGTATATACTTTACTGAAAGTACTGCAGCAGATAGAGTTGCAAATCCACCTTCAACCACTTTAACTACTTTCTTCAAATTGTGTCAAACAGATTTTTTTGCACGTACACTTTTGTACTGAGAAGTTCCAGTTTATTATACCTGAGACACTAAAACTAAGGTCTTCAAGCGACGGTTACAAGGTAAGCCAGTTCCAGGCTATCCCTGCGTTAAAAGAACAGAAGTTTTGGGGCAGGGTATACACCGTGCATCCAAATCAATTTGACTGCTTCTGTTTGAGACTGTTTCTACACAATGTTAGAGGTTCACAGAGCTTTAATGACCTAAAAACGATCAATGGTCAAGTTATGACTACATTCAGGGATGCATGTAGTGCACATGGACTACTTGAAGATGATAACCACTGGGATGCTACACTACAGGAAGCATCTATATCTGATTCTGCAAACAATTTGAGACATTTGTTAGCTATCATGTGCAGTGTCTCATCCAAAACGACTTTGGGATGCACACAAAGAAGCTTTTACTGAAGATTTCCTTCTTAGGAAACGCCATCAACAGCCTGAAGTTGATATCACATTTTCAAACGACATCTTCAATATGGCTTTAGTGCATATTGAAGATATGTCTTATGGGATGAATGGTAAAACACTGACAAAATTGCGTCTTACCTCACCTAATCGATCTAATACACATCCGGTCATTACTGCATGGACGCGTGAAATTAGTTATCAAACTCATGAGCAAGCATCAATTGTTCGAGATGGTATCGCACAACTAAATAATGAGCAAATTCATATTAAGATGCTGATCCAATTTGTCAAATAGAAAGAGGGTCAGATCCAGTTAAAGTTTTACAGAAGTGTTCCTTGATCGTATGGGATGAATGCACAATGGCACATAAACAAGCGTTTGAGGCTCTAGATAAAACATTGCGTGATCTCAAGAAACGTGATGTTGTTATGGGTGACATAACACTTTTATTTTCAGGTGACTTCCGACAAACGCTTCCTAATGTTCTACTTGGAAGTCCCGCTGACGAGCTTAATGCTTGCATTCAATTGTCATATTTGTGGAAGTACATTAAGACTGTTACGTTATTTACAAACATACGTGTACATCTCAATAGTGACCCAATGGCTGGTGAGTTTGCCTCCCTACTCCTAAAAATAGGTGATGGCAAGCGTGCAACAACCAACAATGGCACGATTGTTATTACTCCAGGTATTGGCTCAATTGTTTCATCACTCACAGAACTTAGTAGCAAAGTTTATCCAAATATAGCCGAAAACTATGTGCATCCTGAATTGCTAACGGAGAGAGCAATTCTAGCTACTAAAAAGTACATGGTAGATGTCATCAAGCAACAACTACTTGATGAAATTCCAGGTGATGAACAAACTTTCACTTCTGTGGATTCTACTCTCGATGACGACCAGGCTGTACAATACCCTAAAGAATTTTAAAATTCATTAGAATTGCCTCGTATGCAAATACACAAATTAAAGCTGAAAGCTGGATGCCCAATTATGTTACTCCGGAAACTTGATGCTCTAAGTCTATGTAATGGAACGAGACTGTGTGTTAAACGCATTAAACCTCATGTGATAGAAGCTGTAATACTAACTGGTGTGGCAAGGAGCAAACTGACATTCCTTCCCAGAATACCCATTATTCCGTCGGATTCCGTAATAGAATTTAAAAGGTTTCAGTTCCCAGTTAAACTGTGTTTTGCCATGACAATTAACAAGTCCCAAGGACAATCATTGGCAGTGGTTGGTCTAAACCTGACTTCACCTTGCTTTAGCCATGGGCAGTTTTATGTCGGATGTTCAAGGGTAGGCTCTCCACAATGTCTATACATATTGGCACAGAAGGTAAAACATCAATCCTATTTTAATTACCTAAATTACTTCCAGTGAAATGATTTATTTTCTGAATCTATTTATTTAACTTAAAAATTAAAATCAGGTTGTTATATTTCCCTGGGCAACGCCGGGACACGGGTCCTGCTAGTAAATAAAACGTATCATTATGTTGATATTTTGATTTTTTATGTGTTTAGTTCATAAGCGAATAACAAAAAAGTCCGGTTCAAATTGTGTATGGGTTCAAAGTTGTTTTGTTTGTTTATAAATAAGTAAAACGTATAATTATTGTTATATAACGATTCTTCATTTGTAATGTTTATAACAGAATTGATATTAAAATAAAAAAATAAAAAAAAGTTTGGTTATAATTCTTTAGAAGTAACAATTGTTTAACTTTTTCGTAAATAAAGAAAACGTAAGGTGTATTTGTTTATTCAATCCTTATTTTTTATAATTAATCTTTTTATTTACTTATTTATTTATTACAATAAAATAGCAGAATTTGTCAACTTTTTTTTCGTGATTAAAGTCAAGGAAAGATGTGATTCTTTTTTTTTTTTCGTAGTCTTTACTTGTAGGTAAAATAATTCCGTTTAAAAAGAAGTATATAATTTTTATTTTAATATTATTACCAAGAAAAACTAATCGATAAAAGCCCAGCTCGCCAATGAAAAATTGCAACAGTCGAGAAGGATTCCCCACTGACTGCGCATTGAAAAGGATTTGCCATTAAAAATAAACTGTATCTGTAGTTTATTAAATTGATAGGTGAAAGTACAGAACAGTTAACTAAACATGTTAAGAATGGCTTTAAAAATAGTAACGTTAGTACGTAGGAACATTAAGTAAAAACAATTACAATGTTCTGTTAGTGTATTAATTAGAAAGAAATTGGGTCACGTGTAACAAAAATACATGCTATATTAGGCACTTAAGATACATGTATATTGTGTAATAAATGAAAAAAATGAAGACAGTTCTAGCGATCTTTAAACCGTAATAAGATAGTGTTAATTAAAATAATCTTATTATGCTATGTTTATGTTTAATGTAAAAATGAAACCGGCATTACTTGTTTTAAATACAAATATTCTTATTTTGTTATGTTTATTTTTAATGTTGTATACTTAAGAAGTGTACTTACCAAGCGTGGAAGAGGTTTTGATATTGTGCTTGTTTCAATGTAATCCGTTATTCCGTCACATAATAATGTTATGAATACGGAATAAAGAGAATTGTAATCACATAATCTGTACGCGGAGGTGTTTTCGTTTATGTGCCTTGTAAATTTGGAATGTTTATTGGCTTATTTTTTAGAAACGGCTACCATTCGCCCGCAATAACAACATTAAAAAAGATGAATACCTAACATTAAATGTAAAACACAAATTTGGATTACCTGAAGCAAACTAAGAGTGATACAAGAAATCGGTAAAGTCGATTAACTGAATGATATTATAGCAGCCATTCTAAATCGGGGAAAAGTATGAGTTGATATGTTCGTTAAATGTATTCTGTAGAAACCGGATTGAGAATAACTCTCTTTGTAATAAGCAGAAATAACGTAATCCGATATTCTCGACAATCAGCGGAAAGTGAGGGAGCGTCTTTCAATTTGTGTGGAACATATTTTATTACGTAGTAAATAAATGCCATATAAACAACAAATAATAAGGTGTACATTTAAAAAAAAGTATCCGTTGTTTATTAGTTCCTGGTGAAGATGCAGAGAATGCTAGTAGTAATATATTAGAGGGAAAATATTTTGCTACGACCTATATGGAGTATGTTGTGCGGAGAGTCTACGATGGTGGGCCAAAAGTTATATGTAATGTTAAATAGAGAAAATAATCAACAGTTTACTAATAACACGCTCAGTGAATAGACGTAATACAGTGGTGAGTTTAGTAGCCTGTGATGCATGTGGATATTTTCCTATTCCTCAGAAAGGTACAGGAGAACATCGTCTTTACTTTATATTATATATATATATATATATATATATATATATATATATATATATATATATATATTTGTAGGTAAAAAATCTTAAAATAAACTTTTATAATATTGGCGAAGAAGCCATAATTACTTAGAAAAAGGAAGGCCTTTATTACTGCCCCCCCCCCAAAAAAAACGAGTTGAGAGGATCAACAATCTGTTTTTCTTATTTGCTTTAGTAAAATTGTACAAAGAAAAGAAATTAATGAACGTTGAATAAAAAGATTTTATTACTGCCGAGACGTCTTTCCGTCGACTCTTTGTCAAGGTAGTCGTCGACTATGTAATGAGGGTAAAATTACGGATGAAATATATATATATATATATATATATATATATATATATATATATTAGTACTTCATGTATCCACATAAAATATTACAAGGAGATATCATTTTTTTATGTATCAGTTTTCAGTATTTACTTCAACAGTGCTCGATACGTAAGTAGAGCTAGGTAGTAAGCAATGAAAATATATACGGCAATCAAGCTACACATTGTTAACAAAAATAGGATAGGTATAGGTGCGTCACCAACAAAGCCTTTGTTCGCGGGAAGCCCAATGATTGGCTGAGGGAAAAACAAAGAATCTGATTCGTTAAATAGCAAACCATTTATATAAAAACACCTGACAAAAATAACTCCATGCATTAAGCCTGAAGATCCCCCCCCAGGGATGAAACGCGGGAGCCTCTGTGTAGCTTGATTGCCATATATATTTTCATTGCTTGTTTGCTTTAGTAAATATATTAGTATATATATATATATATATATATATATATATATATATATATATATATATATATATATATATTAGAAAACTTGGATCTATGTTTACTAACAGTTGAATTATATTTGTTTTCTCGTATGTATGTAAAAGTGTTTGTGTTTTGCCTGTGATTGTGTGATTGTTTGTATATGAATGAAAGCGTACTTTTCCCGGTTCCCCGAGCATCAATAGATCTTAATGTGAAGTTGTGGTATTAGTCAGGATTAGTTTTGGGTAGGATTGGCATCTTCGAAAGTTCATGAATGCATAAGAATGTGCAAATGCTCCGAAGCGTATAAACTCTATGAAAAGCATTAGGAATGCATTTCTCTACGGAGCTCTGCTTCTCACACTTTGCACCAATAAAATCAGCGAAGTATGTGCATAAACGTTGCGAACACATCAAGATATTTGATTCTTATGTGAAGTTTTTTTTATTGTAGAAGTTTTTGCTTTTGTGTCACAAATTTGACAAACTGTTCAAAGGATAGAGAAAACACAAACCCATCTGATAAATAGATATATCAGATTTTAATAAGACAGACTCATTTACACGAACAGACAAAGAGACATATACACATCGTTTGCATTTCGTGTATATGATTCTAGCAATATAGTCTTACGTACATGTATTTTCCGTGTATAAAAACGGGTCTAAGTCTTATTACAACACATATAAAAACATATACACTCATATACACACACATGGCTTTATATATATATATATATATATATATATATATATATGTGTGTGTGTGTGTGTACATATATGTATATGTACGTGTGTATGTATGTACATATATGTATATATTTACATTTCCATGTATATCTGAATACACTTGTTCCTCTTTCTAAGTATTTGTATTATCGTTGGTAATGCTGCTTTTTTACTTTTTCTCTAATAACTCTTCTACTGATTAGTATCATCATGTATCAATGTTTTTCTTTTTATTTTGACATTTTCCTAATCATAAATATTTTTAGAAAAATATTAAACAAAAATTATTTCATAATAATGTTTTTTATAATAATGTTTTTTATAATTATGTTTTTATAATAATTTATTTTATAATAATGTTTTTATAATAATGTTTTTTATAACAATGTTTTTATAATAAAGCTTTTTATAATAATGTTTTTATAATAATGTCGTTTATAATCACGTTTTTTATAATAATGTTTTTTATAATAATGTTTTTCATGATAATGTTTTTTATAATAATGTTTTTTTATAATAATGTCTTTTTATAATAATGTTTTTATAATAATGTTTTTGATTATTTTGAATGAAACTATGTATATTCTTTATTTTATCATCTCTTTTGACTTTTCTTCTAGTTTATATTTTTACTATCGAGATCTTCTCATACATACCAAATTTCCTTTAAAGTACAAATCTATGAAATTCTTTGCTCTCCCCCGGTATTCTATATATGTGAATTAAGTTCATCCACCCTATCGAATTTGTTTCTAGATTTAAATATAGTTATATCCAGACTTGTCTTCTAATAGACTTTTCATCTTCTGATTTTTTTCATTTCTATTCATCTAAAAATGCTCTACCTTTTATATGAAAATAAAACTTACTCTTACTTAATTTATTTATTTTTCTTTTATCTTTACCGTTTTTTTCTTCTTTATCAATTTTTAAACATAACTTTTTAATTTATTTTTCCCATTATATTATTTCAATATATTCTTATTTATTTTCATCTATCAGTCATTATTATTTTATGATTCTATTTCCTAATATTACTTTCTTATATACCTTATCTTATTAAGCTTCATTTTATAGTATCCTAACATTGTTGTCATTACAAACAAATTCTTATTTCTCTTAATAGTGTTCAATGCTGCCATTGTTTTTATTTTTATTTAAATCTTTTTTAATAATGCATTTTTATCTTATGTATCTTTTCTCTTATGTAATTTATCCTCCTCGATTCAACCTGTATGGTGAATGCTCTGCATGTTTTGAAGGTTTTTATTAATTAATCAATTCGCTGTCCTTATGCTTCGAAAATTCTGTTCACTTGTGTTGAATTTTGGTACTGAAATCTTATGACTTTTTCAAGATACTTAAGTATGTTATGTTATAAAAGGCGCTGATGAAAATCCGTTTTGGTATCATTAAAAGTAAGGAACAATAAACTATTTCTAAAAAATCTTAGAAACTATCGTAGGCCGAATGGTAGATAATTTTGAATTCTTAGAACAATGTTCAAATTGTTGCTATCTCAACCAACATTATATATATATATATATATATATATATATATATATATATATATATATATATATATATGTATATATATATATCCAGTATGTTGAGCCTCAGTTTTTATCCGGATGTTTTCACTAATTATAAGATATTAGTTGACGCTTATATCTTAAGTTTGATTACTTTATATATATATATATATATATATATATATATATATATATATATATATATATATATATATCTTTTGAAGGTTTTCAACTATTGAAACACTTTTAATCCCAAGCCCTTCTTTGGAAAACTCTTTTGCCTGTAAATAAATTAATCTATTGTAATAACTACATTAGTTGACTTCCAAGCATATACGCTAGTCTTAATATTATTGTAGAGATCATCAGCTGTTTACTATGAGACTGTTTTGGAAATTTAAGAACAAAACAGTATTTTATCTCATGGCTTCCCAACAGTGTTGAGCAGACACAACCTCTTAAAAAGAAACAAGCAGAAATCTAGCTTTTGACCCATATTTATTTTTTGCTATTTTGTTATCAAAAGTATATATATATATATATATATATATATATATATATATATATATATATATATATATATATATATATACAGCTCAGTATGTGTATATGTTTATATATTTGTATGTACAGAATTAACTCCTAAACTAATAAACAGATTATGATGAATTTTAGAACAAATCTGCTACAGAGAACTGGTCGTAATGTGGCTATAATGAGTTTTAATTTCGTTTCATCTTAAGGGCGGTAAACAGAGGTTGAAACCCATCGTTAAAATTCAGATACTTTCAATTACGAAATATTCTTTGAATTTCAATTTCATTCCCAGAACGGGTAACGGTTATTTACCGATGAGAACAGTTTTCCACCACTTTTATATCCCTTTACTAATATTTAAATGAAGATATAATCACACTAAATCTTATATCTAGAATCGCTATTCGAATTTTGATAACAATCAAGTACACTATTTTTATTTTAGAACATGTTCTAAATTGAGGGCTTAAGTTTAAGTGGTCGTAGGAATTAAGGACAAATAACTTTTCCTATTTAAAAGCATTTTCTTTATTTTATCTAACATTTTAGCGTTTCACCTCTATTCATAAAATGCAGACGATTTATTTGCAAATTGAGCATTTCTCGGAGGCTCGTCAGAGTTTAAAAATGCAATTTTAACCTTGAATTACGTCCATCAAATATCTCTTTACTTGCTCAGTCACTGCTAAGCATGTTATTATTAATCATTCCGGAAGCTGAGGCCAGTCTAAGTTTTCCGATTAAGTATTGAAGAAATATGAAATGAATTAGTTAATTAAAGTTTTATTTGAAGAACCACTACGTCGTCCTGACCGGATATGACTTTATGAAAAAATAATACTCACATTAAAAACGCATTTATATATACAGATTTGTTAGGAAATTCGTAATTGTTTACTTTCATAAATCAGCGGCATTTTTAATACTGACAGAACTAGTAAAACATGTATATTATTTCTAAAGATATCGTTTTTTTAAAAGTAGATGACATGAAATCGAATAAAGATTTGAGAAAAAAAAAATAGAGTAAAATAAAAACAAAAATATAATAAAATTATAAAACATGGTGCGGATTTAAGAAAGTTAACAATAACTTATTTCCTAATGAACCTGCCTATATAAATGCTTTAATAATGTGAGTTGTATTTTTTATTTTTCTATTTTGGACACGATTTTGGTCTCTCCTTCTAATGCGTCATACTCAATGAAAATCCAAGATGTTTCATTCTATATTTTGTTTGTCTGAGTGATGTTAAAACGGACCAATATGAATTGGATATCTTTTAGACTAAATAAAGACTTGGTCCCTTGAATCTTATTTTCTATTGGTTATATATATACAGGGTGAGCCAAAAGAAGGTGGACAGCATTTAGAATAGGTTTATGTACAGTTATATTAATGCAATTATTTATTACTAGCGGGGCCCGCGTAAATTACAAGAAATGATGTTTTTAATACTAATTATCTTGTTCCTAACCTATACATGTTTGAA
The DNA here is from genome assembly GCA_963556195.1 of Sepiola atlantica. NCBI lineage: Eukaryota > Metazoa > Mollusca > Cephalopoda > Sepiida > Sepiolidae > Sepiola > Sepiola atlantica. Next base: position 144,966,172 of record OY744516.1, read on the forward strand.
TAAAATATGATAAGATTTGGACTTGTATATTTATTTTTAAAAAATGAACAATACATGAAAACATTTAGAAAACTTCTTTATATACAATATTTCTAGTGAAGGTAATATTTCGACGACTAAACCTTACTTCGAAAATGTTTTCGATTAAATTAAATTTGGCTTCAATTCATGAATATTTATTTTCTCTTCTCCAGGAGTTAGGCACAAGGCCAGTTTTATCTTACTCCCACAAGTAAGATGTGACCCAAGGTTGGGTCGGGAAAGTGGGGTTTGAAAAGCCAGCGCTCGAGAAGGTGGCACTCTGGCCATTAAAAATTGCCTGGGCAGCCCCGTTGGCATTCCCCGGTAGGGGCGCCCCAGGCAGTAAGCAATACACTTACTTCTCACCAAAGAGGGGAGACGAAGCCTGGGATGGTGGACCTCCTAGAACTGCACAGTACTGACCGATAGACCGGCGTAAATCAAGCCCCGAAGGCCAAGACAATACCGGTCTATGGGGTGCAGTATCCATCGGAACAGATACTACACTTTGATCTTAGCCAAAAGGCCAAGCCATTCATGAGTAGCATACAAAGATTCGGAAGGTCGTTGCTTTTGATTTAAGCATGACACACAAAATCACACACGCTATTGTATTAATATGTGTCTTCCCGGTCGTCCGCTCCCTACCTCTCTTCCCGTTCCCCTCAAAATGTAGAAAAAATCTTAGAGGTTGGTTGGGATCGAACTATATACCAGTCGTATGTATTGGTATACTCCTTGACTAAATAAATAGTCTAGGAGTATACCAATACATTATCCCTTTAACCCATAGATTTTTAAAGAAAAAGAAAAAAGAGTTTATTGATATATTTTTTGTTTAAAATACTTGGTTGTTGAATAAATAGTGTTCTTTTTCCGATTTGTATTCTCAGCATTTATTTATTTTTATAATTGCTCTATCTCGTATATTCAGCATTAACTTTTCATTATATGATTATTTTTACCTTTATCATCGCTCTGTCTTATATATATATATATATATATATATATATATATATATATATATATATATATATATATATAAATATTTGTGTTATCTACATACGTATTCGTTTTATCTATACGGAATCGTCAGATAATTATTCAAGCGGGTCGCAGGATTCGAAACCCCAGAAGGTTTCAAATCTAGCTAGGTCTATAGAATATTTCTCTCTTATAAATATATGCGCTTCCTTATTGAGACATAACACTGTTGAAGGCAAAGAATGTTCTCCTTAGCATTTATGTAATAATTCTTCGGAAAAAGATATTTAAATGCGTTCAGTTTAATTATCAATATCTCAGAAATAAAAACAATAACATGATCAAACACACACACAAACACATCATATATATATATATATATATATATATATTAATTAAGTTAAAATATTAACAAAATGAACAAAACAATTTCTTTTCAAAAGTGCTTGAGGAGGAGCCGAGGAGGTTCTGAAACAATTGTCGGATACTCAAACTATGTTTATTCTCAATATATATATATATATATATATATATATATATATATATATATATATATATACATGCTACTGACTTCACTAAGCCCGGACTCCGGTCCTACTGCTCTCAGCAGTGGCTACTACTTCTTCCCATCAACCCATCATGTAAACCCAATATTTTCACGTACTTGCATGACATTTTTCTTAATATTATCATCTTGAAGAATACTTAAAAATAAAAACGAAATGTTGATAAATGTAAAAAAAAAACATCCTTTTTTGTTTTTCCTTTTTCATTTCTCATATATATATATATATATATATATATATATATATATATATATATATATATATATGTGTGTATCTTGGCAGCATCTTTTCTTTTATACAAGTATCATTAAAAATAACGGACATCTTGTGTCTGGTTATTTTTTCTAAGATCCTTTCCGTTTTTCTGATTAGGTTCTTAGTTTCAGACGGAAACTGGCTGATAAAATTGCCATAGCTTCCCAAAGCGCTTTCGGACCCTTCCAGGTCCATCGTCAATTTTATCAGCTAATTTCTGTCTGAAACTAAGAACCTAATCAGAAAAACAGAAAGGATCTTAGAAAAAATAACCAGACACAAGATGTCTGTTATTTTTAATGATACTTGTATATATATATATATATATATATATATATATATATATATATATATATATATATATATATATATATATATATATATATAGTAAGTTATGAAAATATATTTATGGCAATTAAGCTACACAGAGGCTCCCTCTGTGTAGCTTAATTGTCATACATATATTTTCATATTTTACTACCTCGCTATACTTACGTATCGAGCATAGTTGAAGTAAATACTAAAAACTGATATATAAAACATTATATATCATTATGAAATGTCATGTGGATATATGAAATTGTAATATATACACACACATACACACACACATATATATATATATATATATATATATATATATATTTATATATATATATATATATATATAAATTGTGAAACTAATAATGTATCCTGTTTATGGGATGAAACTGCACTCTACCAGAAACAAGCAATTATTTCGTTTTTCTATTCGTTTAGTGTCGTGTAATAAGTATTTGTTTTGTTATGTTTATGTGTTTGCATCTTCGATGTTAGTTACGCTTATTTGCCGCATTGGAACTCTAACAAAAGAAAATGTAGACCTGCTTATTTTATTCATGGCTTTCGATGAACTGAAATGTCTTTGTTTTTTATCTTCTGCACATGATCTTGTCCCGAGACGATGGTGTTTGGTACACTGCAATAAACTTAATGAAAGTGTGGAAAATGTTCTCGTCTTAACAATGAGCTTCAATATCTTTACTAGAATCAAAAGAAACCATTCTTTGTATTTTTTTAATAAATATTTTGTATCTGTTATTTCGCTTAAAATTTTTTTTAGCTATACGAAAAGATCAGAAGATATTTTTGTTTTCTTAAGATGTATAAGCGGTTTCATTATTAAAGTTGGGTCCAAATGTACCATAGCTGTCTGGCTATAAAAATTGATTTCTTGGAAAGAAGTTGGTATTAAGATGATGTCATTGAAACATTATTGATCAAAGCATCAGGGTGAAGAATTGGAAATATAATGTCTCTTTTTATTTCAACACCGACAGGCAATTTTGATTTGTAATTATTTTAGTGATCAAAACAGAGAGAGATGAGCGTTATACACTTAAATCCATCTTATGTATTAAATGCGTTTATAGGGTAAATTAATCTGATATTAATTCCTATAATTTTCTTTTACTTTTTCTCGTCGCAATAGCAACATATACAAATTGAATCCATGTTTTAAAACATAAAATTCTCTATCAATCGATAAAAACCTTTATCAATATCTTTTTATGCTTCTTAGACTAGTGGATGTAAACAAGTTGTCCCTAGACCACAGGTAAACCGTAGGAAAATCTTTCATAGTTCGCATAAAAATTGACGCTATATAAGGACTTGAATACCCATCACTCTATGAAAATGCTTTTTATTTAGAACCAAATTTACAATTTTTATTATACAATTTTTCTTTATAAAATCACATAGCAAATTAGGCACAAGACCCACAATTACTCTATGAAAAATCAATACAAATTTTGCTTCGATTTCCTACTTTGTTTTACAGTGACGTTAAGAATCAACAAACTGATTTCAAGCAAAAAGGAATAAATATCACACTAAAAATGTGTAATACTTGAATACAATTCAAATTTTCAAAGATAATTATAGAATAACTTTGTTACGTTTATTGTGTGCATTTTATACGTATAAAATAACACTTTTCCGATTATATATATATATATATATATATATATATATATATATATATATATATATATATATATATCGAAACCGCTCTAGACAAGGCATGAATTAAACTACTTGATGTAAAGAGGTAACAATAACGAAAAATGATTATCCTAAAAACAGGAGATATCTATTGGCTTTCGTACTGAAAACACTAAGGCAATAGGTAGGAAGAAAACACTCAGCAAGACAACAGTTCCACAAGCTTGCAGTAATTTTTCTAAATTCATATTAATTGTCCAGCAAATAAAAAAATATACATCTTGTGATCCATGAAGTTTAAAAGAGTTACGACTTTTGTCTTAGCTAATCCTTTTATTACCATTATCTCCGGCAGTGGATGTGGTGTAGCGGATATCAACGAGAACTCACGACCTGGTCGAATCCAGTTCGGATTCTATCGATTCTATATTATCACTTTCTCAATTGATGTTTGCAACCTTCACTTGTCCCTCCTCTACTAAACCTGGCCATATAAAGACTTTGGAAAAACTAATAACAACGTCCGAAGTGAAAAGCCGGTAAAAAGTTCTGATTAATACGAATTCATGCTTTTACCATAATTCTCTTAGTGGGGTGGTTAATGAGAGAGTGGGAGAATGTTATACAAAATATACACAGAAATAAGGGGTATAAAAGGTACATATTCACAAAATAGTATTTTATATATATATATATATATATATATATATATATATATATATATATATCAAAGCAGATGGCTTACAACCATGTAAAGCAAGAGAATACTTGTTCCGAGGAAAAGTGTCTTTGCAAAACGACAAGGCTTCAGGGAGCTTCTGTGAAACAATAAAGGTTTTACTAAATACAAGAAAAACGTAAGAATATTTTTTAAGTATCATCACCAAGGATTGGAAAACACGTGCTGAATGCTCAAAGAGGAGTAGAACTTAAAACGAAGGAAGCCAAATACAAGGAAAACAATAGCAGGAAGGAGGATTGCCTGAGCTAATGAGGAAAGTTTAGTCGACCATTAAGATCTATGAAATATTCACATGACAGAACAGAGATAACAAACTTGATAATTTAACACAGTCTTTTCTGATTGGCTCAGAATTACACATTCGTTGACTAGAAAAACAACGTCAGGATTGGTTTAAAGTAGCGTCATTAAGTATATGCAAACACGTGTTTTAATGCTCAAAGAGGTGTGAATTCAAGCAAATTGAGCTAAAATGCAAGGAAGACAATAGATGGAAGGAGTATTAGTTAAGATAGTGATGACAATTTAGTCGACAATTAAGTGCTATGAAATATTCACATGACAGAACAACTATAACTTATATATTCCATACTAAACTGAGGATCAACTACATTTTCAGATTTATCTATACTCCATAACTTCATAATTTCACACAGACACTTCCTATTGGCTAAGAATACACATTTGCATTTATTACTCCACCCAGAAAGTCTGTGCTGAACCGTTTGCGAAGGAATGATTTTAGGCACTTTTGTACCACAACATTCTTGCTATATAAAACCCTACCGTGATAAAATCCAATAAGCTAAATTTTAATATAATCAGTAATAATTGCGAATCAAAGTTTTAATTAGTTAAATTATCTTTTAAATATACAAATATACGATGTTCTCTACCAAATGGCAAAAGAGAAAATCTGAGAAGAAATATAAAAAATAAAAAAAATAAACTGTTTTCCTCAATTTTACTTTTAATTGTTTGCCATACAGTAATGTCTTAATTTCTTAAAGGACAGAAAAAATGTCATTATTGAAATTGGGTTTATATGTGTCTCTACGATTGTGTGCAAAGTTTAGCGAAGAAATTCTTAAATATGTAAAAGGTGTAAACAAAAGCGATATACACCTTCAATCGCGCTAAATATTCGTTGATGTTTTGCGTATTTAGTTTTTGTCGACATATCTATGTAAATAGAAGTGCTAAATTACTGACAATAAGTAGTTCAGTAGATAAAGTGTCTCGTCGACTCTGTGTAAAGTTTGGCAGAGAAATGCATAAAAATGTAGAAGTTATAACCAAATCTGTATCCACCTTTAATCGCGCTACATATTCGTTGAAGTTTTGCGTATTTGGTTTATGTCGACATAACTCCAGAAGTACAAGTGCTAAAGTACTGACAATATATAGTTCAGTAGATCAAGTGTCTCTGCGACTGTGTGTAAAGTCTGGCAAAGAAATGCATTAAAATGTGGAAGTTATAACGAAAGCGATATCCACCGTCAATCGCGCTAAATATTCTTTGATGTTTTGCGTATTTAGTTTTTGTCGACATATCTCCGGAAGTACAAATGCATAAGTACTGAAAATTGGTAGTTTATATGCACGATAGATGTGTGCGCACATAGACTTGATGTGAAAGATTGGTGAAAGCATTGAAGAAAAGATAAAAGGGAGATTAGTAATATTAATGTTCTTCTTTTATTCCAACGGGCACATTTTATTTTCGTCGTAATCATTTTGAGTTATTAAAACTATAAAACCTATTAATTTTGCATAGATAGCTGCAAACTTCCGGTTGTAAGGTTATAGACTTGCGCACATGTGTCAAATTGCATTGTGGGATTTTCTTTTGTTGTAAACGAAAATTTCCAACGTAAGGAAAATTATCTTTTAATTAAGTACTTATTGTGACAAGTCTAATACTTTTGAAGCCTCTAAATGTGTAATACAAAAAATATTCTAAGTATACTAGTGTACACCCTTCGTAAAAATGACAGGAAAATAAATCATATTTTGCCAGTATTCGCACTCGCTATTTATATATCTATTATGTAAAGGGAAGTTGTCTGTGTGTATGTGTGTATGTGTTAATCTCCAGCTAAAACTCTAAAACTCTAAAATCAACACCCACAAAATTAGTATTTTCTTTATCGGCGGTGCCCCGGTTGAATAATATATACAATTTAGAAAACAAAGTTTATTCTTTGACTATAAACTGGTGCAGATTTCGTTAGGGGGTCTATTGTTCAGCCTACTGACAAAAGGAAAGTGACTCTGATTATTTTTTACGTAATTAGTCCCATTATGATGACTCATTCCTCGAGTTGTTACTGTGTATGTGTTTGTGTATGTCTAGAGAAGGAAATGTGCTAGACGGAGAATAATACCGGTGGCGAGAGAAAGGGAGAAAACGGGGGAGAGATATATAGTAGTTTTAACAGAAATATATGACAATTTCGCCCCACGCAACACCGGGTAGCCCTGCTAGTATATAACGAAAATAGTTATATAAACTCAAATAATTACATCGTATATAAATTATTAGTATCACTTATAATGACTTTTAGTTAAAAAAAAGGCACCCATTTACTGTAGAGTGCATGAGTTCTGTTCGAATTCATTTCAGGTTACGTCTAAGGTAGTTGGTTAACTTCGTATTTGCTTTCCTACTTCCTTTCACAACTTTAAATAATTTAGTCTGGGGACTAAAAGAAGTCACTTTTCTGAATAAAACCTTTTTATTTTTGTACTTTTTTTTGTATTTAACATGCTCGCTCTGCGTGCAATAAATTTAATTCCGGATTGCCTTAAAAAATACTTGTGGCTTTTTTATCAGTTTGGTTTTATTGCTCTATGCGTTTTGTTGTTTGCTATTTGAAACATTTGTTAGTTTGTTATTAAAAGAAGCATCTCAGCTTAATAACTGCTTGACGGAAACTGATTACTCTCAGTTCTTGTTTTGCTTTGTTCCGTCTTTTACTAATAAGAAATGATTTGAAACGTGCGTAAAATAACCTACATGAATCATTACATTTGAAACTTTATCAAAGTTCCATTTTGAATATATATATATATATATATATATATATATATATATATATATACCTTAAATATTATATCATAATAGGTGTGCAGAAATAATTACTCAGTGCACAACTACGTTAGTAAGAGCAGAATATATTTATGCTAATAATATCATTCAATTATGTACTGATTAGCAATCTGTACCAATATTTGCGAAGCAATTACCCCCGATGATGGACAAGGAATTTCACAAAACCCTACTGCTTCAGAATAACCGATACGAACGGCTCATCAGAACCTAACTGTATTATATTATAACATACTTTTCTGTCTTTTTTTTCTGATGATTAATTGTCCGAGAAGATTCAAGATATGAGTGAAAACATTGATTGTCAGGACAAATTAGGAATATTAGTGAAAAATAAATATCTTTACTGGAATGTAACGATATAGTTGCAGGAATCTTCTATTTCTTATTCTCTCTCTTTTTCTTTCTTTCTTTCTCTCTCTCTCTCTTTTTTTATATATATATATATATATATATATATATATATATATATATATATATATATATATATATAATTATCCACGGATACGTTTGTTGTGTGTACGTCTCATCATCGTTGATGAATTCAGCGTGATTAAAATCGGGACCCTCGTGGCTCAGTTCGTCCCCTTACCACTGGTCAACGGAAACTTGCTAACAGAGGCGGTATATCGCATATAAAAGTTTTCATGTTGTTGTTGCTTTTGCAGTATTGACAATTAAACGTATTCAAATGTATATATATATATATATATATATATATATATATATATATATATATATATATATAAGTATATAGCAAGTTATCTACACCGAACGTTTATGTTTTATTCCCGAAAAAAATATAAGATAAATCATCAGGCTTATATATATATATATATATATATATATATATATATATATATATATATATATATATATATATATATATATATATGATAATTGTAATAATCCAGGTGAAAAATATCCACAGGGTGGTAATCCAGAGAATTTTTACCGGGTTTATAAAAAGTGCTCAATATCAAAATAGAGCTTTACAAGTAAATATTACATTATTTATACAATACATACGCCGGCATGCTAAGCTTACGTTCTTATCAATGTAGGAAATGGCAATTTCAGACGGTTAAAGAGCGCGAACCCGATTCAGAGAGTCAACAAAGACTCTGCACGCTTTTTTACTATCCCCATGGCAATCCAAATAATCACGTGATACAGCGGGCAGTAAGAAGCAGACAGTATAGAGCTAAGTGACAGTCCATTTTTAATATCTCCGAACAATGCCCAACTTTTATTTCTAAAGGGACTTTATAATAATACACTTTACAAATAAATATTAAATTATTTATACCTACATACACCGGCGTTTCAAGCTTAAGCATTCATCAGTGTAGGAAGTGACACTGTATGACGGTCACATGGTACGAACCCGGTTCACATAAAAGGCACATTTTTATTAAATTAATTATTGCTGTCCTATTTTTTCCCCTCTTCATATTTTATTCGGATGTACCAAATAAATTCAGCTATTACTTTAAAAATAAATAGAACAGTACATAAATACATAAATATAAAAAAAGATTTAATTCGTCAACGTCGTCCCTGGAATAATGTGAAGGATTTTTTTTACGTGCGCGTATCTCTGTTGTATTTTAAAATGAATCTCTTTTCTCCAACTTGTTAGTCCATTTGCTTCCGATACCTGGAGATATTTCGAAGAGGAATCGAAAACTGTGATATATACGGTACTTTTAGCAATTTTCTTTAATTTTAACAACAAAAAAGTATTAGACAAATTGAAAAAAATAAAAAAAAGGTATAGTTTAACACACATTCTGTTATTTTCAACAATGTTTGCACACGTTAAGGCTAGGGTTAGGTTATGTATATATATATATATATATATATATATATATATATATATATATATATATATATATTACTTTTTCCTAACTTACTACCTTGCTCTACCCACGTATTGAGCATCGGTGAAGTAAATACTGAAAATCGATACATTATATATTATATCTCCGTATAATAATTTAGATACATTTAATAATAATAACAACAACAATAATAATAATAATAATAATAATAATAATAATAATAATAATAATAAAAATAACAATAATAATGATAATAATAATAATAATAATAAATGTATATATATATATAATATATATATATATATATATATATATATATATATATATATATAACTTTGCAGGAGTGGCTCATGTTTTTAGTTGATTTTAAAGCCTGTTCATTGGTACTTAAAATATTTTTGTTTGCTTTAATTTTTATTTTCCTTCAGAAAAACTATTTTTAAATTGAAAGAGATAATTACTATTTGCCAGCCAATATTCTCTTTAAGTTAAATTAAAGTCATACATCATGTATGTAAATAAATGCCAAATAGATAATATCTCTCTAATGATGCAAAGGCATCTTACTCCCATACATACATACATACATACGTACATACATACATGTATATCTATATATATATATATATATATATATATATATATATATATATATATATATATATATATATATATATATGTATATAATGCAACCCTTTTGACCCCTGCATACCGAGTGTTGTCGACGGCTTGCTTATGGCCAACGAATTGGCCATGAAACCATTAAATTACTCTAGCATTTCCAGACTATACGTAATGGGCACATCTGTACGTGCTCCTCCTATACCGATGATTGCAGGTTTGGGAGTAAACACATGCGTATATGGGTTAAATGAAATATGTTATTTGTAAATGATTATATATATATATGTATGTGTTTGTTTATCGAAGAAGTACATTTACACACACATATATATATATAGTAGGATAAAATCACATACCTATATTAACTTCGCCATACTTTTAATTAATCGTCATATAATAACATATTTTTAATCGTGTGCAATTTTTCAATAATAAAACCTATATCAACTTCGCCATACTTTTAATTTATCGTCATATAATAAAACATTTTTTAATCGTGTACAATTGTAGTACCTATTTTAATCGTAATTTCAGTATTTTTATTCTTAAAAACGTAATAAATTTAATTTTTAAATGTATAACATTCGAAATCTGAAATTCAATCCAAACTTTCGCATTGTACCATAATTTTTAAAATTCTTATTCTTTTAAACGGACACATTTAGGTTTTAATCATGATCAGTTATATCCACCTTTTAAATCGAGGATTGACTTCTTGTAAAGATAAGAAACCTATTTTTTGTACTTTGATTTTACATATGTTTATACTCCGTTAATGCCACCGCCCTAATTTATTAATTAACATAATCACCCCTTCCCATCCCTTCCATATTATAGAGACCAATCAGTAAATAGAATGTCGTTGAAATTCTTTTTATTTTTTATTTTATTCTTTATTTTTACTTTATTTTAAAATTATTGTCAGAGATATAAAGGTGTTAAAATTCTTTAATTTAGGTTTGAATTGTGGTTGGAAACACACCCGAGGAGACCTAGTTAGTTTATTTTTATTCTCTAACAAGTACGTACGTCCACCAAGACGTGGCCATTATTTTTCATTTTATTTTATTTTTCCTCCCAACATGTCTACCCTACATGTATTTGTACTTGCATGACATCTTTTCTCTATATCATCATCCTGATGAAGTCTTATAAATAAAGACGAAACGTTGATGTACGCATAAAAACATCCAGTTTTTGGTTTTCCTTTTTCATTTTACCATCACGTCGGATTACCTTCATCCTTCTCTTCCCATATATATATATATATATATATATATATATAAAATATTTAGCAATAAATATCCATGTAGTATATTTCTTTTCTGTAATTTTTTAATTAATGTCTTTGTTTAATTAAACTTTTTCTGATCTACTCGTTCTTTTTGGACAATCCTTCGCGTATTTTTGTCGAATTGTCCATTGTTTTTTTGGTTCCATTATTTGCGAGTACTATCGACTGATTCTCCCAATCATCTTCAGGTGGAGGGTTAAACTTGCTTATTGATGTCTGCTGAATTCGAATTGTGCGGCAATTTATACATTTTTAAAGCACATATGGCTAATTAGATTCCGTATTTGTAACATGATCACGTGTTAGGCGTGTGGCTAATTAATATTTACAATACCTCCTCCTAATTTCATTATACACTATTATAATTTCATATACGATGTATAAACTCACAGGAAACCTTACTAAACACTATCAAGGCGGTGAATAATTTGCATATTTATTTTTCAAACATTGTCGAATAAATTCATATTACATACGATTCACTTATAATTTGATTCGGGAATTTAATTATATATACGAAAAACTTTCCTTGATATTAATATCTTAATTATTATCAGTACTAACAATATTTAAAGCTATTTAATCTATTAAGTTTAACATCCACAATCATAGCTTCCGTTTCATTTTTAGCTTACCTTTTCGCACGCGTATATTTACACATAGCAACACTCTTAGATAACTTTAGAATTTAGATTAATTTTAAAAAGAAAGTTTGCATTAAACGCAATAATTAACAAAGGTTTTACGTTAATTATTAAATACATGCTTTTATTATTTAAAAAAAATGTTGTTCTTGTTGTTGTTTCTGCTGCATCTGTCCTATACGAGAGCAGAGTTAGGCACAATGTCAATATTTAAGGTGGGAAAATCCACGTTCCTTAAAGGGGAGACTCCAGATTAGGACAACCAATTGAATTTCCTCGGTTTAGAATGATTTCTCTTTCACTGATTGAGGATAGAAAAACTAAGTGCAGCATAAGAAGCGATACTATATTTTGCTCTTAGCCAAAATGCCAATGAGTCAACATGTTGGTAATGATGATGATGATGATGATGATGATGATGATGGTCATGATGGTGATGATGGTGATGATGATGATGATTACTTTAACATTTGTCAAGGAAAAGAAAAAACACCTCCTCTTATCTTTCTAAATTAAAAAAAGTGTCTACATCTTTAATATTCACTAAGTTTTTCTGTCTTTTATAATAAAGGCGAAAAGCACAAAGTACCCATTTCAAATTACTCAGTAATATAAAATTGTTTTTTTGAGGAATCGACGTTCAACCTTTATGTTTATTCATTTCAATATATAACCAGTTTTTAATGGGGAATTCATTTTTAGTTTTATACTGAAACAAAGTAAAATTCCTCGATTTTGAATATCTTAAATACCATATCCATGACCGTTTTTGCTGATTTACTCCTAAAAGTTTAATTTGGCTATGCACATGCGCTCTGAATACCCTCTATATTGGAATATATCTAATAACACTACGACAATAATCATTTTGTTGTTTTTCTTTAACTACCTTAAACGTTAATTGAAAATTGTTTCCTTGTTTTCTTTAATGAAGACTACAACCCCAGTAATTGCTTCCTGAAGGGCGGGAAGTTTTAACTAGTATATTGATATATTAAGTTAAAATGTCTTGATAAAATGAACCTTAAACCAATATTTTTTCAGGATGTGCTCAATACAAAGTACAGCTTTATAAATTAGGCTGGTCTAAAACTTTTATGAATTATACATATATATATATATATATATATATATATATATATATATATATGTGTGTGTGTGTGCGTGTGTGTGTGGGTGCGTGCGTGCGTGCGTGTGGTTGTTGGTGTGTGTGTTTGTACGTGCGTACATGCGTGTGTACTTCCAATTGATGGACAAGATAAAACAAAGGTTAAATAATTGCTCAATTGGGTCATTTATTTTCTTTTTATTTTCGCTTTGATGAATTGATTCTCACTGAACTCTCCAAAAGATGACTGAAGGATTTACTCATGTGTGTAATCGAGAAACATATGCTATAATCTATTTACAAGTGGGAAAGAAAAATTAGTATATTTGGTGAACATGACAGTTTGGATATCGTTCAAATTCTTACCCTCGATTATGAAGCTATTTTTGCAATGTTTTTCACGAGAAAATATTACAATGTATTGTAGTTTGAATACAACTTCTGCCAAATTCATTTTATTGTCACTTTACAGTTTGTGTAGTAAAATAGTATTCGTTTTTTAACATATGCGCCATTATATTTCGGAAATTTGAGATGAGGATTGATAATTTAGATTATTCGAACTCAGTACTAGCCTTACTAAGAATACAATTAGAATTACTTAAGACTTCTTTCCCTGTCATAACTGACAGAACAGGAGCATGTTATCTTGTGGATTAAATAAAGAGTTACTTTTGAAATTCCGTGCTGATTCCTGAGTTCTACATAAAGATTCCCGAGTTAGACAAGATGCACCCAAAGAAGGTCGGAGATTACGTCGACGTTATGAGAATAACATTCAACATAAGAACAGTAGATCGAATTATTAAAATATTACATATTTGGCCTTGATTCTCACAAAAATCTTCCTATGGTTGAGGCCTTCAGTCTGGGGATTTGGAGAGGGTGGAGTTATCCATTATTTGCTTACAACACAAATACATCTATAAATATTTGACTTTTGTAATTTTTCATTTTGATATCAATCACATGCAATAAAAGTAAAATATAAGCTATTTGGCTATTTTTTATTTCAAACTTATACATCTATTTTAATGGCTAAGAAAGGTACAATCTTATGTGGCTGTTTATCATGTATGAATATTTATAATAGAAAATTTAAAATAAACAATGATGTAATTCAAAATGAAAAAATCATTTCGATTATTATTTTTTTATAATCTGACTTTCGATACTGAGTGTCCTCATCAGAGCAAGACATTTATTTTCGTTTTCCTCATTTGTGTTGGTATTATCCGAAGAGAACAACCCTCCCGCTGAGATAGAAAATGTACATCAGGTATTAGTAAAGTTCTGGCGATGTGATGTGTGCTTGGATTAAGAAATGTCCAGGGCTTGCTCTGATGAGGATAGTTTTAAGTATCAAAAGTCTCAGATTATAAAAATAAATAATAATAATAATAATAATAATAACAATGATTAAATTCATTTTAAATTGCATCATTGTTCGGTTTCAATTTTCTATTATAGATATTAATGACTAGTGTGTAAATAAATATTTATTGGAAACATTGTATTTTTATGAAATTTAAATACACGCAACTAACAAATAATTTGACAAACAATCCTACTACTAAAAGTGTATTTTAAACAAATCAACATTATTAAAAAGGTTAGTATTTTTTACTGTTTATTCTATATATATAGAGAGAAAGAGAGAACCTGAAATTTTTAATCATTTATTTGAAAAAAAGACTGTAAGAGTGCACTCTTACAGTCGATTTTTCAAATAACTCGAGTGTCAACAGACTATTGCCAAGTCTTGGCTAAAGCTTGTTTCATAAAGAATAGACCTGTTGTAAAACCCTTTTCTCATCTTTCTCTTTTTAAACAATTCATGCGAAAATATGTTGTATAGAAGTGGGAATAAAAGCAAGGTAATACGAACGTAAAAGTGAAAATAAGTTGTTTTTTTAGTTTTGTTTACACTCATAATTAATTAACTTACTTATTGATTTCTTTTATATTTGCGTTTTTTTAAATGCATTCTTAAAAATGTTATCAGAATTCTCAGAAGATATCCTCATTATTTCATTAATTCCATGACTAAATTGTTAATTAAACACATTTTCGATGTGTAAGAAAAAACGTATTAATACGACTTTCTCTACTCACCATCAGTGACATTGAACTGTCCAATTCTTCCTTAAACTTTTATAATCGTTATCGACTTTTTCACTCTTGTACACACGTAAGACAGAAGCAACATATTTGCCACTGAAATAATGTCAATTTGATATAACTGTGGTTTTTCCTAAAGATTGATTATAATTCTCAAAAACGATTTTTTTTATAAACTAATGGTTCACCACTTACAAAGGCTAACAGTCACTCGATGATAGGATTTTTAGTTTGATGATTGAACAGCACTCTGAAAGTATTGGGAACGATGGACGAAATAGCCAAGGATTGAATACTTCATAGGGCAGATCGACTGGTATTTGTATGACCATACCTATATGATACTATGACACGGAGAATGTGAGAAAATAATTCACAAAACTTACAAGTGATCGAAAGTGAATTGAGTGGTCAGGTAATAGGCAGACCAGCGAAATCTTTTAAACTCTCAAAAAGGGTGTCGCCTGACAGGTTTTTTTTTATCGCTTCCTGGTAGTTGGCTGTGAGTTATTAAGAAGGCGAGCAAAATTAGTCTGGTCATTACTCCTGATA